>JAKSZU010000013.1:17221526-17821526 GCA_026018925.1 Tupaia tana | reverse complement strand
AGGAGCACAGAATACCTAACGTGATTCCAAAATGCAAGTCTAATAATGAACACAAGAAATGATTTGTAAAATCATGGAAAAGATGGGTAAAGAACAAGCGTCCTATATTTTATATATTAAAATATACTATAACGTTCTAACAAAGAAAGAGTGCAGGAATAGGCAGACAAATCAATGAAAGAAAACGCATACAAGAATAAATGAAAATCTAGTGTGAAATGAAGGTCTCATTTCTAATTACCTGTGTTCACTCCAGTCTCCCTGTAGTGCTAACCAGACTTCTGGAGTCTGAGATGGAGGCACTTTCTCTACGCCCCCTCAGAAGACTTGCCCCTGATAAAGCCATCTAGCAGCTGGTCCACTCACACAATGCGCCTTTATCATTTTGTAATCCCTTGGTCCCATCCTCAATGAAATCTGTCTCCACCCTGTTTTCTCCTTAATTGTAATTGCCTGAGGCATTCTATTAACTTATTGTCTGTTATCATTTCAATTCCTTGGAGTCTACCCACAAGGCCAATCCCATCTAATCAGCCCAACAGTTGATATTTTTTGAATGAAGCTCACTTAGCACAATGCCCTATGAATCACATAAACTTATATTTTACTCTCATAAATCTGCATCCTTACATTTATGGCTGTCTATTTCTTCCCTGTACTATTGAAATAGTCACCATATTCTATAAAAAAAGTTCTACATTTCATTCATCTCAACACTAAATAGTATCGAAACTCGATGTCTTTTAAAAAAGTATTTCTCTGTTCATAATCGCACACACCTAGTAATGAATATTATTTATAAATAAATTCTCCATTACAAGGTAAAATTGTGCCAACAATCTTGATAATGATGAAAATTAGTCCCCAATTTTCTCTAACATATTCTATTTGAATCTGGCATCATCTACCAATTTAATGATATTTTTTCAGTCCAAATAACACTTGAATGTCCATCTATTTTTCCAGGGTTTTATGGAGATAAATAAAATGACTAAGTCTTTGGGTGAAAATTTTTGGATTTTCACACTCTTCAGCACACCCAAAAAGTACCAGGTAGATCAATTTAATTATTAAGAAATAATGAAACACTAGAGTTATTAGAAAAGTAAATGAGATAATACTTTTATAATCTAGAGAAAGATCTTTCCACTAGTGGCACAGATGCTAAAAACAAAGCATGAGAACAAGAAATGCCACTACTGGGACCAGCAGATGGTGTAATGATTACGTCACTGGACTCCCACATAATCCACCACAGTTTGAGTCTCAGACCCAGCGGTTAAACTCACACTGGCATCTGTGCATGCATGCCCAAAATCCCGAGGAGAATGGAGGAGAAGGGATTGCAGCATGAATTCTCACTTTTTGTCTCTCTGCCTCTCTCTGTGTCTCTGGTGAGCACATGTGTCCTGTAGCAAAAATCTCTAAGGGGGGGAAAAAAAAGACATGTCACCACCAACATGCTGCTTGGCATGTCCATTTCTGTGTACTGAGGGCATGTGGGGAATAGCAGATGTCAGTGGAGGCTTTCTCTGAACTCCCCTTGTCTGCCTAAAGATGACTCCTCCAAAAGAAACTCAACTGTCATAAATTGCCTCCCTGGAAGTCTTACCAATCAAGGCAGATTACCTTGTATCACAGAAGAAACTGAACAGGGTTGACACCACACCCAGTCACTGAGGATCCATTCATCTTTCCCCAAATTCATTTTTCTCTCCTAATTTGCCTACCTTTCATCTTCCCTCCTTCCTGTGAAGAGGATATAAAAGTTCTAGATCTCACTGGGTTTTTAGATATTCTCCTTTCATGTGATACCCTCAATGCATGCAACAACTTTATATATCTTTTCTCTAGTTAATCTGTCTACTGTTATTTTATTTCACAGATTCGATTATGGAACCTTCAGAGAGTAGAAAGAAAGTTTTCTGACCCTTAAATAGTAAAGAAAAACATTGATAAATCTGTAAATTTAAAATAGCCTAACACCATCAGAAAAACAATACAATCAAAAACACTCCATAAACATATATTTTAGTATGTGAAAGTTAATTGGCATGAATGAAAATGAGAAAGGTTACATATTTTGTTTAAAAAAAAAAAAACTTAAGAAAAAAAAAGATGCACTGTGTTGGCTCTGTGCCCTAGTGGTTAAGGGAACTAGATTCTTCATGGCCAATCACAATTCAAATCCTGGCCCCAGCTGTTAGAAAAACTTGTCAGGCTCATGTGCACAAATGTCCCAAATCTCAACAGGAAGGAGAACCAGAGTAGAAGAGTTCACAACACAACCATGCCTGCTCCTTGTTTCTCTCTCTCTCTTGTCTTCTGACAAAAAAAGAAAAAAAGTATAAATAACTATATATATGTGTGTGTGTACACACATACACACACACACACACACTCAAGCACTTAAGTAATCAAGGAAATACAAATTTTAAAATGAAAAGCTATAGTTTCCACATTGCCCCATAACACTGTACAAGGTTTAAAGATGTATAAGACTGAGTTGAGGAAGACTCAGTGAAAATGACATGAATTTTTGTTATAAAACAATAAAATGTTACAAGTGTGAAAAGAGCAGTTTAGTTTTGTTTCATTTAGTTTTGTTTTGTGTGGTGTTCCTCCTTAGTACAACTATGTGCCACATGCCTGACTCTTTCAGACAAGGTCTTGCTGTGTTACCCAGACGAGGCCCAGTTCTCTTTTGATTCCCCTGCCTCACTGTCCCACATTTATGGGATTACAGGCTTATACTACCAAGACCAGCCTTTAAGTCGGACCAGAAATAGAACCTCCCAAGTGGTCCCAGCCTACTGAGCAGTGTCTTAGCAACACACACTTTGTGGCTGGGCCTGAAATGGACAGTTCTGAAAATATGTTTGAAAGTTTGAAAGAACCTCCCATATGATACACAATGCATAGTGGTTGAAATTTACCCTGAAGAAATAAACCCAGAAGTATGCAGCAGCATTATCTGCATGGGCAAAACTCTGGAACCATTCCATCTCTAAGAAGGAAGCTGGCTATTAGCAGTATAAGCTTACAATGCAGTGTTTTTCAGAAACCTAAAGTCATAGCACATACCTATTTTCAGTTACCTGGACCAAAGTTCAAAATATACTATTGAGAAAAAAAGAATTTGGTTATATATCTACATGTATATATGAACTCATTTATGAGAAATTACATATCAGAAACTATGCGTGTATAAAAAATAAAAGAATGTTTGTTAAAATCATAATTATTATTCTCTTTATTTGGTGGGATTTATCCTATGTGCTTTTCCTTTGTACTTTTTGGGATTGTTTAAGAGTTTGCAGTGTATCTGTATCTGTCATAATAATAACTATATAATGTAAATTAAAAAATAGTAAATGGGATGGTAGAAGGGAGGGGGGGCAGGGAAGAAATAATTGACATAGTTAAGTACTCAATTAAAAGTGATGTGTGATAATATTCTTTATTTGATTGTCACATAGTACATGCACACTTTGGAAAATCATATTGTGTTCTATAGAGATATACAACTAAATTTGAATAAGAAATAGGGATAATAGTAAATTATATATAAGGGGTCTTCAAAATGTTCATGGGAAATATTTATTAGGAAAAAATTATGTAAGGATTTAAAAATACTTTGTACCAAAATAAATTTGTACTTTAATTCCATTTTTCCATGAAATGTTTTTGAAGTTGCTTTGTAGTAGTTATAAGAAAATTTTTATGATTTTTTTTCTAAGGGAAAAAAACACAATAGTGTTATACTTATTTCTGTTGTTACATCTCCAAAATAAGTGGGCTTACTGGCAAGGAACAGAAGAGTGTAAGAATGAAAACAATGTAATAACTGATATTATTAAAATTTTTTTATGAAAATTTCAGCTATTATTATATTACTTGCTCAATAAACACATTTTTTCGTGTGTTAAAAAAATTTAAGTATTGGGACCAGCAGTTAGAGTAACGGCTATGTCGCTGGACTCCCATGTAGTCAACCGCCGTTGGAGTCCCGGACCTGGTGGCTTAAACTCACACTGGGTGCGTGTGTGTGTGTGTGTGTGTGTGTGCGTGCCCAAGATCCAAAGAGGAGAATGGAGGAGAAGGGATTGGGCGTGGCCACTCCCCCTGGGGGGTGATTTCTCACTTTCTGTCTCTCTCTCTGTCTTTCTGGCGAGTGCACGCGCCCTATAGCAAAAACCTCTCCAAAAAAAAGGAAAAATAAATGTAAGTATTTAACAGGACAGAGAGAACCAGTAATGGAAAAAAGGCAGACTGAGAGTGGGCACTGGAGGTTGGAATAGTCAGGAGAGAGCTGCAAACTGAAAGAAATTTGGAAGAGTGATGAGGCAGAGTGACAAAACACATCAATCCCACCACATCCTCAAATCAGTCCACAGCGAATTTTCATCCTGGGGATCTTTATTAAGTTGTCAGGAAAGTCATGACGTATTTTTCTATGTTTTTCTATACAAAACTGTGTCATGACTTTTCTGATGACCCAATATAATACAATTGGTATGGAGCTGAAATTAAGGTTAACCTAAGCCTCGCAGCAGAATGTATTCCCACTAATTCTGAGTTGCATGGCCAGAGAGAAAACATTGTCTGAATACACTCTTTTATATTTATCTCAACTCAAAGCTCTTTACAATAGGCTTCATCTCACAGTTTCCTACAAATTACTTACAACTTACTATAATCGTGTCAGTCTCATTAAACAAATCCTTCCAGATCAGCCCCTTCCCATGCCAATATGAGAAACTCTGTTAACGAAGTATCCACAGACTGCCACCTTTTATAATTTTATGGATCCCTTACGGTCATCAGCCTCTTGGGATGGAAGGAAGAGTTTCCAGATCCTCACAGAGAAAATTATTTTGGGATTTCACAGACACGTCCTTTATGGGCGTCTGTCCTAGGCATAATTATTTCTTCATATTTCAATGAAGAAAGGATTTCTCAAAAGCCTTTGAGAATCTCTGAGCTTTTGGAAGAAATTCCAGGCTCTTAAACCAGAAAGATGCTCCTAGAATCATGGGGACCTAATGAACTGCCACTGTGAGATGCTGGCAAAATGTATTAATCTTTGTAATTTGTCTCTCAAATACAAACAGGAGAATTAGGAGATTGCAGAATGTTAGCTATACACGTAAGGAGAGATCACATAGCCAGCACAGCCCCAGAGCTGCCTCAAGGGCAGGTGTTGGGGAGACTTTGGGAATTTTTTTGGTGAGTGATTGAAGTATATTGACAGGAGCTCTCAGCTATTCTAAGGCTTCAATCAAAGCAGCCACACTACTCATTCTGGACTTCCTGTAGGACTTGGTTCAAAGTGTGAGGGAAGATTGTGACAGACTTTGAAATGGACCAAAAGATCACTGAGTGTCTTCAATGGAATTCAAGTAGTACCTAATACACTGTGTGAATCATCTCATTCTATGAGGTCTCCAGACCTTTCCTTATCTTTGAGGTATTTTACAACTTGGTAAGTTGTAGATAATGGATAGCAATCCAAATACAGGTTGAATATAATTTATGTGAAATGCATGGGATAAGGAGTACTTTGATTTCAGATAGTTTTGAATTTTGGAATATTTGCATATATACACAGAGGTATCCTGGGGATGGCAGCCAAGTCTAAAATGAAAATTCATCCATACGTTATATGCATCTTACACACATGGCCTAAAGGTAATTTTACGTGATATTTTTGTATTGCAGAATTTTGACTGCGGCTGATTATATAAACTCAAGTGTGGAATTTTCTACTTGTGGTGTCATGTCAGCCCCCAAGGTTTCATATTTTGGAGCACCTTGGACTAGGGATGCTCCAAATAAAACTCTTGTCTGTAAATATGAAAATTCTGGCCAGTGGAGAGATAATTGATCAGCCCTCCCACCTAAAATTCATTTCTACATTTTTTTTTTAATTTGCCAGAAGATACATGCATTTGTGTGGGGCGGGAGAGGGAGAAAAAGAGAAAGAGAGAAAGTGAGATGGTCACACTGCAATCCCTTCTCTTCCATCTCTCCTTCCTTTAAGGATTTTGGGTTTGCATACACCTGTGCTTAGTGTATTTCTCAAGCCACCAGGTCCAGGACGCAAACTGTGAGGTCAGTCATGTGGAGTCCATCCATCGTAACCACCATACCATGGGCTGGCCTCATTTCCGCATTTCTAATGTAACTGTAAATGTATGATGCTTCCAAAATTTTGAATCAGTTTAAACACCTTTTTGGTACTCTCATAAATTAATGAGTTAAAAACCTTTGCTACATATTCATGATATATTTGTTTGAGAGTTATGATTTTACATTGTAAAAAAAAATTTTTTTTTATTAGAGAGGTTTTTGCTATAGGGCATGTGCGCTCACCAGAAAGACAGAGACAGAGAGACAGAAAGCAAGAAATCACCCCCCAGGGTGGCCAGACTGCAATCCCTTTTCCTCCACTCTCCTCTCGGGATCTCAGGCACGCACTGCATGTTTTAAGCCACCAGGTCCAGGACTCGATACATGGTCGACTACATGGCAATCCAGAGGCATAGCCATTACGCCGACCGCTGGTTCCCATTACACTGTAAAAATTCTTTAAGAAAGAAAGGAAACTATTAAAATGGTGTCCCCTTCAAATCTTCTTATTTTACACATGACAGAAATTAGGCATAGAGGTGAAGTGAAGAAGTTAGGCAGGTATAGAGAGGAGAAGTGATGATACCAGATATCATCTAAAATATTTCATTAAAATATTCTCCCTATTAAATGAAAATATAATGCTGTGTACCCACTTATTATGTAGAGAGATGAATTGAGCATACCACACATTTTACAATGTAAATATATATATACATATATATATATATATATGTATATATGTGTGTGTGTATATATATATATATATATATATATATATATATAAAACATTGAGGCTGAAGTGGCAATGTGAAAGATTCTGTAGTCACTCAGACTGAGTTGAATTTCCAACTCTCCTACTTATGACTAGGCAAGTTACACTTTCTAAGTTTCCTTATTTGGAAAATGGAGACAATAGAACCTATTTTTTGTGATGGGCATATCATTTAATTGAATCATGCTTAATGAACTCTTAAAACTGCCTGGAACATAAGAAGTGTTCGACAAATGTTATACATGTTAAAAAATAAACTTAGACACATTTAATTTTAGAAAGTTTATTCGAACAAATAGCAATTCATGAATTAGGCAGCATCAGACCTCAAGTACTTTAGTTTTCCAATAGAGGTGGATATGGAGAGTATTATTTTAGTAATATATTTGTGGAAGCATGACAAAGAAAAGATATTTGATTTGCCGAAGTGGAAAGTTTCTAGTTAGTAGTTGGTGGTTTTTTTGATTGGTTAAGTTTAAGTTTCTTTTTATTATTAATATTCACATTGGACTTCAGTTTTCTTAGGTAGGAATCCAAGTTATTGGAACTGTCTCAGCCTAATGGTCTATCAATTAATTTTTCAGTATTTGCTATTGTCACAATTGTTGCTTTCCCATCCATATTAGTCTAGGGCACAATTTGTTTGTAGAGGAATTATCACCCTGAAATGCACTAATATAAAAAAACAAAGATACCTGGTTTAATCCCTTACATATTATTGTGAAAAGTTTTAGTAAAGAGTTATATATCGAATCCTATTTTTGTAATTTAGAACTTTTGTGTTTTTTAAAAATTCTATTTAATTAATGATTTTTGTTGTGATTTATGGTGTATATATGGTCATGGTACATCTTTGTGGGGTACAGTATGGTTTCAATGGTGTGTGATAAGCAAATCAACAGAATGGCGAAGATTAAAAAAACAAAGAATGATAAGTGTTGGCGGGGATGTGGTGAAAGGAGAACTCTTATTACACTGCTGGTGGGAATGCAAATTAGTCCAACCACTGTGGAGGACCATTTGAGATTCCTTAAAAATCTACAAATAGAACTGCCATATGATCCAGAAATTCCATTTCTTGGCATCTACCCTAAGGACAGAAGAATTTTTCATTGGAAAAGTGCTTGCACATCAATGTTTATTGCGGCACTTTTCACGATTGCTAAGACATGGAACCAACCCAAATGCCCCGTATGGCTGAATGGATTGAAAAACTGTGGCACATATACTCTGTGGAATACTATTCAGCCATTAAGAACGACAAAATCCTGGCTTTTGACAGAAAGTGGAAGAATATGGAAGATTTACTGCTGAGTGAAGCAAGCCAGGCTATGAAGGAGAGACACTGTATGTCCCCACTTAATATATACCAAATGTCCACACTCTATAACTGAAACTGACGGGCTAAAGGATGTATAAACACAAGAGGTGGATGTGAATGCCAGATGTGGTGTGTGTGGAGGAGTGGGGCCTGGGGAAGAACATTTGGAGGAGGGATATGAAGACAGCATTGTTGAGACAGGGAGGTAGTATTGTTATATTTTGATCAACTCGACCAGGGAGAAATGTTCATATATTAAAATGATCACCTTGTAAGCTAAATAATGTGATTGAATGTATTAAAAAATGTAAATAAAAAAGTAAAAAAAAAACAATGTAGACATATTCATCTTATTTGACGTTGAACATTACATTATGTTGAGCACATTTCATAATGGTTCCATTAAATTTTTTTTGGAAGTATATATTAAATTTTCAATGAATTTTACTCTGCTATGGTACACCATTCCATAACCTATTCCACTTTTTAATATCCAGTCTCTGTCTTTTAACAATTTCCTCTTGGAGCCTACAGATGGCATACTCGTTATGTAGCTGGACTCCCACAGGAAGACTGCTGTTCAAGTCTTGGACCCAGTGGCATGAAAATTATGCCAGGCACATGACCAAGATCCCAGGAGGAGAATGGAGGAAAAGGGACTGTAGTATGGCTATCCCACCTGGGGGGTAATTGCTCCCTGTCCTTCTCATTCTGTCTCTTTTCACGAGCACACACCCCTAAGTCAAAAACCTCTAAAAAAATTATTTAAAAAATAACAATTTCCTTCCAAACTCTTTACACCACCTCCATACCCCATGCAGCTTCTGGTATCATAATTATTCATTCTACCTCTATGATGCTGAATCCTTAGTTTCTGCCATGAAGTGCAGACATTCAGTATATGTTAAGCAGGTCTGTACAGTCTTATTTTGTTGTCTTTCATAGCCTGGCTTGTTTCACTTAGCATTATATTTTCCAAACGTATTCACTTTGTATCAAATAAGAGGATATTGTTGTTCCTTATGACTGAGTAGAATTCCACTGTGTATATGTGATACACTTTCTTAATCCAGTAATGAGTTGATTGGCACTTTGATCCTATGAATTAGCAATTGTGAATAATGCTGCAATAAATATGGATGTGTGAATGTTTCCAATAGAGTGAGTCTGTGGTTTGAGGGTCAATATCTAAGAGTAGGATTACAGGGTCATATAGTAGTTCTACTTTTAGCTTCTACTTCATTGTTTGTTTTTTGTTTATTTGTTTGTTTTGTTTTGTCTTTTTGTTATATAGCATGCACACTCACTGGAGACAGAGAAAGAGACAGAGAGAGGAAAAGTGAGAAAGCACTTTCCAGGGGAAATGGCCATGTTGCAATTCCTAATGCCTTCTCCTCCACTTTTCTCTTGGAATCTTGGCATGCATACACATGCACTCAGCATGTTCTTCAGGCCACCTGGGTCCAGGACTTGAACTACAGAGAGACCATGTTGAACCTCGCCACCTTAACCTCCATACCATCTACTGGTTTCACTACTTTTAGGTTTTTAAGGAACCCCCATACTGTTTTACATAGTGGCTATACGAATCTATATTCTTACTGTCACTGTACAAGAGATTACTTTTGTTCACAACCTCACCAGAATTTGTTATTCTTTGCCATTCTGGGATTGGGTGATATCTCACTGTGGTTTTAATTTTAATTTCCCTTTTTTATGAGAGATTTTGAACATTTTTCTTGTGCCTTTTAGCTGTTTGTGTGTCTTCCTTTGACAACATCTGCTCAGATTTATTGCCCACTTTTTAATGGGATTATTAACTTTTTGTTTGTTTGTTTTGAAGAGGTTTTTTGCTATAGGGCATGTGCGCTCGCGCTCGCCAGAAAGACAGAGAGACAAAAAATGAGAAATCACCCCCCCAGGGGGGATGGCCACGCCGCAATCCCTTCTCCTCCATTCTCCTCTTGGGATCTTGGGCACGCACGCACACACGCCTGACATGAGTTTAAGCCACCGGGTTGGGGACTCGATCCACGGTTGACTACATGGGAGTCCAGTGACATAGCCATTACACTAACTGCTGGTCCGGATTATTAACTTTTTTTGTAGGTGAGCTGTATGAGTTCCTTATAAATTCTGGTTATTAATCCTATATCTGAAGTATAGCTTGCAAATAGTTTATCCATTCTGTGTGTTTTACCTGTAGTCTATTTATTGCTTACTTTGCAGTTCAGAAGCCTATTAGTTTGACATAGTTCCACTTGTCTATTTTTAGTGTTACTAACTATACTTCAGAGTTCTTTAAGAAAACTTTGCCTACTCTCAATAATTTGAAGCATTTCCCCTGTGCTTTCCTCAAGTAGTTTTAGAGTTTGGGGCTTCCATTTAAGATTTTAAAACATTTGGAGTTAATTTTTGTAAATTGTGAGAGACAGCATTCTTTCATTCCTCTGCAAATTGGTATTCTGTTTTCCCAGCACCATTTTTTGAAAAGACTGTGTTTTTTTGGTTTTTTTTTTTTCACTGATTAACTTGTGACTTTTGTGAAAATCAGTTGCCTATATGTTGTAGGGCTTAGTTCTAGATTCTCTATTCCATTTCATTGGTTTATGGATCTGTTTCTGTATCAGTACTATGCTATTTGGGTTTTTATGGTCTTTTATATTTTAAGTCAAGTAGTGAGATGCCTTGAACTTTATTCTTCTTGTACAATATTACTTTGGTGATATAGTGTCTTTGTGATTTTAAAAAAATTATTTTTTTCTATTTCTATGAAGAATGTCACTGGTATTTTGACAGGAACTGGGCTGAAGTTGTAGACACAGGGAAGTATCAACGTTTTCACTATATTGGTTTTACTAATCCACAAACAAGGTATATCTTTCCATTTTTTTCTATATTTTTAAAAAGTCTTTGTTTTTTTAAATTTTTAGTTGAGCTATATCACTTCTTTGATTAGAGTTATTTATTGGTGACTATCATATGTAGGATTCATTACTTAATTTCTGTCTCAATCTGTTTATTGTTCACATACAAATATGCTACAAATTTTCATATGTTGATTTTGTATCCTATAACTATACTGATTTTGCTTATTATATCTAAGTTTGTTTTGGCAGATTCTTTAGTTTTTTTCCTACGTATATAATTATGTAGTCCATAAATATAAACAATTAAATTCTTCCTTTCTAATTTAGATGGCTTTTATTTTAGTCTCTTGTCTAATAGGCTGGAACTTCTAGTGACTATGTTGAATACAGGTGAAGCAGATATCCCATTTCTTTCCAGTATTAAGAGGAAAAGCTTTCAACTTCTCTCATTTAGTATCATGTTAGCTGTGAGTTTGTCATATATGACCTTTATTGTATTAAGAAATATATTTTCTGGGTCCAGCAGTTAGCATAATGGCTGTGTCGCTGGACTCCCATGTAGTCGACTGCGGTTCGAGTCCCGGACCCGGTGGCTTAAACTCACGCCGGGCGCGTGTGCGTGCATGCCCAAGATCCCGAGAGGAGAATGGAGGAGAAGGGATTGAAGCGTGGCCATCCCCCGGGGGGTGATTTCTCGCTTTCTGTCTCTCTGTCTCTCTCTGTCTGTCTGGTGAGCGCCCACACCCTACAGCAAAAACTTCTTCAAAAAAAAAAAAAAAAAGAAATATACTTTCTGGGGCCAGCGGGTAGCATTGTGATAAAGGCACTGGAACCCCACATGGCCTACTGCAGTTCAAGTCCTAGACTCAGCAGCTTGAAATTCATTATGGGAACATGTGCATGTGTGCCCAAAATCCCAAGAGTAGAATGGAGGAAAAGGGATTGTAGCATGGCCATCCCCCTCTGGTGGGCTATTTCTGTCTCTCTGTCTCTGTCTCTCCAGTGAGCACACATGCCCTATAGCAAAAATCTCTCTCATAAAAAAGTAGAAAAGAAATATACCTTCTATACCTATTTTCTTGAGCATCTTAGTCAAGAAGAGATGTATCTTATCAAATCTTTTTTAAAGTCAATTGATATGATCATTTGATTTTTGTCTTTACTTCTGTTAATATGATGGTATTGTATTTATTGTTTTGCATAACTCAAATCATCCTTGCATTCCTGGGATAAATTCTACTTAGTCATGGTGCATATATTTTTTATTTTTTTCACATAAAAAATAAGCTTATTGTCATATTTGATTTGTTAGTATTTTTGTGAGGGTTTTACATCTACAGTCTTCAAGATTATTAATCTGGAGTTGTGTTTTTTTTTTTTTTTTTTTTTTTTTTTTTTTTCCAATTCTGTCCTTCTCTGCTTTTGGTATCAAAATGATAGTGGTTTCATGAAATGAATTTGAGATAATTTCCTCTATTTATTTAAAATAGGTTGAGATAAATTGGTGTATTTCTTCTTTCAATGCATTGGGCAGAATTCACTGGTGAAATCATCCAGACTTGGGATTTTTTAATTTGGGAGACTGTTACTGATTTAATTTTGTTTATTATTTTGGTTTACTTAGGCACTTCATTTCTTCCAGGTTCAATCTAGATATATTATATATGTGCAGAAATTTCTCTGTCTTGTTTATGTTTTCTAATTTGTTGGCCCGTATTTTCTTCTATAATTTCTTAATGATCTTTGATTTTTTGTGACATTTGTTCTAATGTCCTCCTTTTCATTACTAATTTTATTTATCTTCGTTCTCTCTCTCTCTTTGTCTCTGTCTCTCTCTCTCTCATTAGTCTAGCTAATGACTTGTCAGTTTTGTTTCTCCTCTAAAAAAAAAAGCTTTTAATGTTTTTGTATTTTTCTTTGTTCTTTATTTCAGTTTTTTTGTTTGTTTGTTTGTTTGTTTGATTTTTTTACTGCTGCAATCTTTATGATGTCTTTTTTCCTATTATTTTAGGTTTTATTTGTTTTTGCTTTTCCAGTTCTTTGAAATGCACTTTTAGGTTGTCTATTTGTCTGCTTTCTTTCTTTCCTTGTGAGCACTAATTGCTGTACATTTCCTTCTTAGTATTGCTTTTGTTGTATCCCAAAGAATTTAAAGGCGTCATATTTAAATTATCATTTTTTTCATAAAATTTAAAATTTTATTCTTAATTTATTCAGTAGACTTTTTTTTGAGAGGTTTTTGCTACAGGATGTGTGCACTCACCAGAAAGACAGAGAGAGACAGAAAGAAAACGAAAAATCACCCCCCAGGGGGAATGGCCACACTGCAATCTCTTCTCCATTCGCCTCTTGGGATCCTGGGAATGCACGCACATGTGCCCAGCATGAATTTAAGCCAGCAGGTCCGGGACTCCAACCACAGCCAACTACACGTGAGTCCAGCAACATAGCCATTACTCCAATGTCTGTCAGGTCCATTTGGTTTACGGTATTTTTTAACTCCAGTGTTTCTCTGTTCAATTTTTGTTTAGATGACCAATTTAATCATGAGTGTGGGGTGTTAAGATCTCCAGAAATTGATGTGCTCAAGTCCATCTCCCCCTTTAGGTCTAGAAGTCTTTCTTTTATGTATTTGAGAGCTCCAATGTTGAGTGTATAAATATCTATAATTATTGTACCTTCTTGATCCTTTTAATACTATAAAATTACCTTCTTTATCTCTGTAGATCTCAGCTTGAAGTCAATTTTGTCTGATATTAGGAGAGCAACTTCTTTTTTATTGTTCTCCTATTACACAGAATGACTTTTTTCAAAGTTTCGCTCTCAAACTATGTGCATATTTACCAGTGAAGTATGTTTTCTGTTAGTAGCATGGGGGGGGGGCTGAAATATATTTTTATATTCACCTAGTCTATATCTTTTAATTGGGGAGTAGGTTTACTTTTAAATAAAAATAGGTTTATTTTTATTCAATGATATTATTGATATATATATATATGAATAATTGAGGAATTGTTTTACTGGTGAGTTTTATATAGTCATGTGCTTTGATAGTGATATTAATCTTTATTCACTTCCATATTAGTACACCATTAATTATTTCCTGAAGAGCCATTTTAATATTGGTGAATTACTTCACTCATGAATTATTTTGTTTCTCCATTTTAAAGGATAGTTTTGCAGAATAGAATATTTTTAGCTGAAAGTGTTTTTATTTCAGAATTTTGAATATGTCATCTTATTCTTTCTGACTAGTAAGATTTCTGCTATGAAGTCTGATATTAGTCTGATATGTATCTTTTATGAATAACCTGCTACCTATCTTTAGCCACTTTTATAATTTTATCTTTAACTTTGACTTTGGATATTTTGAACAAAATGTGTGGAGGAGTAGTTTTTTTATGTTGTATATATTTGGTGTCCTCTGAATTTCCTGCACCTGGATATACGTATCTCTCTAGATTTGGAAGTTTTTGGTTACTTTTCCATAAACCAGATTTTTGTATGCATTTTTCCTATGTCTTCACCTGGGATACCTTCATGTAGCTATCAGATCACTTAATGGTGTTCCAAATTTCCCATGTGTTATCTTGGCTTTAACAGTTCTTTTTTTCCCTTTCTGTTTTTATAGTTGTGGCTACTTTGAGGTTGTGTCTTCAAGCTTAAAGATTCTTTCTTCTGCATGGTCTAAACTGCTACTGATGCTCTTTACAAAATTTTTTATTTTCTGTATTACATTCATTTCCAAGATGTCTATTTGATTCTTTTAAAAAATATATATTTCTCTTTTGAATTTTTCACGTGTCATGGAAAGTTTTTCCCATTTCCTAAAATTGTTTGTCTCTATTCTTTTTTTTTTTTTTTGGGGGGGGAGAGAGGTTTTTCGCTATAGGGCGCGTTTGCTCGCCAGATGGACAGACAGAGAGAGACATAGAGACAGAAAGCGAGAAATCACCCCCCAGGGGGGATGGCCACGCCGCAATCCCTTCTCCTCCATTCTCCTCTCGGATCCTGGGCACGCATGCACACGCGCCCGGAGTGAGTTTTAAGCCACCGGGTCCGGGACGTGAACCGCGGTCGACTACATGGGAGTCCAGCGACATAGCCATTACGCTAACTGCTGGTTCCCTATTCTTTTGAGCCTCATTGAGTTTTTGTTATTATCAATATTCTGAAATCTGTTTCTAACATTTTTATAATTTCCTTTGTTTATTCATTGTTAGTGGTGAGCTAATATGTTACTTTGGAGAAGAAATATTACCTCTTTCTCCTTATCTCTTGTGTCCCTGCATTGATTTTAGGTACTTGGTTGAATATTCACTTCCTCCTGTAATAACAGCTGCTACTCTGTGTAGTAGTTGCCTGAATGCTCAAATTTTCTTTGTAGAGCAAGATAATTCTCCAGGAAAGATAGTCAAGGAGAGATATGAGCTAAAACTAGTATCTTCTGTCTTGAATGCGTTGAACACAAGAAAGAGGTGGGTATTGATTGAGAAGTTGTGATTCAAGGGGTGGCTAGTTCTTTGGTTTGCCATTTGTGTGCACTCCCTAGAGATGGAGGAAGTTGTGTGTCTTAGTGTCTGAGTCTTTAAACAGCTGTAACACCCCCAGTTTAGGGAGATCCTAAGAAGTTATGCAACACAGGGGCTAGAAAACTGTTTCTAAAGTTTTGATATTGGGGGAAAGTTCTGTCAGTGAATTAGAAAGGAATATTTGGTTTCCTGTCTTTTCTACAGGAGAAAGGAGGATGCACTCACAAACCAAGTTCTGTCCCTGGGAATGGTGTGCCTACTGCACTGGTTTGTTGCCTTCTTGAGTAAACAATGCTGCATGGCCTAAGATTCTGGGTCAGATCTCTACTGGTCAGTCTAGGTGGAGTAGCTGCTTCAGCCACTCATGCAGGATTGGTAAGATTTCAGTGGTTTTCCAAGGATGTGAGACTTGCAGTGTGTCTGTCCTTATTGCTGGTTTTCCTTCAGCAAATGATCCATTCCCAAAGTGGTGCCATTTTGCATCTCCATGGGATCTGGGAGTTCGGATGAACCAGGCCAAGATCATTCCCAGGAATTATGTGGCCATGTGGATCTCAGGAACTTTCTGTCATTGGATCTGGCTCTATTGGAGTATTGGAGTCTGAGGAGTCTGCTATGAATACTGTCCACAGTGGTATCTCAAAGGTTACTACACATCTCTCACTCAACCTTTCTCAGAAAATAGGCAATTATACTCACCCCAGCCTGCTAATTTCAACTGGTTTGGTGCTTTGGTTCCTTTTCCATGCTATTTCTTTCAAGTTTGCCATTTCAGAAAACTTCAGATCTTTCCTTGGTGATTTCAAATCTTCTTTCTTAAACATTCCAGTTAAAATGTGTCTGAGTACTACTATTTTATATTTTGACTGCAGAAGAGATGAGTGCTGGGTATTTCTCATCCGCCATCTTAATCCTCATCTCAGAGCTTCTGTGCTTTAAAGAACATAGTGATGGAACTCCCTCAAGATAGTCAGAAAAAAGTTCTCTGCAATCAAAATTGTACTCTAAGGAAACTCATGATTATGGACAGACATATCGTTTTCTAAACTGCCAGGTCATTCTGGTTTTTTAGTAGGCTAAGATCAAGATAAATTGTAGAGAGCACATTGAATTCTATTTTAATGCTATTAAAGTATCTCTTGTTTGTTGCAATCACACAGCAAAATATTTGATGAGATTAAAAATGATTTTGTTGTAGACCATCAAGTGGTATGGTATTTAAGGCTTTGAACTCCCACAGGGATGACTGTGGTTTGAGTCCCAGACCCATTGGCTTGAAAATCACACTAGGGGTGTGTACATTAATGCCTAAAATCCCAGGAACAGAAGAGATTGTGGCATGGCCATCCCCCCTGAGGGGTGATTTCTCACTTTCCCACTCTGTCTCTGCCTTTCTCTCTTTGACGAGTGCATGTGCCATAAAAAAAAAAAAATCTTTAAAATTTTTTTTCTTGAATGATTTTGTTGTACTAATGGCTACTATCTTTCATTTATTACTAGGTTTTGATGAGTATTGTTATAGGGCACATGCATTCGACGGAGAGACAGACAGACAGAGAGACAGAAAGTGAGAAATCACTGCCCAGGGGGGATGGCCATGCTGCAATCCTTTCTCTTCCATTCTCCTCTCGCGATTTTGGGTGTGCCCGGCTTGAGTTTTAAGTCGTGGGGTCCAAGACTCAAACTGTGGTCGACTACATGGGAGTTCAGCGATGTAGCCATTATGCCATCTGCGGGCCCTATGATTATGAAACTTAATAATCATATATTTGACTGCATATTTTACCCAACATTTTAGTATGCCCTACAAATATCCACCAGCCAGTGTTTGTACATAGTAAGTACTCTGTATGAGTTGTTAGATAATTTAGAAACTATTGTACGTTGTATTTTCTTACCTACTGATAACCATAGGCAACTGTGACCTTAGTGTCTGAGCATTCATTCTTCATATGCAGAGGGATGCTTCTTGTTCAGTTTTAAGTTCTTCCATTATTGTTCTTCCACTCTAAAATCTCTTTTACTCTACAATTCTAAGATGATCTATAATTAGAAGCCAGTGAGGCATTAACTACTTCCTCTGGGCAAGTTAGTGCCTTAACACCTCTCAGTGACCTTCCATGCTAATTAAACTACGTGTGAGAATAAAGAACATTGGTACTTAACTGAAATAAAAAGCAATTAAGTGGAAACATTTGGAGATGATTGTATGTTAATAAGAAATCTTAATCAATGTGTATACCTTTGAGACTATCAGAAGCACCTTTGAAGAATTAGCATTTCCTAATCAAACAAAATACAAACTTTCTTGTTTCTTAAGATGTGCACTGATCATAAAAGTCTTTGATTTGTTATACAAAGAGAAGGAAAAATTACTGTCTTCTGTTATTCTCTTTGTAGTTTTCTAGGAATTACTAAAGTATCCCTGAAGCAAAGTTTATTTTCTTTACTATATTAATTTTGAGTGCTCTAAATTCTATCCAATAAATCTAAGCTTGTGTTTTCTATCTTTCTAATTCTTGGAAGCACATTAATAACTTTTATTATAAATTCAGTAAAAGTAAAGAAAGTTTAGATTAGGGGCTACCTAGAGGTGATAATTGTCTCTTTCTGTCAACTTACAGAGAAAATTAATTTATTTATCTATCTTACCAGAGGATGCATATGCTCACCAGAATGAGACAGAGAAAAAGAGGGAGATGGAAAATGTACCTCCTAACAGGGCATGGTCGTTCTGCAATTCTTCTTGGTGTTTCATCCTATCAAGATTTGGGGCATGTGCACGCATGTGTCAAGAGTATTGGTTAAGGGAATCAGCAGTTAGCGTAATGGCTATGTCGCTGGACTCCCACGTAGTCTACCGCCGTTCGCGTCCCGGACCCGGTGGCTTAAAACTCAAGCCAGGCGCATGTGCCTGCGTGCCCAAGATCCCGAGAGGAGAATGGAGGAGAAGGGATTGTGGCGTGACCATCCCCCCTGGGGGGTGATTTCTCGCTGTCTCTATGTCTCTCTCTGTCTGGTGAGTGCACGCGCCCTATAGCGAAAACCTCTCAAAAAAAAAAAAAAAAAAAAAAAAAGAGTATTGGTTAAGCCACCAGTATTGGGATTTGAATCATTGTCCTCCCATGGGATATGACTCTCTTAACTACTAGACCACAGGGCTAGCCCTGGTTTTCACAATTTTAAAATGTTTTTCTAAAAAAAAAAAAAAAAAAAAAAAAAAAGGTAAAAAAGAAAGAATATGTGAAGGGGTTATATGTGGCACTGAAAGCCTAAAACAGGGATAGCTAACTATCAAGCTTCTCAAGCCCTCATTTAGATTACAGTCTGAACTGGAAATACTAGTGCTATCCAAGCACAAAAGTATATGAAAGGGACCAGCAGTTAGCCTAATGGCTATGTCGCTGGACTCCCATGTAGTCGACCGCGGTTCGCGTCCCGGACCCGGTGGCTTAAAACTCAAGCTGGGCGCGTGTGCGTGCGTGCCCAAGATCCCGGGAGGAGAATGGAAGAGAAGGGATTGCGGCGTGGCCATCACCCCTGGGGGGTGATTTCTCGCTTTCTATCTCTATGTCTCTCTCTGTCTGTCTGGCGAGTGCACACGCCCTATAGCAAAAACCTCTCCAAAAAAAAAAAAAAAAAAAAGTATATGAAAGGGTCCTAATTCCAAATAAGATGGATTTAACAGTTTGGAATAAGAAAATTAAAATTTAATTTATTCAAAAATCACAAGCAAATTAATCTAATATACCCAGGACCTTTTAAAAGTTCATAAAAAATGGAATGAAAAATGAGTTTATTTTGATGTAAAAAATTGAGATTCATGCAAGGTTTTACATAGTATACATTTTCCATGAACTTTTCGCAGACCCTCCTTATAGGTTTATTGCATTCTAACCATGTACCTAGAAATGTTTGCACAATTAACTCATTTGCTTCTAGAAAATGACTTAGGAGGTACTCCTTATTCCTATTTTTTTTTCTTTTTTAATTGCAGAGGTCATATGTGCTTACCAGAGAAAGAAAGATTAGACTAAGGGTGGGGAGAGGGGAGAGCTCCTCCTAATGGGTGTGGTCATGTTGCAGTTTCTTCTTTCCTTTTTCTCATCATGTCAGGATTTGGGGCAAGCATGCATGTGCACCCACCATGTTTTTCAAGCCACCAAGGCTTGAAATTCAAATTATGATTGACCATGAGGGACCCAGTTCCCTTAACCACTAGGGTAAGGATTGGCTCTATTTTCTTTAATATGAGGTAGCTAGAACCAAAGTTTGCCCTTTAATTACTTTGTGATTAAATCTGATGCTTCTTTGATTCTGGAGCTTGAACAAGTTTCATTATATCATACAAGCTTTGTTACTATAAAGAACATACAGATACCCATCTAATGACCAATAGTGTTCAAGGACATATTTTGATTAACAGGTAAAATTATTTAAACATTAAATTTCAGCATAAAATGAATACTCTTAAGATACTGTAAACAATTTATCTCTTAAAAATACATTTTCCCACAAGTTTTATACATTATGAATTGTCTTTTCTATTATTCTACATCTCCTATTCCTCAGACATTGTGGAATCTTTGTCAACCCATCAGACAAATTTCAAATTAATACATTCCTTATATTATCCAATCCAAATTAATGAAGTTGGTCATCACAGGAATTTCTTCATGCTTTTTACAGTCCACTCAGGGCATTTTGTGCAGAGCAAATTTACCAGACTTCTGACCTATAAAGTTTCAACAGCTATAGATACATGAAAAGAGGACATAACAACAATTAATGTAATCTGAGATTTTTTTTATAAAAATGTATTTTATATATACAATCATTATACATTACTTATCTTGTAAAGTGAATTATCCAACATGAATAAACTTCATACACTCTAGTTGAGGATATTATACACATAATCATCAACAGATAATAATCCATTCTATTTTGTCAGAAATTAGTTATTTTTTGGTTCCCATTTACATGTAATGCCTTTTTCCAGTCCTTCACTTTTAGTTTCTGTGTCTTTATCCATGAGATACATTTCTTGTAGGCAGCAGAGAGAGTTTCTGGGTTTGATTTTTTGTATTGTTTTGGTTCTGTTCAGCCAGTCTGTGTTTCTTGATTGGAGAATTTAATCTATTATCATTCAATGTTATTATTGACATTTCTGGACTTGTTCTTACCATTAATTTGGCTATATTCTTTTATTCTCTTATTTTTGCCTCTCTCTCTCTCCTTTTTTTTTTTCTTAGTTGTCCAGCATAGCACTCTCTTCAGAATTTCTTGAAGAGCTGGTCTAGTGTTGGTAAGTTCTTTCAAGTTTTATTTGTCTGAGATTTTTATCTATTCTTCCCACATATAGAATAATCTCTCTGGGCATAATAATATTGGTTAAAATTGTTTCTCTCTCAACGTTTGAATATATCTTCTCATTCTTTCCTTGCTTGCATTTTTTTTCCATTGAAAGGACTAGTGTTAGCCTTTCAGTAAGTATCATTTGTAAGTCACTTGATGTTTCTCTCTTGCCAATTTTAATATCTTGTCTTTATCTGTGGTTTTTATTAGTCTTTCTATGATGTGCCATAGAGAGGATCTTCCTGGGTTGATTCTGTTTGGGGTCCTTTGTTTTTCTTGAGTCTGGATGTTTGAGTGCTTCTCTAGACTTGGAAAGTTTTCTTCCAGGATTTCATGCAATAAGTTTTCAAAGCTGTTATTAGTTTCTTCACTTTCTAAAATTTCAGTTATTTGGATGTTTGGATGTGTAATGGAAGCTAGTATTTCTCATATATTATCCTCATTTTTTTTTCATTGTTTTCTCTATCTTTTTTGTGTTTTTTTTTTCTAGGTTAGAGGTTTTGTCTTCTATATCCAAGATTTAATCTTCAACATGTTCTAATCAGCTTTTAATACTTTTGAGAGAGGTTTTGATTTCCTATATTACAGTCTTCATCTCTAATAGCTCTGTTTGACTCTTTTTTTATAGTGTCTATTTCTTCTTTCAAATCATGGAAGGACTTCTTCATCTCTTGGAGTTCATTGTCTCTTTTCTTTTCCATCTCATAGAGCTTTGTCACCATAAATGTTCTGAATCCTTTCTCTGACATTTCAATAACTTCTGTTTTTTCAAGAGATGGAGGAGAATTACGGTGCTCTTTTGATAGAGACAAATTTCTTAGTTTTCTCATACTTGAGCCTCTTCTGTAACTATTAGTCATTTGGTGATATATTCCTTTTGGAGAACTCTTTGGAGAACCTTTCTGCTTGGGAACTAGTTTGCTTCCCTTTTGCTGTGAATTGCTTTTGTGCCAAAGTCTTTCTTCTGTGGTTATCAATACGGTCCCCACAGGAGGATTTTTCTTTCAGGTTCCTGAAGAGCAGTTTCTCCCTTTTTGCTGGTGGTTCAGTGATGGGAGAGGATTCCTCAGTGCCTCATGATGCTAAGATGTTTGAAAACTATAAATCTAGACCTGTCTAGTTCCTCTGGCAGGTGAAGGCTGAGCAGAAAATGACAACATAAGGGGGAAGAAACAAAGAAAATGAAAGAGGAAAAAAGAAAAAGTTGCATGTTCCACTTGTGCAGTGCATGATTTCAGCAGGGGGCTGCAAATGGTGATGGACTCTGCTTAAGAGGTCTGAAGCTGCCCTGACGTATGGGGGAAGAGAGGTAAGTCATCTGAGATTTATTTATACAATAATTTTTCTTTTTTATTGGAAAGATTTTTGCTATAGGGCACATACATTCACCAGAGAGACAGAGAAAAGGAAAGCAAGAAATCACCACCCAGGGGATGGCTACACCACAATCACTTCTCTTCTGTTCTCTCAGGACCTTGGACACACTCGCACATACACGTGCTCTTGATGTGAGTTTTAAGTTGCTGGGTTCAGGACTCAAGCCACAGTTGACTACATGGGAGTCCAATGATGTAACCATTATGCTGTCTGCTTGTACCTCAGTGATAACTTTTCTAGAGAAGTTTGTAAACCAGATTTTAGACAGGAATATCTTGGAATTCACTCTTTCATGTAAAAAATGGAAAGAAGTGCTTGTTGGCAGGAGAAAGCAGATAGAGCATCAACTCAATCTTGGTAAACTGAGCCTACTGTGTATTTTGGGTACACACAGACCTTTCATAAATGTTAATAGACCCCTTAGAAGATCAAATAATATTTCATATAACATGTCTAAAGGGAAATCTTGGCTAATTTTGATAAAACAGGATCTGGATGCACTTATTCTTCCTTCTCACTTTAATTAAACAAGTTTTTATTTTCTTTTTTCATTAAGCTTTTAATCATGTATATTGCTATAAATCATACCATTATACCAAACAAAATAGAAGGAGTACTCCAGGTCCCTTGAGAAAATAGAATATATTTTAAGGTGCAAGTCATATAATATTTTGTTGATCTTAAGATTACATTTTTTTCGGGAACCAGCAGTTAGCATAATGGCTATGTCACTGGACTCCCACGTAGTCGACCACGGTTCATGTCCCGGACCTGGTGGCTTAGAACTCACGCCAGGCACGTGTGCGTGAGTGCCCAAGATCCCGAAAGGACAATGGAGGAGAAGGGATTGCGGCGTGACCATCCCCCCTGGGGGGTGATTTCTCACTTTCTGTCTCTATGTCTCTCTCTGTCTGTGTGGCGAGCGCATGTGCCCTATAGCGAAAACCTCTCAAAAAAAAAAAAAAAAAAAAAGATTAAATTTTTTTCAATGTTAATGTCTTAAATTGAGCTCTGCTATAATTTCTGTCAAGAAGATTAAACCCAGGATGTAGTTAAAATTGCCCAAATATGTCCAAGGTTTGGTCCTAGTTGTTTATAAAAGTTCAGTTGAATATGCATTGTTGGTGTCACATGAGCTTAATTACATTTTGAATGTCTTAAAAATATAACCATGTTATGACTTGAAAATAAAAAATTACAATATGTGCAGAAAAATACACTGAAATGGATATATATATATATATATATATATACATTTTCAAGTTTTGAAATAGGGCATATACACTCTCTGGAAAAAGACAAAGAAAGAGAAAGAGAGTTCCAGAAACCAGGCGGCCTGCTGCTGCAGGCCCATCCACCCAGGACCTTCGCGCATCCCACCCCTACTCTTCTCTGGACCTCAGGTTGGTTGTGTGGGACTTTAAGACGAACTCGCACCCCACCCCACCTGCAAACCGTATTGGGCTGGCCAGCAGTTCCAGACACCAGGCGGCCTGCCGCTCTAGCCCCGTCCACCCAGAACCCGTCACTCATCCTCTGTCTCTTCCCCACTTGCCTTTGGACTCTCTCAAGCATGCCGTGCGATTTTGTTTTGTTTATTTTTTGTTTGCTTGCTTTTTTTTTTTCTCCTGAAGGTGGTGTTTCTTATTAGATCAGTTGGAGGCTCACCACTCCTTAGAAACAGGGAGGTCTTTGGGCCACCCAGGACCAGTGGCAACAGTTGACAGTAATAGTGAGCAACAGATAGGCCAACCATAAGAGAAATCATCAATTTTCTAATCCTGTACAACTTTTAACATTCAGAGATACCATAGATAAGTTAGGAAGCAACATATAGCTCACCTGATGACTGGGAACAATCACAGAGGCTCAAGAACTATGAGCAACCAACAAAAGGCCTCTCCCCCAAGGGAAATCATCAAGCCTACATCACCCACAGTCAATACAATGGACATCGTGGACATGTCTGATAAGGAATTCAGAATATTCGTATGACCAAACTAACTGAGATGGAAGAGAAAAGAGACAAGGAGCTCCAGGAGATGATGAAGTCCTTTCATGACTTGAAAGAAGAAATAGATACTTAAACAAGAACCAGAGAGAACTTCTAGGGTTGAAGAATGTGATACAGAAAATCAAAACCTCCCTTGAAAGTATTAAAAAGTAGGTTAGATCAGGCAGAAGATCAAATCTCTAATGTAGAAGACAAAACATCTGACCTAGAAAAAAGTATCAAGAAGATCGAGAAAACAACCATGAAAAATGAGGATAATATACAAGGAATACTGGATACAATCAAGCACCCCAACATCCGGATAACTGGTATCCCAGAAGAGAAAGAAAATAATAAGGACCTAGATAATTTATTCCATGAAATCCTGGAAGAAAACTTCCCAAACCTAGAAAGGCCTTCAAATATCCGGACCCAAGAAATACAAAGGACCCCGAGTAGAATCAACACAAGAATATCCTCTCCAAGGCACATAATAGCCAGACTGGGAAAAACAACAGACAAAGACAAGATACTAAAGTTGGCAAGAGGGAAATGTCAAGTTATTTACAAAGGTCACCCCATCAGGCTAACATCGGATCTCTCAGTGGAAACAATGCAGGCAAGGAAAGAATAGTCAAAGTGTTGACTGAAAAACAATTTAAACCAAGAATACTACACCCGGCAAGATTATCTTTCATATGGGGAAAAAAAGATAAAAACATTCTCAGATAAACAAAATTTGAAGGAATTTACCAACTCCAGACCAGCTCTTCAAGAGGTTCTGAAGGGAGTGCTATACCAGGAAAACTAAAAAGTCAGACAGACAGTTACACAAGAACAAAAAGCAACCAAGAAAGTGGCTCACTTAATGAAAGGAACAGGTACAGAAATATCGATAATTACATTGAATGCCAATGGATTAAATTCTCCAATTAAGAGACAGACTGGCTGAATGGATAAAAAAAAAAAAAAAAAAAAAAAAAAAAAAAAACAGAAACCCTCTATCTGTTGCCTACAAGAAACTCACATTATGGATAAAAACATACATAGACTAAAAGTAAAGGGCTAGAAAAAAATATTCCATGCAAATGGAAATCAAAAAAGGGCTGAGGGACCAGCAGTTAGCGTAACGGCTGTCGCTGGACTCCCACATAGTTGACCGTGGTTCGCGTCCCAAACCCGGTGGCTTAAAACTCATGCCGGGCACGTGTGCGTGCATGCCCAAGATCCCAAGAGGAGATTGGAGGAGAATGGAGGAGAAGGGATTGCAGCGTGGCCATCCCCCCTGGGGGGTGATTTCTCGCTTTCTGTCTCTCTGTCTCTCTCTGTCTGTCTGTCTGGTGAGCACACGCGCCCTATAGCAAAAACCTCTCAAAAAAAAAAGGGCTGGAGTAGCGATGGTGATCTCAAACAAAATAGATTTCAAGACAAAGACTGTAAGAAAAGACAAAGAAGGGCACTATATAATAGTAAATGGGGTAATCAAGCAAGAAGACATAACACTTATAAATATCTATGCATCCAACTCAGGTGCACCTAAATATGTGAAGGAAAGACTGCTGGAGCTAAAAGGAGAGATAGGGAGAAATACTATAATTGTTGGAGATCTCAACACCCCATTATCTACTTTAGACAGATCTTCTAGACAGAAAATAGAGAGCTACGGGACCTAAATGATACTATAAATCACATGGGCTTGACAGATATCTATAGAACTTTCCACCCTACATCCACAACATATACATTTTTCTCACCCTGGCATGGAATCTTTTTAAAGATCGATCATATGCTAGGACACAAATCAGGCCTTTACAAATTCAAAGGCATAGAAACTACATCCAGCATCTTCTCTGACCATGATGGAATTAAACTCAACATTAATTTCAAGAAATAACCCCCACAATGCACAAACACATGGAAACTGAACAATCTACTTCTGAATGACTTCTTCACTACTAAAGAAATTAAGGCTGAAATCAAAAAATTCATGGAAACAAATGATAATGAGTACACAAGTATCCATAATCTATGGGACAGGTCAAAAGCAGTCATAAGAGGGAAATTCATAGCAATTAGTGTGCATAAGAAAAGGATGCAAAGATGGCAAATAGATAACCTATCATCATGCCTCAGGGAATTGGAAAAACAACAACAAACAAACCCCAAAAATGCCAGGAGAAAAAAATAATAAAGGCTCGAGGAGAAATAAATGAAATAGAAAATAAATGAATCATACAGAAAATAAATTAAAGCAAAGGCTGGTTCTTTGAAAAGATTAACAAGATCAACACACCATTGGCTAGACTGATCAAGAAGAAGAAAGAAACCAGATTAATCAAATATGTGATGAAACAGGCAATATTACAACAGACATAGTAGAAATACAAAATATCATTAGAGGATACTGTGAGCGACTATATGCCAACAAACAAGATAACTTGGAGGAGATGGACAAATTCCTGGATGCATGTAATCTACCAAGATTGAATCAGGAGGACATAGAGAACCTGAATAGACCCATAACAAGCCAGGAGACCAAATCAGTAATAAATAATCTCCCAACAAAGAAAACCCCAGGTCCAGATGGCTTCACTTCTGAATTCTACAAAATTTTAAGGAAGAGTTAACCCCTATCCTTCTAAAATTATTTCTAAAGATTCAAAAGGAAGGAAGCCTTCCAAATTCGTTTTATGAAGCCTCCATCATCCTCATCCCCAAAACAGATAAGGGCATGACAAAAAAGGAAAACTAGCAGACCAATATCATTGATGAATATAGATGCAAAAATTTTCAACAAGATACTCGCAAATCGTATCCAACAACATATAACAAGGATTATTCATCATGACCAGGTAGGTTTTATCCCAGGGATAGAAGGGTGGTTCAACATATGCAAGACCATAAATGTAATACACCACATTAACAGAAAGAAAGATAAAAACCATATGACCATTTCACTTGATGCGGAAAAAGCATTTGATAAAATACAATATCCTTTTATGATTAAGACCCTCAGTAAGATTGGTATAGAAGGGTCATTTCTCAACACAATAAAAGCCATCTATGGGGAACCAGCAGTTAGTGTAATGGCTATGTCTCTGGACTCCCACATAGTCGACCGCGGTTCATGTCCCGGACCCAGTGGCTTAGAACTCACGCCGGGCGAGTGTGTGTGCGTGCCCAAGATCCTGAGAGGAGAACGGTGGAGAAGGGATTGCGGCGTGACCATCCCCGCCGGGGGGTGATTTCTCGCTTTCTGTCTCTATGTCACTCTCTGTCTGTCTGGCGAGCGCACGCGCCCTATAGCGAAAACCTCTCAAAAAAAAAAAAAAAAAAAAAAAAAAAAAAAAAGCCATCTATGAAAAACTTACAGCTATCATCATACTGAATGGGGAAAAGCTAAAAGCTTTTCCGCTAAAGACAGTTACTAGGCAAGGCTGCCCACTTTCTCCACTGCTCTTTAATATAGTACTGGAAGTCTTAGCTAATGCAATAAGAAAAGAGAACAATATAAAAGGCATTCAAATAGGCAAAGAAGAGTTGAAAATATTTTTATTCGCAGATGACATGATCGTATACTTAGAAGACCCAAAGGTCTCCATGAAAAAACTTCTTGAAGTAATAAGTGAATACAGTAAAGTGGCAGGATACAAAATCAATATCCAAAAATCTACAGCATTTCTATATATGGGTAACAAGTTGAACGAAGTAGAGCTGAAGAAAGGAATCCCTTTCACTGTAGTCACAAGATGTATAAGATACCTACGGATAAACCTAACTAAGAAAGTCAAAGACCTTTATAAAGAAAACTATGGAAATCTTAAAAAAGGTATTGAAAGTGACATAAAAAAGTGGAAGGACATCCCATGTTCCTGGATTGGAAGAATTAACCTAATCAAAATGGCAATTCTACCCAAATTAATCTATATGTTTAATGCAATTCCAATCAGAATACCAGAAATATTCTTCACAGATCTAGAAAAGACAATCATAGAATTCATCTGGAATCATAAAAGACCTCGTATTGCAAAAGCAATCCTGCACAAGAAGAATGGAGTAGGAGGCATACCACTCTCTGATCCCAAGATATACTATAAAGCTGTGATCATCAAAACAGCACAGTATTGGCACAAAAAAAGACATGTGGAACAATGGAATAGAATAGAGACCCCAGAAATAACCCGCAAAACTTACAGTCAACTGATCTTTGACAAAGGATATCAGTCTATCCATTGGGAAAAGGAAAACCTCTTTAGTAAATGATGCTGGAAAAACTGGGTATCCACCTGCAGAAAGATGAAACTGAACCCCCATCTTTCACCATTAACAACAATCCACTCAAAATAGATCAAAAATCTGAACCTAAGACCTCAAACAATAAAACTACTGGTGGAAAATGATGGGGAAACTCTGGGAGGCATTGGAGTAGGCAAAGACTTCTTAAAGAAGACTCCCAAAGCACAGGCAATAATCCCTAAAATAGACAAGTGGGACTATATCACACTAAAAAGTTTCTGCACAGCAAAGGACACAGTAACAAGTGTGAACCGACAACCCTCAGAATGGGAAAATATTTTTGTTAAATATGCCTCAGACAAGGGACTGATAACCAGAATACACAGGGAACTCAAGTGCCTTATGCGAAAAAAAAAATGATTAACCCAATTAAAAGATGGGAAAATGAGCTGAACAAAAATCTCTAAGGAAGACATATAAACAGCCAACCAGCATATGAGGAAATGCTCAACAACCCTCATCATAAGGGAGATGCAGATAAAAACCACAATGAGATACCACCTAACCCCTGTCAGAATGGCAAAGATTAAGCATATAAAAAGTTTTAAGTGTTGGCGGGGATGTGGTGAAAAGGGAACCCTCCTATACTGTTGGTGGGAATATAAACTGGTTCAGCCACTGTGGAGAACAATATGGGGGTTCCTCAAAGATCTATTGCTGAGTGAAGTAAGCCAGGCTATGAAAGAAAGATATTGTATGTATCCACTTAATATATACTGACTATCCGCACTCTATGGTAGAGAGCGAAATACTGGAGGACATAAAAGCAGTGAAAGTACTTAACGAGAATAAGACAGTGTGGAATGGGGTGTAACGAGAAGAGGATAGTGAAAGATAGCAAGAGAACAATAGAGAGGCATGACATTAATGGGACACAGATACGGCTTATTACCTGTTGATAATGATGTGTATAGTATTATCAACTGGTTTGGTCCGAGAAGTATTTCATGATGGGTGAAGTCTTTTTACAAGAAAAGTGAGAAATAATGATTGACTGTTTTAAAAAAATTGGAATAATAATAATAATGATCAGAAAAAACAATGAAAAAGATATTGAGTGATGAAGTGGGGAGTTTAATTCTCTGTATTGACATGCATGGCATTCCCTTTTGAAAAAGCAATGTAATACACTGTAAAGTTATATGCAATTCAATGTAATATAAACAAGATTATGATGATAATAAATAAGTAAATAAATAAATAAAAAGGAAGGAAGGAAGGAAGGAAGGAAGGAAGGAAGGAAGGAAGGAAGGAAGGAAGGAAGAAAGAAAGAAAGAAAGAAAGAAAGAAAGAAAGAAAGAAAGAAAGAAAGAAAGAAAGAAAGAAAGGAAGGAAGAATCACCCCTTAAGGGAGATGGTTACAAGGTAATCACTTCTCCTTTATTCTCCTCTTGGGATTTTGGGCATGCATGCACATGCACCCAGAGTGTTTTTTTTCCAAACTGCCAGGTCTAGGACTTGAACCAAATATTTAGCTATGTGGGATCCAGCTGCCTTAACCTTCTCACCTCCTGCTGGCCCGTACATTTTACACAAATGAAACAAACATTTGTTTTTGGAAAAGGTATGTTTTCTTCAATTTCATATTTTATTGTAAGGCAGAAATAAAATATGTTATGGGGGAAGGAGAAGATAACCCCAAAAAGATAAAGATGTGTTACATTTGTTACTGATTATATATATATAAATGATTGTGTATGACATCTAAACAATACAAATGATGGCAGGAGATATGGCCAAATCCTTTAGAATAGATAAGAAATTATTTTCATATTAGCAGAAGGTTTATATGATGACTGTTATGAAATTTTAGTATACACAGTTTACTTGGCAGCATTTTCTCTTTTTCTGCTTTCTTTCTGGAACATAAAATGATGCTGCGTCTTGGAAATCAATGTCATTTGAAATTTTATCAAATATAATGCTTACAAAATTCATAAATGGAAATGCAAGACAGTTTGTATCAAAGTCAAAGTGAATAATGTGGAGAGTACAGGACTTTAAAAGAGGGCTAGAAAAATTCGAAATAAAAGTAAGAGATGGGTCAAGGATATTAAAGATAAGGTGGATTTTAAAAGTTGGAATAAAGATGAAGGCATTCTGAGTAGGACAAGAAACATAAGCAGATATTTGGAATGAGATCAAATCTGATATATCCGGGAGCTGGCATAAATGTAGCTATAATAAAATATAAAGCTTAAGAGTTTGCACAAGACCAGATCTAGAGCTTCCTGAAGGTAAGACTGTAGGATGTGAATTATATTCCATAGTTCATAGGAATGATATGATATTTATTTCTCTTTCATTTGGAAGAATATCTTATTGGGTTTTGAATTCTGTAATGACAATTTTTTTTTCCTTTCAACATTTTAAAGATGCTATTCAAGGGATCAGCAGCTAGCATAGTGGTTAAGGCACTGGACTCTCACATGGTGACCTTGATTCAAGTCCAGGACCCAGCAGCTTGAAACTCTCAAGAGGAGAATGGAGAAGAAAGAATTGAGATGTGCCCGTCCCCTCTGGGTGGGCGGAGGTATGACTTCTCACTTTCTTTCTCTGTGGCACTCGGTCTCTCTGGTGAGCAAGTGTGTCCTATAGCAAAAATCTTTCTTTCTCTCAAAAATAAATAAATAAATAAACCGCTATTCCACTGTCCTCCAACTATAGTTGTTTTTGTTGAGAAGTCACCAATGCCTTTGTTGCTCCTTTGAAGTAATGCAGTTTTGTATTTATTATTTATCTTGTTTACTATTTGTAAGTTTTTTATGTTAATGTCAGTTGAGGTCTTTAATTGGTTTTTGAAAATTTTTAGTCATTAACTCTGTATATGTTATTTCTGCCAAAATCTCTTTCTCCTCTTCTTCTTTGAATGTAATTACATGTATATAGGACTTTTTAGTCTGTTCCACAGACATTGGACATCTTTTCAATTTTTTCCTTTTATTTTTACTTCTGTGATTAAGTTTAAATCTTTTCTTTTTGATCTTTTCGTTTAATATCCTTGTCTTCTAGTGTGTCTAATCTAATATTAATCCATTTATTACATTTTAATTGTGGATATTATATTTTTCAATCCAATCACTTCCATTTGCTTATTTTAAATAGATTGTAATTATCCAAAAATTTCACCTTCTACTCTATTTTCTTGAATATATTAATCATAGTTATTCTAGAGTTATTGCCTGATCATTCTATTATCTCTCTTATTTGTGAGGTCATTTACATTGTCTGCAGGTTTTTTGTTCGTTTGTGTTCTGATCCCAGTTTCTAAAGTCTGAAATTGGATCCAGTAATATCTAAATAATTATGGGCCAAATACTGAGTGAAAATCTGAGTGATAAAATAAAACAACCAGACAAGAAACAAACAAGCCCTCTTCTCTTCACTACTTTTCTCTTTCTCTTTTGTTCATGGAATAAAGAAAGAAAGAAACTTAAAAAAAAAAAAAAAAAGACCTATGTGATTGGGTATTTTGATAAACTCCCAAGAAAACTGATAAGATTGTTTCCTGGGTCTCTGGCACACAGCAGCAGCTATTAATGCAAAAGGAACTGAAAGATGTTGAGGGAATCTTGAGGCATGAAGCATCTCAGAAATTAGTTGAAATATCAGAAAGAGGAGTGGATATTTTTGACTTTCCCAGGCCATGGAATTAGGGAACTAAAGCCACAATTCCTAGTTCTGGAGGGCAGGGGTATTCCCAACTTCCACATTCCAACTCCCAACTCATTAATAATAATGAGACTTTTACCATGTGCTAGCCACTGCAGTCACCATTCTTCACATATGAGCTCATCTAATCATCCCAACAATGCTACGAAATGGGTATTACTTTTCAGAAGTTGAAAATGAAACACTAAGAGGCAATGGGATTTTCTCAGAATCAGATATCCTTTAAGTATTGGAGATGAGACTAGAAACCAGCTTTCGAAACCAATGATCTTGAACACTCTAAACTCCTACCTCCCTAGATGATTCAGGTAATGTCACCAGTGGCCCACGAAAGTGAGAAACTGAAGATCAAAAACATTAAGTAATATATCCAAGAAAAGCTAGTAAGAAACACAACAGGGACGAACAGATTCCCATCTTTGCTTTTCCTCTAGCCCCGTTTATTTTATCTAGGTAGATTCTAGCTCTGCCTGTTACTTGCTATGCAACCTGAGCAAATCGCCTAACCTGCTGGATTCTGAGTTTTCTCATCCGCAATGCTGCAATTATAACTACTTGAAAGTGTGCTTCTAATGGAATGTGAGATAACACACAAGTGAGCTGAAATGCATTATGCAAATATAAGGTATATTTACTGCTCTTCTTTTGCAATGCAAGGACTGTAGTTCCCATGATGCTTTTCACTCCTCTGTTTCTCAGTATTCACAAAGGAGAGGAAGAGATATATCTTTTGAACAATGTTAATTTCATCCCACGGCTTTTGATTATTCATCCCTCTGAGTGATCCAGTCTCATTACATTCAGTCATTCGCTCTAAATGCTTGGCAGGAATCCAAACAGTTATTTGTTCAACTCAATAATCTAAGTTTATTGTCTTAAATAAATCACACCTGACAAATAACTCATGCTTCAAAACGATCTTTAAAAATGGGTGCTAAAGTGACACTGTCAATTCCAAAAATCATGGATGATGTTAAGGCTTTTAACAAAACAACTTAAAAGCTTGACATTTTAATTTATTGCTGTGCTGCTTCCTGTAACTGTACTTTGATTGGTTTTTACTACTTCCTAAGCAGTGAATTTTTTTTCTCCATGTGAAATATAATTTACACCTTTATAGGAGATTAGCTATGAGCAGTGTATATATGAGCAATGCACACATAAATCTCTTCTCGAAGGGCTAATGCTTTGCTTCATTTAACTTTCACATTTTTAAAATGTTAATATCAGTGGCCACAAACATATAGAAAGCGGGATGCATTTCATTTCTGCAAAACATATTAGAAATGCATTTATATAATTTTGGAAATACATTGAGGAATGTGGGGAGTCAATTTCTCATTATGTATTACAAAAATGAGAGGAAAGCAGATTAATACTGGGATCCCAATTACCACAGATTCTGGACATCAGAAGCTATAGTAGAAAGAGATGGAATAATGAAATGATGTCTAATCAACACATGTAAATAATGGAAGGTTAAAATCAGTCAGCAAGTACTCAGGAAATATTTATCATTTCCATCAAGTCTTATTGGAGGAAGTACTGGCCCCAGTAACCTAGAAGAGTACATCATGGAAATAATTTATATTCAGTATACTAGTACTGTAAACTTTACTCACATGTAAGTCCTGGGAGGAAATGCATTTTGTGTCTTTATCATATCACAAACAAATAATAAATACATGCTGAAAATGTCTAATTTAGGAGCATTTGTAAAATGGATACAATTTCCCATTGTGTTTTCCAGCTCGCTGCTCAGCTTCTCGTTCAGTAACAGAACAGAAAATGTGGTCTGAATAAACCAAAGTATTAGACGAAAACAAATTTGACTCTTCTCTTAGATTGCTTGTTAACCATTTCCTTACCTGGTCAGACTAGGTCAATATAATACCAAGTTAGTTCAAAAGGTTCTTTCTGAACTGTTCTCAAATAATCATCATCCTCATGTCTGGAGAAGACAGAAATATAATAGTAGATAGAATAGCAATATAAATACATTGGAAATCAGAGATACTGTATTTAATGTGCCTGAAGACAATGGGGAACAGAATGCTTTGTTATTAAATATAATATAACCCTTATAAACAGTGCTATGTATCTGTAACATAACTTTAGAATACAGCAGCTAGATGTAAAAAAATGTCATTAAAAGACTTAATAAGCTATTAATATTAACAATATTAAGTTTTCTGTTTGAGTTCAGTTAGTGATAAAATGACACATAAGTTATATTATGTTAAAAATAAAGTATAAAAGCAATGGAAGACAATTGTAGACACCAGAGATAGTGTGAGAAGAGGGTGGGAAAGGACAGAGGGTCAGAAAGAGGGGTAAAAAAATTCTAGGAACTAGAAATGGAAAATTTTTGATAATAGTATGCATGATTAAGTCACTATGCAGTATATTCTGGATGGGAAATCACATTTTATATGCTGTGATGATGCTTAGGGAAAGAATGTAAATTAAGTTACAAAAAAAAAAGTTTCAGAAAAAAAAAATCTATTCGATGACCACAGTAAGATATATAGCCCCAGCTAGGTGCTACTTTATAGGATGCGTAAATTTAGACTTGTGTTCATGGAAATGTATATATCAGCTGTGTTTGCTATGAAGATATTTAGATTAATTAAGAGCTTTAGTAATTCAATAAAATGTGGGGGGAAAACAGTATAGAAAGTAAACATAAATACCAGAGACAGTGTGGGAAGAGTAGGAGATGGCAGAGGGTAAGAGATAGGGAATCAAGGATGGGAGGGAAAAAAGCAAAACATACAGGAAACAAGAAATGGAAAATTATTTGTTGACAATAACATGTTTGTTGATGTGCTTGATTGAGACAATATACAGTGTACTCTGGATGGAATATCTCATTTTGTATGCTGTAATGATGTACAGTGAATGAATGCAAATAAATAAATTTAAATTTAAAAAAAAAAGAAGAAATACCTGTTTTGAAGACTGCAAGTAAAAGTGTTTTTCCCACAGACTAGCCTGTGTTCCCATGTGGTAAGTCCTAGTACTTCTCCAAACATTCTGAATGCAGCTGAAGTCAATGCATCTTTGTCTGTGGGCTCCTTTTTACTATTTTCGTCTTTGCGCACCAGGAAGGGCAATAAGGCTTGTGAAGACATTGTTGCCTGCAGGAAGTGCTGTGCAGGCTCCTACAGCTCACTGCATTTGAATCTGCTTCTCAGTGCACATGCAAGGCCATTTTCCTCCATAAAAATGCTCCGAGTGACCCCAGAGACTTCTGTCACTGCTAATATTGTGCCTGGGACATGTGTGCCATGGATCAGAATTTCTCTCCTTCTGCAGCTCTTCTTCCACTCAACTTCCTGAGGGGTTTCCCCAAACCAGCGTGCAACCCAAATGACTGAAATTCCCCCCGATATCCAACACCAGCTCACCCTCTCTGGACATTCCCAGGACTCCTACTTCCCTTGGATATCAAATTGCCTTGAAGAATAATTATTTTATTTTCTGTAAGCTATAAATGTGTCAAAGCTAGAAACTAAATAAACTCTGAATTAATGATTGAAGTAAAAATAAATAAAGTATAAACAAAAAAGTTTTGAATACTTTGGCCATCAACATTTGCATCTAGTAATTAAAGTACCACCAGATTCATAAGTACTTATATTATAAACATAACAATTCAATATAATTTTATTATCCTGCATTAACTAACTTTTCATATGCAATCACCTTCAGGAATGTCAGTACTTCTTTAGAAAGAATAAATGCGTATCATCCAGACAGAGGATTTCAGGTCACCCTTAACAAGTCAGGCTTCAGCAGATGACACAGTTACCTGGTACTTTGGGGACCATCTACCCCGAAAACCCAGGTAATTTACACAGAGCCATGACTTTCTTCTTTATTTTTAATTTTTTTTTACTCGAAATTATTGGGTCAGCTGAGTGCAAGGTCCTAAAGGCATCAGCTAATTAAGCAATGTTCTGCTTCCCTAGGGCTGTTTAGAGATTTCATTTAAAAAGTAACCCTTGGATCAACTCACACAGAACCACACACACACATTCACACACACACACACACACACACACGTAAGTAAATCAGTGCATGTAGAGACTGGTGAAAATAAAATCTTGAGTCTAGGTAATAGTATGTACTGTCAGTTTCCTCGTTCTGATGTTATGCCGCAGTCATATAAAATGCCACCATTTGGGAGGTGACTATTTTTGCAACTCTCTGTGAGTCCATAATTATTTCAAAATAAAGTATTTGCCTTTTTTTTAAGAGAGATTTTTGCTATAAGGTGTGTCTACTCACTTGAAAAGCAGAGAGAGACAGAGACAGAAAGTGAGAAATTACCCCCCGCAGGGGAACGGCCATGTCACAATCCTTTCTTCTCCATTCTCCTCTAGGGATCTTGGGCATGCACGCACACACACCCAGTGTGAGTTTTAAGCTGCCAGGTCTGGGACTTGAACCACAGTCCATCACGTATAAGTCCAGCAACATAACTATTATGCCATCTGCTGGTCCCTATCTGCTTTAAGTAACCCCATAGACAGTTATGTTTCAAGAAATTGATGCATTGCTACAAAAATAATGCTGAAGCAGTACCACAGAAAAAACATCTGAATAGAAATTATTTTAAAAACAATGAGGCATTAAATCCTTATCATTTCAACCACTAGTTAGCCAAAGATTGAAAAAAAAAAGCCTAAGTGTAGGTAGGGTAACTATCATAATTAGTGGAGTGCTGGCAAATGTTTAACAACCAGCTTTTGAGTAGGGAGCTTTGATCTGCAACATATGTCAACTTTCATACTGCAAATATTCCCATGATGGCAAAGTTCAAGCTATCAATCAGCCAGTTCGCTAAGTTTCTGGAAATTTAGCAATCACTGTTTAGGTGAAATCTACTTAACAGAAAAAGTAAATGGCTATATTCTCATGGCTTCATTGACTCCTTGCCTGGAGTTGGGTCTCTAAGGTTTAGGTCCCCTCTTCTAGACCTAAGTTAGCATGCTGTGTGCCATCCACAGTCCTCCTAGTTCACCCACTTTATATTTGAGCCTGGATTAAGTCTAGATCAGAAATACTCGATGAGAGTTGGGAGGATACATGCTTGTTAAGCATTTCTTTGTCTGTTCATTCCTATTTCTATAGTTTTCCTTCCACACTCATATACCCAGTTACACCACAGCCGAAACTAATTTGTCTATCACTGATTTGAGAGAAGCAAAGTAAGGCATCTTATTATTAGAATTATCATAACAAATTCTAATAATCACTCCTGTAAATGAATGAGAGCTTGTTTGGAGATTTTGCACTCTTGACTAAAACTTTGTTTTCATCGGAGTGGATCCTGCTTATTGCTAACACATGTCTTTATAGGGTGAGAGAGCAATGGAGGAGCAGGAAGGTAAAAGTATAGTAGCCAGGGAACCAGATTCGTATTAATATTGATAGCACATTTTAAATGAAAACTCTAAATTTGAAGGTAGTAATTTTTTTTTGAGAGGTTTTTGCTATAGGGCGCGTGCGCTCGCCAGACAGAGAGAGACATAGAGAGAGAAAGTGAGAAATCACCCCCCAGAGGGGATGGTCATGCCGCAATCCCTTCTCTTCCATTCTCCTCTCGGGATCTTGGGCATGCACGCACATGCTTCCGGCGTGAGTTTTAAGCCACCGGGTCCAGGACACGAACCGCGGTTGACTACGTGGGAGTCCAGCGACATAGCCATTACACCAACTGCTGGTTCCCTGAAGGTAGTAAATTTTAGAATAACTGAGAAAGATGAAATTAATTTTAAATTACATGGAGGGCCGATTTTCTTTTAGTTTTTCTAAAGAATATTCATTAGACAAACTATGAATGCCCTTATGTTCTGAGAGGAGATCCCATTTATATCTATAACCTGCCTAATCATTTAGGAATCACTATGGAGGTTTTATATCATTCATTATTAATTCTGTTCCAATCTTCTTATGGTTTCCTATTAAACTGAAATAAAATTTAAACTTATTTCCTTGGCCTACAAGACCATATAATTTTTTGTTTCTCTGTTTGTTTCTGTCATAGGGCATTTATGCTCACCAGAGGGAGACAAAAAGAGATAGAGAGAGAAAGTGGGAAATCACCCCCAGAGGAAGATGACCACCCACAGTCCCTTCTGTTGGGATTTTAGGCATGTATGCACATGTGCCCAGCATGAGTTTCAAGCCACTGGGTCCAAGATTCACACTAGTTAACCATGTGAGAGTCCAGGTCCTTAACCACTATGCACCTGCTGGTCCTTATATAGTCTTTTTAAAATTTCAGACTATAGATAACATTAATGTAGTGAATTACAAGGAATTTGTATTCTGAGAGAGTGGAATAGAACAGACTAGAACTGAATAAATAATATTATAGTGTGCCCATGTAGTCAGTATTATACAGGAAGCTGTCACCTAGAGTTGCAATCTAAAAGTTCTTATTACTAATAATAGTAAAACGAGACAAATAAGCAAACACTCCAATTCGAGAGCACTAATGGCCCTATCCTTGTGTCTGCCCTCACCTCCTCCAATTCTCTTCCTCACTCTTAAGGCCTAATTCACTGGTCCTGTTTCTTAAGTACATAAGATTGTTCTGGCCTCAGGACAGTTGCCTTTCTATTTCTGAAAAACCCTAGGTACAAAGATAGCTCATTCTAGCCATAGTTTGATTTTCTCTGGTATTTAATGATATTGAACACTTTTTATATTCTTATTGTTTATCTGGGTATTCTCATTGGTTAAGTACCCATGTAAGTTTTGCTTATTTGATTTTAAATTGTTTATTACATGTAACAAATTTGTAGGAATTCTTTATAATTCTATTTATGAATCCTTTGTTTAATGTATATCCTGGAAATTTCTTCTTCTAATTTACCTGTTCACTCTTTTAGTGGTGTCTTTTTTTTTTTTTTTTTTTCTGGAGAGGTTTTTTGCTATAGGGCGCAAGTACTTGTCAGAAAGACAGGGAAAGACAGAGAGACAGAAAGTGAGAAATCACCCTCCGGGCGGGATGGCCATGCTGCAATCCCTTCTCCTCCATTCTCCTCTCGGGATCTTGGGCACACACGCACACATGCACATGCACCTGGCGTGAGTTTAAGCCACTGGGTCCGGGACTGAAACCACAGTTGACTACATGGGAGTCCAGCAACATAGCCATTATGCCAATTGCTGGTCCCAGTGGTGTCTTTTGATAAAGTTCATACTATTTATTTATTTGCTTTGGTTTTGCTTTAGCATTTCATTTAAGAAATCTTTCTCTACCTAAAGTCTTGATGATTTAAACCTCTGCTTTCTACCAAAAGCTTCATTGTCTGCCTTTCAGTTTTAGTGCAATGATATATTTCAAACTAAAATATATATGCAGTATGAGATAGAGGTCAAAGTACATTTTATCCCCATTGTTCCAAACTTTCCCCACTTGACAGTGTCATCCCTTACTCTGTGTGACTATGTGTATGTAGATCTATTTCTAGAACCTTTATTCTGTTCCATTGGTCTGCTTTTCTGTCTCTATAAAACACCACACTCTCTTAAACACTATAACTTTTTAGTGAATCTTTGCCATATTCTGTCCTCAGCAATAAAAAGAAATGAACTATTAATATATGCAACAACTTGGATGGATCTCAAGGAAATTATGCTGAGTGAAAAAGTCAATCCCAAAAGGTTACATACTGTATGATTCCATTAATATAACATTCTTAAAATTACACAATTATAGACAGGGAGAACAGGTTAGTGATTGCCAAAGGTTAGAGATGGGGGTAGGAGGAGCAAGGGGTGGATATTTTCAAAAGACAGCACAAGTATAAAGGAGCCTCATAGGAATTAAGTTTCTCTGTATCTTGACAATCATAGTGATTACATACATCTCCATGTGTTAAAATTGCATAGAACTAAATACACACATACACATGCACACAGATGCACTTAAGACTGGGGAAGTCTAAGTCACATGGATAGGTTTTATGAATGTGAATTTTCTGTTGCAGCATTGTACTATCGTCATAGAAAACGTTACGAAGAGTGAAATTGGGTGCAAGTTACATGGGATATCTATTATTTCTTACAATTACTTGTGAATCAATAGTTACCTTAAACCAAAAGGTTTAGTGAAAAATTTTGAACTTTCCAATGAACATAGACTAGTACCCCATTTATCTAGATCTGTTAAAATTTCTGTAAGACATGTTTTATACTTTTCAGTGTTAAAATGTTGCAATGTTGTTAGATTTCTAGATATTTGAAGTTTTTGATATGCTATTGTAAGGGATACCATTTTTAAATTTCATTTTTCAATTGTTTATTCCAAGTGCAACTGTTTTTTGATGCTAATGTAAATGATGCCATATTAAAATCTCATTTTTCAATTGTTTATTCCAAGCATAATAGTACAACTGATCATATTATTTTTTAAAAAATCTAGCCAGAAGGTATGTGTGATTACAAGAGAGAGAGAGAAAAATTTAAATAGCCCCTAACATGGGGAATGGTCACAAGTCCCTTCTTTATTTCTCCTTCCTATCTGAGGAGGAAAAAGGAAGAGAAGGGATTGTGGCATGGCCATCTCCCCAGGGGGCGATTTCTTACTTCCTTTCTCATTGTCTCTCTCTTTCTATTTCTCTCCTGTGAGCACACAGGTCCTATGGGGTTGGGGACTTCTTTTCTGAATTTGGGGCATACATGCACACATCATGTTTCTGGAGCCCTAAGTACCACACTACCTGCTGGTACCTCATTTCAGGTCTTTTGAACCACAAACACCTAGCAACAACTTCAAAATGGCATACATAGATTTCTAGGGTTAATTCAATCTACTGGGTCATCGGAAAATTAGGATGCATTTTTTCATAGAAGAACAGAAAAATATGTCATGACTTTTCCAACCACCCAATATCTCAGTAGCTATTCTTGTTGTGTGTGTGTGTGTGTGTGTGTGTGTGTGTGTGTGTGTGTTGACTTATATGTAGCATTTTATATGTAAGGTATCTATAGAAAAAGAAATAAAAATGGATATTCATTGTGACAATAATATATTTACCTTACTATTTTAATATCGTTCCTTTATAGAATCTTTACTAACTCTTGGTAAAGCCAGGATTTTGGCACATTCATTTAAGTTCAAAAAAACTAAGTCTACTTCTGTACAAGTTATAAGCTTTTCTTGAAATCTGAGAATAATGATAATAATAAAAATATAGTAAAATGATCTAGCTTGTTTCTTTTCTTTTTTCAAGAGACCCACAACTAATTGCTTCCCTAAATGACCCCAATGCCTCAATTTCAACACTTCTGATTTACAAGCTGTCTCAAAACCTTATTCTTCAAAATGAGAAAGAACTTTCTTCACACTGGTGTAATGTTTTCCCTTTAACTCCTACATTCGCCTGGTAATCTTCACTGGTTTAGAAAAAGAGTTATTGATCTTATCTACACCTTCGAAAGAAAGGAGTCTTTCAATTTAACCCTGCTTTACCGATATTCTTCATTTTATTTCTGAAAGGCTTCTGCCTATTCGTACATTTGGGAGAAGCTGCTAATTTAAGATAGTCCTGGTGGCAACTGATGGAAATAGACAGCAGCATTATCTTTTTCATCCTTTTCAGAATGTTTAATCTCTGAGCAAGGGCCAACATGGTCTATCTGAAAGTCTCCAGTTGACATCAGTTCTCAAGTACAGCTTTTGGGGGACAAAATGTTTCTTAAATGTCTAGGATCTTTCAGAGAATGATGATCAGGAGAGGCATCACTTGAGATTGCGCCTAGGTATTAACATTGCTGGACTCCCAAGTAGTCGAACATGGAATCATGGTTCGAGTCCTGGACTGGGTGGCTTAGAACTCACACCAGGTGTGTGTGCACGCATGCCCAAAAATCCCAACAGGAGAAAGGAGGAGAAAGAATTGCAGTGTGACCATCCCTTCTGGAGAGTGATTTCTTGCTTTCTGTCTTTCTGGTGACGGCATGCACCCTATAGCAAAAATCTCTTTTAAAAAAAGGAAAAGAAGAGGTCAGAAGGTAGCATGGTGGTTAAGGGGGCTGGAGTCCCACATGGTCGACCGTGGTTCAAATCCCAGATCTGGTGGCTTGCTTTCTCTCTCTCTCTCTCTATCTCTCTCACTCTGTCCCTCTCTGGTAAAATAAATAAAGTTAAATGAAATAATTCTTTAAAAAAAAAGGAAAAGAAATTGCGCCTAGGTGGATGGGAGTTGGCAGGTACACCATCCACCCAGAGGGCTATCAGAAGGACACTGGGACAGAAGTAACAGCCATTTCTGCAATGAACATCACATGAGTGGAAGTGTGTCACTGAATCAGGGCAGTAATTTTCTTTTAAAAATAATTAATAAATAAATATACATGTCATCATTGTATCTCTCTATAATGCCCAATATGGTTTTTCACAGTGTACATGTAGTACTTGACAATCAAATCAAGGATATTTCCATATACATATTTTCAACAGAGAGTTTTATAGTCCTCTGTCTGCTAAATGTTTCTACCCTTTTCTCAGTTGCACTTCGCAGTTTGAAAAGCCACTGTGTCCTCTCTAGGAAACAACAACAACCAAAAAAATTACTTCTTAGGTGCTAGCAGCAGTGGGTGCTGAATTATCGGAAGTTCAAGCTGCTGGAAGTTGTCCCCCTCCCCTTCTAACACATGCTGGTTTTCTTTGTGCCTTTATTTTGTCTATGAAGGCATTTTCTTCTCAATCCATTTTCTTTTTCTCCTTAATGGGTTGATTCAGAAACCACTCTTGCTCCTCCTCCAGAGCTAAAATTTTATTCTAATTTGCTTCCACAAGCTTTTTCACCTCATTTCTGATTATCTATTTCTTGTGACTCTTCCTGTCTTTTAATACAGAAAAAGCAATATATTTAATAATAAGGAGCTTCCCTAGATTTCCCTGGAGGTATTCAATGATATATGTTGTATTACCTTTCTAAAATTGGAAAAATTATGAATTCCAAGAGTTTAAGAAGAGTAGAGCTTTCTGTGGGCCTGTTTTAGCCATTTGCTTGAACACGAAGGGAACGTTTGCTGAATTCACAAAGATTCTTTCATTACTTACCCCATTCTGACAGATATGCTCCCCAACCCAGAATTTTAACTTGCCATTAACATGTTGTTTCATATATTACTAATTCATATAAATTAAACGGTGTGTGTTACCTGTTGACCACGCTAAGTTTGAATCTATTTGTAAGTTGTTCTTATTAAATATTTATTAAATAAAACTTAAAATGAATTTCATAACTTATGCTGATCCAAAACACTTTTAATTAAATGGGTAAGTGATTTCTTACATTTCAAAGCGGAGTCACCAGGCTGTGTATTACAGGGAAAGGGGTATAAAGGTAAACAGAAGGTCCCGAAGGTTCCTTTCGACCCTGGTACGTGATGCTACCATGAGTCAAGGACAAATAAACCCCAAATTTGCTCAATCAAATCAAGGATATTTGCATGTACATGTTTTCAACAGAGAGTTTTAAATTCTTCTGTCTGTTAAGGGTTTCTACCCTCTTCTTAGTTGAACTTGGCAGTCTGAAAAGCCACTGTGTCATTTCTTGGGGAAAAACAATATTTCTTCTGTGCTAGCAGCCGTGGGAAATAGCGCATGACTATTTCAACGTGAACTCACCTCAGGAACAGTGACGGCAGAAAAGCCATTTGATCAGGCTTCTCCTTTATGTAGCAAGCCATCACAATTTCTTTGGGAGAGGTGTCCTTTTTCATCAAACCAAAAAATGGTCTTTTTTGGGGGGGGGAATATCTTTGCTATAAGGTGTGTATGCATGCCAAAGAGACAGAGAGGCAGAAAGTGAGAAATCACCCCCCAGGAGAATGGCTACACCATAATCCATTCTCCTCTCGGGATCTTGGGCAAGCATGCACAGTCACCGGGTTCAGGACTCAAACTACAGTTGACTTAGTGGGAGTCCAGTGATGTAACCATTACGCCATCTGCTGGTCCCCAAGAAATAGTCTTTATCACCAGAGGATGGATAACTGGGGATGCCATGAATCTGAATAAATAAACTTTCTAAAAAACAAAACAAAAAAGCCCTCGTATTCCACAAGTTTCATATAGCCCCCAATGTATCACTTCGTAACTTCCCAAGAATTTACTGCCCTAATCTAGAGATCCTTTTGTCCTAGCATTCCATCATAAATTTACTGTTCTTTGTATAAGAAAATATAAAAATGCCTAGTTTTGCCACTTCTTCAGACTTCACACTCTTATTGAGATCTCTGTGGATATGTAAAACTGATACAATTTCTGTCTTTTCTCTTGTTAGTCTGCCTGTGTTAACGTGGTTCCTAGATGCAGGATGAAGAACCTACATGTGATCTAAGGGGGGAAAGGCCATTACTCTAAGCCTTCCCCTACAATACTCTCTTAGAGGAGTGCCCTAGGTAAAGGCTGCCCTTGGCTGCTACAAATGGCCCTTAATCTATCAAGGTTGTAAAAGTAATTTGCCAATGTTCTGCAATAATTCTTACTGAAATTACTACCTTCTTCAGTTTACAGCACATGCAAAGTTTACTAATGGAAGGATTCAGTTCTCTGTGTACAAGTTTCATTGTGAATATAAGATGTATTTATTAAGAAACACTTTCACTGTTCAAATCTATTTTCTTTTAAACGTGACCAAAGCTGAATTGGCTCCCTAGCTTCAAATTGCTTGATCAATGAGACAAGGTGCTAGAAATGTTTTTTGTATAAACAGAGAAACTGCGATCACTGGAGGTTTTCAAGGCTCAGATACATGGACCCACTGTTTCCTGTCCCCTGAAATCCTCTCCACAGTGTCAGGCCAAGTTCACAAGTGTTCAGTCAGCTCTTATTATTTGCCCAGCCCTAAATTAAAAGCTCTTTCGGGGATTGCCAAAAAATATTTGGAAGCCAAACTTTAATGAAATATCAATAGTCACATAATATTTCTAACTGTATAATTAAACTACTAAGAATTTAATCAAATGAAAAATCATATCTGGACAAAATTTTTCTATCACAATGTTAATCACAGTTAAGTTTTCTTCTTAATAACAGCAGTGAAAAAGTTGAGTAAAATCTAAATCTCCAAGAATAGCAAAGTGCTTAGACTCAACTCCATATTAAACAAATGGAGTTAATAAAACAGCTAAGAATAATGCCTTGGTGAGCGTTAAGACTGGAAGTGCAACTTTGTTCCTGACTAGTTTTGCAGTTCTGGGTAAGAAACTTAAATTCTTTAGTACTTTTTCCTCATCTGTAACAATTTAGGTATATGATGTAACACAAAATCAGGCATAGAGTAGACATCATAGAATTAATAGCTGTTGTTATAAGAATAAAGCTATACATGGGTGCTGAAGTTATATTATAGAAGAATATTTCAACAGGAGTAAATGTTTGCAATTCATTGCTCAACCAGAAAAACTAGCCAGGAAGGATAAGATAGTAAGTCACTCTGATTTTGGAAAAAGCAAAAGTTATGTGTGTGATTGTAAAATAACAGGAAAGATACAACAAACTTTAATAGTGTTCACTGCTTGTCATAGAATTAAGGGTAATATTTTCTTCCTTCTTCCTGCTTAGCTTTAATGATTTTGTTATATATTGCAAACCGAATAAGCATGATTTTGCGAACATGTAAAATAATGACTGCTGCATCAAAATAAAAACAAAGTAATTTAATTTAAGAAGCAAAAGAGATTGCATGCAGTTCAAGGTATTAGGAAAAGCTGAGTGGATGATATCTCCCATGAAAGGAACCCCAAAGTCTGTGAAGGACTTGGGCAGTCAAAGACAGGATGAGCACTCCTGAGGAAAAGAATAGAAACCAAGGATGCACAAAGGTATAAATGTTTGAAACTTATTTAGGGAATAGCACATGTAAAGTTCAGTTTTCATAAAATGCAAGAAAAAGTTTCCTGCATCCAGGTCAGGAAGAATTTGACAGCCAAGCCTAACAAGTTTGGCATTGCAAAGTCTAGCAAAATGCAAATAAGAGCTCCTGGGGAAAAAAAAAAAAATTATCTAAAGGCAGATATGAAGGAACAATTTATTGTTTTACCCTCTTCAGAGATTCTCAGTATCACTTAGTAGCTTTGCCAAGTTGCACCTTTAAAGACAGAATAACAAGCCAAATTTAACATTGCTTCACCCAGAATTCGTATTTGGATTGAACTTTCCTTCTCTATGATACCGTAAGAATAGCATGAGACAGGTGAATTAAATCAAGAGAGGGAAAGGAGAGACTGGCTGCTGAGAGTCTGTGAGTCCTGTCCCTGCAGGAAAATCCCCAAGGACACATTTCAGGAACACTTAGGACCCAGAAAAGCAGAATATAGGAAGGAACAAGCCAGGGCAAAGGTAGAGTGCAGGACACTTTCTCCTTGCCCAATTCTGCCCAAGCTGATCTCTCTCCTGTATGGTGCTATTTCCCAGCTGTTCAGGGGTAAGGAACCAAGGCGATGCCTCCATGAAATAATACGCAGCAAGAGGTGCACACTCAGTTGCTAAAGATAATAAAGCAAAAAAAGGACACTTCACTGTTGGCCATGTGGAGAAGGAGACGCTGGCTGAGGCCGGCCCTACGACTGTGTCTGCCCGAGCTGACCCTCTTTGTATTATTACCTTTATTTGCATGGCAAGCTTCCCAAGGGTCATTTCATTTAATAAACACCACAACCCCATTGAAGCAGTAGAGGTAATACCTCCAGTTTACAAAGGAAGTTTATTAAAGTGAAAAGTATAATGAATACAGCCCTATGGAGACCTCTGTCACACATAACCACAAGGCCCCAGTGTAATTCACAAAGTACTGGAAACATTTAATAACTATAATTAATGAACGCAGGGTCAGGACCTGGTGTGGTGGTTTGGGCACTGGATTCCCAAATGGCCGGCCACAGTTTGAATCCTGAACTCAGTGATTTGAGAATTGTACCAGGCATGTGTGCATGTGTGCCCCAATTCCCAAAATTTGGGATTTTTGAAGGAGAAGGGATTGTGTATGGCCATCCCACCAACGGGGTGACTTTTCACTTTCCCTCTCAGTCTCTCTCTCTGTCTCCAATGAGTATATATGCCCTATGGAAAAAAACTAAATAAATTGAAAAAAAAGAAAAGAAAAAAATTAAGGAATGCTAGCAAATATAAACATAAAAATACAAACTTAAATGTTATCAGACATAATTATTACTCAACAAGTAGTAGTGTTTAACTGTAAGATGAGAATTACCATAATTATTACATGTATAAAATATTCAGAAACAGATTATGAAAAATATGGAAAAGTTGGACACACTATGGGATAATGAGAAAATGAAACACATGTACCCATCACATCAAAGACAATTAGTTTCTAAAATGTGCTTAGTTACATCTTAAATAACAATAAACATGATAAAAGAACTGTTCTATAATTATCTCCAATTATTGAAACACTTCACACATTTTAGCTTTTAAAGTTACAAGTACCACTGTTCTAACAAATCCATTTAGTTTATTTCTCATTGCATGACTCAAAAGGTCAAATTTTATTTTAGAGGGAGAAAGGGGAAAAGTGATCTGATAAGCAATGTAGGAAACTTTGGACCCCATGTATTGTCCTTCTCTAGAGAAAAGCACTAATATTTTGAATTGCTCACAGAAATTATGAAGTAAGTTGAATTGTAGCCAATTAAAAACGCAATTTCGCAAAATCCACTTCTTAAACACTACATATACTAATTCAGAGCAAGTATTTCTAGACTAGAAATAAGAAATACTTTAGTAATGCTTAAAGATAGGGAAGTCAAATTTATTAGGCCTCATCCTAAGTACATTTTGTAATAATTTTTATAAAGGACCCACTACAGTTTAATGGGCACTTTGAGATGAGAATAATTATCTGACTCCAGGTACCTGAGACAAAGAAAATGGAAAGCAGATCACCATTGCTGAAATGAGATTTGAATTTCTATTTATCTTGTCTGGAGGTGTGTGTATGTGTACAGGAAGAGGGACAGATAGAAGGAGGGAAATGAAGAGAGAAAGGGAGAGAAAGCAAGAGACGGATAAACCAAAAAGTTTGAGGGCACGATAGAGACAGCAACTATATTTTCCTTCAAGACACTAACAAAAATTAGTTCAAAAACCTATTTAGCAGTTCACTCATTACTTCTAAATTTTCTCCAATAATAAAGGAAAATAATTCTTTAAGCCAGAACATTACAGTATCCATTTTTGTCTGAGTTCATAGAATCTCATGAGGTTTTAAAAACTCATTAGCTAATACAGTTGCACTAAATCAAGAGGCTCACTAATAAAATAAAATTCTCTAGTGTTTAACTAGCAAATTGTACTTGGTAATTGGTTCTTTGTAAATTGCACTTTGATGGACCTTGTCCACAGCTTATTTGATGAAGGGAGAAAATATATGCATATGTATATATCAATTAAATGTGCATATCAATTAAAATGCAGGGTCTCTATATTTATATTGTAAAGTTGCTAAAATACTATCATGCCCAGAAACAGTAACTTTTTAAGTAAAATAGGACTAGACAGCACTCGAGTTGGCCTATATGAAAGCATATGTTTTATTTACTTGTTTTTAAGTTTATCTATTTTTCTGTTTCATGAGAGACAGCGACAGAGAGAGAGAGAGAGAGAGAGAGAGAGAGGCAGGTACGTTCCCAGGGTCTTACGCTGCAGTCCTTCCCCACCTCCCCCATCAGCCAGGGTCATGCTCAGTATGCACAAGGCAGGCTGGAAAGGAAGCCCAGGCTTCCCTGTGGACCCAGCCCCACCCTGCTCTGCCTGGAGCCAGGCTACCACAGTGGCTCCTTAAAGAGTCTTTTAAATATTTAGGGGCCAAGCATTTTTTTCTCTTGGTTTGCATTTTGGACACTTTGCATCTGCAATACTTTGGTAAAGAGCCAAATCCAGCAGGCCGGATCACTTTGAATGAAGATCTGGCTAGATTCTCAGGATACATTCACTTTTCTCATGAAATCTCAAAAGGATTCCTAGGGATTTAACAGATTTTATTCATCTGGAAGGAATACAGCTAGATTTTCTTATTACAGAAAATTTGATGGGGTTGAAACAAAATCTGCATCTTACTTACCCACATGATCAACAGCAATTTGAGCCCTGGACTGGGCAACATAAAAATCACACCAGGCATATGTGCATGCGTGCCCAAAATCCCAAGAGGAGAATGGAGAAAGGACTGAGATGTGGCCATCTCCCCTAGGGGGTGATTTCTCACTTTCTGTCTGTCTCTCTGGTGAGTACACAGGCCCTATGGCAAAAACAAACAAAAATTTGCTTGGATGGGAACCAGCAGTTAGCGTAATGGCTATGTCGCTGGACTCCCACATAGTCGACCGCGGTTCGCGTCTCGGACCCGGTGGCTTACAACTCACGCCGGGCGCGTGTGCGTGCGTGCCCAAGATCCCGAGAGGAGAATGGAGGAGAAGGGATTGCGGCATGACCATCCCCCCTGGGGGGTGATTTCTCGCTTTCTGTCTCTATGTCTCTCTCTGTCTGTCTGGCGAGCGCACGCGCCCTATAGCGAAAAAAAAAAAAAAAAAAATCTCCAAAAAAAAAAAAAAAAAATTTGCTTGGAGTGGGAATCCATTAAGAAAGAATAATACATGGGGACCAGCAGGTGGCATGGTGGTTAAGGCGCTGGACACGCCCACATGGCCGACCAGGGTTCGAGTCCTGAATCTGGTGGCCTGCTTTCTCACTTCTTCTCTCTCTCACTCTCTACCTCTGTTTCTCTCTGGTTAAATTAAAAAATAAATGAATGAATAAATGAAATAAAATATTTTTTTAAAGAAAGAAAGAATAATACACTCCCTGAGAAAATTCTATGCTTCATAAGATTTGACAGGATTACCCTCTTTTCAACATCAAAATATATAAATGCTTATATTTAAATAGTCAAATATATGGATATATATATGCATACATAAATATATGCATTTATATAAGCACAAGTATATATATATTTATGTGTATTTAGACATACAATAATCAAATGTACATTTACTGGTTTATTAGCAATAAAATATTTTTTTAAACTTTAGCAATTGCAGAGCATTTTTAGAGAAAATTACCAGCTAATGGTGACATTTGTTTTTTAAGAATTATCTTACTTGGGACCAGCAGTTAGCATAATGGCTATGTCGCTGGACTCCCATGTAGTCGACCGCGGTTCGAGTCCTGGACCCGGTGGCTTAAACTCACGCCGGGTGCGTGTGCGTGCGTGCCCAAGATCCCGAGAGGAGAATGGAGGAGAAGGGATTGCAGCATGGCCATCCCCCTGGGGGGTGTCTGTCTGGCGAACGCACGCGCCCTATAGCAAAAACCTCTCAAAAAAAAAAAAAAAAAAGAATTATCTTACTTACTTAATTAATTTATTTAATTAATTTATTTTAATTTGACTAGAAAGGGACAGAGAGAGAGAGGGAGAGAGAGAGAGAGAAAGCAAGCCACCAGGTCTGGGACTCGAACCACAGTGTGCTATGTGGGAGTCTGGCACCCTTAATCACCATGCAACCTACCGGAGCTGACATTTGTTTTTATTGTATTTTTTATTTCATGTGTGCAAGTGGGAGTAGTAGGTATATATTGGAAAAAGGAGGTTGATGAGATGAGAGCATTTGGTAAGTATATTGAATTTAATTCAAGAAGTATTTATTCAAATACCACTCATAACCAATGTACCAATAAGCTTTGTAATTGTAGACTATATTGAAGAGATAATATAAAGTTTGGCTATACAAAACTACTTCGAGAAATAAATCATTCTTGACATTTACAATGGCTATGGTTTTACCTATTTAAACGTCTAAATAATTTTCCTTTTTTTAAAGGTTTATTTATTTAATTTTTATTTATTCATTCATTTATTTTAATTTGACTAGAGAGAGAGAAAGTGAGAAAGCAAGCCACCAGATCCGGATTTCTCTAAATAATTTTCCTTTTAAAACACAAACAAATTTGGGACCAGCAGTTAGCGTACTGGCTATGTCGCTGGACTCCCACATAGTCAGCCGTGTTTCTAGTCCTGAACCCAGTGGCTTAAACTCATGCCAGGCACATGTGCGTGTGTGCCCAAGATCCCGAGAGGAGAATGGAGGAGAAGGGATTGCAGCATGGCCATCCCCCCCCCCAACTCCGGGGGGGTGATTTCTCGCCTTCTCTCTCTATCTTTCTGGTGAGTACATGTGCTCTATACAAAAACCTCTCCAAAAAATAAATGTCATGACTTTGCCAATAACCCAACAGTTCTTGTAACAGAGTACCAAAAGCTGGGATAAAGTGTATGGTGACCCCAGTTATTTATGTGTTCTCAGAACTATGCCCTTTGCTATGTAACTTGGCAGGAGCCTCCCCCCATAGATTTGCTGACCTGCTATGCCCTTAGACAATGGGTTCACCATGTGACTACTAAACCTACATGCACAATGAACATTTTTTTGTTGTACACCACTAAGGTTTGTGGTGGCTCATAACACAACAAAAGAATGACAATAAATAGACGGTATAGAAATTGGAACTTTAAAGTACGGTGTTACCACCAAAAAACAAACAAGGAAACAAAACTCAAAGCTAAAAATCTAAAATAAGTGGAATTGGTTTTCACACTAGGTAAAAGGCAGTAAGGAAGTTACAATAAAAGGCTACAATAAAGGAAACTGTTAATGCATTTATTTTTGCAAAATATGTTATAATATCACAGTGTTTTGTAACCTGGAAGATAGAAAATATTTCTAATGAACTTTGGGACTCAAATGAGAGATTTCCAGACAGAATGTTGAAATTGTCATTGATTCTTACAAGCAGAATAATTCAAAAAACAACTAGCCATTTTGCAAGCTGGACTGGCATATGAAACTGATTCTTTTACGTACCCTCTTCGACTAGCAGATAGTTCTCAAAGTAAGATAAAGCCTGGTCACAAACATCAAAACCACAATGCTAGGTGCTATCAGTAAAACGTGGCCCTAAGTAAGAGGTCAATCAGGTTGTCTGTAAGAGCCTTTCTCAAGATGGGTAAAAGGTTTAAGGGGTACTTTAATTGATTTTCTTAGCTGGTTAAAATGGCTTCTAGGAGTGTTAATTAAGTTCATTGGCCCAAAGCAGCCTGATATTACCAAAGTAAAAATTACCTATGCCTAGATGGGGAGTCATGTCTCAAAAAGAATTATAAATATGTTTATGGCACACAAAGAAAAATGGATTTAAATATAATGAAAACATACAGCTTTTGAGACATCTCTAGGCAAAAGAGATATAGGCTGCTTATAATGTGCAAATGCTAAAAGTGACTTTTTGCCCAAGTCACTTTTAATAATGTAAAAATAGCCCTGTGGGCTCCCTATTTCCTGTGTCAGGAAGATGGTCAATAAAAAGGGTATATTCTCTAATATCCTCTTCAGAAGTGGGAATGGAAAAGGGAGACATTCCAGAAGACAGAGATAATAACTATACAGCATAATGGACTAAGACGTCACCTAATGTTAGACAGTGAAACTGGGGTTGGGGCGAGCAGATGGCATAGCGGTTACATCTCTGAACTTCCATACGGCCAACCGCAGTTCAAGTCCTGGACTCAGGGGCTTCAAAATCACACTGGGTGTGCTGAGAGTCCACACTCTATGACTGAAACTAATTCACTAAAGGACATAGAACACAGTATATAGATGTATATACCAGATATAGTATGTGTGCAAGAGGAGGGTCTGAGGAAGGCCATTTTGAAGAAAAATAGGGAGGCAAAGTATTGATGTGACAGGGAGGTGTGGTATTATCTGTTGAGGATGTTTTGTGGTTTGTCAATTGTGTTGGGAAGAGATGTTCACCTATTGAAATATCCATTTTGTAAGACAAATAATAATGTGATTGAATGTATAAAATAAAATGAAATGAAAAATAAATTAATAAAAAAAGAAAAAAAAATCACACTGGGTGTGTGTGCATACATGCCCAAGATCCTAGGAGGAGAACAGAGGAGAAGGGATTGTGGCATAGCATCCCCCCTGGGGGATGATTTCTTGCTTTTTTCCTAAAAAAATAAAAAGTGAAACTGGAGTCTAATAAAGGAACATTTTGTACTCTCCAAGACCTGCCAATATTTGACCAGTGGAATTTCAAAATTGTTAAGGATCAGTGTTAGTTATATGCCTCACAATCTTCTCAAACACAAAAGTTTTCGTGGTTACCTTTTTTTATTTTTATTTTTTACATTGGATGTGTGGTAGTGTATAGCCTACTTTTTTAGTTAGAAGATTTCTGAATCAAAAGGAGCACGTATGGACTGAACATATGAAGGAACTCCCAAAAGTTTGGAAAAATAGAATTGAAATATAAAAATAAAAAAATATATAAACCTGGAACCAGAAGGCAGCACAGTGATTAAGGCACTAGAGTCCCACATGGCTGACTGCGTTTGAGTCCCAGACCTGGCGACTTACTTTCTCATTACCCCCGCCTCTCTGGTGAGCACACATGCCCTATAGCAAATTAAAAATAATATTAACAATAATACATTAAATAAATAATTTGTACATATATTTATTTCTCAATATAAGCTCCATCAAGTTTAAGAAATTTTTGTAAATGATAATACCAGCCATTTATCACATCCCAAAAGAATTGATTTTCTAGGAATTTAAGCATGTAGTGCAGTCTTTTTTACATTACTAACTAAACATTTTCAAAGTGCTCTTTAATGAATTTTTCCAAGATTAGGAAATGAAAAGAAGTCAGAAGGAACTAAATCAAGACTGAAAGGTGAATGACTAATGATTGAATGATAATTCAAAGTCTTGCAAAATTGCTCGTTTGATGAATGAACAAGAATGTTATCGTGGTAGAGAATGACTCTCTGGTGAAGACTTCCTGGGAGATTTTCTGCTAAAGCTCCAGCTAACTTTCTCAAAACACTCTCATAATGAGCTAATATTATCATTATTTGGCCCTCTAGAAAGACAACAAGCAAATCTCCTTGAGTATCCCAAAAATGTTCTACCATGTCCTTTGCTCTTGACTGGCCCACTTTTGCTTTGGCAGGACTTTCACTCCTTCGTAGTCATTGCCTTGAGTGTGCTTTGTCTTTAGGATCATACTGGTAAAGCCATGTGTCATCTCCTGTTAACAACCCTTAATAGAAATGCTTCAGGATCTTGATTCAACTTATTTAAAATTTTTACTGAAACTCTCCTCTGCAGTTGATTTGGGAACAATAGTTTTAACATCTGTCAAGCTAAAATTTGCTAAACTTTAATTTTTCAGTCACTTAAACAAACTGAGATGGCTACAGTATTGGGCATTATTTCTTTTGTTAATCACTGGTATTCTTTGGGGTCAGCAGTTGACATAATGGCTATGTCGCTGGATTCCCATGTAGTCGACCACGGTTCGAGTCCCACAATTCGAGTCCCAGACCTGATGGCTTAAACTCATGCCAGGCGCATGTGTGTGTTCACCCAAGATTCTGAGAGGAGAATGGAGGAGAAGGGATTGCAGCATGGCCGTCCCCCCTGGGGAGTGATCTCTCACTTTCTGTCTCTCTATCTCTCTCTGTCCTCTCTATCTCTCTCTGTCTTTCTGGTGACTGCACATGCCCTATAGCAAAAAAAAAAAAAAAAAAAAAAAAAAACTCTCCAAAAAAACACAAACAAACAAAATGAAACAAAATCATTGGTATTCTTCAAGTAGGACATAGAACAGAATTAATCTGGGTCAGGTAGGAGGCATAAGAGTAAAGGTGACTGGCTTTTACATAGCTGACCAATCTATTTGATTTCCAAACCCATAAGCTTAAAAAGCATGCCAGGTGTGTAGACATGTGCCCAAAAGCCCCAGAAGAGAATAGAAAAAAAGAAATTATGTCATGGCCACCCTCCAAGGGGGTGATTTCTCATTTTCCCTCTCTCTCTCTCTCTCTTTGTTTCTCTCCTTCTCTCTCTGTCTCTCTCCAGCAAGTTCATGTGCCCTACAGCAAAAGCCAAAAACAAAAAAAAAATTATTAATTTTTTTACTTGCTAATTGATGTAGAGGACTTGTCACTGGGAATCATCATCAACATCAGCTTGCCCCTCCTTAAAAAAAGTTATCTATTTGTAAGCTGCTGATTTCTTTGGGGTGTTGTCTCTACAAACTTTTCATAAACCATCAATGATTTCACAATTTTTTCCACCTAAGCTTTACCGTAAATTTGGCGATTGTTCTTGCTTCAATTTTAGTTGAATTTATATTACTCAGACAGGGGTTATCTTCAAACTATCATCTTACTTATTTTAGTACCTCAAGCTAAATCCTGTTTAGATAACAAGTTAGTATGAGTTTCTTCTTGGTGCAAAAAAAAAAAAAAATTGAAATACATGCATAGTCTTTCCACAATCTGTATTTTCCACAAATTCTTTAAAGACCATTTCATAAATCATGAAGTGCTGGACTTTAAGCTCAATATTCTAATTGAATACCTTTGGGTACCTAAGATAAGAATGAGCATATCTTGCATTTGGATGAGTTGAGGATATTTGTGTCATAAAATAAGGCAGTGGTAGATTATATTGATGGCTTTATTTCTTTGTTTTATTTGTTGCCACAGGGCATGTATACTAGCTGGAGAGAAAGAGGAACAGAGAGCGAGAGAGGGAAAATGAGAAATCATGCTCACCTCAGTGGGGATGGCTATTCATTCTCCTCCATTTTTCTCTCAGGATTTTGGACATGCATGCACAAGCACCTGGCATGTATTTCAAGCCTCCAGGTCTGGGATTTGAACTGCAGAACTGGTCATATGGGATCCAGCGCCTTAACCACTACATCACCTGCTGGCCCAATTACCTTATTCTTTATCATTCCTATATCTTTACATTTTGTTGAGTAACTGTAATAACTTCATGTGTGGAGTTATCTATAACATCTCTTTCACTCTACTCAATGACATGACCTTCTTTGGCCAATAAAATGTTTAAAAATATGACATAATAATCATCTAGAAAGGAGATTGTCAACTGAGGCTTTCTATCTTGCATCTCTGCTATAAGCACATGAACAAGCTCAAGTTAGACTGCTGGCTGGATGATAAGAAAAATATGGAACTGAGATGAGTTACCCCAATCTTTCTAACTGATTCCACTCTAAATCTGAAGATAATACATGGACCCCCAAACACGTTAATGAACCATGCAGGATCAGTCTAGTAGACTACCAATCAGTAGTTGACTCTAGACATGTGTACAACAATCATTTATTATTTGTGCCACTTGCATGTTTGTGATAGTTTGGTATGTGACATTATTACAGAGGAAATACCTGATATAATTGTATAGTTCTCCTATTAGACATTAAGGTATTGAGATAAAAGCCTACTCTAATTAATTTTTTAATCTTCCACCTGGCAGTGTCTCATATGCTTTTATTTTAAGTAAATACATTTTTGGTTTGGTTAATAAAGTAATAGACTGTAGAAAACACGAATCAGTTTAAATTAGATTATTATGTAGAAGAACATCAAAGAGTCCTGTCTAGCCAAAAAAATGAATACAACTACAGTTCCTTGTAATCAGCAGCACAGCAAGATACTCTATCACTATAGAATGAACATCACCAGTATCCCTACAGTAGCCCTCAAAATGATGCTATATCCTTTATGGATGCATTGATTGCCCTATTTATCCCAAATAAGAAAATTTCTACTACCCAGTTGGCTAACAAATGTTACTGATGACAAAACATTGAAGAGAACATGATGACACAAAACCAAAATCTTCATCATTTGCACATAAACTTTCCAGGAAAATAAAACAAAACAAAACAAAAAACACCTCTTGTGTTACTTTTTGTTATGAACAAGTAAAAGTGTGACCTGTACTTTACTTTTTCCAAGTATTATCCTCTTGTCTCTGGAATAATCTCACTTGTTGGCTTACTAAGCCACTCCAACTGATTGGCTATATATATCTTTTTGTGTTGTCAGAAAAATCATTTCTTTTTTCTATAATGGAGCTTAACCTCCAATAATATCATTTTAAAATTTTGAGAGAATTACATAGTGGGCAAGGTTAATGGCATTGATTACACAAGGCAGCTCTTGGGCTGGTCAGTCACTGGGTTTTTCAGTTCTCAACTTGTTTCTCTGCTTACTGTTTTCAATTGTATTCAGTGGTGTTCTAAATTTATTTGGTAGTAATTATAGCTGTAGATTCCAAAAGGATCTCCAAAAAATGTTCAATATCCCTTATCATAAGGAAGATGCAAATCAAAACAATGAGATAACACCTGGCCCCAGTCAGAATGGCTAAGATTAAAGAACAAAAAATGATAAGTGCTGTCAAGCCTGTGATGATGAGAGAACACTCCTACACTGCTGGTGGGGATGTAAATTGGTCCAGCCTCCATGGAGAACAATATGGAAGTTCCACAAAGACCTACAAATAGAACTACCATATGATCTAGCAATTTCAATCCTGGATATCTGCACAAAGGATAGGAGTGCACTCAGTTGGAAAAGTGCTTGAACATCCATGTTTATTGCAGCATTATTCACAATTGCTAAGACATGAAACCAATCCAAATGTCCATGAACAAATGAATGATTGAGAAAGTGTGGCACATATGAACTATGGAACACTACTTAGCCATGACAAACAATAAAACCCTGGCATTTGATAGAAAGTGGACCAATATGGGACCAACAGATGGTATAATGGTTACATTGTTGGACTCCCACATGGTCGACCGCCGTTTGAGTCCCAGACCCAGTGGCTTCAAACTTGCACTGGGCACGTGTGCGTGCATGCCCAACATCCCAAGAAAAGAATGGAAAAAAAAGTGACTGTGGTGACTACCCCTCTGGGGGGTGATTTCTCACTTTCCGTTTCTCTGTCTCTCTCTGTCTCTCTGGCAAGCACACATGCTCTATAGCAAAAACCTCTCTCTCTTAAAACAAAAATGTAGACCTATGTAGATTTATGGGTAAGTGAAATAAGTTAGACTATGAAAGAGAAACAACGTATGTCCCCACTTAATATATACCAACCATCCACACTCTATGGTGGAAACTAAAAGACTGAAGGATATAGAGACATGGACAATGGTTGCAGGTCCTGGAGACAGTGTGTGAGGAGAGTGGGAGGTGAGGAAGAGTGAGAGGAAGGGAATCAAGGAGAAAAATAGAGAGGCAAGACATTTAAAGACAAAGAAATGGAGGATTGTCTGTTGATAATAACGCATATGATGATATCTTTAACTGCACTGGTGTGCAGTTTATTTGCACAGGAAAAATTAATTTTACAAGCTGTAGTGATGTACAGTGACTGAATGAATAAAATATTTTTTAAATGTGAAAAAAAATTTCCTGTTTCAACAATTTTAAGCAGATGTGGGCTAACAACAAACAGATGCAAATGCAGTACCATTTTCAGCTATGAATGACCCTTCTATAAACAACAAAAACAACAATAACAACAAAAATTTGACAAAACATAAAGCATCTATTATCCATAATTGCATGATATGCAGTGCAAAACTTAAATTACTTTTTGGAAAAGAAAAACTTACTAGGTAAACCCTAAGATTATCCCAATGCTCTACCTGAAAACAATTTCTTCCCTTTTTTAAAAAAGTATTATTTATTTTATCTTATTTATTACTATTATTATTATTCAATTTGACCAGAGAAAGAGAAAAAAAAAAAAAGCAAACCACCAGGTCTGTGACTTGGGCCATGGTCAGCCATGCGAGAGTCCAGCACCCTAACCACCATGCTACTGACTGACCTGAGAACAATTTTTTAAACCTGGCACAGGAATCTGGAGCCCAAGTTGATCATTATTCATTACATTAAGTCATCACTTAATTAAAAAGTCAGAGGAAAGAGTTCAAAGTCACTGAAGTAGCTATTCTTTACTAGACAGGGTCCTGGAGAGAAAAGAGCTATGAGGAAAGGGGAAGGTAAGATTCCAAGTAGAGTTTTCTTGTGAATCCATGGCAGAGGGCTGAACTGGGCATGTACAAGACCATATTAGCCTTGTAAGAGATCTGTTACTATGGAGCCTGGGGTAGAACAATGATACTAAAAGTCAGTCAAGACTAGGAGCTACTAGAGTTCAAGTGCAGCCAGAGCAGACAGATCTTATTAACACCTTGAGCAGCCAACTGAAGTAATCAAAGACTATTTCTAAGGAATAAAACTACTACTAAATGTAAGATCTAGCCTAGACCTGAAACCAACCCCCAACATGATCCACAGATAATACAGAATTAAAAGGTTGAATCCCACCAAGTTAGGAAATTTGAGGAGTATCTTGAACATTATACAAATCTACTTTAATAAAATGTAAAAGTAATCATTAATTTCACAATTACGATACAGTAGCTTAACCAGCAATTAGAAAAAAAAATTAGCACTTCTTAGAAGGAAATAACAGAATCCAGTCAAGTAGACACAAAAAAATGACTAAATACATAAAGAAATAGAATATGTGACTTATAGACTAGAAAAAAATCAAGACATCAACACCAATAAATTGGATTTAGTAAACAAAGAATTTAAAGAACCTATTATAAATGCTTCCTAGGACTTAAACATAAATTTAATGTTAATGAATTAATAGCAAACCAATAAAAAAGTAAATAGATATCATAGAGCTAAAAGATACAGTATTTTAAATTAAAATTTTCAATAGATAAACTTAACAGTACATTGAATACAGAATGAGATTTAAACAAACTGAAGACACATCAGAAGAAATTATCTAAGAGAAGTGAGATAGCGGAGAAATAAATAGCACTTTAGAGATTAAAGGATACTATCAAAGGCTCTAAAATATGTATAGTGAAAGTACCAGAATGAGAAGAGAATAAGAATGGAGAAGACATGAGTTCTAAAGAAATTATAAAGTTCTTAAATTGGATCAAGAATGTTGACTTATAGATCCCAGATACTCATCTACCCTCATGCAGAGAAAACATGCAAAAAAGGAAAAAAAGACATTTGTACCCTAATGTGAGTTAAACTGTTGAAAACATATTTTTTTTTTTTTTTTTTTTGGATTTTCGCTATAGGGTGCATGCGCTCGCCAGACAGACAGAGAGAGACATAGAGACAGAAAGCAAGAACTCACCCCCCCCAGGGGGGATGGTCACGACGCAACCCCTTTTCCTCCATTCTCCTCTTGGGATCTTGGGCACGCACGCACACGCGCCCGGCGTGAGTTTTAAGCCACCGGGTCCAGGACGCAAACCGCAGTCAACTACGTGGGAGTCCAGCAACATAGCCATTACGCTAACTGCTGGTTCCCTTGAAAACATATTTTTTTAAAAGAAAGCATGAAAAAAATTGTAACAACATTTTTTTAAACTGGGCTAAAAAAATAAAAAGGTTTTTGAGAACAAGTTAACATATAAAGTGGTTTTATATAAAACATCAATTGTCTTGTATATTTTGATAAGCAGCAGTACCAGCTTTGATTTGTAACAGTTTGTGGCATTGGAAGAAAGGATTCTGTGATTGTTGAAGTGTATTATGTTATAAATGCAAAGAGTAGCTAAATATTAAAAAATATATTTTCTAAAAAATAAAAAGATGCATTATCTAAAGGGAAAAATATTGATAATGTTATCTTCCTATTAGATACAGAGGACTCAGAATACAATGAAGCAGCTGCTTTAAAATTTCAAAAGAAAAAGTGTCAATCCAGAATATTATAGAGTAAAATATCCTTCATTTTTCACCAACCCTCCTGCATTACAACAACAGAAAAGCTGAAGGGCCAGCTGCAGTGACATGGTGGTAGCACAATGCTCTATGATGCTGAGGCCCAATTGGAAGGTTCCAGATTGACATTCTGAGGTCTCTCTGTGCATACCACACACACACCTACACCCATGATCTTGAATGAATGAGGCTGCAGTTTGGATCATGGGTGAAGAAACTGTGAGAGTACCTATTTGTCTCTCTCTCTCCCCCTATCTCTCTCTCTCTTTCTCTCTTTAGCTGGAAGAAATAAATAAATAAACTTTTTTAAAAAGTTAAAGGACATTTTTCCATCCAAAAAAGAATAAATATCAAAAGGAATTTAGGACCTATGAGAAATAACGTAGAATATAAGAAATACTAAATAAACAAGTAAATAAAACTGTTCATGTTTCCTTTATCCTTGACATTTTAAAAAGATCATTTAAAGTAAAAATATTTTAAGTGTAACTGACAATTCATGAAGAAATAAAAGATACAACAAGAGCACAAAAGAAGGGGCCAGTAAATAGAATTACTGTTAAGATATTACATTATGGACAGTGAAATATAAATTTGGACATAGAGGTGGAAAGTGAGAGGCCTGAAACATAAAATGATGTAATATTAACATTAAGCAGGCTTTGATCAGGAAGGATGTGTATTGATAGTACTAGTGAAACCAGTAAAAAATAAAGGTAATAATTGAAATAGTTATTACTATAAAGCGAATACAGGACAAAAATTGGAACACCGAAAGAAATCTTTTTTGATGAAACTAGATGGTAAGAAATGATGACCAGAGAAACAAAAACAAAGGAATAAATGGACAACCAATAGCAAAATGGTACTTTAAACCTATCTACATCTAAAAGTACTTTATAAGTAGATATAATAAACTTTCTTATTGAGACAGAGAAATTGTTAGACTGCATAACAAACCAAGACCCACCTACATGCTTCCCACAAAAAATATATTTAAAATCTAAAGATGTGGTGAAAGTAAAGGATGGAGAAGAGAAAAGATATAGTCAGTAGGTATAAGAAAGCTGATATGGCCATATTAATATCGGATAAAGGGGCCAACAAGTGGTGTGCTGTGGTGATTAAGGGTGCTGGACTCCCACATGGCTGACTGTGGTTCAAGTCCTGGACCTGGAGACTTGCTTTCTTGCTTTCCCTCTCTCTCTCTCTTGCTCTCACTCTGTTCCACTCTGGTCAAATTAAAAATAAATAAATTATTAAAAATAAATAAATAAATAAGAAGTTCAATAAAATAATTCTAAAAATAAATGGATGAAATAAACTATAGGATCAAGAATGCTACCAAAGATAAGGAAGAATATTTTTTAATCATAGAAAGGACAATTTATCAGTAAGAAATAACAGTTCCAAATGTATGTACACATAAATAATGAGCTTCAAAATACATAAAGCAAAAATAGACAGCCCTAAAAGGAGCAATCAAAATATCTAAAATCATGCTTGTAGATATTTGACACCTTTCTAAGTAATTGATAGAACAAGTAAATCAAAACTCAGTAAGAACATAGACAATCTGAACAACAGTTATTAGCTCAAGTGATCAAAGTGACACAACATTTGCCATGTGCAAAACATACAATTTTCTTGAAGAACACGTGGAATGTTCAAGTTAGACCATATGCTAGCCTATAAAGTCTAAGAATGGAACTCTTGCAGAATATGCCCTGTAATCATGATGGAATTCAACTCAAAATCAATAACAAGATACATACAGTAATTCCCAAAATATTTGAAATTAAATACTATTCCCCTGTATCAGCCATGTATCAAAAAAGAAATCATAAAAATTAGAAAATATGTTATAGAAAATAATGATAAACATATATCAAAATTTATTGGATACAGTTAAAACATTATATATAAGAATATCTGTAGTTCTAAGAAATTATAAATAAAAAGTTTTAAATAAATGATGTATTGGGCCAGCCCCATGTTACAACAGCTAAGTGTTATGACACTGGAAGCTGGATCCCACATGTCAGATCACAGCTTGAATCCCAGCCCTGGCGACTTGAGAAATGTACTGAGTGTATGTGCATGTGTGCTCCAGAGCTTGATGGACTGGGGAAACAGAAAAAAGAATTGCAGCATAACCACACTCCACAGGGGGGAGAGGTATCTTCTCTCTCTCCATTCTCCAGCAATTAAAAATAAAATAAAATAAAATAAATTATTTACATTTATACCTTAGGAAGTTAGGAAAAGAAATGCAAATCAAACCAAAAAATTAGAAGAAAATATAGCATATAGAACAGAAATCAATAAAATATAATATATGCTAATAATAAAGGGAATAACAAAGGCAATGTTTGTTCTTTTAAATTGTTAAGGAAATTTATAAAATCTTTACATTGCTAGTCAAGAAAAAAGAGAAATAAATTTTTAATATCACTAATAAAAGATGAGATATTATTATAGATTCTAAGGAAAGTAAAAGGATAATAATGAACATAATTAGTAACTTTATACCAATAAACTTGATAATTTAAATGAAATGGACAAATTATTTGAAAAGCATAATTTGCCAAAGCTAAATTTAAGAAATTAATAAAATGGCAAAGTCATATATTTACTAAGAATATCGAATTCATAGTAAAAAAAAATGTTTTCAACAAATACAACTCCAAGCTTAGTAGGTTTTACTAGCAATCTTAGCAAACATTTAAGGAAATAATACTTTGTGTAAGATCTTTCAGATATTAAAGAAGGCAATGCTTCCCAAGTCACTTTATAAGGATAGCACAATTCTGATAACAAACCAAAGACATTACAAGACAATAAAATTACAGACAATAGTTCATCATAAACATCTACGCAAGAACCCTCAACAAAATATTGGCAAATAGAAATCAGCAATGTATACAAAAGATAATACTTCATGAACCAAGAATACAGTTATTTAATAATTCAAAAATCAATCAGTGTAGTTCACCATATTAACAGAACAAAGGAGAATCAAATGAACATCTTGGCATTTTCTGGAAAACTATTGTAAAATTGTCAAACACCCATATATAATAAAAATTCATCAAGGGAAAGTTTTACATTTGAAACAGGACTTGCATAAATAAAACTTGTAACTAATCATATTTAATGAGCAGATATTGAATACAAGAATATAAATAAAGAATCACTCTTGTGATTTCTGTTTAATATTGTATTGGTGATCATGCCAGTGCAATAAGACAAAAAAAAAAAAAAAGAAAGAAAGAAAAAAGAAAAAGAAAGAAAAGAAAAAATTAACTATTACCAAGAAGAAGTAAAGTTGTCTGTATCCTCAGATGACATGCTTCTCTTTTTGAAGATATCAAGCAATAATAAATATATATATTAGAAATAATAACTGAACTTAATAAGATCACAAAATATAAGATCAACACATGAGCGTTGGGTTAATTAGATATCAAAATTTACAACTTATCTACAAGAGAAATTATTAAGAAAATACAAAGCTCTGTCACACCCACTGGAATAAATATTCACAAATGTGTAGATAAGACAAATACAATTAAATACAGGGAAGACACTCATACAGATATTACACAAAATAAGATACAATGGGGGGAAATCTTCAAAAAGTTCATGGAAATTGCATACTATGAAAAAACTATGTGTGGATTTTAATCTTTTGTTCCATCAAAATAAACTCATATTCCAATTCTATTTATAACAAAATTTTAAAAATTTTGCATAACATAGCTAATAAGCATATGAAATAATTCAGAAGCACTAGTCATCATGAAAATGCAATTGAAAATGAAATACCATTTCACATCAACTAGAGTGACCAAAATTGGAAGCATGACTATTCTAACCATTGATAAGAATGAAGAGTAACTTGAATTCTTATGTATTCCTAGTGGAATTACAAAACAACAAAACCATTTTGGAAAAGAAGTTGGAAGTTTTTATAAAGTTAAATCCATACTTATCACATGACTGCTTCTAATTATCGAAGACAAATGGAAGTATGTTTAACAAATAAAAAATTCAAGAATAGGGTCAGTTCAGTAGCCTAGTGGTTAAAGAAACTGGATCCCACATGGCCCATGACAGCTCAAATCCTAGCCCCAGCAGCTTGAAAAACATGCTGGGCACATATACATGCATGCCCCAAATTCCAACATCATGGAGAAATGAAAGAGAGGCGGCTAGCAGGTAGTGTGATGGTTAAGGGCACTGTGTTCCCATAATGGCTGACCATGGTTTAAGCCAAGGATCTGGCGGCTTGCTTTCTCACTTTCTCTCTCTCTCTCTATTCCTCTCTGGTCAAATTAAAATAATAAAAAAATAAATAAGTTAAATAAAACATTCTTTTAAAAAAAGAAAGAAATGGAGGAGAAGGGATTGAGATGTGACCCTACCACTTGAGGGTGCTTTTTCTCTCTCAGTCGCTCTCTGTTGAGGACACATACCCCCAGGCAATTAAAAAGTTCAAGTATGCTGATAACTGTTTTATTTATATGGCCCCCAATAGAAATATCTCAAATGTATCTCAAAAAAGGAATGTATACAAACACTATAGAATGATCGTACAATGGCATTTACTCAACGACAAAAAGTAACAGATTACTGCCATAGGCAGCAACAGGGATGATTTTCTAAAACGTATGTTGATCCAGAGATGCCAGACAAATTCTAGAAAAGGCAAAACACGTTCTAGTGGGAAAAAATGAATTTCTTTTGTTTGTTTCTTGTTTTTGTTTTTGTGCCAAGAGGGAGGTAGAGACATCAACTATAAAGATATACAAGGGAAATTTCTAGAACAATAGAAATGTTGTGTTTTGACTGGTGTAGTGTTAATTTGGGGCATATATGTGTCAAACTCATGAAACTTTTCATTTTTAATTTTGGCTCAGCAAAGTTGATCTAAAAAAAGTATCATTCTGGCAGGTGTGATGAAAATAATCAGAGGGCAAAGACAGAAATGTAGATATTATAAGGTACACAACAAAAAGATGCAACTGTTTACCTTTTTTGAGGGGGGTAAAAGAAAAATGTCTCTGTCGCTGGAATAGTGACTCTTCACTACCTGATAAAGATGGAAGTTAAAGGCCCCTTCTGAGCCCTCGGCCATTCTCTGGTAGAACAGACTTTTTAAAAGTTTTAAATAGGAAACAAACACTAAAGAATAATGGGGCCCCACTCTTATTCCAATAGGCATGCAAGTGGAAACAGAAAAGAAGCAAATACTATTCAGGACATTAACACAACCCACTGGGTCCACGGGAGGTAAAGTGCTACTTCCTGCTTAACAGTTATATTGCTGTAAATTAATTTCCTTTCCTGATACAAGTTTAGACTCATTTGTCTTGGAGAATAATGTTCTTAAGAGAGAACTTACATGCTCTTAAAAAAATAATTTAGGCCTTGTTTCTTCTTGTTTGTTTTTTATTTCCACAGGGCATGTGTGCTCACTAGAAAGAGCCCAGTGGGACATGGTCACGCTGCAATCCAGTCTTCCTTTTTTTCATCTCATTAGGGTTTTGAGCGCCCATGTACATGCATGCAGCATGTTATCTTAATTGCTGGGACAGGATTTGAATTGTTGTCAGCCATGTGGGATATGGCTACCTATCCATAGTACTTAACCCCTGTGTTATAGGGCTAGCTCAAGAAATAGGTATTCTTGCATCTGAAGTTGGAGAAACACTAGAGTCTTGAAAGGAGTCTAATATGGGGACCTCTGCCATCCTCCAAGCTAGGGAACCACAACAGCTTTGCATCAGGGTTTTTTATACTATCATCCATCCTCTCTTTCATGGATAGTAAGAGTTTGTAAATGGGGCTGGACAATGGTGTATTCAAGGCTCTTGTGAGGCTGATCCACATGAAAAAAGTTCTGGCTTTGTATCCGGAAACCTCCCTGAGTACACTGGGAATCTGTATACCTCTGATCTGTACTGTTGAGGCTAGAGGTGGACTGTGGCATGAAGACCTTGTTGAGAGTGTTGTATCTTTCTCTCTCGTTCATGAAATACAGAAAGAAACTTAAAAGAACAATAATAAAAAAAACTTACAGGTGCTACTGATCCTTTCTCCCATAGTCTAGACCAAATAACCTAGATTTGTGCACTGAATGAGGAAAAGGGTTGAGGAATGTTTTGAAATTACTTAGTCTCCTCTGAGCTTTGGCATGAGGACTCTAGGAAGGTGGGTTAAGATTTGTCACATGAGAAGAAAATTGTTCATGGAAAAGGCATAGACTTCAGATCAGAGATTAACAAATGGCTTGATACCTTAGGCAGCTCTTGGGACTCCTTGGGAAGCCATATCTAATAACTTTAAACTTGACCTTCTTGCCTTATAATTCCCTTTGTGAATTGTTGTAAACCTGGAATAAATAACTATGTAAATGAGTGCAAAGCCTGATGAAGTGATGTTGGGATGCTGAAGGCACAAAGTCATAAAGGGGAAGAGAAGTGTCCCGTTTGAACTTCACAGAGCTTCTGAGAGGGGATTGGCTCGGCTCTGATGGAGTGTATTGGATTCCATGAATATTACAGCCCGCTCAGTGAAACTGAAAGGGAAAGGGAATGAAATATGAGAATCAGACATGGAAGCAAAGTAACAGAATATGAAGAAAAAGAGGAAAGAAATATATTCTCGGGCAATAAAACCCAAGGGTGATGAATATATTGTTCACTACCTGTACCTGTCCTGTTCCAGGGCCTTAGGGCATAAGGGCTCTTTCAGTTTTCACAACCACCACAGAAATAGGCATTCTTATTCCTGATAAACCAATGTTCAGGTTCCTGATAAATTTCCAAAGACTATGGAACTAGCAAATGATTACATGAAGTCAGGATTAAAATTTATGCTTGCAGGACCCTGAAATAATAATATAAACAAAAGAGAGAATCTCACAAAGTAGGAAAAAAATAGGGACCAGCCGTTAGCGTAATGGCTATGTCGCTGGACTCCCACGTAGTCGACCGCGGTTCCAGTCCCGGACCCGGTGGCTTAAACTCACGCCGGGCGCATGTGCGTGTGTGCCCAAGATCCCGGGAGGAGAATGGAGGAGGAGAAAGGATTGTGGCGTGGTCATCCCCCCTGGGGGGTGATTTCTCGCTTTCTGTCTCTCTGTCTCTCTCTGTCTGTCTGGCGAGCGTACGCGCCCTATAGCAAAAACCTCTCAAAAAAAAAAAAAAAAAAAAAAAAAAAAAAAAAAAAAAAAAAAAAAAAACTAAAACTCATAAAGCACAAAGATGGCAGTAGAAAGGAGATGATTTCTGTGCTCTCGGCCCAGCACTACACTCAAACCTCAGGCACTCTTCTTCAACATTATAATGAGCTCTTTAGCTATCATCCATGGCTCTTCAAAGATCCTTCATATTGCAGTCTTAAAACTAGCTGAAATGATTTTTCTCTTGATCTAGGGTTTTAGAGTATGGGCCTAGTTCAGCAGCATAGGCATCATTTCCACCTGGGAATTCATTAGAAGTGAACATTCTTGGGCCCAATCGCAGACAAACTCAGAAACTCTTCAAAAAAAATTCAGCAAATGGGTTTGTTTTGAAACAAAACAACCCAGAGTTATTGTCTCATTGTTCTGTAGATTAGAAGTCTAACATAGGTCTCACTCACTAAAAACCAAGGTGTCTTTAAGACTGTATTCCTTCCTGGGGATTCTGTGAAGAATCTGTTCTCTTGCCTTTTTTTTTTTTTTTTTTTAACTTCTAGAAGCCAAGTACTTTCCTTGACTATAGCCCCTTCCTCCATCTTCAAAGCCAGCAGCAATTAGTCAAGTTCTCCCCATATTTTATCATCTGGCCAATTCTGTCTCCCTCTTCTACATTTATTTTTCTTTTTATTATTTTACTTTATTTTATACATCTAATCACTGTACATCACTACAGCACATAAAAACTGAATTTACCCAACTTGAATACACTTCACACCAGTCCAGTTGACGATATCGTATATGTTATTATCAACAGACAATCCTCCATTTCTGTGTCCCTTAAATGTCTTGCCTCTGTTTTCTCCTTGATTCCTTTCCTCTCACTCTCCCCATCCCCCACCCTCTTCCCATACTGTCTCCAGTATCCATAACAATTTTTCATATGTCTATATCCTCTAATCTTTCAGTTTCTGCCATAGAGTGTGAACAGTCAGTATATATTAAGTGGAGGCATGCAATGTCTCTCTTTCATAGCCTAGTTTGCTTCACTCAATAGTAAATCTTCCATATTCATCCACTTTCTATCAAAGGAAGGGTCTTGTTGTTTCTTATGTCTGAGTAGTATTCCATAGAGTATATGTGTCACACTTTTTCAATCCATTCAATCGTTCATGGGCATTTGGGTTGGTTCCATGTCTTAGCAATTGTGAATAATGCTGCAATAAACATAGATGTGCAACCACTTCTCCAACTGAGCATTCACCTATTCTATGGGTAGATATTTGAGTGTAATTCCTGGATCATATGGTAATTCTATTTGTAGATCTTTGAGAAACTTCCATATTGTTCTCCATGGTGCCTGGACCAATTTACATTCCCACCAGTGCAGGGGAATTCACATTGAACCACAGCCCCAACACAGGAGTTATCATTTTTTTTTTTAATCTTAGCCATTCTTATTGGGGGTAGGTGGTATCTCATTGTGGTTTTGATCTGCATTTCCCTTATGATGAGGGATGTTGAACATTTTTTCATATGCTTTTTGACTCTTCATATGTCTCCCTTAGAGAGTTGTTCAGTTAATTTTTTCATCTTTTAATTAGGTTCATCATTTTCTTTTCAGGTAATCCACTTGAGTTCCCTATGTATTCTGGTTATTAGTCCCTTATCTGAGGCATAGTTTACAAAAATATTCTCCCATTCTGAGGGTTGTCAATTCACACTAATTACTGTGTCTTTTGCTGTGTAGAAACTTCTTAATCTGATGTAATCCCATCTGTCTATTTTTGGGATTATTGCCTATGCTTTGGGGAGTCTTATTTAAGAAGTCTTTGCCTACTCTGTGTCTCCCAGAGTTTCCCCAGTGTTTTTCAGCAGTAGTTTTATAGTTTGAAATCTTAGGTTTAGATGTTTGGTCCACTTGGAGTTGATTTCTGTTAATGGTGAGAGATAGGGGTCCAGATTCATCTTTCTGCAGTGGATACCCAGTATTTCCTGTACCATTTGCTAAAGAGGTTTTCCTTTTCCCACTGGATTGACTGGTGCCCTTTGTCAAAGATCAGTTGGCTGTATGTTTTGGGGTTTATTTCTGGAATCTCTAGTCTGTTCCATTGGTCTACATGTCTGTTTTTGTGCCAATACCATGCTGTTTTCATTATCACAGCTTTGTAATATATTTTGGGATCAAGGAGTGAGATGCCTCCTACTCCACTCTTCTTATGCAGGATTGCTTTGGACTACATTGAGACCCACCCAGATAATCCAGGACACGCTCCCTGATTTAAGATCAGCTGATTTGCAACCTTAATTCTTTCTGCAACATTAGTTCCCATTTCAGATAAGATGACCTATTCACAGGTTCCGCACATTAGGATATGAACTGCTTCAGCCACAGCATTTTTATGAGTCCAGCAGGTGCTCTGCCCACTCGTTTGACAACCATTGCTTTGGGCCATAGCATTTGCCAAGAGTTTGGTCCCCAAGTTTCCCTTTGGAACATTATGAAAGTGCCAGTCCAAGAATATGAAAGAAATTAGACCACTGCTTAAAGGCCTGTGTACAAATGATAATTTTATTAGAGTAAAATCACAACCACCAGAGACTGCAATGAACTTTTCCAAGCTATTGAAGCTTGTCACCTTCAGAAATATCATCATTAAGAACCTGGATGGTATTCAAGAGCTAATATAATTTACTAAGAACCTATTAAACAAGGCAGGCCTGTGGAGTTGTTCTGCCACACGAGCATTTTTCACTTTAATGATTAAGCTGAAAGGAAAAGGAACCAGCTCTCCTATCCAAATCATCTACCTGAGAAGTCTCTTTTCAGGTATCTGATACCTCTGACAAAAGTCTCATACCTAAAATAATGGGCACTGGTTCTTGGGCCCTTCAGTGTTTCTTTATTCTCCAAATCTCAGCAATAACACGATTTGGATATTGGAATAGCAGATTGAGATCATTGATAATTCTCTGTCAGGATGAAAACACTTTGCCAAAGACGCTCTGCACATTTCTTCAATGAAATTTTTTCCCGTTACATTCTTTTGTAATTTTTTTCTCTCCAAACTTGACCCTGACCTTATATTCACCTTGATATTTAGTTGATGCTGACTGGCTTTTTTCCATTTCTTTTTTAATATGCAGTACTCATAAGAATATGTTTTAAAAGTTACACGTGGGCAAAAAGGTTAGCAGGGCCAAATTAAACCAAACTATTACAAGTAACAGAAAAGGAAGTAAAATATTTCATTAAAACGATACATTCTTATTATGGATTATCATGTATTTAATACAAGACTCACAATACATCACAAGTATGTTATTGCTACTCGTATTTGGGGTAGAAGAATAATGAAAATAATATTTCATTCTGTAAAAGTAAAGTGGTTTTATGGGCAAATTTTAAATGGAAAACAGTAACATCAAAAAGCAAACCTAGTAATCTCTGAAATAAGGTTAAGCTGAGAGGGCTAGAGGTGGTGCTTGAAAGAAATGAGGAAGTAAATAAGAGGGAGACAAAAGAAAGAACTTCCAATTTTGTGGCTTTAGGTCAGATGAGTTTGTGAGAGCTGAAATCAGCCAGGGCTTCAGGCTTTAGTAAACCAGGGTTTTCCTCAGTGAGGGAAGAACCAAATAGAACACGCGTAGTCACAACATCCGCTCCTGCTTCTTAGGTGGAAGAAGGCAATTATGGATAGGTAATTGTTACAATAAAGCAAGAAGGGAGTGATAACATTTAAGGAGACGGAGATGAAGTATCGGGACCAGAGGCTCCAAATTAAATGAGTGCTGCAATAAATTCACCCCAAACAGAGGCACCTACATAAAGCCCATCACTCTTTCTCAAGCTCAGAAGGTTTTTTGTTTTTTTTTGTTTTTGTTTTTGTTTTTTTTTTGTTTTTTTTTTTCTGCGCACGTAGGAGTGGCCTTGAAAGTCTGCATCTTTCTAGTGGTACCTGCGAATTTCTTTATTCAGGAAGTGAAATGCAAAGAGTATACACTTAATAGTTAAAGCAAAATGCAATCATATTAAAAGTGTTTAGGCGTCATGGGAGGCGTGTGAGACACATAAACAAATGCGATGTCCATGCATCTTGACTAAAATCAGGCAGTGCATGATTCACACTTTAGCACGAGTAAGGTATATTGCCTTCATTTGTTCACCTTAAATGACTGGAGTCTAATTCACCTGAAGCTGCTCTGAGGAAGGAATGAGGATAGATTAACCTTTCGGTGCCACACCTGGTCTCTGCATTTCCCAACGTGTTAATGAATTTCCTGAGAGGGAACGTCAGAGCTGTTGGCAGTACATTAATCTGAGGAAGCATAAAGCAATACATCCTCCCAACTCAACGGTGGGGGAATCAATTTAGAAAATGTTAAATCAAATCCAAGCCATTCCCTAAAGACAGGACCAACCTGCAAAGCCCAAAGACATCTGGAAAAGTCACTCTAGTGCAGCTCACTCATAGTCACTGATGAGTTTTGAGCTTCTTTTCTTTCTCTGGGCCCTAAAAGGAAGGACTGAGACCCTGCACCTTTCTGAAATTCTTCCAGGAATAACTACACTTGTCAAAGACCTATACAAATAACAAGTTATCTTTCAAATGCATGTGTTTATAGGTCCGCACCTATTTTGTCCAATATTTCTGTACAGACACATATTCTTAAGATAGAAGAACTGGCAATGGAGAGAAATATTTTTTAATTAGTTAATTTATTTTATGAAAGAGAAAACCCACAAAAGAGCCTCACTCTGACACCCCTATTCCCACCAGTCCTTTCAGCCAACCAGGATTAAGTCTGGCATGTACAGGTTGACCTGAGGACCAAACTCCCATCTTCCATATGGCTTTCAGCATTGTAGAATGTTGTACCACTGTTGCACCATCGCAGATGGGCCCAAAGAGACTTTTTTCATTGCTAGAGGATGTGTGTTCTCACCAGAGACAGACAGAGAGATAGAGAGAGGGAGAGGGAGAAAGCATCCCTGATGGGGTGTGGTCATGCCTCAGTCCCTTCTCCATTTATCCATCCTGTTGGGATTTGGGGCCTGCACACACATGTCTGGCATGTTTTTCCAGGTCCTTAGGCTAGTGCTTGAACTGCTGTGTTACCACAGCTGGCCATCAGTTCTGTAATCTTCATACTGAACATTGTGAAATACACTAGGATGCTTACCTACTCCAATTTATTTTCTGAATAGTCCACCTTTTTCCCATTGATTAAACCTTTATTACATGATAGAGGTCCATTTCTTGATTTCCATTTTAAACTATTGATCTGCCTATTAATTTTCCAGTGTCATCATTCTTAACACTTGGGGCAATATAGTCTGTTTTATATATGAGAGTACTGATTCCCCCTCTTGCTTTACCTATTGACTTTTGGTTAGTTTTGTTTTTCTTTTTTTAATGAGATTTGAAAATCATGGCTAGAAGATGGTGTGGAAGTTAAGGCACTGGGTCCCACATGGCTGTCTTCATGGATAGAGTCTCAGACCTGGCAGCGTGAAAATCACATCAGGTATGTGTATATGCATGCCCAGAATCCTGAAAAGATAATGAAAGAGAAGGGATTGTGGTGTAGTCATTGACTCTGGTGGTGGTGGTGGGGGGTGCTTTCTCACTTACTCTCTCTCTTTCTGTCTCAGCTAGGACACATACCACATAACAAAATTAATATATTGGGTCATCAGGAAAGTCATGACATATTTTTCTATGCAAAAATGCATCATGACTTTCCTGACTACTTAATATATAGAGATAGATAGACAAAGATAGATAGATAAGATAGATAGATACATCTATGTATAGATGTATAGATATATTTGCTTTTTTAGAATCCTTCAGGAATATTTTAGGTTTTCTTCACATGGATATTGCATATTTATTGTGGTTTATTCCTATATGTCATTTAATTAATTTTTTATTATGAGATAATTATAGAGTCACATGCAGTGAAATAATACAGAGATAATGCAGAGTCTCATGTACCCTTTATTTGATATTCTCCAATGGTAACATCTTGCAAAACTATAGCGAAGTAGCACAATCAGGACCTTGGCATTTATACCGTCAAGATCCAGAGCATTTCCATCACCACCAAGATCATTCATGGTCCCCTTCATAGCTAGATCTCCTTCCTTCCCTCACCATCTCCTCCTTAACTCCTTGCAACCACTGATCTGTTCCCTATTACTATAATTTTGACATATTAAAAGTATTTATGAATGTAATTTTACAGTATGTACCCTTTCGTGGTTGGCTTTTCTTCACTTAATTCTCTGGAGATTCATCAAGATTGTTACTTGGGACCAGCAGTTAGCGTAATGGCTATGTCGCTGGACTCCCACGTAGTCGACCACGGTTCGCGTCCCGGACCCGGTGGCTTAAAACTCACGCCGGGCGCGTGTGCGTGCGTGCCCAAGATCCCAAGAGGAGAATGGAGGAGAAGGGATTGTGGCATGGCCATCCCCTCTGGGGGGTGATTTCTTGCTTTCTGTCTCTCTGTCTGTCTCTGTCTGTCTGGCGAGCACACGCGCCCTATAGCAAAAACCTCTCCCAAAAAAAGAAAAAAAAAAAAATTGTTACTTCAATCCATCACTTATGCCTTTTTGTGGCTAAACAGTATGCTGTAGCACAATATACTACAATTTGATTAACCATTCACTGATTGATGGATAGCTGAGTAGTTTCCAGTTTAGGGCTACTGCAAATGTAGCATCTATAAACATGTTCGTATCAGTTTTGTGTGACTAGTACATCTTTTTTTTTTTTTTTTTTTTTTTTTTTTTAATTGCCAGAGGCCATGTGAGCTTGCCAGGGAGGGAAAGCAACCCTCAGTGGGGTGTGGCCTTGCTGCAATTTCTCTTCCTCCATGCTTCCATCCCCTCAGGATCCTGGACAAACACACACACACACACACACACACACATAAATATAAATATAAATATAAATATAAATATAAATATAAATATAAATATAAATATATATGCCTGGCATGTTTCTCAAGATGCCTGGGCTGGGAACTGCAGTCAATCATATGGGATCTGTCTCCCCATGTAGTGTTCAACCACTGCACTATGGACCCGGCCCAATAAGTCTTCATTTGGGGTGAGGGTAAGTAACTAAGCAGGACAACTATATAATATTGTATATTGACTTTTCTAAGACAGTACTTCAAAGTGCCCATATTATTTTCACATTCTTACCTGTGGTGTATGATCAATTTCTCCACATCATTACCAACATCTGCTTTTTATTATTTTTATTACTTTGTCATTCTAATAGTCATATTGTGATACCTTATACTTTTACTTTGCATTTCCTGGAAAGCTAATGATGTTGAAAATCTTTTTATGTGTTTTATTTTCCATTTGTGTCTCCTCTTCAGTGAAATGTCTTTCATGTCTTTTAACTGTTTTCTAATTGGATTGTTTGCTTATTTATTGCTGAATTTTGAGAGTTTTTTTAACATATTCTAGATATTATTTCTTTGTCAGATATATGGCCTATAAATATTACTTTTAGTCTGTAACTCATTTTTTCTCCTCTTAACAGAGTTTCACAGAACAAAGGATTTAATTTTGAAGTTCACTTTATCAATATTTTCTTTCATGAATTGTGCTTTTGATGTCAAATCTAAGAACTATTTTTCTAGTCCTATACATCAAAGATTTTCTGCTATAATTTTTTCTAAAGTTTATAGTTTTATGTTGTACATTAAGCACATGATCTATTTTTAATTAGCTTTTACAAAATATGAGACAGAAATTAAGGCTAAGTGTTAAATTAAGGCTAAGAAATATTGTCTAAGTGTGACCACTGCTCCAACTCCACTTGTTCAATAGGCTGACCACCCAATTAATTGGTTTTATAACTTTGTCAAACAGGAGTTGGGACTTCTATTATCTGCTCTGATATAAAGAGCTTGGAAGTTGTCACTCTCATCCTCACAAGAAAAAAATAAATAAAAAGAACCAAAAAAGCAACACCACTTCTTTTTTTTTTTTTTTTTTGAGAGGTTTTTGCTATAGGGCACGTGCGCTCGCCAGACAGACAGAGAGACAGAGAGACAGAAAGCGAGAAATCACCCTCCAGGGGGGATGGCCACACCACAATCCCTTCTCCTCCATTCTCCTCTCTGGATCTTGGGCAAGCAAGCAGCAACACCTCTTCTTAGATCAACAAGACAATAGATGTCACAGTATAAACTTTCCCCAAGTTGGAGAGACAAAGAGAGAACCACAGTTTACCAGAGTCTATCTACTAAATCCAGTAAAAACAAGAACACTTATACTATAATTGAAGAATGGCTAGAGGCTCGTGTAGACTACCTGGAGAGTTAAAAATGCTGAGAGTCTGGGGTTAGCAGGTGGCATGGAGGTTAAGGCAGCTGGATTCCCACATGGCTGACCACAGTTCAAATTCCAGACCCACATGTGTGAGGGTGTTTTCAAATTCCTGAACGGAAAGTGGAGTGGAAGGGATTGTGACATGACCATCTCCCTGGGGGAGTGATTTCTCAATTTCCCTCTCTTTGTCTCTCTCTGGTGAATGCATGCACTTATCACAAAAACCTAACAACAACAACCAAAATTCTGAGTGTTCAGTCTTGCTAGGGGAAATAAGACAAGTCCGGAAATATCAATAAAAACATTGAATGTTAATGGATTAAATTCTCCAATCATGAGACACAGACTGGCTGAATGGATAAAAAAAAAAAAAAATCAGAAACACTCTATCTGTTGCCTACAAGAAACATACTCATGGGAAAAGACATACATAGACCAAAAAGGTATTCCATGCAAATGGGAACCAAAAAAGAGCTGGAGTCATGATACTAATTTCTGACAAAATAGGTTTTTTTTTAAAAAAAAAAAGGTTCAAAGAGACAAAGAAGGGCTCTATACAGTAGTAAAAGGGCTAATCCATCAAGAAGATATAACACATAGATATCTATACACCTAACTCGGGGGCACTCAAATACATGAAAGAAAGACTGTTAGATCTAAAAGAAGAGATAGACTGCAACACATTAATTGTTGAAGAGCTCAACACCCCACAATCTCCCCTGGACAGATCATCAAGACAAAAAATAAGTCAAGAGATAAAGGATCTAAATGATACCATAAATCAAATGGACTTAACAAACATCTATAGAACCTTCCACCCCAAAATCACGAGATAAACTTTTTACTTACCCCTACATAGAATCTTTTTGAAAATTGACCACATGATAGGGCACAAAACTAACCTCTACAGATTCAAAGACATAGAAACTATATCCAGCATCTTCACCAACCATAAAGGAATTAAATTTGATATTAATTTCAAGAAAAAATTCTCAAAAATACACAAATACATGGAAACTAAATTAACAAGTTTTACCTCCAGAAAACGTACCATGTTCTGATGGTGCAATTAGAGAACAAAGAAAAAAAAACATGCTTCCAACAAAGGAATAAAAGACTAACCACTTTTAAATGTGCCTGTAGCATTTCATTCTTCCTTTGGTTTTCTGTAAATAAAGGCCAGCCATCAAGAGAAACTATTTTGTCAAAAGATTTTTGAGCTGGGGAAAGGGCAATTTGGTAACTCCAGCCTTTTGTAGCTTCTCTGTCACGTAAAGGGAGGAAAAAAAAGGGAAAAAAAACTCTCCTGAAAGTTACAACCCAGGGACTCTGGCCCACCAAAAACAGGGGAGATAAGTCTTTGATGTGCCACCACATTAACAGTGCTTCAATATAATAAAAGTGAATTACAGTGGAGACAGCTGCTAGACAAGCTCTATTTAAGAAGGAGTGTTTAGGGTAACCCAAAGACAATGGAGACTAAAACAAGGACAAGATATAAAATTGAAGACTCCTGATATCTACAAATACAGCAACATTAAATGCAGCCTATCTCCTACCTAGGAAATCATAAAACCTAACATTTAAAGCCTATTTACCTTAGCCCGTATTATTTGATACATCGTGTCCTGCTTTCAATAAAAAAAATTACACATTATGCTAATGGCAAAATAAAAAAGATCTTTTTGTTTGTTTGTTTTAAGAGATTTTTGGTATAGGGTGTATGTGCTCTCCAGAGAGACAGAGAGACAAAAGGCGAGAAATCACTGGGGAGGTGGGGAGATGGCAATATGTCAATCTATTCTCCATTTTCCTTTCAGGATTTTAGGCGGACATGCAGGCACACACGCCCTGTGTGAGTTTTGAACCACCAGATGCAGGACTCTAATTGCGGTGACCCACGTGAGAGTGCAGCAAAGTAACCATTACGCCATCTACTAGTCGCAAAACAACATCCTAAAGAGATAGAGCAACATCAGAACAGTTCAGACATAGCAGACTTTGGAATTATCAATCCAAGGTCTTAAAATAACTATGTCTAATAAACTAAGGGCTTTAGTGGAACAATGGAGGCATGCAAGCACAGTTACATAATGTAAATATTGGATCGCTGGGAACATCATCATGCATGTTTGCATCGGAAAAGGCGTCATGACTTTCCCGATGACCTAATAGAAAGTTTAAATGCCTAGGAAGAAAAGAAATTTAATGGTAGAAACACAAATATGGTAACAGAAAATAATGAAGCCTTCGATTTTTCTCATCAACAGGCTGGGGGTGGCTGAGGAAAGAACCAGAGAATTTAACGATATGGCAATAGAAACTCCCCAAACGGAAATGCAGAGAAGAAAGAATTGAGAAAAGATGCAACAGAATATTTACGTGTATGGAAAAAAAAAACAGAAGTGTAACACATGTGTAATGGTAATACCAGAAGGAAAATAAAGAGAGAGAGAGAAGCAGGAGAAATATTTGAAGTAATAATGGCCAAAATGACAGACACCAGGCTACAGAACCAAGAAGTTCAGAATAACAACAAGCAAAAGAGCAAAAGGAAACCCTAAAGAATACGCCTAGGCATATCAAATACAAACAGTAGAAACCAAAAGATACAGAGAAATTTTTTGAAAAAATTCCAGAGAAAAAAATATCTTACATAAAGAGAAATCAAGATAAAAATTACATTCCAGTTCTTTTTTTTTTTTTTTTTTTTTTTTTTTTTTTGGAGAGGTTTTTGCTATAGGGCGCGTGCGCTCGCCAGACAGACAGAGAGAGACAGAGAGATAGAAAGCAGGAAATCACCCCCCAGGGGGGATGGCCACGCCGCAATCCCTTCTCCTCCGTTCTCCTCACGTGCCCGGTGTGAGTTTAAGCCGCCGGGTCCGGGACTCGAACCACGGTCGACTACGTGGGAGTCCAGCGACATAGCCATTACGCTAACTGCTGGTCCCCAGTTCTTTTGAAAACTCACACAAATAAACCATGGAGTAAAACACTTAAAAGTGATGAAAGAAATATAGAATTCTGTATCCAAGGAAGGGAAAAATAAAGACTCCCTTAGACTAACAAAAATGTAAATAATATGTCCCAGTAAAACTTTCAAAATAAAAAGCTACAAGAAGTTCTTCAGAAAAGGAAAATTTTATATAAGGTAGAAACTTGGATCTACATAAAGAAAGAGTGTTTGAGACATTATAAATGATCAATTAAAATAAATATGAAAATTTTCTATTCTTACCAAATCTAATAAATGCCTGTTGGCTCAAAATAAGAATAGAAACAATGCATTCTGTCATTATTATACATCATGGATAAATAAAATGAATGATGGCAAAGTAACAAAGGATTTGAAATACTTTGTTATAAGGTAACTGCACTACTCATAAAGCAGAGTAGTGTACTTTAAAAGTAGACTTGTGTCCATTGGAAGTCTATATTTCAAACTTTATGGCAACAATTAAAATAGTTTTTAGTATTAATAATAAGCTAAGAGGAAAGAGAAAATTGGATTATATAAGATACTCAATTTAATCCAAGGACAGCAGAAAAAGAGGTGAAGATAAAGAAAGAACAGTGCAACAAAGAGAAAATGCTACAAATCCAGTAGATATTAATACAAAGATATAAATAATCATTTTAAATGTTTGTAGTCTATTATACCAATTAAAGGCAGAGATCGGCAAGGTGGATTTAAAAAATAAGATCCAGGGACCAGCTGATGGCACAGTGCTTAAGGACTCCTTTATGGCCAACCGTGGTTTGCATCCCAGACTCACCAACTTGAAAATCACATCAGGCCCATGTGTGTGCACATGCCAAAAATCCTAGGAGGAGAATGGGGAAAAGGGATTGTGGCATGGCCATCCCCAAAGGAGGGGTGATTGCTCACTTTCCCTCTCACTGTTTCGGTCTCCCTGGTGAGTGCATGTATGACAAAAGCTTTTAAAAAAATTAAAAATAAAGGGACCAGCAGATGGCATAATAGTTATATCACTAGACTCCCATGTAGTCAACTGGAGTTCAAGTCTCAGACCTGGTAACTTAAAACTCATGCCTGGTGCATATGCATGAGTACCCAAGATCCTGAGAAAATGAAGGAGAAGGGATTGCAGTGTGGCCATCTCCCCTGGAGGGTGATTTCTCGCTTTCTGTCTTTGTCTTTATCTGTCTTTCTGGCAAGTGCACATGCCCTATAGCGAAAGTCTCAAAAAATAAATTAAAAATAAAATAAAATAATTAAAAAATAAAATCAAACTATATGTTAACTTTAGTAAACACATAAAAACAGACTAATTCAAAGAAAAGGTATAGAAAGTCATTTCTCAGTATCTGTAGGATTTTGGTTCCATGACCCCCACTGGAAGTCAAAATCTATGACTCTTCAAATCCTTTATACAAAATGATGGCATAGTATTTGCATATAATCTATGAGCATCCTCCTATTTATGTAATCTCTAGATTACTTATAAGAAGTCTTAGCATCAGACATAAGTGAAAAGGAAAACAGAAATTAAGTTCTTATTATCTCACTCTTTCTTCTCTTTTCTTTTTCTTTCATTTGCTATAGGGCACATGCTCTCTCTGGAAAGGAGACACCCAACCCTACCACCCCAGTAGTAATGGCCACACCACAATCCTTTCTCTTCCATTCACCTCTCAGGATTTTTGGCAGACACACACACACACACACACACACACACACACACCCCTAGAGTGTTTTTCAAGCCATGGGGTCTGGCACTTGAATTGAGTAGTTGGCCATATGGGATTTAGCCACTTTAGCCACCATATCACTGTCTGCCCCACCATGATTTTTTTATTATAATTTCTTTGTAGATGTTCCACACTTTGGTTTCTATTTTCTCTTTCACTGAAGAGTTGTTTAGAGTTTTGTTTGTTTTTTTTTTTCCTAAAGGTGTGGGCCTTTTTTCCCTCTCTTTTCTCTTTTCAGTACATTTTAATCACAATGTCTGCATTATCCATATTTAGTAAGACAAAACAAAAATTATTTTGTGACCAAGAATAATGGAAAATGCCAGTCTTATGGGCATGTGGAAAGGAAATCATGTAGTCTCTAATTACACGTAAACGTTGTACTTATCTATTAGGTAGCTGGGCTGCCATAAGAAAATACCATAGACTCAGTTACTTAAACAACAGAAATTCATTTTCTCACAGTTTTTGGTTGTTAATCTTTTAGTTAGCAAAATGGTAATCTGTGTGGGCCTCCAGTACTCTGGCTAAATAGAATGAAAGGCTCTCCTCTAGCCCTTCTCTTTTGAAAGGCCACCAGTTTTTGTAAACATTATGGTTAGTTTGGAAGCATATCAGATATCAGGACATAACAGCTTAGATTATAAAGATTAAATTCTATACTAAAAATAAATTATTTACATGAGACAAACTTCTGAAAGAATCTCAAACATACAGTTTCCTCCCTCCATTATACCTCTCATTAAGCCCAAACTTTTAATGTGACTTTTCCAACAAACATGATTCGAAAGAATGGAGAAATGTTTTCCCTTTTGCTACACTTTGTACTTTAATTATAAAATGCTTTTCTGAGTTAAATTTTGAGTGCATAAGCCATGCCACTGTCTAATAATTTAATTTGGAAAACAAATTATATGTAATTTCCCTGACAATCCAAAGTCTGTAAACCACTAAAAGGGAGCCAATTCATTGAGCAACATGATAATTAATGCTCATAATAAAATAATTATATTTCACATTGGAAATGTCTAAAATTCACAGTAATTGTTCATATCTTTTCCTGCTTACTGACATTAGGAAAATAGAATAAGTTCACTTAATTTCAAAAAAAGAAACTGAAATTCTTTCTTAGTGATTAAATCCCACTGAAGAACTTAAGATTCTTAGATTCAAGCTATAGGAAAAAAATTTCATTCTTAACTAAATGTTAAAGTTTAAGACATGGAGTTGTAAATACTCAGCATGTGACCCTGCCAACATAACCTAGAGATTTGGGCTGTTGACTAAAATAACCAACTCTGCAAAAAATAATTAATTAATGGGGTTTATTTTTAAGCATGAATTTGAGTGACCTAGGCCTGGAGAGGAGGCAAAACATGCCTCTCTCTCAGGGTGATCAGGAACAGGGGTTCACTTTATTTGATTATTGAGAGTGAGAGAATTTAGTGAAGAGCTTTCCATTGGCCTGGCCCAAAAAGGTAGGACATGTGGCAGCAGGGTTTATAGGTTTGGGGCAGGAATTAGTAACAGATAAGGGGCTTATATACAGTTATAAGATACTGTCCCAAGGACAGTATGTTGGAAGAGTCTTGTTATCAATGAATCAAAATGGTCTGTTAATGACTGTGGATGTGACTCACCCATTACAGGGATACCATGCCTGCAACAGGATGTAGGAAGATTTTTGTTATCAAACAGGCAAAAAGGATCTATTAATGCCTATGGGTGTGATTCACCCCAGGCCCTCTGGAAGGGGGTTTAGAAATAGGAAAAAGCAGTCAGACTTCTGTTCTCAGGGCATGTGCTAAATCCAGTAACTAGGGGACAGTTTAGCAAAGGGGTACAACCTAAGTATTAGTTACTAAATCCTATTGACTTAGTTTACCTTGGTTTAACAATTTATAGGCATCAAATGATTTGTTAAGAAATAAAAGTCTGGGGCTGGCAGGTGGCGTCGTGGTTAAAGGCAATGGATTTCCATGTGGCCAACCACAATACAAATCCCAGACCTGGTGGCTTGCTTTCTCACTTTCTCTCTCTCTCTCTCTTTCTCTTTCTCTCTCTCTCTCTCTTTCTCTGTTCTTTTCTGATCAAAGTAAAATAAACAAACAAATAAATAAAGTTAAATAAAATAATTCTTTAAACAAAAAAGAAAGAAAAATCAGTTTATCTTCATTTTGTCTTTAAGTTTGTTTTTATTTCTTCTATGATGTAGCAACAGAGACAGAAAGAAAGAAAGCGGTGCCCCCGATAAGGTTGCCATGCTGTTATCCACTCTCCATCACAGCCAGCAAAGATCACAGGCAATGGGAGATACTGGAACTGAAACTAGGACCTTTCCCATGAAAGTCCTTTTGGATGGCCACTATGCTACCACCTTGTTCTTGTTTGGGTTTTGATAAATAAAATGCTACATTGGATTCTCCTTGCAAAGACAGTCTCTTGTTAAAACTCAAAAATGGAAGTATAATTGTTCAGTGTTAGGTCAGAGGCATGGGAAGCTTAGACATAGGGATTAGATGATACAGTCTGATCTAGTCTGTCATCAGACCTGTGCTGCACTTGGATCTAACCCGGATGTAGCACACAGTGCTCTACTCTGCACATGACACCATACCCTACTTGACACAGTAGTCTGTTCTCCCCCTAAACTGTTATCATACATGGGTTGTTTCTACCTCTAAGATACTCTTCTTCCCTATACCCTTATAAAAATTGCTAAATCCCTCCCTAGGGCGAGACTTCTCTGGTTCCCTCTCTCTCTCTGTCAGACCAGCGAACCTAACCCGGGAGCATTCCCAATAAAGACTCTACATTTCTGTTTTCTCACCCTGTGTTTGGTCCACTCCTTACATTAAGTATTCTTATCATAACTTAAAATCTAGCTTAAAACAGAAAGGAAAACTTCTGTCTGCTTCTGTTATTGTTTGTTTTTAAAATTCAATTTAAATTAGTCTCACTGGTTTGCTTAACAAAGCAGGTATAGAGCATAAACTACTCAGTAAGAGTCCCTCCACATTGTTTCCAGTGCTTCCAACAGCTTTCAAGGTAGAAAGAATTATTCCATTTTATAGATGTGAAATTCAAAAGCTGAGAAGATGAGGCACAAGCTAGGAGTCCTGGAACTCAGATTTTAATCCACAGCTGCCTGATTTACCCCAAGCCTCAGATCTTTCTACCCATTTTGGTAATGCACACATTTAAGCATTTCTTTAGGAGCACTGAGAAAAGCCATCCCCCTAACTGCAACTCTACAACTAGAATTCCACAGTTAACATGCAACTGGAAAATGAACCAGTGAATCACACAATAGGTTTTAAAAGTTTCTGCCAGGGGACCAGCAGTTGGTGTAATGGCTACGTCGCTGGACTCCCATGTAGTTGACCACGGTTCGAGTCCTGGAGCTGGTGGCTTAAACTCACACCAGGCACATGTGCGTGCATGCCCAAGATCCTGAGAGGGGAATGGAGGAAAAGGGATTGCAATGTGGCCATCCTCCCTGGGGGATTATTTCTCGTTTTTTATCTCTCTGTCTCCCTCTGTCTCTCTGGTGAGCACATGCACCCTGTAGAAAAAAACCTCTCAAAAAAAAAAAGTTTCTGCCAGAAGTGACAGGCTGGCAAGTGGCATTTTGGATAAGGCCACTGGACTGCCACATGGCCAACAGAAGTTTGAGTCTCAGACCTGGCAGCTTGCTTTCTTACTTTCTCACTTTCTCACTTTCCTCTCTCTCTCACTCTGGTCAAATTTAAATAAATAAATAAATAAATAAATAAATAAATAAATAAATAAATAAATAAATAAAGTTAATTTTTAAAAAATGACAGGAAACATTTCCTCTCATGTTTCATTCACCAATGCAAGTCACATAACCTTGCCTCACTCCACATGTTTAGAAAGAGGAGGGAGTAGAAATACTTGGCAGGCAGCACTGACAACCATGGCATTTATTCTGGAGGTTGTTTGTGAGTCTGAGGCTCAGGAAACCAGTTCGTACTTCATGTCGAAGGACTTTGAACTCCTTTCTCCTTTCAGTGTTTCAGAAACCACTGAAGGTAATGGGCCAGAACATAATACTGTAGTAAACTGACCAATAGTCTGAACTCATTAAAGAAACCTAGACATCCAGATTCCAAAAGTCACCCCTCAATTATTGTTCCAAACCTATCATACTTTTTGTCATTTACTAGGACAGAACCTGCTGTATGCATCCTCAAGCCCGCTTCCACAGAAAGGTATGATCTTTTGACACTAAAAGGAGAAGCTATTATCTGACACAGGATCAAGAGTCCTGTGGACAGCACTTGAGGAGGATTGTAGTTGTATCTAGCAGGAGAGTGATTGAAGGCTCTCCAGAAAAGAACAGCCTACCCCAGGGAACAGGTATAATCACACAACTATGTAATTGAACTTGTTTCTTTTATTTAGTGGCAGAACTTTAGAAGCTCCCTGTCTGAAAAAGACAATACATACACACACACAAAGACACAAAAATATAAACCTTTACTACAAGATACGCAGTTATTATAGGGGCAGATTCTAACGTTTATCCCTGCAGAAAATAATCATGCCACAGGTGTGCCAGTGATCCTAGCTGGTCAGAAGGTGGGCAGAATCATGGTGTGCCACAACCCTGTTGGGGGTCCATGTCTCCCCATCAATCTCTCTCTCTTATCCTTGAATTGTGTCAATAATATGTAGCCATTTTGCTGTCACTCTATGTACTTTGATCTGACATTAGAAACTTGCTCTATGTACAGTACTTTTATCATGTCTAAAACAGCATCATGTATGATTATATGTATGAGAACCTGAGACAATACTTATATCTTCCAAAAGGTATGTATGCAGAATGTATGGGGGGGTCTTCAAGAAGTTCATGAAAATCCATATTTTTTAAATATACACATAGATTTCAAAAAATTTTGTATCAAAATAAACTCATACTAACTTGCTATAACATGTCTGAACAGAATCTACTCTGAGGCACTAGGAAGGGTCAAGATATCACTTTGGAAAGACTCCCCTGTTAGAGCAACATGAATTTTGCTAAAGCTGAAGCAAGAATGAACATCAAATTTATGGGGAGATTCAGGTAAATGATTGGTGAAATCATTGATGCTTTACAAAAAGCACATGGGAACAATGCTCCAAAGAAATCAGTAATTTACATATAAATAACTCATCTTAAGAGGAACAAGACTATGTAGAGAATAACACCCTAAACTGCACATAATCAGTATATGGGGAAATTAATCTTGTTTTGTGCTCTAATTGATGAGGTCCAGTAATTAACAGCAAAAACAATAGCCAACTCCATAAACATCTCAATTGGTTAAGCTTATACATTCTGACTATAAAATTTAAGTTAAGCAATCTTTCTACTCAATAGGTAACAAAAGTGTGTCCAGATCAGATGCAGAGAGGAACACAGCTTTCAATGGAAATTTTAAACAAGTGGGATCAAAATCCTGAAGCAATTCTTTGGCGAATTGTAACAGGACATAACGTATAGCATAACCAGTGAGATCCTAGAGACAAAGCACAGTCAAAACAATGGCTCCCAAGATCCAGATAAAAGTGATCCAACTGAAGCAATAGCATTCCAGTCAAGAGTAAAGGTCATGGCAACGGGTTTTTGGAATACTCAAAGCAATTTGCTTGTTGAATTTCCAGAGGACCAAACAGTGAAAATGTATTATAAGAGTGTTTTGAGAAAGTTGACCAAAGCTTTAGCAGAAAAACACCTAGGAAAGCTTCAACACAGAATCCTTCAGCACTGTGACAAATGTGCCTACTCATTCTTCTCATCAAACATGGCAGTTTGCAAGACTTTGGATGGCAAATCATAAGGCATCCACTTTACAGTCCTGATTTGGCTCCTTCTGACTTCTTGTTTCCTTATCATAAAATATCTTTACAAGGCACCTATTTTTCTTCAGTTAATAATGTAAAAAAGAATGCATAGGCATGGTTAAATTCTCAGGATCCTCAGTTCTTTAAGGATAAATCACTAACAACTTCACTTACAAAAGTATCTTGAACTTGATGGAGCTTGTATTGAGAAATAATATATATATATGTGTGTGTGTGTGTGTGTGTGTGTGTGTGTGTATAATTTACATACACATATATAATGTGCGTGTGTGTGTGTGTGTATATATATATATATATATATATATATATATATATATATATAAAGCTTTTTCCATAGAGTACATGGACCATGGACTCACTGGAGAGAAACAGAGAGAGAGACAGAGAGAAGGAATGTGATAAATCACCCCAACTAAGGGAAGATAACCATATTGAAATCTCCTCCTCCATTCTCCTCTCAGAATTTTAGGCATGCACATACATGCCCCCAGCGTGATTTTCAAAACATCAGGTCTAGAACTTGAACCGAGGGCTTTAACAATCATGTCACCTACTGGTCCCTAAAGTTTACATTTTTATTTTGGTCTTTTAATTTCATTTCCCACAAATTTTTGATGTCTCTTTGTATATAAAAATCTTACAAATAAAAAAAGGAATAAAATTGGGCAAATGACACTCCACAAGAAAGATATATGAATAAATATATGAAAAAATGCTCATGTAATTTTGTAAATGTATATTAAAACTATGAAATCCAATCATACTCTCTAGACTATAAAACAAAAATTAAAAAGACTGGCAATATCAATTGTTGCCAAGGATGTGGAGTGATTAGAATTTTCATACACTGAGAATAGGAGTGCAAAATTGTACAACTGCCATGGAACTGTTAGCAGTTCTTACAGTTATATCTATCTTGTTATCAAGATATCCCACTCGGGTAATTACCCTAAATAAATTAAGACATATACCTTGAAAAGATATACACAAGAATGTTTTGCCTGCTTCATTCCAAATAGCCAAAAAGAAACAACCCAAATGTTCATGAAGGGTGAATAAATAAACGAGTGATCATATATTTATACAATAAAAAGTTACGCAACCGTATAGAACCAAAAATTGAATTTCTCAATAGCATGGACAAATCTGAAAGTCATTATGCTAAAAGAAAGAAGTGGAATACAATCTCTGTCTTTTAACTTCTATCTTTACAATTTTTCTTTCCTCTTGCTGATCACTTTTGTCCCCACCCAACCCCAGCCCAGGAGCCACTGTTCTCAATTGAAATCTCTATGCCATGTCAAACTGTGCACACACACACACACACACACACACCCCACAAATAGCTGAGACCAGGCTTAAATCCTTAACAAGGCTTCATTATGGGTTTTGAGAAACAAGAACAAAGAAAAGGAAAATCTAGTTTATGAAATTCAATTATCTAAGTCTATTCAGTTATCTTCAGCTATGCTCTCAAGACCACTGCACCGTCGTGTATCCTACTCTGTCTCCATGGACTGAAAATAAAATGACTTCCCAGTTTTCTTGGTAAACTTCTGATGTATGCCTAGTTCCTTGGCATAGTAATCACTAGCTTCCCCTTTAACATTCAGAATTGTCCTAGTATGAAAGGTTTTCAAATTTTAAGGTCACTATAATCAAAGGTATTCTTTTGCTTTGAAGATTTCTATCAAGAAAACTGTGAAAACCTTAAAAAGGGAATAAAAAAGAACACAAAAAAGTGGAATCCCATGTTCCTGGATTGGGAGAAGTAATATAATCAAAGTAACAATCCTACCCAAATTAATCTACATATTTAATTCAATCCCTATAAAATTAAAAGAGACATTCTTTACAGATCTAGAAAAGACAATCATAGAATTTGTCTGGAATCATAAAAGACCCTGTATTGCCAAAGCCATCCTGCACAAGAAGAGTGGAGTGGGTGGCATCTCACTTACTGAACCCCAAATATATTATAAAGCTGTGATAATCAAAACAGCATGGTATGTACAAAAACAGACATGAGGATCAATGGAACAGAGTAGAGACCCCAGAAATAAACCTCAAAGCATACAGCCAACTGATCTTTGAAAAAGGGTACCAGTCAATTCAGTGGGAAAAGATAAACCTCTTTAGCAAATGGTATTGGAAAATCTTAATATCTACCTGCACAAAGATAAATCTTAACCCCCGTCACTGCTAACAAAAATCAACTCAAAGTGGATCAAAGGTCTAAACTTTATACGTCAAACTATAAAAATACTGGTGGAAACACTGGGGAAACTCTGGAAGACATTGGGGTAGGCAAGATCCCCAAAGCACAGGCAGTAATCCCCAAAATACACAAGTGGGAAAACATCAGATTAAGAAGTTTCTGCACAGCAAGGTACAACATAATTAGTGTGAATTGACAACCCTTGGAATGGGAGAGAATTTTTGTTAACTGTGTCTCAGATAAGGAACTGATAACCAGAAAACACAGAGAACCCAATCAGCTTAACTGGAAGAAAATGATTAATCCAATTAAATGATGGGAAAATGAACTGAATAAACACCTCTCTAAGGAAGACATATGAACAGCCAAAAAGCATATGAAAAAATGTTCAACATCCTTCATCATGAAGGAGATGAAGATCAAAAGCACAAGATGGCACCTAACCCCAGTCATAATGATGAAGATTAAAAAGAAAATGATAAGTGCTGGAGGGGATGTGGTGAAAGGGGAACACTCCTGCATTGTTGGCGCTAATGTAAATTGGTCCAGATGCTATGAAGAACAATATGGAGGTTCTTCAAAGACTTTCAAATAGAACTACCATATGATCCAACAATTCCACTCCTGCAGGGGTATCTAGCCAAAGGACAGAACACTCAGTCAGAAAAGTGCTTGCACAACTATATTTATTGTAGCATTATTCATGATTGGTAAGACATGAAACCAACCCAAATGTCACAAAACAGATGAATGGATCAAAAAAAGTGTGGCACATATATTCCATGGAATACTATTCAGCCATAAAAAACAACAAAGTTCTGAAATTTGATAGAAAGTAGATGAATATGGAAGATTTGTTCCTGAGTGAAGCAAGTCAGGCTATGAAAGAGAGATATTGTATGTTTTCACTTAACATATACCAACTATCTGCACTCTATGGTAGAGACTGAAAGACTGGAGGACATAAAAGGATTGAAAATTGTTATGGACGCTAGAGATAAAGTGGAAGGAGAGTGTGGGAGAGGAAGAGCATAGGAAAGGAAATTTGGAGAAAAATAGAGAGACAAGACACTTGTGCAACAACAGATATGTTTTATTATCTGTTGATGAGGATGTGTATAGTATTCTCATCTGGGCTGGACTGAGGTGTATATCATGCTGAGTAAAGTCGCTTTATAATTTAAATTATGTATAGCAATTGAATGTGTAAATAATAATAATAAAATGTTTATTATTATTATTATTATTATTATTTCAATTTTTTTTATACATTCAATCACGTTATTTAGCTTGCAAAGTGAAAATTCCAACATGCATACCTTTTGCACTGGCCCAGCTGACAATACTATAAGGTTATCCCTCAACAGATAATAATCCATTTCTTTGTCCCATAAATGCCTTGACTATTTTTCTCTTTAGTGTCCTTCTTCATCTCTACTCCTTCACCCTCCCTTTTCCCACACTGTATCTGGTATTCACAACAATTTACTATGTTTCTATATTATTTAGTCAGTCAGTTTGGGCCATGGAGTGCAGACAATTGGTATATATCAAGTGGAGACATACAATGTCTCTCTTTCAAGGCCTGGTTTGGTTCACTCAGCAGTAAATCTCCCATATTCTTCCAATTTCTGTCAAAGTCCACGGGCTTGTTGTTTTTTATGGTTGAGTAGTATTCCATAGAGTTTATGTGCCACACTTTTTCAATCCATTCATCATCTGTTCGTGGGCCTTTGGGTTGGTTCCAAGTCTTACCAATTGTGAATAGTGCCACAATAAACATCGATGTGCAAGCACTTTTTTTTTTGGAAAGGTTTTTGCCATAGGGCGCATGTGCTCGCCAGACAGACAGAGACAGAAAGCGAGAAATCACCCCTCGGGTGGATGGCCACGCCACAATCCCTTCTCCTCCATTCTCTTCTCAGGATCTTGGGCACACACACACACGCGCCCGGTGTGAGTTTCAAGCCACCGGGACCGAGACGTGAAACACGGTTGACTACATGGGAGTCCAGCGACATAGCCATTACGCTAACTTCTGGTCCCAATGTGCAAGCACTTTTGTGACTAAGGATTCTTCTGTCCTTTGGGTATATACCAATGAGTGGGATTGATGGATCATATGGTAGTTCTATTTTTAGATATTTGAAGAATCTTCAAATTGTTCTCCACAGTGGCTGGACCAATTTACATTCCCACCAACAATGTAACAGAGTTCCCCTTTCACCATACCCCTGCCAGCACTTATCATTTTTTGATTTTTTAATATTCATTCTGGGGTTAGTTGGCATCTCATTGTGGTTTTGATCTGCATCTCTCTTACAATGAGGGATGTTCAGCATTTTTTCATATGTCTTTTAGCTATTCGTATGTCATCTTTAGAGATTGTTTTTTTCACCTCATTCTCCCATCTTTTAATAGTATTGATCATCTTTTTTTGGCACAGCTGCTTGAGTTCCTTATATATTCTGGTTATCAGTCCCTTGTCTGACATAGTTTACAAAAATCTTTTCCCATTCTGAGGGCTGTTGATTCACACTAATTACTGTGTCTTCTGCCATGCAGCAACTTCTTTTTTTTTTAGAGAGAGAGAGAGAGACAGAAAGCGAGAAATCACCCCCCAAGGGGGATAGCCACTCCACAATTCCTTCTCATCCATTCTCCTCTTGGGATCTTGGGCATACACATACACACACCCAGTAGTATAAGCCACCAGGTAAGGGACTCGAACCACGGTCGACTACATGGGAGTTCAGCCACGTAGCCATTACGCTAACTGCTGGTCCCAACCATGCAGAAACGTCTTAATCTGATATAATCCTATTTGTCTATTTTTGGAATTATTGATTGTGCTCTGGGGGGGAGGGGGTCTTACTTAAGAAGTCTTTACCTACCCCAATGTTTCCCAGAGTTTCCCCAGTGTTTTCCAGCAGCACTTTTATAGTTTGAAGTCTTAGGTTTAAATCTTTGATCCACTTTGAGGTGATTTTTGTCAATGGTAATGGGTAGGGGTTTAGATTCATCTTTCTTCAAGTGGATATCTAGTTTTTCCAGCCCCATTTGCTAAAGAGGTTTTTCTTTTCCCAGTGGAGTGACTGGTACCCTTTGTCAAAAACCAGATGGCTGTATGTTTGGGAGTTTATTTCTGGGGACTCTATTCTGTTCCATTGGTCCACCTCTGTATTTCTGTGCCAATACCATGCTGTTTTGATTACTATGACTTTGTAGTATATTTTTGGGTTAGGGAGTGAGATGCTGCCCACTCCACTATTCTTGTGCAGGATTGCTTTGGCAATACAAGGTCTTTTATGATTCCAGACAAATTGTATGATCGTTTTTTCCTAGACCTGTGAAGAATGTCTGTGCTACTTTGATTGGGATTGCATTAAATATTTAAATTAATTTGGGTAGGATTGTCATTTTGATTATATTAATTCTTTCAATCCTGGAACATGGGATGTCTTTCCACTTTTTTATGTCATGCTCAATTACTTTTTTTTTTTTTTAGCTTCTTGTAGTTTTCCTTGTGGAGATCTTTAACTTCTATGGTTAGCTTTATTCCTAGGTATCATATTTTTTGTGGCTATGGTAAATGGAATTACTTTTTTCAGTTCTAACTCAGTATGCCTGCTGTTTGTATATAAAAATGCTATAGATTTCTGTATGTTGCTTTTGTATCCTGAAACTTTACTGTATTCATGCATTACTTCTAGGAACTTTTTCATGGATACCATTGGGTCTTCTATGTATGTAATCATGTCATCTGTAAATAGAGATAGCTTCACCTTTTCTTTTCCTATTCGAATGCCTTTTATTTTATTCTCTTTTCTGATTGCATTGGCAAGGACTTCTAGTACTACATTGAAGACGAGTGGAGAAAGTGCGCATCCTTGTCTTGTACCAGTTTTTAGTGGAAAAGCTTTCAGTTTTTCTCCATTCGGTATGATGTTCACTATGGGTTTTTCATAGGTAGCTTTTATTGTGTTGTGAAATGACCCTTCTACGCTGATTTTGCTGAGAGTCTTGATCATGAAGGAATGCTGTATCTTATCAAATACTTTTTCTGCATCAATTGATATGATTATATGGTTTTTAACTTTCTTTCTGTTAATATGGTGTATTACATCTATGGTTTTGTATATGTTGAACCGATCTTGCGTCCCTGGAATAAAGCCTACCTGGCTGTGATGAATAATCTTTTTTATATGTTGTTGGATATGATTTGCTAGTATCTTGTTGAGAATCTTTGTGTCTATATTCTTCAGCGATGTGCAAGCAGTTTTCTAACTGAGTGCTCTCCTGTCCTTGGGTAGATACCCAGGAGTAGAATTGCTGGAATAGGGATCAGCAGTTAGCGTAATGGCTATGTCGCTGAACTCCCATGTAGTCAACCGCGGTTCGCGTCCCGGACCCTCTGGCTTAAAACTCACACAGGGCGCATGTCCATGCGTGCCCAAGATCCTGAGAGGAGAATGGAGGAGAAGGGATTGCGGCATGGCCATCCCCCCGGGGGGTGATTTCTTGCTCTCTGTCTCTCTCTGTCTGTCTGGTGAGCACACGCGCCCTATGGCAAAAATCTCTAAAAAAAAAAAAAAAAAAGGATTGCTGGAATATATGGTAGTTATATTTTCAGCTCTGTGAGGAACCTCCATATTGTTCTCCACAGTGGCTGGACCAATTTACATTTTCACCAACTGTAGGAGTGTTCCTCTTTCACCACATCCACTCCAGCACTTATCATTATTTGTTTTTTTTAATCTTCGCCATTCTGACTGGGGTTAGGTGGTATCTCATTGTGGTTTTGATCTGTATCCACCTACAGAAAGATGAATACATGAATCTTTTTATTTCAGTATTTATTTCTTCTGGAGTTGTGAGTCGTCTATTCAGGTGTCTGAAGAACAGTATCTCCTTTTTCGCAGGTGGTTCAGTAAGAGGAGGATCCAAGGGAGCCTCACAGTACTTAGGGACAGGGGGATTTGGGGAGCTGGACTGTAGCCAGTGACCAGCCCTGCCTCAAAGTCCCTGGTTCCGCCAGGGGATTGGAGATGGAACTGGGTTCTGTTGGAGAGGTGGAAGTTGCCTGTGGGCTTAGGAACAGGAGAACTCTGGGTTTGGGGAGTTGGGCTGTGGCCAGTGACCAGCCCTGTCTCAGGGTCCCCAGTTTCCAATACTAAAACTTTTTTAAATGAAAAAAAAAATAAAAAAGAAAAGAAAAGAAATGTATGGAGTAGGTCCAGCAGGTGGCAAGGAGGATAAGGCTCCGGATCTCACATGGCCAACTGTATTGTCGAGTTCTGGACCCTGTGGCTTGAAAATCACACCAGGTGCATGTACATGCATGCCCAAGATCCCAAGAAGGGAATGGAGGAGAAGTGATGTCAGCAGGGCTATGCCCACCAAATGGGGATTTCTCACTTTTTCTCACTGTCTCTCTCTAGTGAGTGCATATACCCTATAACAAAAACAAATAAACAAACAAAATAACATGGAGTGCTTATCATATAGACTATGAATAGACTATGGAAGCACACAACCATGAAAGAAGCAAAGTCTTTTCTTGACTGTCCAAGACTGACCTCTTAAGAACCAGTTTTTTTAAATCATTATTATTTTTCTACATTTATACATTCACTATACATCATTTAGCTTATGAAGAGAATTCACCCAACATGAAATACACCTCAGACCAGTCTAATTGATACTATACATGTTATTTTTAACAGGTAATAAAACATTTCTGTAGCCCACAAATGTCCAATTTCTCTATTTTTTCTCGCTAATTTCTTTATTATACTTTTCCTTTCTCCCAACCTCCTGCCACACTGTCTCCAGTGCCCATAACCATTTTCAGTGCTTTTATGTCCTCTCATCTTTCAGTCTCTACCATAGAATGAGTACATTGACTAGTGTATGTTAAATGGAGACATACAATGTCTCTCTTTCATAGTCTGACTTGTTTCACTCAGCAATAAATCTTCCATATTCATCCACTTTCTATCAAATGCCAGGGTCTTACTTTTTACGACTGAATAGTATCCCATGGAGTATATGTGCCACACTTTTTTAATTCATTCATCTGTTTGTGGACATTTGGGTTGGTTTCATGTCTTAGCATTCATGAATAATGCTGCAGTAAACATAGATGTGCAAGCACTTCTCTGACTGATCATTCTCCTATCCTTTGGGTAGGTCCCAGGAATGAAATTGCTGGATCATATAGTGGTTCTAATTCGTAGGTCTCTGAGGAACCTCCCTATTGTTCTCCACAGTGGCTGGACCAATTTACCAGCTTTCTATTCAAATAATCTACAGATAACAAAGAATTTAATTCAGTTTTTAAAATTATTTTAAAGTTCATTAAAAATTTACTTTTGAAAACCAACAAACAGATGTTTTACCTAAGGTAGGAAAGATAAGAATGAGCTGGACAATGGTGCAGCAGTCCAATACTATAGTCTGTGAGGCTGATCCACATGTCAAGGTCCCAGTTCAACTCTGCAGACCTCTCTGAGTATGCCAGAGACACACTTGCCCATGATCTGGGGCTGGCCATAGGTGGGAGTTAGATCTTAGCGTCAATAACCTGTTAGAGGTGTTCTCTCTCTGTGTCTGTCTTTTTAATTTTGGAAGAAATAAATAAATTTTTAAAAAATATTTTCTAAGTATTAAAATCCCTTATTTTAATATGATTGAAGTATATAAAATTATAATAATGGTACAAATAACACATTTAGGATGAAAACTTGATAGCATAAAAGTAAGTTGTCTTACACAAAAGGAAATTAAATTGATAAAATGGGGGAGGAGGATTGGGGAAAGGAGAGCATTTTTGGTATCTTTGAGAAAGGATAACAAGTTCTACCTACAAAATCAAAGTCCTGGGTAAGTTAGTGAAAGGTTATTAAAAACATTATATAGATTTAGGAAGATACCAAATCAGAGGGTACCTGTGCCTCATACCTCAAGGCATAAATGAAAGAATGGCATAGGTTTTAGAGAGAAATGTTATATTCATGATGGTGTTAAAGCTGTAGGGGAAGGTTGGGACCAGCAGTTAGCGTAATGGCTATGTCTTTGGACTCCCATGTAGTCGACCGTGGTTCAAGTCCTGGACTCAGTGACTTAAACTCACGCCGGGCATGTGTGCGTGTGTGCCCAAGATCCCGAGAGGAGAATGGAGGAGAAGGGATTGCGGCATGGCCATCCCCCCTGGGGGGGAGTGAGTTCTCACTTTCTGTCTCTCTGTCTCTCTTGGTCTCTCTGGCGAGCACACGTGCCCTATAGCAAAAAAAAAAAGCTTCTCCAAAAAAAAAGAAAAAAAAGCTGTAGAGGAAGGCTACATGAGAGGTCCAGTAGGTATGTGAAGGTGAACTTTAAAGTCTTAGTTTAAAGTCTTAAGCAACCCAGGTTGTCAAACTGAGCATCAGAAAATCTCCAGGCCCCCAAAAGAAAAGTTCATAAATGACAAGGAGATGGCTAGTTAGTCATAAAGACCTCATAAGTGGTTCAAAAAGAAATGGTTGGCCTAACACATCATCCAGAGGTCAAGGCTATGGGGTCATAACAGTGGATACCAGTTACTGTCAGCAGACAGTGAGCAGATGACCAGCCAAGATGAGACATGCCTCTTTAGATACCAATGGGGCAAAGAACAGTCATAAATCAGGTGGACCCTTTCCTTAATGCTCTGAAGTCACAAATCCCCAGGAACTGAGCTGCTACATTGGGGAATAGGAGTGGGAGTATAAGAACACTGGTTTTGAGCATGTTTCTCTTAAAATGTTTGAAAAATAAAGTTGACAGCGTTAACCTTGAATCAGCAAGACTGAGTTTTCTGCTTTGAAGGGAAAAGAAGTGTGAAATAGAAGCTAAGTTTCCTGTTTTACACACCTAAGTCTGTGGCCTGCAAAATTCACACCAACTACATCTTATTTCCCAGAAGCTCTAGAGGTCTTTTGCTGTTGTTTTCCAACAGATAACATAAAAACCATAAAAATCTTATAGAAAAACAAGTTTGGTGACTAGATTTCATCTAAAAAAAATGCATTCCAACCCCATACAACACTTGATGAAGCCATAAACCTGGTCTCGGTTTAGCATTTCAAGTAGTTGATTCATTATCCACAGCACTGTTTCCATAATCAGGTGTTTTGTTTTGTTTTGTTTTGTTTTGAGAGGTTTTAGCTATAGGACGTGTGTGCTCACCAGAAAGACAGAGAGAGAGAGATAAGAAGCAAGAAATCACCCCCCTGGGGGGATGGCTACACCGCAATCCCTTCTCCTCCATTCTCCTCTCAGGATCTTGGGCATGTATGCATATGTGCCTGGCATGAGTTTAAGCAACTGGGTCCGGGACTCGAACCGTGGTTGACTACATGGGAGTCCAGTGACATAGCCATTACGCCAAAGGCTGGTCCCCATGATCAGGATTTTGTCATTTGTTTCAAACTCTGCCCCCACCAAAATTTTCACCTGAACTGCCAAGAATAACAAAATTGACAGATTTGTGCTTCAACTCTCCATTTCCCTTTCCTGTTTGTTTGATGGATGTGTAGATTAGCAGTGAAATGGCCCAAGACTAGCAGGAAAATGAGTGGAAAAAATCTGATTGTGGCCTCATAACAGAACTTTGCCACTATACCTTTTCACCTTCCTCCATGTATAGCTTTGCTTTGCACATACATGTGTGCACAAGCACAGGTACATGCACACACACACACACACTCTCTCTAGAAAGACTACATTAGACTGTCTAATATTTTTAGATCATATACATTTGTATCTCTCATATAGAAATAAATTATTAATACTTTTATCTTTTTAAATTTACATTTATCCACTTATAGCTTTCAAAAATCTCAGGGATTCTTCTAAAGAAAAAATGTCTTTGACCTACAAAACCTTTCTCAATTATGCCTCCTTACTCTTTTCATAAATGCAATATTTGAAACTTCTTATAAACCCTACACCTTCCTGTAACAACCTATCATCCTATTTTTAAAGAATTATTTTATTTTAATTTGACCAGATAGGGACAGAATGAGAGAGACAGAGACAGAGAGAGACAGAGAGATGGAAAATGAGAAAGCAAGTCACCAGGTCCAGGACTCGAACCACCGTCAGCCATGTGGGAGTCCAGTGCCATTAACCACCATGACATCTGCTGGCCTCATCCTCTTTCTTTTAATGTTAGATGCTTTGTGCTCTCACCAGAAATAAACAGAGGTATACAGAGGAAGAGGAGAGAAAGAAAGCATACCCAATGGGGTATAACCACCCCAAATCCCTACACCTTTATTTCTCCAGCCTGTTGGGATTTGGGGCATGCATGCATTCACACAGCATGTTTTTCAAGCTTCTGGAGTTGAGATTTGAACTAGGGTTGGTCATGTGGGATCTGACTTCCTTAAGCACTAGGCCATTGGGCTGGCCCCAACTTGTCTTCCCTAGTAGATTTCCCATCCAATTAGCCATCTTCTTTCTTTCCAAGCACCCATGTCTAATACCATCCTCACATCGTTTTTTAAATTTTATTTTGCAAAAATAAAACTTTATAAATTACCACATGGAAATCCTAACAGTCTTAATAGCTTACTACAACAAACAGAACATGAAAACCTCTAATTATTACCTACTATCTTTATAAGTGTATATGTGTATTCATGTGGCTAATTAATCAGCTTCACATCTTTGCCACTGCCCTTTGCACATGATGGTGCGTCCTGTAATGCCATCCCTCATCTCAACCCCCTGATACAATTTTATTGCACTTTAACTTACTACCTACCTACATGGCCAGACCTTAGTCAACATAAGCACTTGACATTGCTCCATCCAAAGTCTTCACTTCCAGAATATCCCTTTCTCTGACCATAGGACTTTTTCTTCCCTTTTTTTTTTTCCTAATTCTCACACTTATAATGACTATTACTTATAATCATTACTACCCCCTTAGAACTTTTAACTCTGCCATGCCTCCTGATAGATAATGGCCCTCTTCTGGACTCACTAGGCTCTAACTGGCCTAGACACAATGGGCAATTATTTTGCAATCCAATTTTATGACAACCATAGAACAATCCCTTACTCTTCTATTATTCTACCACTTTACTTTCAAAAGCACTCAACCTTTGCCATTCATCTATATAAGGTCCCATTGCCTGCTACCAATCATTTTATGATATGTTCTTCTACAACTTCAACATTATTAACATGAATCAAGTGCTACCTATGTGTACTTTTGACCTCTGTTGGGTCTTTCTGCTCTTACTTGTGTAGGGGTTTCAAAATTTCATTCTCAGACCACCAGAGTTGGGATACAAGTTGCATACTACTACTGCTTGGGTGGATGGAAGTCTCAGAGGTTTGGTACCCAGGCCAACCTGAACACTCAGGCCATGCCTCTACTACTGGTTAATTGGAAGGGAGGGGCAGGAGGATGATGACACAGTGAGACCCTGTCAAAAAATACCTCTCTGTCCTTTTACCTTTTTCTGTCTCTATCTCCCTCTCTTACTCTTCTTCTTTCTCTTTCATGTAAAAAGAAAAACAGGGGTGGGAGGAGGAAACTTCTTCATTCTTCTAAATTCCTACCCCAACATCATTCAACACCCCTCAATTTTACCTTATCAAGATTAGTTCAATGGAATAGAAACTTCAACTTTCCTGTACATGGTCTCAAGGTACTTCTCTATTATGCTACTTGATTCCATCTGCTCCTTTTTTCTTCTCTGTATCCCACTTTTGATCTCTCTTCGAAGCCTTTCAACTCATGCCTGATTATCACTTCCTAGAACCCTTCTTTCTGCTTGTCAGACTAAAATGACTATTTATTGTTTCTCTTCTCTTCCCTTTAAGCCACTCTTGTCAATTACAAGCAAGTTATTGAAGAAACATTCTAATCCCTTCCTCCCCAGCCTTTCCACTCACTAGTTAACTCTTACACCCCTTCCTATAATATCTGACAGAGGTGATTCCAGCTTCATTGAAACATAGCTCTTTACTTTACTGGCTCTTCTACTCCTCTGATCAATTTCTGTCTCTTTTTCAACTCCATTTCTCCTCCTGGTCTCCCACATGTAGAGCTTCATGACTCTGTCCTCAGTTACGGGCTTCTCTCTTCTCACCCTTTCCTTCAGCGATTGTGTCCCTCTTAACATTCTCAACAGCTACTTAATCTTCATTTTCACATCTAATTTCTAACTCAAAATCAGTAGTTGCAAAGTTAAACACATCTTATTTCTCCCACATACCCGTTCTCTGGAATTTTCTGTTTGTTACTGCTGCTTATCATTCTTTAAGTCTGATAGTGCTGAAGCTACAAGTTGTTATGAAGCCGTACATCATGCTTTGCTTCCACATCCAAGTTTTACTGAACAGCAAATCTCTTCCAAATTCTATGGTTCTATGTAAAATGACAATTTATTTTGTTAAGAGAGATTTTGCTATAGGGAGCTTGCACTCTCTGCAGAGACATAGAGACAGAGAGGCAGAAAGCAAGAAATCACCCCCCAGGGAAATGGCCTTGCCACAATCCCTTCTTCTCCATTCTCCTCTCAGGATTTTGAGCATATGAGCACATGCACCCAATTTGAGTTTTAAGCCACTGTATCAGGGGCTTGAACCAGGGTAAAATACGTGGGAGTCCAGCAACATAACTGTTATGCCATCTACTGGCCCCTAATGGCTCTATCTAAAGTGGCACTTTTAAGGCCTCTTTTCCATTGTACTTCAAACTTTCTATGTAACTATTGAAATTGCTATATTACCTGCTCTCTCCTGTCTCCTTCCTCCAAGTCATCCCAGGTATTTCTAGTGGACTATATTTTTGAAAGCATAGCTCTAACAAAATATTTTTTTTTACTCAAAACATTTAATGGTATCCCAGTGTTAACCTAATTAGCTATAAACTTTCTATTCTGGCATTCAAGAACTTCTGCAATATGTCCCAGCCTATTTCCTAGCCATCTATCCTACTGACCTCCACAGTTCGTGCAGTTGAAAAAGCTAGAAGGAAAATATTAAGATGGATTAGAACTAAAAAAGCCTTACCTCCCCCTTTTCATAGTCCCTTTTTTACTAAGGTTTACATTACTATTTAAAATTACCAACTTAGGGGCCAACAGATGGTGTAGTGGTTATGTCGCTGGACTCCCACATGGCCAACTGCAGTTCGAGTCCCAAACCTGGTGGCTTGAAACTCACACCAGGCGTGTGTGTGTGTGTGCCAAGATCCCAGGAAGAGAATGGAGGAGAAGGAATTGCAGCATGGCCATCTCTCATGGGGGGTGATTTCTCACTTTCCCTCTTGCTGTCTCTGTCTCTGTCTCTCTCTCTCTCTGACAAACACATGTGCCATAAGGCAAAAAATAAAATAAATAACCAACTTAAATGTATATCTAAAAAATAAAATAAATTACCAGCTTAAATGTATATCTACTCTAATTTTCTATTTTTCTAATGCTACTTTTAATCTTCTGATGCTTTGTCTGTACTCTTAGGTAGAGAAAGAAGACAAATAAACATATTTCTCAAAATGCTAACATTTTCGGTTCCTAAATACTGTTAGAACAAAGCTATATTACTGAGAACATGCTCTTGACACAGTCAGATCACATTGTGATTCCCTTTGCCCAGCCCTCCAATTTCTCTCGATCACATGCACCTGGCATGCTTTTAGGCCAACCTGGGTATCTGAACCGCCATCTGCCATGTAGCTTTCAGCACTACAGTCCGTTATGCCACGGACTGTGCCACCAAGGCTGGGCCTCAGTATGTAAAAACTCGAATACAGTACTGCTCTAAAGAAATGGTTCTTACTGTTCTGGCTCTCCTTTTGCCCAGAGGAGTTGCAGTTACTTGCCTTTGAGTAGGATATTATTTGGCTGAAGTACAAAGACTGAAATATGAATTCTGTATAACTGGTTGATTTTCCTTTTGTAAATCCTAAATAATTTATAACTGAAAGAATTTTCCTCTTTACTTCATCTACTAGGAAATCCAGTCAAATCTGTGGCTCACTTCAGCAGTTATGTAGATACCTATATTTTTTCTCTATCTATAGATTTATCCCTAAAAGCTTTATTTTATTTTTACTTGATTTTCTCAATAATTTAATCCTTTTATTTTATATTACCACCAATTCTTTGGGGGGAAAGTACAGATGTAAATAAAATTAAATGGATAAAGCAATCTCTCTGAGTAATCAAATTACAGTGGAGAATTTGTTGCTAAAGAACAGTTTCATATAAAAATGCATCCAGACTTAGGTAGAGATTTTATTTTAAAGATTTATAATATGGAGAGGAGAGCTATCATGATAGCATTGGTGGAGGGAGGATTGCAGTGAGGAGATTGCTCCTACAGTTAAGATGTGCAAGTTTCTCAATGATTAGGAAGAAAAGGCTTTCTTTGTCTAGGGGGAAATAAACAAAGCTAGCAAGAACCAGGTATAGGAGAGTGAGAAGAGCAAGTGGCATTACAGACAGTGGATAAGGGAATATTTTTCCCTGAGGACAGACAATCCACTGGTGAGCTGTTAAAGAGGAGTGACTCTGTGACCAACAGTTGGCGTAATGCCTATGTTGCTGGACTCCAATGTAGTCAACCGCAGTTTGAGTCCCAGACCCAGTGGCTTAGACTCACGCTGGGCGCATGTGCATGCATGCCCCAGATTCTGAGAGGAGAATGGAGAAGAAGGGATTGCAGCATGGCCATCCCTCCCTGGGGAATGATTTCTCACTTTCTGTCTCTGTCTTTCTGGTGAGTGCATGCTCCCTATAGCAAAAACCACTCAAAAAAAAAAAAAAAAAAAAAAAAAAAAAAAAAAAAGGGCAATTCTAGGACCAGCAGATGGTGTAATGGTTATGTTGCTGAACGCCCACATAGTCAACTGTAGTTTGAGACCTGGGACCCAGTGGCTAAAACTCACTCCAGGCCTATGTACATGCATGCCCAAAATCCTGAGAGGGGACGGAGGAGAAGGGATTATATTGTGGCCATGCTTTCTGGGAGTGATTTGTAGCTTTCTGTCTCTCTGTCTCTCCAGCAAGTGTACACATCCTATAGCAAGAAATCTCTCTCTGGAGAAAAAAAAAAAAAAAGAGAGAGAGAGAGAGAGAGAGAAGTTCAAAGACCTAAGAAAAGAAGTCTAACCAAAGTTTGGTCAGGTCACAATATTGAGTGTTTTGTTCAGTAGGGACAAACAGTTCAGCTATTCAAATGTGAGGCTAAGAATGTGAGTTTGCACATGTCTGACCTTGTGCTAGGTAGATGAGGGAGTCATCAGTGAGCCTTATCTAATATTGGGAAGAGTGGTTCTTTGCAGTTATTTCCTACAGTACAAAAGAATAGGGGAATCTCTGAACCTCTGCTGTTTCCCAGGAGCACAGGGTTCAAGAAAAGTTCAACACTCAACAGGCTGAAAACGAAACAGGAGTTCTAAAATACAGGAGACTTGTAAAGAATTCTTAGAAAAAATATTATCAGGGTCTTTGGCTTAAAGGATTATTATCTTTTTAGTGTGCATAAAATATTGAGAAACTTAAAGAATTTCAGGCTAGAATGAGAACACAGGAAAAGGCACAGAGAAAAATTAACATGGTGTGTAGCGAGGTTGTCATCTAGGATGAGAGTGAGAAGCAGGAGGTTAGGTTGAAGAGGAAAGGGTACTGATCACTCAACAGATGGGCTCAGAGTCAGGACACCTGGAAGTCATGCCAGAAGAGTATAGTGTTGGATAGTAGAGTTGCATTATTTATAAATAATGATCCCCTTATTTCCAAATCAAAAGAATCTTAAGTATTAATATAATAACCAAAGCATAACCAGATATTCTTTCAATAAAATCTTGTAGACATCAGAGATTGTATAACCATGTAGAGATAAATCTTTGTTTTCGACTTTGTAGAGATTAGGCTTTACTTTTAGAAACTAATATCAAAGCAAAAAAAAAAATGTGTCCATAGACACATGTGTCCATAGACATGCAAATAATTTAAATCCCCCAAGCAAGTTTTGAATACATTTGTAAATTAATTTCAATATTCCTAATCCACGAATATATTTTTTTCTTTGGATTGTCCTTTGAACTGGTCTTTATATCTTCTAGTTTCCTCATTTAATTAGTGACCTTAACAAACTCTTTGAGATGTATTCATTTTACATATATTATGAGACTATTGTGTTTACCTCTTTTCAAAAACCATTCTTTTGGGGACCAGCTGTTGGCGTAATGGCTATGTCGCGGGACTCCCATGTAGTTGACAGTGGTTCGAGTTCCAGACCTGGTGGCTTAAACTCACAGCGGGTGTATGTGCATGTGCATGTGTGCATGAGATCCCAAGAGAAGAATGAAGGAGAAGGGATTGCAACGTGGCCATCCCCCTGGGTGGTGATTTCTCACTTTCTGTCTCTCTGTCTCTCTCTGTCTTCCTGGCTAGAGCATGCACCAGATAGCAAACACTTCTCCAAGAAAACATTCTTTTGTTATAAGAACTGTACCTTCTTAACTCTGATCAAAACTGCTATCAGAGAAGAATGGTATCAAATCTGCCTGCCATGAGAGCATTAGCAACTTCTCTGTGCTTATAAATGCAAGCATTGTTTAGGAGTACTCATCATGTTTGCAAGTAAAGGAGATTCCGCACTCCCCTTCACCTTTCCCTGGGGACCATGGGTCTACATTGAGTTACCCTGTGGGTAAATACAGTATTTAGTAAGGACTGTAGCAACACCCAGAAGACTACCTCAATGTCCCAAGAATCAGCATATGCAATTTCAAAAGCCTCTAATATGTGTCAAGGGAATGACTTAAACCCTGGGAAGAATCTGACTGGGTGTAAGGAAAGATGTTGTGGAAAGGAAGAACTGCATTGCAGCAATAAAAAGGTGAGTCTTGCCAACAATAAAAAGCAAATCAGTGTGAGAAATGGGGTGGCAATCTGTGGCTAGGAAGGTCCAACTCTAAGTATGCAGGCCGCACACTCTCCCTGAGTCATCCTATAGTCTCATTCTCTGAAGCCAGAAAAGGACTGAGACGCTCACATGGGGAACCTTCCATTTCTCCCAGAATGGAACTTTTTCGAGAAGAGCTGCTCTGGCAGCTGAGCAGAACACGACAGAGTCAGACTCTATTGAACACGAGGAAAGGAGGGTCTAGATGCAGATTTCCCGTTACCAGGCAATCCAGTATCTCTTCTATCTTTGCCCAGAGAAACTAGAGGACAGAGAATATGTACGCATATGTGCCCTGTATGTCTCCAACATTTCCTGAATATTTGACCAGAAAAGGACCTAAGAGAGTGCCATGTATTGGCCACTTAAATGCCTTCATCTTTTCCCTATTAGGACAGCGTGCTCTGGTTACAGCCCACACACATGCATCCTTCTGGCCTTGACAGCCGCCAAGGATGCTGCCAGCCAGCCCAGTTTCAGAGGTTACCCCAGAATGATATAATCTGACTCTTCTCCCATTGTGTATGTCTCAAAGTCACTTAATTTCCCCCTTTTCCATATTAATTCACATTATTAAAACATTGTTCTAGTTTAGGTGGGGTTTTTTTTTTCCGTTTCATTACCCTTGCCTTTTTTTTTTTTTTGGACTTCCCTCCTTGATGAGAACACACCACCTCCCTTGCAGCCTCTATGCTTTTAGCAATAATTTGCACATAATGGAACAGCCAGAGGGGGTTTGATCAATGACCTCTGTCTCAGAGATGCTGTTCCTAGGGAAACACATCTGCCAACATAAAGTATTGGAGCAATCACAGCTCAGTGAACGCAGTAATAAGCAACTGTTACTCTGGCGCCATCAGTCATGTTCAGTTACAGACCTGAAAGGAAATGGCACCTCAGGGAGCAATGTCCTTCCATAAATTTGGGCAACAATGAAGAATGATTTGCAATCAAGTAATAAAAGGCCCAAAAAAGGTCCACCATGCATACTAACATCCAGTACAGCTGACAAAGGAAATAAAAAACCTTGGCATTGTTTGCTCGTTATGTAAACTACACAGCTGTCCAAGCAATTAAGATATGATTTTGGGAATTCTCTCATAAAAATTTGCTAACAGTGCTTCCACTTGTGAAAGTGACATTCTTCTTTATCAGTAAAGTGCATTTCATTAAGGTAATGCAATTTCATCAAGCTTAATAGTAGGAATTGCTTAACCTTATGGCAAGAGAACGTAAACAACATAAAATTAATGTCGCTCCTCATGTGGGGGATAGATTTGCATTAGTGACAGTGCTGATCAAGTAATAAAGAAAGCCAATGTAGAGCTTTCAGGTCCAAGGGCTCTAGGGGCAAACAGCTGCTCTCCAACTCACATGGTGGGTATCCATGCCGGCAATAAAACAGTTAAATGTTAACCTCCATGCAAAGCATTGAACTACAAAGGAAGACTGAACTGCTTACTTAAAATTTGTCAGGAAATTGTTTGACTTAAGGACAAAACAGGACGCCAACCCTTGAGAAGGAGCACAAAGCTGCTAAGAAAGAAAAAGTAAAGAAAAACAAAGTTCGTGATCCTGACCCAGGCACTAAATTGCATTGGCCGGAGAGACAAGTGGCCCCTTCTACCTGTTCTACATCCATAACCATCATCCCTTATACTAGAAGTCTTCTCTGGAAACAGGGTGGTGATCGGTAAAAGATACTCCTCTCTAAGTAGTTTCCACCAATTTAAGCTATGTTATATTTCCCCTCACTGCAGCAAATGTCATAATAGTTTGTGCAGAAAAGTCAATATTCTAAAATCTTTGTCAAAAGAATAAAGAAAACTTCGTCCCTTATATCAAGTCCAAGCACTTGAAAAGTTTCAACCTTCTCCTCTGTATGTACTCCATCAGAATTGTTCATGATAAATACAATTGATTCATTTCAAACCCTCTCCTCTAGTCTTCCGTCAATAGCAAAGCAAAGGAGAAAGTGTGGATAACATAAGGAAACATTGTAAGCCATTCCAGATTGTATTAGTACCTGCCAAATGATGGCCTTTTAATCCTGCAGGCAAGCCCACACACCAGTCGAATGCCCACTCACTGTTTGCCTACATTATGGGTTGATTTCCAGACCTAAGAAAGATAGACTCCCTGCCTATAGGGAGCAAATGGCCTCATAAGGAAGACAGGCATGCAAACAAAAGGAGAAAAAGTAAAACGAAATAAGCCAATACTGCAGCATTTAACTCGGGATCCAAAGCAGAGGTAAAAATAGGTTTAATTTTGAGTGTGATGTGGGGCTAAAAGTCTACATGAACAAAGTAGTATTTGTTGTCCTTAAAGGATAACAAGGACTTCCATGGGCTGATGAGAAGTTTCCTCCAGAAGATGACTTCATTATGAGGTCCTCTGAGGAGAGGGTGAAGAGTGTCAGTGAGACACAATGACAGAAGCAGCCGCATTAAGAGTTCGGAGACAGATCATAAAGAGTGTTGAATGAGTCAGAGGCCTTTGAGAGCCAGATGACAAGTTGAAATGAAATAATCCATAAAATTTTAATGAAGGAGGACCAGTAAGTGGTGTGGCGATTAAGGTGCTAGTCTCCCACATGGCTGACTGTGGTTTGAGTCCTGGACCTGGCAGCTTGCTTTCTCATCCCTCTCCCCACCCCCAGCCCCCTCGCTCAATGTCTCTCTGGCGAGCACACATGCCTTTGAGCAAGTTAAAAATCATAATAATAATGATAAAAAAACTTTTTTAAAGTTTAATGAAGGAGACAGCATTGTTGAGACAGGGAGATAGTATTGTTATATTTTTGATCAACTACCACCAGGGAGAAATGTTCACATATTGAAATGATCACCTTGTAAGCTAAATAATGTGATTGAATATATTTAAAAAAGTAAATAGAAGAAAAAGTTTAATGAAGGAATACTTACAAAAGTTTAGATAGGATTAAGGAACACTAGCAAGATATAGTGAAGTATATTTCATGGCTAGCAATAGCAGGGAGTCCTTATCATCTTGAGGAAGATTGGGGATGAAGAGTTCAGACACCTAAGGGAAAAGTGGTAGCTATATCTTTAGGATTGGGTCACCAGCACAAGCTATGGTCTTATATTAACCGTATCTACAAGGATATGGTTAATACCAAGAGTGATACAGCTTTTCCAAGTAGAAAGAAAAAAAATATTTTCTTCTTTTTTTCTGAAGGGCAAACTCAACCAAAGCCAGAAGGCAAGAGAGCCCATGGGCCCAGTTAATAGAGATCAACAGAAACCATGGAACAAATCTTACCCCCCATAAGAAATTTAGATGCCGGTTAAACTTTTTTGGTTATCAATGTAGCAATATGTGTGTATGATGGTAAACTTCCCTTTTTCAGATCAGGAGTTAATTGCAAGATACTTGAAGAGTTACATTGAAAATTAGGATTGAGTCTTTATTATTGTATCATTCTTTGTATTTAGCATAGGCAAGTGCATGCAGCAATGTGAGAATTTAAGGGTCTAGCAATTAAAGATCAATATCATTAGGCCTCAAATGCCATGACAAATTTTAGATTATAGTCTTTGAAAGCCTACCGTGTTTCCCTCAACAAGAACATCAGGCAATGGATATCAAAATGCAAGACATGCTATTTTTCTTTTTTTAGAGAGAGAGAGATTTTTGCTATAGGGTGTGTGCACTCACCAGAGACAGAAACAGAAATTGAGAAACCCCCCGCTGGGGGGCATGTCCATGCCACAATCTTTTCTCCTCTCAGGATTTTGGGCATGCACACACACACACACACCCAGCGTGAGTTTCAAGCCGCCTGATCCAGGATTTAGACTGCAGTCATCCATGTGGGAGTCCAGCAACAAAACCAGTACACTATCTGCTGGTCCCAAGGCAAGCTACTCTTGAGATTAATATACTTTTAGGTTAACCCTAAGTTTATGGACAAAATCTTGAGTGAAACTGAAGTTTTACTCAGTCACAATTACATGGCCTGACCCTGGATGACTAAGAAGAGATTATGTCATGAGATCCTGCTGAGAGTACTTGTTTCTCTCTCTCTCTCTCTCTCTCTCTCTCTCTCTCTCTCTCTCTCTCTCTCTCTCTCTCTCTCCCTCTCTCTCTCTTTCTTCCTGTCCCTATCCTTTTCTCTCTCATGAAAGAAAGAAACAAAAAAAAAAAAAATTGAGAGTAAAGATGAACAATCTGGGAGATTTGCAAGTTGTTCTCTGATAACTGCTTTCATGAATTTTACAACAGTGTGTGGGAGCAGTACCGAGCATTTCAAAAATAAATTTAAATTTTTAACCTATAATAAAGCCTCGAAAAGCTTTTGCCTATTATTTGTTTATTATGTATTCATTCAAGTGACTGAATCAAATTCGCTAAAATTTGTCATCAAATTCACATGGTCACTGCATACACACCTCTTTTAGGTTGGTATGTGTCCCTGCAGAATGCGCTGCCTAACACCCTCTCCTAGCACTCTCAAGGCCATCGGAATATTGTACATGGGCAATAAAAATTTAGCTTTGGGAGATAATTACACTGCAGAAATTTCATCAAATATGCTCAACGACGAGGTCCACTAGAATGATAACGCTTTAGAAATTCTTTGTCAGAAATCTTCAATCAACTGTTTTAAATTCTGTCCCCTTCCTAAACTCTCCACCACGACCATAACAATCAACCTTTGATAACAGCCAAATTTGTAGGACTCTCTTCTTCTTGGTATCTGTCTTTGAGAGGCAGCGTAATATAGTTTTAATAGCATACGGTTGAGCCAGATGGCCTGAGTTCAATTCTTAGTTCTCCTTTACAAGCTTCATAGAAAAGTAACTTTTAAGTTACTTCTCTATGCCTTAATTTCCTCACATGTAAAATGAGAATAGTAAGAATACGAACTTCACAGGATGTTACAATGCCTGGCAGATAGCCTTGTAAGTATTTTTTTTTAATTAAAAATTTAAAATAATTACTTATGTGGTGAGGGGGCCAGCAGGTGGCATGTTCATTAGGGTGCAAGACTCCCACATGGCTGACCGTGATTCGAGTCCTGGATCTGGCAGCTTGCTTTCTAACTTTCTTTCTCTCTTTCTCTCTCTGGTGAGTGCATGTGCCCTAAGGTATATTTCTAAAAAAAATAATAAATAAATTTAAATAAATAATTCTTCAAAAAGTTGGTGATGATTTCAGAAAATAAACAAGCCTATTGTTTTTGTTCTTGTTTTGTTTTTTGTTTGTTTGTTGGAGAGATTTTTGCTATAGAGTGCAAGCACCCACCAAAAAGACAAACGGCGAGAAATCACCCTCAGGGTGTAGGGGAAGGTCATATTGCAATCTCTTCTCTTGCATTCTCTCAGGATTTGGGCATGCACGCATACATGCCAGAATGAGTTTCAAACTGCTGGTCTAGGACTCAAGCTATGCTCAAAATGCAGTAGTCCAGTGTCTTAACCACTATGTCACCTGTTGGCCCAATAACCCTATTGTTGACCTCTATGGAGAAGTCTTTTCTTTCTAAATAAGAGTTTGGAAACCTATACGTTTTCTTTCTAAGTCAGTGATATAATACACATTTCTTCATTCCTTCTAAATCTTTTCATGAATTTTAATGACCACCATGAAAAACATTTTTTACCAAATCCACCCACAATATTGAAGGTGCTAGACTTGAGTGCCAAGATCTCTGCATTAAAAAATTGGACCACTATTCACGTGGGGTGTGTGGGGAAATTACTTAACTTCCTTGTGTTTAAATATCCCTAAATACAGGAATGATGCAAGCAGTACTGAGATTTGGGGATACATTCTTAGCATTTTCAGGGATTAGCAAATGCATAAGCGTGTTCAGAAATGGGGTTCAGTCAATGGAGTTTTGGAATTTCTTTCTACAAAGTTAGGAAGACACTTCTGCATTGCCTAAACCAACTACATGTACAACCTGTTCAGCTCTATTATGCCCAGAAATTTCTCTGGATTTACATTTTGAAAAGGAATGAGTAAATCTGGGGTGGACAGAGGAAAAGAAAAATGGCCTACAGGAGCAATTTTGTTCAAGGCCCTCCAATTCCTTTTAGTTCCTCAACAAGAAATCAGAAATCATTCACTATGAGATAGATATTATGATGCCCACTTCTGGGGATCCCTACACATTAAAAGAATGAAAAAGACACCAAGGAAACTTAACAGCCTTTAATTATGGAAGTAATAATGTGGAAAGATGTTAAAACCCAAAGCTGAGATCACCAGAAGAAAGATCCTCAGCCTGGACATTAGCATCCGCCCACATTAGCACGACACCTCTCACTGTAGACTCTTGTACCTGGGCAGCTCCAATCCACTTAGAAGCAATCATAATGCAATAGAAAAGATACTGGAGGAAGACTTAGAAAACCTGAATTTGAGATCAGACTCATAAATTCACAAAGCAGAAAAAGTATTTGTCAGAAATTTGGAGGGTAGAGAATATGTACACGTAGACGCGGATGTAAAGGTTATGCATCTGCTACATCGAAAATACACCCAAGCGTCTGTGATCCTTGTGGGCTAACTGGATTCAAAGGAATCTATGATATTCCTCCTCCAAGTTTGTAATAAAAACAAGAGGGAGATACAAGAGGTGTACTCATCTCTGAAATAATTCTCCGGCATAGGAGGCACTAATAGGTTACTTGTGAGGGGGATTCAGGCTTCCTTGTTTTTATTTTTGCTTTTTAATTATTAATTTAATTTAATTATTAATTTAATTTGGCAGATAGCCATGTGTGTCCAATGCCTTGACCACCACACCACTTGCCGGCCCTGAGACTTCCTTCTTTTCAGGGAGGATTTTTGAACACATTGATTTGGATCAAATATGCCTCTCTCTGCACAAAAGATTTCAATCATTGCATGTAGGTAGACCAGACTTCTTTTTTTTTTTTTTTTTTTTTTTTTGAGAGGTTTTTGCTATAGGGCGCGTGCGCTCGCCAGACAGACAGAGAAAGACATAGAGACAGAAAGCGAGAAATCACCCCCAGGGGTGATGGTCATGCCACAATCCCTTCTCCTCCATTCTCCTCTCGGGATCTTGGGCACGCACGCACACGCGCCCGGCGTGAGTTTCAAGCCACCGGTTCCGGGACGTGAACCGCGGTCGACTACGTGGGAGTCCAGCAACATAGCCATTACGCTAACTGCTGGTTCCCCCGACTTCTTGAAGTTGCTAATGCAATGGCTACCCAGCCATATTAATTTCTTGTTGCTGCTATTACAAATTACCAGAAACATGTTGACTTAAAAGAAAATGTATTTTCGTTCAGTCCTGGAGGTCAGAAGTATGAAACTAAGGTGCTGACAGGACTGAGCTTTTTTTTGGAGGTTTCAGTGGAAAATTGTTTCTTTGCCTTTTCCAGGAAGTTTCTGCATTCCTTGACATATGGCCTCTTTCTCCACCTTCCAAGTGCTTCTTTCCAGCCTCTATTTCTGTCACCCATTACGCTTTGCTTCTCTGACTGAAACCTTCGCTCCTCCCTCTTTCAAGGACCCTTCTGATTACACTGAGCCCACCTGGATAATTCAGGATATTCTCCATGTCAAGATCCTTAATTTAGTCACACTTGTAAATTCCCTTTTGCCATGTAAATGAACATGTTCACAAGTTCAGAGCATTAGAACACGGCCCACTTTGGGGGACAATTATTCTACCATAGCAGGAGTATTTTAGGGTGGAGGGACAGTTAGTGGTTTCTCAGAAAGTATCAAAACACCACTCTGGAATTCTTTCCACAAGTCAAGTTACCAGCAGGAAATGACTCTTACAGAAAATACCAAAGGGCCCTCTCATTCTCCAGTGAAGACTCTCAGAACCCTATTCATGGCAAGGTACACCAAAGATTCTTAACAAGAATTCAGGAATCAACATCCTGGAGGTGACACATTGGGCCATTAGTCTGCCGTTAGCCTGAGGAACACAAACTGAATTAATGTCCGTAGGAAATAACCAATAATTTAAAGCCCATCTTCTAGAAAATGACACTAGACAAGAGAACTGAGGAACAAAATCTAGCCCAGATTTTTCTGTTGGCCAAACAGTGTCATCATTGTCACCTATTTCTTTAGTCAATAGACTATAAAGTGATATAAAATCAATGATATCATAGGGTATCATAGAGTCATCAGGTACTAGAACTCAATACCCAACATATAATGGGTTTTTAGCAAACATATAAAAGATACTGAGAAGATGAATTACTGCTATTCTGAAATCTTTTCTCCCCTAATAACATGAGTGATTATATTTTATTTTATTTTATACATTTTTTAAGGCTTTTGCCATATGTACTTGCCAGAGAAAGAAAGAGGAAATGCGAAAAATCACCCCCTAAGGTGCAATGGCCACACCACAGCCACTTGTCCTCCATTTTCCTCTTGGGATTTTGGGCATGCACACATATGTGCCCAGAGTGATGTTCAAGCCTCCGGGTCTGGGACTAGAACTGTGTTGGCCAGGTGAAAGTTCAGAGCTTTAACCACCATGCCACCTGCTGGCCTCCATACATGATATCTAAAGCTTCCAAAGCTGGAAACTTTATTTAAAATGAAAATGAATGGCCATATAATGAAGTCTACGGTATATGCCAATACTATCATATGTTCACACGACTGCGCAGTGTATATATCTGTTTGTGGAAGTTGTGTGTATATATTTTATAGGGTCATTATCAGGAAACAAGAAAGGCCTAAATCCTGCTCTGCTCCATAATAAATGGCACACATGTCTGCACAGAGACCAGAAGTATTAAAATCACATCCCCCTAAGAAAGGCAGAGAAGAAGGAATCAAGCGAGGAGGAAAACAAAAGTGCTAAGTGATTATCTGGCAGCCAGGAACAAGCCAGTCTCTAATAGGATTAACTTCACAAGGCTGTTGAAAGAATACATAACCATTTAAAGCATCTGCTAGCCAACTAAGATGGCCAATCAAATACCTTCATGGCCTCCATAAACAATTATTACAGTTTTCTTCATCCATGTTAGGAGGGGTTAATGTGCTTGGTCCTCCCCAGACATTCTGTGGTTCTAAAAAGTAAAGCATTTCCTCCACATAGAAGCCAATAGAATTACGAAGGAAGCAGTAAGACAGGTGATTAATTCTTTTAAAAGCAGTAAACCGACAAATCTCAGGGAAAACAATTCAATCTGTATTGCCTAATGGCCTACCACTAAAATGGTAGTGATCAATTACATGGGAGTGGAAGTGGAAAATAATGAAACTTGTTTTAATTATGACAATATAATTTCTACAAGGTAATAAAGACCATCAGATAAAACAATTATTGAGGCACAGTGCATTCATGCACACATGTGCGTGCACACAAGGTGTCATTAATTTACATAATCATACAATAAAAATTATACTTTTGCTTTTTGAGGGCAGAGATATTTCAGTTTGGGGATTTTTTTTTTCCCTGTTAAATTTTGTAATTTAAGACATTTACAGTGTAGGATCTGAGGTTAAGATTTTAAGTCATGGTCAATGCTACTATCAGCTTTGCTAGGCCACATGAATCATGAAGTCATATACTAAACATGAAAATATGAAACTAGGGACCAGCAGTTAGCGTAATGGCTATGTCGCTGGACTCCCACGTAGTCGACCGCGGTTCGAGTCCCGGACCCGGTGGCTTAAACTCACGCCGGACGCATGTGCATGCGTGCCCAAGATCCCGAGAGGAAAATGGAGGAGAAGGGATTGCAGCGTGGCCATCCCCCCGGGGGGTGATTTCTCGCTTTCTATCTCTCTGTCTCTGTCTGTCTGGCGAGCGCATGCGCCCTATAGAAAAACCTCTCAAAAAAAAAAAATGAAACTAAATGTAAAATATGAAACTAAATGTCAAAATCCCCCAGGCTGTATATCTCCTGAAGAAAGGAACTGGTATTTGGAGGGGTAGCTGTAATTAATACATAATTGCCCCCAAATAATTCATTTACTGACACTTAATTTTTTTTTTTTTCTGAGAGGTTTTTACTATAGGACACATGCACTCACCAGAAAGATAGAAACAGAGAGACAGAAGCAAGAAATCACCCCCTGGGGGGATGGCCATGCCACTACCCCTTCTCCTCCATTTTCCTCTCAGGATCTTGGGCATGCATGCAAATGCGCCTGGCGTGAGTTTAAGCCACTGGGTCCAGGACTTGAACTGCGGTCAACTACATGAGAGTCCAGCAACATAGTCATTATGCCATCTGCTGGTTCTAATGACACTTAACTTTTGAGCTCTTACTCTGCTTAAAAAATTGAATTAAGCCCAAAGGTTGATTTTTTTCCTCTATCATATTAGCAATTTTCCCACATTATGTCTCTTCACCAGAGATAAGTTGGAGTACAGAAAATCTAAGACCAATTTTCTTAATCATTTGGTCTTTCAACATTAGTCTCTATAGGTCTCTCTGTTAAGAGTACAATACATCATTTTCAACTAATTCATCACTTACCTTAAACTGGGGGCCGGAGGTTGTTGAATGTCTCTCCTATGACAAAAATGACAGCTTTAAGTAGGAAAGTTCTGTTAAAAATCCCTTTTCATATTATAGGGTCTACCACTCCCAGCCTTTGGTGTGTCCTTAGATTTTCGTCCCCAAACACACAAGTGTATTCAAAATACATTTGTAACGTGTTTTAAATTATTATTTAAAGTTTTCATCAATAATCAGTCACAACCCACCTGCTCCCCACGAAATGGCTTGTCATAAAAGGAAGCAAAGACAAAAACCAATACAAAAATTAAAACACACGCGCACACACACACACACACACACACACACAGGAGTAAGTAGTATGTTGGAAGAGGCAGTTTCAAATGCACAAGCTGAAACACACACAAATAGACACATGCACACACACAAGAAAACAATTAATACATCAGAGAATTCTGCCAGGGTTTTGTAGCATTACAGGGATTCTCAGCTATAAAGAAACATATTGAATGTTTAGAGCACAGCCCCTTCCTCACTGCTTCAGTTGTTTCCTTTTGTTTACAAGTCCCTGCCATCCTTCTTTGTGAATTGAATGCTAAACTATCTCTGGAGAGATGTTATATTGCTTACAGAATGCTTCAGCAGATGGTGCTTCCTGTTGTAACAGAAGGCTGTGATTATACCTGAACTCTTCAAGAACTCTAACACCGAAAAACAAGATAAATGAAAGTCTTGAAAAGTTTTATCTCTTCCCTCACTAGCCATCCAGACGCTCAACCACCCACTGGCCCTGCTCTGTCACTACATCAAATCGAAGCACCCATCCTCACCCATCCCATTTCCTCCGTACAAGGACACCCTTTTCCCCTTTTTAATGGCTTATGCATCCCATCAGCAGAGTTTGTTTAAGAATTACTGAGAATATTGCTCATTCAGATGCCTGGTCACTGTGCGTTCAGATATTGGAACTCCCCATTACAAACAGTGAAGAAAAGGGAATAGTTCTTCATCAAGAACTGTCTATAAAAACAAATTGAAATACTGAGAATGCCACCTGGTGCCTAAAGTTCGGCTCTATAGAGAAATGTATCTCTACACATTTTGAAACAAATTGTTCTTTTCAAAAGACTCTTGCACCGGACCCTTTGCAGTGTGGCCGTCATCTTTGAAGCTGAACAACACTTCTTGGTGAGTCTCAAGGACTTGTCACTTTATCCTTGGGGCTCCTTTCTATTTTTTTTTTCTTCCCAAAGTTCTTTCATGCATTTCCTGCCGTGATCCATTTAGTTTACTATCCGAAGCAAAAGACAGCTCCTCATTTGCCCTATTCTCTTTGTATGCAAAAAAAAAAGTTGTAATATAGTAAGAGAGGCAAAAAAGAAAAGAAAAAGAAGAAACATACATATATACATAGTTACTTCATGAATATAAATTGGAAAATAGGCAAGATTCCTCTTTAAAGCCCCACCCTCACACATACATCTTAAAGCTCCTTTTCTTTCCCCTCCCAGGGACCCCCTTCTTTCTATGACTCCCCAATATGGCTCTCTATAGCCTAGTAATTAATCATGAGCCCAAGTTCCTCCCCTTCTTCAATATTAACCCTCAGTGCTCTTCCTCTTATTATATAGGATAGATGACAAAGATTCAGACAGTTCATAGTTAAAGTGATATCCAACATCCACCCCTCCAATAAAACCCATGGCATGGAATTTCAGCACTGGAGACTACTCAAGCATCTAATTCAAATTTCTCATTTCCAAGATAAAACTAAAACCAAAACATTTGTATAAGTTTATTCATTTATTGTTTTCCTCTGAGCAAGAGAGACAGTGAGACAACCCCGGGAACAGGGTTTTCATATCACAATCCACCACCAGTCTCAGCCTGCCCTAAATTATGGGCAGGCATGTGTCTGGCATAGTCAGGAAGGTCTTCAACCTGAACAGGACCTTCTCATGTGGGGTTGTCTCACAAAGTTTTAAGTTTGTCTTTTTTTGGGGGGAGGGGGAGGATTTTTGCTATGGGGTGCGTGCACTCGCCAGAAAGACAGAGAGACAGAAAGAGAGAAATCACCCCCCGGGGGGATGGCCACACCACAATCCCTTTTCTTCCATTCTCTTCTCGAGATCTTGGGCATGCACGCACATGTGCCCAGCATGAGTTTAAGTCACCGGGTCCGGGACTCAAACCACGGTTGTCTACATGGGAGCTCAGCAACATAGCCATTAGGCTAACTGCTGGTCCCAAGTTTTGAGTTTTTCCATAGCTCCACTATCTGTCCCTAAAACTTCTATTGATCTGCCTAATATCATTGAGCCAAGAGAGTCCTAGAATTTGAGTCCAGTTATTAAACATATTATCAGTTCTGATGTTAAGTATGCAAATCTTACAAGCACTCAAATAAGTAAAACCATCTAAATTGGTCCAGACCATCTAAATTTGTCTCTAGATTTGGTCTCAGTTTGTTGCATAGATGTATCTCAGCACAATGACATGCACAGGTAGTTAGAAAATCAACAGACAGGCCTTTATTGAGTGACCTTACAAGCTGTCTCTGTCAAGGTTAGCCCTGGGGATATAGTAATAATCCACTCCAATACTGATTTGGTTTCTAGAACGAGGTTGAAAATGAACTAGAAAACTGGCAAGATAATTTTTTACAATAGTAAGTGACACAAGACAGTAAAACTGTGAAAGAGTGATTGGGGAGTGGGCTACAGGGAGCACTGAGGCTGCTTCAGCCAGGTTATTCAGGGAAGCTCCTATGAAGAGATGTCCTTTGAACCGAGACATGAATGGCAAGGTGGAGTCTTCCGCACAAAGATCTGAGAAAGAGACAGGCCAGATGGACGTTCAGATCATGATTAGATCATCCTTTCTCTTTAAACTCATGAGAAGCTGTGTGTGGCATTTAAGAGAAGCAAAAATGAAATTACTTAGACCAGCCCATTACCTGGGGCTTAAGGACCAGGATTCTCAAAGTAATCTGCTAAATCTCACATAGCCCACCATGCAGTTCAAGTCCTAGACCCAGTGGCTTATAAAACACCCTTGCAGCATTGTGTGCCCATGCCCAGAACCTCAAAAAGAGGGAGAAATAGAGACGGGATTGCAGCATGACCATGTACTGTGGAGGGTACTTTATCACTTTTCCTCTTTCTATCAGTCTTTCTTCAGCCTCTCTTCAGCTAGCATAAGTACCCATTGGCAAAAGAAAGAGAGAAAAAGGAAGAAGAAAGAAAGAAAGAAAGAAAGAAAGAAAGAAAAGAAAAAAAGAAAAGAAAAGAAAAAAAGAAAGAAAATGATAAAGAAAAGACAAGTAAAAGACATGCCTCAGTCATCTGTTCCTGCAGAGAGGTTAATTTCTAGATCAAGCATGTAAATTACACCACCCAAACTCTCAGCCATGTCCCAGTATTTTACCAACAAAAATTCCTGTGGGTCAGCCAGTGGCATGGTGGTTAAGGCAGCTGGATCCCACTTGGTGAACCAGGTGGTTCAAGTGAAAAATCCACACCATGTACGTGTGTGTGTGTGTGTGTGTGTGTGTGTGCGTGTGCGCCCAAAATCCTGGGAGGAGAAAGGATTGCAGCATTTGCTGCATGGCTACCCTCCCCAGGGGGTGAATTCTCCATTTTTCTCTCTCTGATAAGTACATGCACCCATACCAAACAATAAAAAAATAAATAAATAAATAACATTGTTTACATTTATATGTAAATAACATTGTATGTTTGTACATATGTATGTGTGTATACAACATGTGACAGCCCTTACTTTTCAATTTTCAGTGCCATCTTCACCAGCATTGGTCAAGCAAAAGAAAATATGAGCTATATATGCAATTTAAATTTTCAAGTGGCCACAATAAAAACTCAAAGGAGGGACAGGCAGATGGCATAATGGTTATGTCCCTGGACAACCACGTGGCCAATTACGGTTCAAGTCCCAGACCCAAAGGCTTGAAACTCATGCTGGGTACATGTGCTCGTGTGCCCAAAATCCCAAGACGAGAATGGAGAGGAAGGGACTGTGACGTGGGCATCCCCTTGGGTGTGATTTCTCTCTTTCTATCTTTCTGTGTTTCTCTGGTGAGTGCATGTACCCTATAGAATAAATCTCTCTCTCTGTCTCAAAAAAAAAAAAAAGAGCTCAAAGGAATCAGATGAAGCTAATATTAATAATATCTTTTGTTTAATCTAATATACCCAAGTATTAATATTTTGACACGTAACAATATAAAAAAAGATATTTTACCTTTTCTTTTTTAACTAAGTCTTCAAACTTCAGTGTACTTTTTAGTCTTCTACCAAATCTCAGCTCCAACTAGCTACATTTCAAAGACTCAATAACCTTATATGTCTATAGTGACTACTCTGTTAGCACACTGGTCTACAGAGTGAATAGCATACTGCCTAAAAGTTAAAATGCTTCCTTAGAATACATATGCAATGTCTGTGCACTTTCTTTGTTTGGCTTCTCCTCGTTTGTCTTGGCCTTATGCCACCCCATGTTTAATAGCATCCTGAGAATATTAAAAAATTAAACTTTTTATTATTTCGTGATTCAGACATTTTTCCTCCTCCTTGTCATTTTTATCATCTCAATAAAGTAAAAGGCTTTATATTTCTGCTACCATGCATTTTAAATCTCCTAGCCCCTAAAAATGTATAGGCCCAGGGTGCACATGTCGTCAAACAGATTCTGTGCTGTTAGAAACAGAGCCAATAAAAAAGGAAGTTTATTAATGACAAAAGGCAACATGGCAGATGGGGGAGTCTAGGTTCATCCAAGTTGGAAACTAAAGACCAAAAAGAATGCCTTCTGGGGCATATTGGAGGAATGTCTCTGAACCAGGCAAGCTGACTTCCTTCTGTACCGTGATTCACCTGCGCTGCTGACTAAGGATGGAAACTCAAGTGGGGAGGAGCTAAGGCTGAACCATCTGCATTCACAAGAACTGCAGGATTCTGGAACAAGATCCTGTTAAAAATGTATGTGACAAAGAGGGAAAGGGGCTTAAAGAATAGTGACAAAGACAAAGAGTAAGAGAAAAGGAAAGGAAGAGGAGGGGAGAGGGAAGGAAAAGAGAGGAGAGGAAGACAGAAGGGAGCAGAGAAAGAAGAGAGTTATGGATTATGCTACAGATACAATTCTTAATCTGGAAAGAAAAAAAACCTGTTGTGGTACAGCCACCAGGCAACAGGGCCTGCCCTGAACCCGGGATACATTGGAGCCCCTGATCTGTCACTCCCCAGCTGTGACATCCCTGCAGAGGACAGAGTTCTGTGGGTCCAGAAGGACAGCCCACCAGGAGCCTGTGCCCCTTCCTCTCCTAGAGCATGATGGGCATATTCGGGACCCAACAGGACTCTCACCTGCCTGTGGGGCTTATGAGGACCTCTTGCTATGAACCCATTAGTCATGATATACTGGGCCTACCTTAGGGGTGTCCAAAGAGTGGCTATTTGGGGCAAGGAGATGCACAGGGAGCTTTACAGCTGCAGGCTGCTGTGTCCGTCAGCATGCATGTAGAGCCCTTAAGGTTTAGAAGGGAGTCAAAATGGGAAGAGGGCCCGATGGTAGAGCAGCAGTGAAACATGATGTTTTTGAGGCCTACCCACGTGGAAGGTTCCAAGTTCGTATTCAAAGACCTCCCTGAGTGTTCCAGACATGCATGTGCCCATGATCTGGGCTGGCTGAGGCTGGGGCTATTAACAGATATCACCATCAAGACTTTGGTGGGTGTGCTCTCTCTGACCCTCTCTGGCTCATGGAAGAAATAAATAAACAAACTTTAAAAAATAATAGTAAGTAAAAAGAGAAAGGACACAGACTGAAGGCCTTGTTACATCTTTTGGTTCTCGGTCCCAGAAATATCAGGGCTTAGCAGTCTTGCTGCTGTGTGGCCGGCAGGCAGTTTAATCACAACAGGAATTATTGCACTGTGGGTGAAAACAGGCTGGATTAGGCCCCTCTGTGAATGTTCTTGTTTATGGAGGGGTCATTCTGTCACTTACAGCACCTTTTATTTAACTGTGGCATTACTAGCTTGGCTGACTAGTTTAATGCCAATACTTCATAGGAAGAGGAGGTACCACCTCCTCACTTCTCTTAGTCATTGTTAGTGCTGCAGTTTATGCAGAAAGGAGAAGACAGGCTGGCAAGCTTTTCTGCGTTCAAACATTTCTGCCTGAAATCATAATCGAAGAGCTACCCGAAGTCTACATGAATCCCATCCCAGGAGCCTACCTATTGCAAGGCTCCTCTCAGAATGAAGCTAGAAGACAGTAAAAGTCAGAGGTTTGCAAGTCACATCCCAGGAAACCACTTAAGAAATTCAAAAAGGTGAGCACTATCCAAATCAGACTGAGAAAGCTACATGACCCTTTTCACTTGGCGAGTTACTTTGGTTTTGAGGATACAAAGGTCATCAGAAAAAGAAGGAGCCTTGGTGATTTAAGCATATGGAGTCCTAAGACATACACCCAATATGGATTTTGCCCCTCCCATGTTTTGCTTTCTTGATAGAGACATAAATTATGTTTCCTGTATGGTGATGAGTAAATTTAAAAGGGTTCAGGGCTGAATGCACGAATACTCAGACAGTCGGCTTCTTCTTCCTAACTCATAATTCCAGCCTTCCCAAGCGTTAAAATCAAATGGGTAAGTTTGTAAGAAAAGACCTGCATAAACCGTAGCCAAGGCATCAGTTCAATTTGATTTAGGCTAGGTTTATAACAAGATATCGCCATAGAACAAAAGATGATGACAAAAGAGAACTTCAAAAATCCCTCAAATTAACTAAATTAAGATCATTAATTAAAGAATATTTTTCCTTCAAAGTTTATTCATTTTTTTCTTCCACGAGTGAGGGAGAGAGCAAGAGAAAGACAGAAACAAAACTCCAGCAGAGTCCCCATGCCATGATCCACCCAACCCCAGCCAGCTCTGGCTCACTGGTACCCAGGCATCTGGCATGTTCAAGAAGGCCCCAGATGCAAACCCAGTATCCCCAAGCTCAGAGAGTACCACTCCACCACTGAGTCACCATCCAGCCCCTAAAAATAGGGTTGTTACTTTCTGAGAAACAGAGTTAATTTGATCTGTGAGACAGTTAGTAGGAAACAATTAAAATACTGTTCTGTTCTGCTTTCATTCAGATATTTTTTTTTCCTTTAAGTTTCATGTGAATTAAAGAAAAACAGAAGTCAAAGAGAGTGAGAGATAGGACTCTCCTTATAAGCTGATTGAACTTTCTGACCAGATGACCTTCCATATAAATCATCCTTAATTACCAAAAAACAATGAGTTCACCACTTTTGGGGAACCTAAAGAAAAGAAAAATACTGAATATCAGCTTGTTGTTATCCCTTTTATTTTCTGGTAGTATACATTTATGAGTGTGACTGTGTGTGTTTGTGTGTGTGTGTGTGTGTGTGTGCAAATATCTCTATAATCACTTTTATGTTTCCTTGTTTCCTTCTTGAAGTCCCCAAGAAGGCAGAGATTCATCACTGCGATCAAAGGGCATTATAAATTCTACTTCTTATCTTTGCATTAATATAAAGGTTGTTTCCATTCATCACTAAGTGCTCTGACAATTCAACTGAACTAGAGTTCCATCTATATTAACTACAAGTAACTAAATGTGGACAAATGGGTGTTATTGTACATGTTAAATGACTGACTCTCATCACAAAGAAAAGAGAAGGACTTGATTTAAAGAACAGGGACAGAATTAAGTAGGCATTACACACTTCATGGAGTTTATTTGGTTTCATTATACAGTATCTACAGTTAGTCACCCAGGGAGAAAGGAATAAAAAAAGAGTATGAGTTAGGTGTTTAAATTTGTTCAAGTATTACCGTAATGAGTTCCACAATTTACCCAAAAAAAAAAAGTACGGTAAAACACCACTCTAATAGCACAGCAAGCCCCATTAGTCACTGTGGGGAAAGCAAAGTGCTTTAATTCCTTCTAAGCTGTCAAGAAGACAGGGAAGAATGGAGTGGTTGAAAGTGCCTTTGTCAAGGATGAAATTATTAACCTACCTAGTATGAAGATCGGGTTGGATTAGGGGTCATAAAAAGAGAATCCTTTCTTTGTACATGATATCATCACTACCACCACATCACACACACACACACACACACACACACACACACACACACACTGGGACACTGTAATAGTTTCCTGCCTACTGTAACAAAGTATGCAATCTTGGTGATTTAAGACACATTCTCATACTGTTCTGAGGCCCGAAGTTTGTAACGAGTCTTGTAGAGCTGACGAGGATGTTCACTCACAGAGTCGTACTCCCTTCGTAGGCACTAGAGGAGTCCCCATCCCTGGCCTCCTGCAGCTTGCAGACACCATCAGTATTCCTTGGCTGGTGGCTGCATCACGCCGGTCTCTGTTTCCACGGTCATGTCACCTCCTCCTCGTCCCTCTCTTTGGGTGTGTACATGTCCAAAGTTGCGTGACAGCCTTCTTCTCTTCATCAAGACCTGGTCCTTACTCATTTCTGAACACTGCTCTTCGATTTTCCTAAAATCCTCTTTGACCTGTTTCTTCAGAATAAGTTTGAATCTCACACTTCTCTTGGTATGGATATATGTATGTATATGTGTGTGTGTGTGTGTGTGTGTGTATATATATATATATATATATATATATATATATATATATATATACTCTTTCTCCTCTGATAACACTAAACATTTCGTGGCTCTTGAACTGACACTTCCAATTGCTGTCCATTAGGGTCTCAGCCAGTGGTTCTCAAATAGTGACCCACAAGTATCAACTGGAAAGCCCATTAAAATGCAGATTGTTGGATCTCCCTCAGAGTTTCTGGCTCAGTAGATCTGGGAAGGAATCCAGGAACTTTCATTTCGCCTGATTCTGCAAGCGCCCAAGGAAGCTAGAGCTTGAGAAACACGGCTCTGCAACCACATTATCAGCTAACTCATGAACCTGTTGAGATGTTTCATCACCACCAGAAACAACTTGCATAAAATCAAACACAGCCTTGCCAGGTTTTGTTCTCCCACTTCCTTTAATAAGATTCCATATTTCCAGGTATCCAGGAGGACACCTTGGACTCTCTCTGGTGCCCACTGTGCCCAGGATCCAATCTAACTCTAGACTTTTAGACTATTCCATTGACATGCTCTAGAATATCTCTCCAGAATCAAAGAATCACAGCATTCTGAAGAAAGAAGTCTCTAAGCCATATGCTGGCTCAAACAACAGTTCTTTCAGCTGTCAAGAAGTTGAAGCTCAGATACGTTCTCTCAGAAGCTGAAAAACACCTGAAGATACCTCTGAGGTCTGAAGGGGTGGAAGTGGTGAAGGACTCATAGAACAGGTATTACGATTTACTGGCTCTGAGTGAGCAGAGATTATGGATCCAGAATACTTGGGTTTAAATCCCCAGCTCTGCCACCCACCAACTGTAATACCTCAAAAAGTACCCTCACCTCTGCACCATTGTGAATGGGGACAATAGACAGCAGTTCCAATGTCATGCAGTTGTTTGCATCTGTACTAAGTACTCCTCTACTTTTATTCCTTTTTTTTAAAAAAAAAAAAAAAAGAAAAGAGAGATTTTTTGCTATAGGGCACGTGCGCTTGACAGAAACACACATAGAGAGAGACAGAAAGTGAGAAATCACTCCCCATGGGGGATAACCATGCCACATTCTCCTACATTCTCCTCTTGGGATTTGGGCACACATGCACAAACGCCTGGCATGAGTTTTAAGCCGCCGCCAGGTCCAGGACTCAAACTGTGGTTGACTGTGTGGGAGTCCAGCGACGTAACCATTACACCATCTGTTGGTCCCCTTTTTTCCTAATGACCTCTGACTTATCCTTCAAGGTCCTTCAGTGAATCTCTACGAATAAACATTCCTTGTTTCTTTCAGCTCAGATAATTTGGTTACTACCTCCGTTTGGCTATCACTATATTTTATACTTACCTTCTAATTTGGAATCACTATATTCCTTTACAACGCTTTGTCTCTGTATGTCTTCCTCAGACAAGCGAGCAGAAACCAGGCCTTCAAGTGGCAAATGTTCTTCATCCTCCATTCAAACCGTGTTCAGCACCTAGTGTGTTCTCAGTCACTGTACAAAAAATGTTGAGAGGTATAATGTTAGATTTTGTTTATTCTATTACTAAATAAAATTTTTATTTCCTAACATATCTTATTGACACTAATATGTGCCATGTAAACTACATAACGTATAATTTTCTGTTTGTTTCAAAATGAAAAAAAAAATTCTTCTAATAAAAATAAAATATTTTGTAGTGAGGATTAAGTCGATACGTAAAAAGGGCATAAAGTGATGTGTAAGCAATATTATTTAACTGTTAACTATTATTATTATTTTAAAAGCTCCTAAGGGTATCCCCTTAAAGTGTTGACTTCTGCCTCTGACATTTGAACACTCTATGGGTTCAAATGAATATTCTCTTTAGCTCTAAAGGACATCATATGATTCAAAACAGATTTACAGATTCCCAGATATCATAATTTTTTATAAAAATGAAGAACACAGAAGTCACAGGTGTCAAAAATATAGGAGCATTTCTACCATTTGCCTGAAAATAAAGGTTATCTATGGCACATACTATATACCTAACATGTAGCTATATATTATAAAACATTTATTGGGCACCACAAAATCCTACAGGCATGGCACAAAATACTGAATAACATTTCCCCCAGGCCCTAATTGATTATGGGTCTTTTTTTTAATTATTTTTAAGAGAAGATACTATTGAGTTATTTAACTCCGAATGAAAGTTTCCAGGCTTTCAGGCCAGGAAAAATTGTAGTCTTCGAAATAGTGATGACTTATGGCATGTTTAAGGGTTCTGTCTGTGTTTCTTCAGCAGTGCCACATCTGAACTGTCCACAGCCCTTATACAAAGCACTTGTATATGTGCTGCTAGTCTTTAGACTGGCTCAACAACAGGATGACTGCACCGAGCGAAGAGCTCTCCTGTCTGTGGACAGGCTCTAAAGTAGGAGATGACGTTGTATATTACAAATATCAGACCACAGCCAAAGAGACCCCAAAAGTTTTCACTAGGCTAGCATGGGTTGGGTTGGAAGGAAAGCAAATTTGCAACAGAAATAAAATGAGGGCCTTTAGAGCCACTCTCTCTGTCCATCCACTCAGACTTGCTCCTACCTCTCAGGAGTATAATTTCATTTCTAATTAATAAACTACCTTTTCCTTTAAAAAAATGAAATAAAAGAAAAAAATGTAAAAATGAGTTGACATTTGGAGTTTGAAAGTCATAATACTTTCATACAGTGTATTATTAGTATCTGCTAGAATTACTTCATTTTTTAAGTAAAAGGAAGGAATCCTTTGAGTTGAAATTCTATGTAAATAATGTAAGACTGAGACAAGACATTCATGAGTTAATTTTTTATAAAATAAAATCTTATATCTCTTCCTATTAGGCTCCTGTGCATGTGTGCAAACTAAGCTCCTTTTAGCTATCCTGAAAAGAAACAATAATCCCCCAAGTGAGAGAGAAATTGTCCTTTGGACTACCAGTCAGTCAGTAATGTGTATAAAATATGTTCCATAATCTTAAAAATAGCTGATAGTAAAGAGAAATAAATGAGCATGGAAATGCTGAATATGAGATAGTGTCAGCAGATTACAGTATTCTCACCTTTCTTCTCTATCCCTTTTTTATCCCTTCATTCTGTAGAAGTTCACACAGTGACACCTAGTGCAGCTGGCATGGCTATGACAGTCTAGAAGAGTGAGTGAGATCAGCTGCTGGCAAATTTCAGCTTTAATTTCAGCTAAAAAGAGCTAATGCAGTAAAGCTGAAAGGCTCACATTTTGTCTCAGACCCCAATGTACATGCATATCCTAATTATCATTTGAATCTATTTAAAAATGTATCATGCTTATGGGCCATAATTCCAACTGAGTTCATTTCCTAACAGTTAGAAACACTGGGTCATTAATATCCATAATGAAGTAGAACTGCAGTTAAGGGACTCAGAAATATCTGCATCCCCACCCCCTGCTTTTCCAAGAGTCTTCTAAGATGGGCTTAACAGTTTTTGAACTACGCTCCCTAAGCATCTCTGATATCTTCACCTCTAACATGCCACCTGGAAGTCCTCCTCTGTGTTCTAGTACAAGAAACCACCAGAGACCTGGAGAAAGTCTACACCACATTCTGCAAAGCATCTTTAAGATGTTCCAGTAGATGATCTCCAATTCAGATAACTTTCTAGCACAAAAATATTCAGGAATTCATTCAGCTATGTTAAATGTTCAATCAAGGAGGGTCAGGTCTGTGGCCTCGTGGTTGAGACAGGATCCCATGTGACTTCAGGTTGGAGTCCTGGACCTGTGGTTTGAGAAACATGCTGAGCAAGTGTGCGGGTGCCCAAAATCCAGAAAAAGGGAAACATGGAGGAAAATGTATTGCAGCATGACCATGCCCCATAGGGGGTGAAGGGGTAGTTTCTCTCTTTCTCTCTCTTTTTGGAAATGAAAAAAAAAAAAAAGTGAACAAGATTCAACCTTAAAGAACCAAAAAAGGAAAAGGAAATTAAAAAATTGGAGTATCTCACCAGGACATCATTCAGAGCCAACCACCCAGAAAGAATGGAGAGTAAATTGAAAACAATACTGGGAAACTAAAACAGCTTTGTATTTATACTCCTCATAACTAAGAATCTTCTATAAACCAATTATTTTTGTAAAAAAATTAAACAATATTGCAAAATTCAGTACTTGTGTATGATACAACACAATCTTAAGTAAAAGAGAAAATAATATATTGGAGGAAAAGAAAGAGAGATGGATTGGCAAAGAAGAAAATACACTAGCAATGTTACAATAGACATCTCCAAAGACTGGAATTACAGGTGATTTTATTTTCTTCTTTATAATACACTGTTGCCTATAAATTTAAGACATATGTAGCCACTAAAATTAAAATAAGAGGCTACTTTAGAAAGATAAAAAATAAAATAAATAAATAAATGACAGAGTAGCTCATAGAGTATTGTTTAAGATGTTGGATCATATGTGATTTACTGCATGTTTCAAGTTCCAGACCCAACAGTTTGAGAAATACACCAGGCACATATGCATGTGTGCCCAAAATCCTTAAAGTAGAAGAGAGAGTGGAAAAGGGATTGCGGTATGGCTATGCCCCATGAGAGGTGCTTTCTCATGTCTCTCTTTCTCTCCCCCTCCCCCCCGTCCTCATCTCTCTGTCATTCTTTGGCAAGCTCACATACCCTCTAGAACATTAAAACATATATATTACCAGAATATATTTTAATTTTAAAAGCATAAACTTCGGTCCCTTTCCCTCATCCAACTTGTAAACTGGTCCCCACTCTAGACTAATGATTGACAGCCAGTTGCCAACATCCTTGAAGAAAGAAAAATATTCTTGTCTTCTGTTTATCTTCTTAGACATCAGAAAACTGAAACTCTCATAGGGATTACTATTCTATTACTCAATAAAATGCACCAAATAATAGGTTGAAATGATCAATTACTAGAGAAAGAACGTCACAGAAAAATTACCTAACCTTATAGTGCATTTTATTCATCATGTTTTGTTAATAACATGGCCAGTCCTACAAGGCAGGAAGGAATTAGCTAGCAGGTCATCTGGGGAAGGCCTCTTTTGAACAATATATTTCAAGCCGTTGTGTTCCAAAGATAAATTCCATTTTTGAGAAAACTTGGGGACTTCAAATTACTCGATCTTAGACAAGACACAAAGATAAAACAGCACAGATATGACCCTTGAACCCAATCAGCCTTGGTTCTGATTCCAGCTCTGTCACTTCCTAGCTGTGAAATCTTAAATAAATTACATACCTTCTCTGTGCCTCAGTTTCCCAATCTATAAGGTAGAACTAATAATGATAGCTACTCATTTTTGACTCTAGGGTTAATGAGGCAGTACGAGTTTGGAAGAGTACCTAATACTCAGTCACTGCTACCAATGATGCTCACAGGAATAATTACGCCAAGGGCTCTGACTAATACAGGATAGTTTCCATTCATTAAGGAGTATATCATCCAAATAATGAACTTGTCAGGCTGTTGGTTATTGTTCATCTTTGGAAAGTTTAGTGACTTGAGCCCTCTCACCAGAGACAGTTCAGGAGTCACAGGTTCTAGTGTCACATGGTGGTTATTGTCATTGTCACACAAGTGGTAGGGTCATGCATGATTTAACTGGGTGTCAGTTTCCTCATCACAAGAGTGCAAGAAACATAGGTGCTGGCCACACCGATTTCACATGTTTGTCTATAGCAACAAATAAATCATGTGAAGATAATGTGAAAAAGTACAAAGCTGGGGCGAGCACGTGGCCTGGAGGTTAAGGCAACTGGATCCCACATAGCCGACTTCATGGTTAGATCCTGGACCAGCGCCTTGAGGGTCATGCCAGGCACATGTGCATGAATGCATGAAATCCTAGGAGAATGAAGGAGAAGGGATTCTGCACGGCCATCCTTCCAGGGAGTGATTTCTCACTTTCTCTCTCTCTCTCTCTCTCTCTCTCTCTCTCTCTCTCTCTCTCTCTCTCTCTCTCTCTCTCTCTCTCTCTCTCTCTCTCTCCCCTGGCAGGCACATGCACCCTATAACAAAGAAAAGAAGAAAGAAGCTACAAGTACAAAGCACTATATAATGCAAGTAATTTTAAATACACAAATAATTTGGGACCAGCAGTTAGTGTAATAGCTATGTCACTGGACTCCCACGTAGTCGACTGCAGTTCGAGTCCCGGACCCGATGGCTTAAACTCAAGCCGGGCACGTGTGCATGCGTGCCCAAGATCCTGAGAAGAGAATGGAGGAGAAGGGATTGCGGCATGGCCATCCCCCCTGGGGGGTGATTTCTTGCTTTCTGTCTCTCTGTCTTTCTCTGTCTGTCTGGTGAGCGCATGCGCCCTATAGCAAAAACCTCTCAAAAAAAAAAAAAAAATGCACAAATTATTTGATAATTAAGAGATAAAACTCAAACTGGCTTTATCTACTCTTTGGGAAGTTACCAGTACAAAAGATTTGAAATCTAATTAAGTCTGGATTTCATACTCCAAGATCTCTTTGGCCATTATTGCTATAGATAACTGCAAGATAAATTAATTTATTTTGGACACCATATACTTCAATGCCTTAGACCTGCACCATCCAATATGGTAGTTACAGTGGCAACACGTGCTCTTTGAACTTCTGACATGTGGCCCATCCAAACTGAGATGTGCTTGGAAAAACTCAAACCAGATTTCAAAGACGGTGTGAAAGAGAGAACGTAAACAATCTCACTAAACATTTATATAGGCTACATGAATTTTTACGATGGTTTTATATTGTAGTGATCACATGTTGAGTAATTGAGTTGTCAAATATGTAGTTAAAATTAATTTGATATGTTTCATTTTAATTATTAATTATTAATTGTTTGTGTTTCTTTTTTAGTAAGACTAACAGGAAGTTTTAAGTTATATATATGGTTTACAATACAGATCTATCAGGCATGCTGCACTAGACAGTTAAGGATCCATTTTTTTTTTTTTTTTTTTTCTTTTTTTTGGAGAGGTTTTTGCTATAGGGCGTGTGCGCTCGCCAGACAGACAGAGAGAGACAGAGAGATAGAAAGCAGGAAATCACCCCCCAGGGGGGATGGCCACGCCGCAATCCCTTCTCCTCCATTCTCCCCTCGGGATCTTGGGCACGCACGCACACGCGCCCGGCGTGAGTTTAAGCCGCCGGGTCCGGGACTCGAACCGCGGTCGACTACGTGGGAGTCCAGCGACATAGCCATTACGCTAACTGCTGGTCCCTTAAGGATCCATTTTTAAGACGGGCTTGGAAACATACTCTCACTAAATGAAGTACCTAGAGGCATGTGAGCTGAAAAATGGGGGGGCTCCCTGCACTCAGATTTTCCCATACCTCCCCATTGTTATGAGTTGCCCCAGCCAGATTTAAAGCATACCAGTAAGGTAAATAAAAATTCTGGCATGCCACAAAGAATAATTAAATTATATGACATTTTTAGAGAAGGAGTTGCTATGAAAGAATCGCAACTGAAATAATGAGTATATACTTGTAGTTTCAGATAGATTTTAGTAAGCCTAACTATGATTAAAAATAAGCCATCAGATGAGTAAATATGTGCCTCAAATGCTGCAAAGCCTACTTGAACAAACACAGGAGATCCCTTGAAGAGACACTAATGGGCTACAAGAATCCCAAGCCCCTTTGACACTCTTTATAGACAGGGAGGTCTAAAAGACAACTACTTTGCAGAACAGAATCAGGTGGCCTGGCTATGGGGGCTCAGTGGTAGCACAACATTCTGTAGTGCTGGAGGCCATCTGGACGACTGGGGTTCAGTTCCTGGATCAACCTGTACACAATGGGCACACACGTACTTTTGCCTGGGATTCTGACTGGCTAAAAGGTAGGGTTGGTGGTGGTGGTGGGGGGAATCCTGGCATTAGACCTAATCAAGGGTATTTCTCTCTCTCTCTCTCTCTCTCTCTCTCTCTCTCTCTTTCTTTCTCTAACTTTATGAAATAAAATCAGAAAAGAATCTAAAGAAAAAATAAGGTGAGTAAAGGCCATGTGTTCAATATTTTAATACCTCAGGAGGATGAGAAGGAGAGCAACCAGAAAGGTCTTTCCCACCTGTTAACTCTGTGCCTGCACCATTATTTCTGGATCACAAACAAACAGAACATAAAAATAACTTGGCTTTGGCCAATAGGATCCAATGGCCAAATACCAGCCACTTCTCAATTTAGGGTTACAGTTAATGCTTTGTGCCAGGAAACCTGAGGTTAAGGTATGGCCAATAAATAAACCATGGAGATTTTGGCTACTTAGAATAGATGCAATTGATGCTAACCACATGATGTATTGAAAGGGGAAATGCTTCATTACAATATGAATCCATTTTATAGTATTTAATGTTCTGTTGGTTTCCATAAAAGTAGCAGGAGGGCCTTGAAATAGTAACATCATTGATTGTTAAGTATTAGAGGTTAGGAAGCACACATTTAAAAGTTAACTAAGAAAGAAGTATTTATTTACTCCAATATGCTTTTTCTGAGCAGAAAAAAATAAAATGCTTAGAGCAATTACAAATATAAATTCAGTATATCTGAATTTCAGTGTGTTTTATTTGCTTATACTTTTTTTTATTATTCATGAGAGAGTGTGTATGTGCAAGTGAGAGAGAATGAGAAACAGGTCCCCCTGTCATGCTGCAATCTACTTCTTACAGCCCTCCACCTCATCAGAATCTTGGGTGAGTGTGTGTGTGTGTGTGTGTGTGTATGTGTATCCAGCATGTTTTCAGCTCACCTGGGGATGTGAACCCACAGCTGACCATGTGGTTTCCACTACTACAAATTAGTTAGCCATAGCCTCAGCCACCAAGACTGGGTCAATGCATTGTAAATGTATAGTCTCAATAGCCTAATTTTAGAAATTAAGGTAATGTCCTTTTTTCTCATAATAAATCAGGCAATAAAATTTAAATAGAATTTAATTATACCTCCAAGTATTTAGAATTTAAACAAAATTAACTGACCACTGAGCAACATATCTGGCCCTCAAAACACTGAAAATAAAAGTTTTAAGAATAATTTTGAAGAAAATCCAAATGAAGTGTCTTTTAATTCTCCTCTATGTCAAATTCTGCGTTTTACATGAGAAGCAGATAAAAATAAATTGCAAATTTATTTTGACATCCTGAACACAGGATGTCAAGGTTGTAGAACTTGTGAAGAGACCATTAAGGAGAGAAAGGCTACAGGAAATTCATTTGAATTAGATCTTTTCTGATAAGCTATTCAGCTAATAAAGTTAGCCAACTTGTCAGTTTGCCCCAGCTTTTTCCCAGGGCTTGTCTGCTCAGGATCTTGGCAGGAATGGTAAATAGATTTCCTCATAGAGGCTCTCCAAAGCTCTATGTTGAGAAGGACTCTGAGGTCATATGTGAGCACATACTCAGCAGGGAAGAGTACTGCCCTGGACTAGTGATGTCTGTCTAGGCTGGGGAATGGCTGTCCTTATGTGACATCTTTGTTTTTCATATATTGAAAGGTGTAGCCGTGGAAATACCTTTTCTACCATTCTTCTCAGGTTCATTCGAAAGAGATTATTTCACAGACTGTCAATTGCAGTCAGGTTGCTGTACTGAGAATAGTGTAGGAGACCTTACTTCCCAAGCTTACCTCTCTCTAGTACTCCAACCCTCTTGTCTTTTGTATGGTATTGTGTAAAGGGTCTTCAAAAGTCTATGGAAGATGCCTATTATTAAACAGTTATGTGTAGATTTCAATTTTTTGGCAGTAAAATAAACACATACCTTCATTTTATTTTTCTACAAACTCGTTGAAGTTCCCTCATACTTGCCCTCTATCACCCCTCCTTTAAGGGTACATTAGCCCTTCCTTCAGCCCCCAGTACAAAAGCCTCCTTCTCCAGCATGTGAAAATTTTCCTGTTATTCATAAACTAGAGAATGACAGAAATTCTGCAAAAGCAAAGATCTTCTTTCCAAAAAAAGTCCCATTTGCCATCAAAAGGAACACTGTAAGTGTTCTCTCCTCAAATTATTCAGAGCTAATTTTTTTTGACTTAATTAATGCCAACCCTGCCCTTTAGCTCACTGCCATCTGCCACAAGTCATCTCCCAGGCAGAAAGGTCACGAAGCTGAGCGTCACGAAGGCACCAGGGGACAGGCTAGATCCAGGCTTCCCCCCTCCATGTCACTCACCTCTCCTGCACCAACACCAGCCAGCGTCAACCTCTCTGTCAATGTCAGACAGTGAAGTATCATCAATTAGAGATGGCAAAAGCTCAACAACTTCTGAGCTTGGCTTAGGATGAGAAGCATCCAGATGCTTGTGCCCATTTGGCAAAAATTTTCTCAACTCTGTATGAAGGAAAGCACATCTCTTCCAATTAGAATGATATCTGTTAATGTAGAAAGCAAAATAATAGTTTGAAAGATAGTAATTATCTGTAATACCATATGGTTCTAACTATAGACAGTTGTCTGCGTCATTATTGGTACTTACTAAACTAGAACTGAGCTATGAGTTTGAAACTTGAGGTATGTATACCAGGATAACCAAATATTTTACTTCAGAAAAAATATGCAGACTGAATTTCACTGAAAAAGAAAATACACTTCTACATCACGTCTTTCTATGTGATATCTTTTATCACCAATTATTGAACACTTCTGTCAAGTTCTGCCATGGGTATGCACTGAGACCCATATTCTGGGGAAACAGGCAGATGTGCCATGACGTTATGAGAAAGAGCAATCAGGGCTCACAGGTAACACATCAGAGGTCTACCCAGCTAGACTAGAGGGGCCCGGCTGGCTCTCGGAGGAGATAACATTTTGGCTGGGTTTTCAAAGCTATGTGAGGAGAAGCAAACTGAAGGCCCAGGGTCCACAGATTGAGGAGCAGGGCTGATAAACACAGGATCAACGCCTTGATATTCTTGCCCTAAACAACATAGAAATTGTCCATTCACAGTTTTCCTGCCTTGTCCCTGCTATTCCGGTTCATTATAACTGTCTTTTCCAACATTAACTAGGGTCAGCGGTTGCAATGAATAAAGAGTAGTATTAAAATGCCATCAGGGAGGATTCATCATACTCAACTTCCAATTGGGGAGGGGAGGATGTCATAAAGCTTCCTAGGTATTTCCATTTACTCTGAGGACAAATGTCATTTTAATTGCCTAGGTAAGTATTTAAGGAACTCCATCTTGCTGCCAATATTTTAACTCCTTCCAGGGCCAGCCCCACGACCTAGTAGTTAAAGAAACTGGATTCCACATGGCCAACCTCACAGTTCAAGTCCTAGACCCTGTGGCTTGAAATCATACCAGGTGCATATGCAGGCATGCCAGAAATCTCAAAATGAGGGAAAGATGGAGAAAAAGAGATTGAGATTGACCACTTGTCATTGTGGGGTGCTTTCTTCTTCTTCCTCTCCCTCTCTGGTGAGCATAAGCATCCTCTAACAAATTAAAAAAGGTAAATAAATAAAAAATAAAAAAGCCTTCCAGTTTCATTAAAATGTTACCCATTCTCTGGAAACTAAGAACCTAAGAAGAGTAAAAACTGGATATGGAATCCACTTTCAGAAAAAAATAAATAAATAAAAAAACCTGGGGAGCATGAGGTCCAGTTCTGTAACAACCTTCTCGTGTGGGGGTTGCCATCTGAGATTGCCCAAGTTGGCATGTGATTCTCGCAGCAGTGAAGCCGCTCTCTTGCTAAGTTCGCTGTAGGTCAGCCCTCACTCTGCTTTAAGGGAATTGTCTTCTCTGGCTGAGAAAGACCATTGGCATCTGAGTAAGGAAAACAAAGGGCGTTCTCCATAGCTAAGCTGCCAAGTGCTTAGATCTTTCATGTTGAATTACACTTGTCGCCCTGAGATGTGAGTTGCTGACATCTCCCGCCCCCTCTGCAGCCCTCAAATCCACAGTGAGCATTCAACTGCTGCAACCCGGGAGAAATATCAAATACTTTTCTGTCTCATTATCAAAGCAAAGGCTAAACAGCAACTGCCCAATTCAGCTGATAGAACCAATTCAATTATTACATGGCCACGGATTAAACACACACACACTGACATCTCTGGGACTGAGAGAGCAATAATAAGCATTTTATTGGCCAATGTTGCGGATCTTTCATTTAGAAGCTAGGCTTTCAGGTCTGAGGCTCATCCATATTTTCTCTACTCTGGTCTTGGTTTCTTTGCTTACTTAGGGTTTTTTTTTGCAGCCTTTTCCGTTTTAGGTATCTTGTTCAAGGAGTAGTCAGCTTTACTTTGTCAGTTAAACCAAGCTAAAATGCTATACCTAAGCCGTATGTGCATTGTTCCATGTACCTGAAGATCTTATCTTGGTGAGGAGAAAAGGAGTGGACGGAGCGATACACATTGCATTAGAGTGTTTTCCAACTGAGACACTTAAAAAGAAAACAAAAACAACAACAACAAAAACAACCTTTTAATTAAAACATAACACACAGGCAGAATAAGGGCACAAAGTCTGTGTGCGCAGTAAGTATTCCTGTGAGCCGATGCCCAGAAGAAACAGGACTTGACCCTAGACCCCCCTTCTAACTCCTAACACCATAGATTCATTGTACCTTGAATTAGGAAGCTTTCAAAAGCCCTAGTCATTATGCTGGGGCACAAGGCGTAACCCAGGGCTGCCTCTGACAAACCCAGACACCTACTACCCTAAATAGTAGTTTCTTTTAGTCTGTTTGCCAAGGCACTTTCCTGACCCCCATTCCAACTCTTGTCACATTCTGTCAGAGCTGCTAAATACGCAGCCAACTCCTGTTCCTAAAGGTCAATGTCAAGTCTGACTCTTCTTTCTCTCGGTAAGGTGCAGCAACCGTCTTAGACCAGCCGTTGCTAGATAAAGCAGCCAAGGTCCTCCTGGCCAACACTTGGGTTTCAGAATTGCATGTCCTTCCTATCAGGCTGGGCAGAGGCTGCACCCTCTGATCTCCACCCTGGCTTGCGAAGGGGATTCTCTGAAAGATTATGCCTGAAGAAATCTTCCTGTCAGCCCAGAGTTTGCTTGGCTCCTTTCCATAACCAAACCATCGCAGGACCTGTGGCTTTCAGACAGCCCTGCTCCTTCTCTGTGCATGTTTCTCCCACGCCCCTGATTCTGTGTGGAGGGTGGAGGGTGGAGGGTGGAGGGGGCACACACATGTGTGTATCCTTCATCGTTTTGTCACCACTGGTCTATTGCAAAACAAAAAGATTCCTTGTCATGCTTCCATCCCCACCCCCTCTATTCCTTGCACCCACCATTTGACCCGCAGGCAAATGAAGCCATTCAAATATTTGTTCATCATGTCATCTGTTCCCATCCGACCTTGCAATTCCTGTCATGCCCCACATGTCAGTTTAAAGCATAACGTCATTAATACCTCCAGCGCACTAATGGACGCTTCACACATGAACGCATTAATGAAATGTGTTATTGTTTTCCTCACAGGACATTAACAATCTACCTCACGCTGAGTCCCCGACGCCCCGCGGAGCTGCTGAAAACCACTAGCTATCAAATGAACCCTCAGTTCCGCCTCAGTAACTTTAAGTTCAAGTTTATCACTGAAGCGTCACTCATGTGAGAAGAAGATACAAGCCTCTGAGGGCTTTGGGGCCCAGCTTCAATTACCATAAAGAGTAACAGGAGGCAATAGCAGAGGAGAGGGGGGTGCGGGGGAGCAGGGAGGGGAGCGGGGGAGGGAGCCCGGAGCTGAAACGAAACGCTGTCAAGATGAAATAGGAAAGATCTGGGTGTCACTGGGATGATTTGTTTCTTGCTTCTCCCCTTTGTCTATGGGCTGATGGTTTGAATAATGAAGACGGTATTGGTTTTCTTCTGGAGTCCGCCAGCGCAGGAGGTCTGCTTTTCTGATGGCACAGCTGACATATTAAGAGGGATTAAAGTTTCTGTACACAGGCAATGTTTAAATTAGCTTCCTTAAGCCCGAAAGAAATCTTTCCAGCTGATTTGCAAAATGAACCCCAGCACGGCCTTGCAGCCACCCCGCACAGGTTGCCTAAACAGAGCACAGTGCTCTGTTTGGCCAGCTGTTTTGCAAAAGCAGAAGAAAAGGAAAGGTAATTCCCTTTCAACATTGCCTCAGCCAGTACTTCTTCTGTAATTAAAATTGAAAGCTTTCCCCCACAGGTTCTCAGAGGCTCTCCCGGAGAAACAGATTTCTCTTTTCCTGTGTAATTAAGCACAAATTGTAAGGTGCACGGCTTTACAGCGGAGGAGAAATGAATGGTCAAAGGTGTTCCATCCAGGCTGGGGGACGCTTTTGTGTTTGGTTAGCTGCTAGGAAATGCTAATTGCTTTTGCTCTTGCCATTAGGCACTAATCCCCGCTGTGACAAAAATTTTTCACAGGCTGGGGCCAGAAAGGTGAAGAAAAATGTACAACATAAACCCCACAGACTCACCTGTACCGGCGGCTTGCGGCATGACCAGGAAGAAGGTTGTTTGCCCAGGGCTTGTGCCAACAATGAGCCCCTACACCCCTTTTATTCATGTCCTGGGATCAGGCTTAAGAAGAGGGCTACAAATCTGGTCTCTGAATGCCTGAGGTCACTGAGTCTGAACCCTAAACAGGTGCTTCCAACAACAATTACACATCTAAGCCAAAACTCTGGGCTCCAGAGCCGGAGCGGAAGTCAGGGCTTAACTCCTTCCAGGGATGCTGACTGCAAGGAGAGCTTTGCAACCTGTTTATAGGAGCTGGTCTCTACATTCCACATGGACTCCTGAGAAGGGGACAAAACCCATAGCGCTTCCCCAACCTCTATGGGTCAACCTGCCTCAACAGCTTCACGAGGCTGAGGCCTTGAAGTGGAATGTTACCCTTCTCATACACACACACACACACACACACACACACACACACACACGAGGCCAGATGGGGCTGGAGCCACATCAAAACACTCTGCATTGGCAGATCTCATCCCAGCAAATGCCCTTTACTTCTGAACTCTAACCACAGGTGACAAATTTTCTTCCATTTTATTTCAGCCTCATGTCAAATAGACTCTAGGGTGGCTTTGTGACTACTGCTCTCCCTCCCTGCTGCCCGGTAAATAGCCTATATAATTACGCCTTCCTTACAGTAAGGACAGAACCCAGGCCGTTTTTTTTTTTTTTTTTTTGGAGAGGTTTTCGCTATAGGGCGCGTGCGCTCGCCAGACACAGAGAGAGACAGAGAGACAGAAAGTGAGAAATCACCCCACAGGGGGGATGGCCACGCCGCAATCCCTTCTCCTCCATTCTCCTCTCGGGATCTTGGGCACGCACGCACACGCACCTGGCGTGAGTTTTAAGCCACCAGGTCCAGGACTTGAACCGCGGTCGACTACAGGGGAGTCCAGCGACATAGCCATTACGCTAACTGCTGGTCCCCCAGGCCTTTTTTTTAAAACAACCTGGTAGGCAAAGGTGGAGGGGTTGTGAAGATGTAAGTCCTAAATCTCTGAGTGAATCAGGACAAAGCACCCTGGATGACCCAGGCTTACCCAGGGGAGAGCACTGGAAAGGGCTGTCCTGGTCCAGCGTTCTGCCGGCCAACTTGACCAATGAGCAGCCATGCTGAGGGGCCCACATGGTAAGGAACTGCGGGTGGCCTGTAGGAACTGGGGTCGCCTCCAGCTGACAGCCATCCAGAAGCTGGGACTCTCACTTGTACAGCAATCAAAAAAGGAACCCACCAACAACCTGAATGAGGTGGGAAGTGGCTTCTTCTCCAGCTCAGTGTCCAGATGAAAGAATAGTCTAGGTGACACGTTTGTCAGAGCCTGAGGAGATCCTGAAAGAGGATCCCGTTAGGCTGGATTCTCGGCTGCTGGAACCTGGGAGGTCGTCACAGCCTGTGCTGTAGTAAGCCCGCGAAGTCTGCAGTCATTTGCTATGCAGCAGTAAGTACTACAGTCCCTGAGCGTTCGGCTATCCATGTTTAAATTAATGGTGATTCAGTTATATGGACCTCATCAGTAATATCTTTAAATCATCCGTCAGTGGATCTGGCTCATCAGCGCATTGCCCCTTGGGTCCATGGTACACATTTTTTGAGACAACTTGTTAAGATTTCCTGTCAATAATTTTTCATTTCTTCTTGACCTTGACCTTGCCTTTCTTGTCACTGAGGCAGCCCATATCCATATTGCAAAGATAAATCTTTTTTTTTTTTAAGAGAGAGATTTTTGCTATAGAGCGTGTGCACACACCAGAGAGACAAAAAGTGAAAAATCACCCCCACACACAGGGAAGATGGCCACGCTGCAATCCCTTCCCCATTCTCCTTTCGGGATCTTGGGCACACATGCACACACACGCACACACACCTGCTGTGTTTTAAGCTGCCGGGTCCGGGACTTGAACTGCGGTCAACTTTGTGGGAGTATCTGTTAGGCCATCTGCTGGTCCCAATCTATTTTGTTTTTAAGGAATTATTTCATTTTATTTATTTATTATTATTATTCATTTTTAATTTGCTATAGGGCACATGCGCTCACCAGTGAGAGAGAGAGAAGTGAGAAAGCAAGCGGCAGAATCCAGAATGCAAATCATGGCCGGCCATGTGGGAGTCCAGTGCCTTACTACACCACCTCCTGACCCAGCAAAGAAAGACTTTGAAGTGAGTAGAAAACTATATCTGGGACCAACAATTAGCATAATGGCTATGTCCCTGGACTCCTATGTGGTTGACCACAGTTCGTATCCCGGACCCAGTGGCTTAAACTAACGCCAGAGAGTGTGTGTGTGTGTGCATGTCCAAGATCCAAGAGGAGAAGGGATAATGGTGTGGCCATGCCCCCAGGAGGTGATTTCTCACTTTCTGTCTCTCTGTCTCTTTCTGTCTTTCTGGTGAGCGCATGTGCAAAACCTCTCCCCCCCAAAAAAGTAATAAAAACATATTAAAGAGATATGGGTCCTATGCTCGACATACAAATATTATAAAGGTATATTCTTTTTTTTTCAATCTAACTTTCTACATACTGCTAAAATACACACATGGGGATAAAGAGAAAAATCTTATTCTGGGTTGTCTTAAGCTTCAGTCTCATGCAATCTTCAAATCATGAACTTCCACAAAAGTTTCAAAGTTTTCAACAAATACACTTTGCAGTGCAGATCTTTTAAGAAATCAACTGACTTATACCATCAGGGCTTTTTGGGTTTTGTTTTACCTGATGGAATCTGACAAACCATATCTAAACTTTGTGGGAAAGAACAGGCCAAGAAAGGCCAGGATACTATTGAGACTTTAACCACCAGATATAAAACGTTACTATCAAGTGATACTACTTAAGACAGTGTGATATTGGCATAATGTTTAAAAAAATAATAAACCACCAGAGTAAAAAGAGACATCTAACAAAGGCCCTTTCATGTATTGGAACATTATTTTGGAAGAAGTGGCAGTGCACATCAGAGGGCAACGACATGCTATGCAATAAGGGGCACCCTACTTAGCTTCTCAATGTTCTTTGGAGGACAGTGGCAGTGACCGAATTCTCAAATAAATATTTTTTAGTTTTATTTTATTTAACTGAGAAATAAAAAGAGAGAAGTAACTAAAGGTACAAGTCAGTATATTTTTTTCATGTTGTTTTAATTGCCAGAGGACATGTGTATTTATCAAAGAGAGTCAGAGAGAGAGAGAGAGGGAAAAAAAGTATCCCCTTGGGGCATGATCATACCACAATCCCTTCTCCTCCATTTCTGTATGCTGTTGGGATTTGGGGCACACATGCTCAGGCACATGCACCCAGTATGTTTATTGTTTTTTTTGTTTTTGCTGGAGAGTGTAGGTGCTCACCAAAGAGAGAAAGAGGGATAAAAGAAAGTACCTCCATGGGGAATGGTCATGCTGCAATTACTTCTCTTTCTTCTTTACTCCTTTCAAGATCTGGGTCACGTACACATGTGTGTGCTATGTTTCTCAAAGCTGCAAGGTCCAGGACTTGGACCATTGGTCAGCCCGGTGGGATCACCCAATCATGGTGGCAGCCCACCAGCATGTTTTTTCAAGCTACCTAGGCTGGGATATGAACCACATTCTGCCAAGTGGGTTCTAGTTCTCTTAACCAAGAGATGACAAGGCCGGGCCAATGTGTTTTTGAGCCGTAACTCAAAAAATAATTATATACATTGTGTGATTTGATTGTGTTTGCAATTACTTCTTATTTTTAAGTAATTGAGGGTTAAATGGGTTGCTTCATTTTTTAAGAATGGGTTAAGTACTCATGATTCTGCTCTGAAACATACACACTTGTGACTGAGAAGGTGGTCCATGAACAACTGTTTTAAGAGGCTGGACAGTGGTGCAGTGGTAACGCAGCACTCTGCAAGGCTGACCCAGATGGGATTGTTCCAGGTTCGTGTCCAGAGATGACCTTGAGTATACCAGGCACGTGTGTGCCCTTGACCCTGGGCTGACTGAGGCTGGGGTTGGTGATGAGCCAAGAGCCTGTTCAGGTGCTACCTCTCTCTCTGTCTCTCTCACTCATGGAAGAAATAAATAAAGAAGCATTTAAAATTATTTTAACATGCCTTGGGCTAACAAAAACAAAATGTGAGAAGTTGTAGTGTTTGGGATATACTTCAAAATAATAGGAGTCAAGGCAGGGGGCAGCAGGTAGCACGGTGGTTAAGACTCTAGATTCTGACACAGCTGACGGTGGCTTGAGTACTACACACAGCAGGCCAAATTCCTGAGAGGAGAATGGAGGAGAAGGGATTGGGGCTTTCTCCACCCCCTGTAGGGGTGATTTTTCACTTTCCCTCTCTGTCTCTGTCTCTGTCCAATGAGCACACACACCCTGAGGCAAAAATCTAATTAATTAATTAATTAATTAATTAATAGGAGATGGGGATCAGATGGAGGTATGAATGAACTAGTCTGGTTGTGAACTGACAAGTGTTGAAGCAAAATAATGGCCATCTTGAATTCATTACACTATTCTCAACACTTTGGTATATGTTTGAAATATTCCATGAAGAGGTTATAAAAGGAAAACAGCTAAGCTTTTGATAACCTAGTGTTTAGCTCAACTGTCTCTCTAAGCCTCTCAAGCAGAAAAATAAGCTATACAAAATTGTATGCTGATATTTTCAGAAAACACATAAGCATATATATCCATTAAATATATAATATTAAAATGAATACAGGCGACCAGCAGATGGTGTGGTGGTTAAGGCACTGGACACTCCCACATGGCTGACCACAGAGTTCAAGTCCTGGACCTGGTGGTTTGCTTTCTCACTTTCTCTCTCTCCCTCATCAAATGAAAATAAATGAATAAATTAAAAAAGGAATGCATATGCATATATGTGTAATGCATATATACTACATAAGTGTGTGTGTGTGTGTGTGTGTGTGTGTACGTGTACATGGATCTTGACTTTTGGAGCAGATGACTCTGATCCTCTCACCTCTGTGTGAGAGCCTGATCTCTCACTGGTGGTCATTGATTCCTCCAGGTCCACTCTCCATTAGTCTCTGTGATGTTTGGGTCTGAGATCTGCAAGATCCCTGACCCTGTGGTCTGGACAGCATGGGGCCTCAGAGAGGAGATCAGGAGGAGGAAAGAGAAGAGTGAGGTCAGGGTCCTTGTTCTGGCTTTCTCCCTCTAGGTAGCCTCAAAGAGGGCTTGCCACTGCATGCCACTGTGCCTTTTAAGAAAGCCAGTTCTATAAGACTTTGGGGGATTCTAGAAACCGATTACTCTCCTTTTGCCTTTGGACATAAAGGTTGTGTCAGCTCAGCCGCTACTATCCCCAGCTTCCTGCACAGTCCCTTGTGTGAGGGCTGCGCTCACACCTTTGTAAATAGTTTCAGTGCCATCTATTTTCCATTAGGACTCTAATGCACCACCTTCTTCATTAAGGAATAAGTGACACGTAGCTATTATAGAGCTGGGAGATTCTTGTTGTATATATGTACATGTGTATATACATACTTCCAATATTGCAGTTTCATCCTAAGTGAATTCTAAACTGGACATTGCATATTTAGGCAGAAAAGAAAAAAGAGATGTGGGATTAAGGGGACCAGCCAAGTACTGGTCCACAAACCAGTTCCCATTGCTAATAGACATGGAGGCAGTTCAGTCCTTTCTCTGAAAGACCCAACTTTTCAAAGTAGCTCAGCTCTTTTGACTTTCCACATCCAAAACTAAACTCGGGGCTGTATCACTATTATAACACATCATACGTAGCCTTACGGTTACCTGAGTACATGCATTTGTCTTTTCTACCAGACTGTGAGTCATTTATGAAAAATAACTCTGTTTTATTCAACTTTATATCCCTACCATCCAGCAAAGAGGCTGTCATGTAACAGAAATACAGTAAATGCAATTGAATTAATAAACGCAAGCTTGACGAATGTGTGCCAGTGAGACTAGTGTGTTCCATAGTAGGAACTCTAAACAGAGGGCCTTCTCACCTTCCAGTCACCATCTGGCTTCCCAAAGCAGCACTGAATCTAAATGTGACCTTGGTGCCATAGAGAAAGGCTCTGAGTTGCTCCCATCTGCCTGGCTACAACCAGCATAAGGTCTTGAGGCTGAGACACACCTTCATTTGTTAAGGGGGAGGGGTGTGTGGAGCAGATGGTAAATTAAGGTACTAAAGCTCATTAATTCCTAATGGAGGCTTCCTCCTGGATGTAATTAGAACAAAAAGAAGGAAGAGCCAAAGGAGGAGTGTTTGGGAAATAAAGTAGGCAGCTGGAAGAGGTTTATGAAAGGTATAAACCCTCAGGGAGCTTTCCATTAGAGAGAATAATAACATCCACACTTCACAATTACACAGCTCTTTACAACTAGCAAAATACTTCTGCATACATTATTCCAGTGGTGTCTCAGACAACGATCATGATACATGGAGGAGTGTGTTTATTTGTCCAATGACAGAGTCACTCAGGACTGTGGATGGAGAGAGTAATCCTCAGACCAGTTCTAAAGATCGAGTACCAGTCCACCTAGCTCAGCTGCCATCCTGTCTGCTATTCCCATTACCAGTTACGTTCTTACAGGCCTTCCAGTGCCTTCTATTTCTCATTGGCAAGCAGAACATAGAGATGCCTACGAGCCTCTCTTTTTTATTTCCTTAAGTCTCCCCACGGAAAACAGTGTGATCTGAAAAGTACTTCAAGACAGCAAAGAAAGGAACTCTTCCCAGAAGACCTGGTTAATGTCATTCTACATTTTTCCACTGTTCTCAACATAAAATGAATGTATCACATACACATAGAGTTTCACAGAAATTGAGAGTTAAGCACTCTACTCTGATCGTCTATGAAAAATGTGCTATAAATCTGAGATATCAGCATTAAATGTGGAAACTTTGTTATGCTAGTAAGTCTGGGTATCCAGATGCAGTATCAGTCTATCCAAAAAGAAGTAAATTGCTTGAGAAGTGACTCAAGTAAACTTGCCCCTTTAAGCTTTCTTCTCACTCTCTGAAAGGTATATAGATGACTTAGTTCAGAAGTGAGTGGCAAAAGAGTTTTGTTTGACCAGTATCAACTGCATGTAGCTATCTGGTTCTCAAAGTCTTTTTTCTCTCAAGGAAGCATTCAGTCAACATTTTTATTTTACTGTTGCCCAGTGGTTCTCCATTAATTTATGCAACTACCTCTGTTGGATTGCTTCAGGCATTATCATAGACGAATCCATACAGCAAAAATGTATATCTAAGAATATTGCCATATGTGTTATTTATGATTGTAAAATATCTTCATAAATTATACCTTCAAAGCAAATCAGAGACTACTAGGTGTCTTTTGCTATTTTAGTCATCTTTTTTTTTTCCTAGAGAGAGATTTTTGCTATAGGGTACATGCACTCACCAGAGGGACAGAAAGAGACAGAGAAACAGAAGCAAGAAATCACCCCCAGCGGGGACAGCCACTCCACAATCCCTTCTCCTTCACTCTCCTCTCAGGATTTTGGGCATGCACACACACACGCGCTCAGCGTGAGTTTCAAGCTGCCAGGTCTGAGACTTGAGCCATGGTCAGCCATGTGGGAGTCCAGTGACATAACCACCACGCCATTTACTGGTCCCAGTCATCTTTATTTTTTAAGAATTATTCATTTAATTTTATATATTATTAGTATTATTTTAATTTGACCAGAGAGAGACAGACAGAGAGAGAGGGAAAGTGAGAAAGCAAGCTGCCAGATCCAGGACTCAACCATGGTCAGCCATGTGGTAGTTCAACCCCTTAACCACCATACCATCTATCAGCCCCAGTCATCTTAACTTCACTAAATACGTTGTCTTTTATTTAAATATGCAATGCAATTAAATTAATTTTAGTGAACTGAGTCTTTTGGTTTCAGTAACATCACCGGAGGGCAGTTTTGATGACGTGTGAGTTTTAAACGTGTATTTGATGTTTTTCGGATCTATTAATTTCATTGGTTCAAGCTTATCTTCCAATTATGCCTTCCTCTGATGTATTATGGCTACAACAGGGACTTCTGGACTTCAGTATTGTTACTATTATGTAATCAGACAAGAACAACTAATTCTCAATCTGACATGAGTTTTGTACATTTTTAGAAGTTTTGGCATAGAAATACAGTACATTTAATAAATTAATTTCCTTGCCCTTGAGGTAATAAGAAAAGTCTATCAAAATAGCATTTGATTTGAAATTAATTATAAAGTGATCACTATTTTCTACTCAAAGTTTTCAGGAAATCTTTTAGTAAACATGTTTGTTTCAGAAGAGGCGTTTGAACAAATGAAACATTATTCATGGAAAAGAAAGAAGTACTTTGACCTATTGATACTACACTATTTCAAAAGGAAAATAGAGCCATATATATGCATTATAATATCCTGGGATGAAGATGATCCTTGACATGGAAAATCAGTATTCTTTGTGAAGCTTTGAGCGTGGCTCCTCTCCTTTGTTTTCAGACATAAAACAATGTCATTCAACTATTTTCTCCAGGCCTAGGTATAGCAACTGCTTTCCAAGAAGGAAAGGTGATGATCTCTGAAAAAATATTACTAGAGTCATTATCACCTGCACAGCCAGGTAACATATGAAAGAGTGTAAGAAACAATACAGATTTGTAGAAGGAAATTTTACCTGAGGCATGGTTGGAAGTATAAGATTAACCATAGATGAGTATTTCTATCGCTCACCAAGTCCCGCGATATGGAAACTCTTGCACCCAGATATGGGGCTTCCCATGTGAGTTGTAGAAACTTTGAACTCAGGATGTAATTGGCCTTTCCTCTTCTCCTCGCTCTCCCTGCCCTTTTTTTTTTAAGTTTACTTATTATTTCTTCCATAAGAAAGAGAGAGAGATCCTCAACAGGTCCTCACATTGCAATCCCCCCAAATTTTCAGCCAGCCTAAATCATGAGCTCACACAAACATGTCTGACATGTACAAAAAGACCCCAGGATGCCAACCTGGGACCTTCCCATAAGGGTCCAGTTGTATGAACACTGCACCACCATCTGGCCCCAGTTTCTTCGCAGTGACACAATCTTGGATGTATGAGAATAAAGTCTACCCTTAGAGATTTTCAGAGAAGAATTTCAGTTTTCTTGGGTTAACCATATTACTCCTATATAATTCATTTTGAACAGCCACATTTATCATGCTGAAATTCAACCCAAGTCTACCTGTTCTTTCTTTTAGCAGCAATGCATTAATTCATCCAATAATTATTTATTGTGTGCCTCTTATATGCCAGGCACTGCTTTAGGAGCTTGGACTCGGCAGAGAACAAAAGACGAAAATTCTTTATCTCATGGTCTTTATTATCCTAGTAATAAACTGTCCAATTCTCTGTAACATCCTTATTTCTTGTAAGAAATTGGGTCAACTTCTTTGATCAAAGCAAGTTTTGTTGGAATTTAATTCCTTTAACAAAAAAAATTCAGCTACATGAAAACCAACATTTGGTTTCTTCTCACAATTTGACAGCATTTTTGACCGGCTCTTTTCCTACTATTTTTTATTCCCAGGTTTTCTGGAAATATACTCTAAACTGAAGAACAGTTATTTTTCCATTCTGAAAGGATACTTTGTTCAACTGCATTGGAGGGGCACACAGTAAATGTGAAGGAAGAAAGGATCCTAGCAAGTGTTATCACTCAATCAAACCTGGGGCGGGGAAACGAAGTTGCTCTTACATCAAGTTTTCAAAGGAAATAGGAAAGGTCGTAACAATAATAACCACTTCTGTTCATTCTCTCTTTTTTTTTTTAAGTTTACTTGCTTATTTCTTCTATGACAGAGAAACAGAGAGACAGAGAGAAAGAGGCATTTCTAATGGGATCCCCATTCTGCAATCCCTCCCCGGTGTCAGCCAGCCCAGATCACAGGTGTACAATCGTAAGCCCTGTGTGCTCAGGAAGGCCCCAGGACACACACCTACGACCTTTCCCATGTGGGTTCAGTTGCATTACAACCACGCCATCACTTGCCCTGTGCTCTTGCCACTTCTTTACCACTGCTACTGTCATCACTGTGCTTTGGCTTTAGAACATTTAGTCCTCACAGTACCCCATGAGTAACAGATAAGTAAACTGAGTCTAAAAATAGGGAAGTGGCTTATCTACACATAAATGGTCATCCTCTTTTAAAAAGTATGTGATCTTATTTAATGAAACCATAGAAAGGAATTATTAAATTTAAGCATCATTATTTAATACCCCAGAATGGCATTATCCAAGATGAAGAGGACATAGATTTTGAGAATTGCCCACACATTTTTGGATCCCTCTCTGAGTCTGACCTATTGTAATAAAAGTATAGTTTCCATCTTCAAATGCATCCTCCTGTAAGACCTTCCCACACATGCCAATACTGATTGCAATTTAAAAGAAAGAACTATTGTGACCAGCAGTTAGCGTAATGGCTATGTTGCTGGACTCCCATGTAGTCGACAGCAGTTTGCGACCCGGACCCGGTGGCTTAAAACTCACGCCGGGTGAGTGTGCATACATGCCCAAGATCCCGAGAGGAGAATGGAGGAGAAGGGATTGCGGTGTGGCCATCCCCCCTGGGGGGTGATTTCTCGCTTTCTGTCTGTCTGTCTGTCTGTCTCTGTCTGTCTGGCGAGTGCACACGCCCTTTAGCAAAAACCTCTCCCAAAAAAAAAAAAAGAACTATCAATACAAGTATCTAGCTATATATCTTGGAGGAAGTAGTAAATATGCTTCCACTTCTAGAGAGATAAATACCAGAAATACATCAGTTTTTCTAGAAAGAACAAAGATTCATAGCTTTGAGGAATAAAGAATCAGACCTTGTCAGGACATTTGATTCTAATTAACTGTGACAAAGTGGTTTTGGGATTCAATTATATAGAACTAGCTAAGAGTTAATTTGAACTACAGAAGATGAAAGACAGTGATTATAATTGAGATACGATTGTTATTGCAATTTTTTTTTTATTGACGGGAGTAATTTTTCCTTTGCTTTCTTTTTCTTGTTTAACTTAAAATTTTATGGTCTATCTTAAGTTTGGTAAAAGAAAAATTTAATTTAGCAGTATTTTGATAATGAAGTATATTCATTGTAAAAACATAATCTCTGCAGTCTTGGTCTACTCAGTCCTCTTTCTGTTATCTCTAGAAAGCTGCTTCTGCCCAGTACTGAGACCCAGACATACTGCCTTGCTTGGTAAAACAAAGCGAGGCACACATCATCTAGTGACAGCAACTTGAGTGAGGACCTGACCCAAAAGACAGAACACATGCCATTTATCTCCCAAACAATAAGACTTTATGCTCTGAACCCTTCGGGTGGTGCTTCTCATAAATCCCTGAGTAATATTAGTCCTTGTTTCAGATAAACTCAATAAAAATATACTGAACATTTCCCATGTACAAAGCATTGATACTAGATACTGAGGGAGTAAAAAGTGACTAGATGACCAGAATGTATCACAGAAGAAAGTGACATATGCAAGGAATCCTGACATACAGCAGTTAAGTTCTGGAATAGAAAGAAAAACAGCACATTTTGAAGAGTAATGCAAACTTGGTATCTTTTATGCTTTCTGCTTTATTGCAAACTTATGGAAGCCAACAACTTTCAGTTTTTTATAATCTACACACAATAAGTGTTTTTATCAGTAGTGATTGAACTTTGTTTTTGTTTTTGTTTGTTTTGGGTGATTTTTCTGAAAGTTCATTTATTTATAAAATCCATGAGAGAGGGAGACAGAGAAATGCTCTCAACAACTGCCTCATACTGTCATTCAGTCCCCAGCCTCAGAGGCACGCACGCACATGCATGGAGCACGGAGGTAGACCTTGAAATGCAAGAGCAGGACCTTTGCATATGGTCTCAGCATTGCAGTGCATTACACAGTTGTGTGACCGTGGCTAACCATAGCCAACAGTTTATTTTAGTAAAGCGCAGTAACCCAATTACAATTAAGTTTAAAACTTGACCTGTATATGGGGCCAGCAGGTGGTGTGGTGGTTAAGGCGTTGTCCCACATAGTCAACCATGATTTGAGTCCCAGACCTAGCAGCTTGAAAATTGCTCCAGGTGCATGTGCGCGTGTGCCTAAAAATCCTGAGAGGAGAATGGAGAAGAAGGGACTGTGGCATGGCTATTTGCCCAGAGAGTTATTTCTCACTTAAAAACAAACAAACAAACAAACAAACAAAGTGACCTGTTTGCTCTTAAGTGTCTAAGTATCCTGATACAGCTTCAGGCAGTTGGATGGATCAGGTCTTCTAATGAGGACTCCAAAATTTTTTTCTTCCATCTCCTGGGTCATCATGGCTTCATTCTCAAGACTCTCATAGAATAGGACCAAAGGTACTCCAGAAGTATTGCATCTGGTTAGTAACAGTAGCAGAAAAAGAGCTCGTCTTCCCAAGAATTTTAGCAAAATGCCATGAAATTCATTTTTAAAAGAATTATTTATTTCATTTTATTTATAGTTATCATTATTCTTTTTTTTAAATTTGACTAGAGAGAGACAGACAGAGAGAGAGAGGGAAAATGAGAAAGCATGCTGCTAGGTCTGGGACTCAAACCACAGTCAGCCATGTGGGAGTCCAGTGCCTTAACCACCATACCACCTGCTGGCCCCATGGAATTTATTTTTAATGGACCGTTTTAGGTGTATGTCCAGCATCATATGAGTGGCTAAGGCCAGAAGAATAAAATATGCTGATTGACCCATCTGGGTCACGAGCTCACAACAGAAACGGGCTGGGGATCCAAAGTCCCAGACTGAGAGCTGCAGAAGGGAGACTCTCCGAAGGAACGTCTGAGTGCAGGGAAACGTTGTCCAGGCAAGACAAACAAGATGCCCACTGTGAAAAGGGCTCAGCAAATATTTGTTAATTGATGTATTGATTAGCACGCCTGAGATAGGTGAGATGATGATGAATATGATGAGTGAAGGGAAACACAGCCAAGAAAATAGAGAAATGAAGCCACAGAAGGTGGGCAGTATCCTGCAAGGTCTCTTGGAAATAAGTCAATAAAGAGGAGCCGCTCTTGACTGTTCACACTGTTTGAGAAGAATTAACTGAGTCTGATCAGCAAATGATCCTGAGGGCTTGCTCTGGAACGGTCTGCATCCTTTGATACAAAAATGTCAGAGCTATCAGAAAATGAACATATTAATAGTAAACTGCCTGTGATAATCAGAAACCAAGAGGAGAAAAGGAAATAATAGAGTAAAAAAAATTTAAATCTGCTTTTAGATCACAGCATTTATAATTATAGAGACTAGGCTAATAACACATATTCAGCAGACATTCTCGTACTACACTGAAGGAAAAAAAAAAAAAAAAAAAAAACCTCCCCTAAAAAGTTCAAGGAAAAGGTTCTTCTTTGAACTATGGAAATATCTAAATTGGCAACCCTATCCTTCAAAAGAAAATAAATTAGTCCCATGGGAAAAAAAGTCTGTGAAAACATGCTTAAACTTTGATAAATGAGTTGTATTTGCAAGGTAGAGGAACCTTCAAAATTATTCCAATATGTTTTTCCTTACATGATATAATTTACATTACTATATTAATTTTAAACTATTTTTAATCTGTTCACTAAAAGCTTTAAGTAATTTTTGTTTGTTTGTTTGTTTTTAATTTCCTAAAGGGTATATGAACTTATTGGAGAAAAAGAGAGAGAGAAAGTGAAAAGCCACTCTTCCTGGGGGATGGTCACACTGCAATCCCTTCTGCTCTATTTCTCCTTTCAGAATTTTTGGCATATACACACATGCCCAGTGTGTTTCTCAAGTTGTCTGGTTTGGGATTCAAACTACACAATTGGTCACATAGAATTCAGCCTCCTTAACCGCCATGCCACTGCCTGGCCTGGGCAATTCACCAAGTCAGGGGATTAGTATAATTTCAAGAAGTCTGAAAGGTGTTACATGCCTCCAGGAAGTCTGCACTACTGAGTCACAGACAACTGCCCTCAGCGGTACTTCCTGGCATCTCACAATCCATGCCATTTGCCTAACTTCTTGTAAAAGTCTATTTTACATGGAAAGATTCTCTATTTGCATCTAATCACACTCCTAAATAAGTTGGCCACCTCCAAATAATTCTGAAAATATTATGTCCAAAAGGTTATTGTTTCCGCCACTTCCACACTATGGGATTTCCTAGTTGTACCAAAAGCAAGGAAGGTGGTATTTTATATGAAAAAGATGCCGCTGGTTTATCATAACAGCTGCCAAAGCAGGGTAACCACTCAGCCATGATAACACTACCAAGACATAAAAATTGTTCCTGCTTGAGGCCAGTAGGTGAGGTAGTGGTTAAGGTGCTGGACGTCCACGTGGCCAACCATGGTTCGAGTCCCAGACTTGGCAGCTTGAAACTCATGCCAGGCATATGTGCATGTGTGCCCAAAACACACATGGGGAGGAGAATGGAGGAGAAGAAACTATGGCAAGGCCATCCCCCTGGGGAGGTGATCTCTTGCTTTCTGTCTCTCTGTCTCTTGCTGTCTCTCCAGCAAGTCCATGTACCCTATAGCACAAAAAAAGTCTCAAAAAATTGTTCTTTCCTGCTTTGAGGAGCAGTGGAATTGAAATGAATCTCATTATTAACAAAAACAAAAAAATTGACTAGAAACAGTTTGTATGGAATTGTGTACTTGCCATTTCTATTTCAGGCACATAGATTACAAAATTATCAATGTAGGGGGCTGCCAGGTGGCGCAGTGGTTAAGAGTGCTGGACTCCCACATGGCCAACCACAGTTTAAGCCCCAGATCTGGTGGCTTGCTTTTTCACTTTCTTTCTCTCCTCTCTCTCTCTCTCTCTCTCTCTCTCTCTCTCTGTCTGTCTCTTTCTGGTCAAATTTAAATAAATAAATTAATTACTCATGTAAACTCAACTCAAGGGCTGAGTCTGACTTTCTTCCCCCTCAATCAACCCAGTTTGCTGGCCTTTTGTTTTAGTTTCATTGTTATTTCACACCGTACTTGTGAAAGTACTTATTCTCCATTTTCAATTTTTTTTTTCCTTCTTTTAAAGACAAGGTCTCATTTTGTCAAGATCCTCGTGCCTTAGCCTCCCCAGTCACTAGGATTATAGGAACACGCCACCACTACAGACCTTTAGGTTGGATCAGGAAGTGAACCCAGGCCTCACATGTGGTCCCAGCCCATGGAGCACAGAGTCTTAGCAGCTGAAACACTGTGGCTGGGCCAACTTCTTCTGTTTTTTTTTTTTTCTTTTTTTTTAAGAGGTTTTATGCTATAGGGCCATGTGCTCACCAGACAGACAGAGAGAGACAGAGAGACAGAAAGCGAGAAATCACCCCCCAGGGGGGATGGCCACACCGCAATCCCTTCTCCATTCTCCTCTTGGGATCTTGGGCACATGCACACACGCGCCCGGCGTGAGTTTTAAGCCGCCGGGTCCAGGACGCAAACCGTGGTCGACTACATGGGAGTCCAGCGACATAGCCATTACGCTAACTGCTGGTCCCCCCAACTTCTTCTCATTGAACACTAAGAATATTTCGTTTTCAGGCAAGTTTACTGAGGTATAATTTATAACCAGTAAAATTCACCTTTCCAGTGTAGGAGTTTAAACAAATAGATAGAGTCATACAGCTACCACCACAATCGAGATACAGAATTAGTCCATCCTAAGAAGTTTTACATGCCCCTTTGAAATTAACCACCAGGCCCTGGCAATCACTTACATGTTTTGGATCTCAGAGTTTTACTCTGTCCAGGAAGTCACACAAATGTAATCAGAGGACCTAACATTGTGAGTTTGGCTCCTCTTGCTTAGTATAATGCATTTGAGATTCATACATGTTCAGGATTCACGGACTGAAACATTTTCCTTTAGAATTTCCCTTATTTCCTGAAGCTGAAGTCAATTTGCCAAATCTAGATTTCTGGACATATACAGTTTTGTCCATGATTAGGAAAGAAAGAATATAATGTTGCTATTTGTCTTTTGGCAAGCCAGGAAACACGTAAACATTCTCAGAAGATATTCATTATCTGTGATTATTATAGACATTAATTCCTGTATTCATAAGGTCCAAACTTTTGTTAGACAAATGAGTAAACACTAAAAGTAATCAGAAGACTTCAAGAAGAGATTCAGTGTAGTTTTTATTAGTTTTCATTTATTGTTCTAGGAAAGGCATATATGATGTGAAAGAATACAACATATTGGGACCAGCAGTTAGCGTAATGGCTATGTCGCTGGACTCCCACGTAGTCGACCGCGGTTCAAGTCCCGGACCCGGCGGCTTAAACTCACGCCGGGCGCGTGTGCGTGCGTGCCCAAGATCCCGAGAGGAGAATGGAGGAGAAGGGATTGCGGCGTGGCCATCCCCCCTGGGGGGTGATTTCTCGCTTTCTATCTCTCTGTCTCTCTCTCTCTGTCTGGCGAGCGCACGCACCCTATAGCAAAAACCTCTCCAAAAAAAGAAAAAAAAAAAAAAGAATACAACATATTAATGTTCCTATCTGACCCACCTTTTAAAATGGAGATACTATTAAGTTAAAGGAATAAAAATAATGATACACCTCCTAACAGGAGTAGAAGACAATGGATAGAGACCCAAACTTTAGCTCTTCAAGTGCTATCTTGATGAGTTGGGCTCTACCCACCTATCAGAGCTATCATGTTTATTTAACAGCTTATATTATATAGTTTACAGTTTTACTAAAATGAATTTCTTGTCAGAGGAACTTTTTTGCCTACTATTGTTAATGAAAAGCTTTGGCCATAAATCAAAGATCACTGTAAAAACGACAACAACAAATTTAGAACTTTGTGTGACTCCAAGTAGTGTCCCAAGTCATCCTGAGTTCCTGAGTATGGCTGATGGGAACGTACACAACCCAACATGCACTTGTCAGGCCACTGCAACTACAGCAGCTGTCCCGTGCTTTTTCCCTGCCCAGGTACTCCTGTACACTCCAGGGCAAAGAGTCAGCTTAGAGCACTAATGCTGGGAATATTAGCAAATTATCTAGTGAAGCATTAAGATCTATTTAAATTGCAAAGTGCAACATGTCTTTTCACCTATATCAGACATTGGAACCCCCTTCTTACTTGTCAAAAAGGTTAAAGGTTGGATCTTATGGCTATATGGGCAAGATGGACCATATTCTTCATCTCAAAGTGGCCCTTGCTGATCAGAGCCAAGGCCAGTGTGATTCAGCAACACTTGTCCCCCATTAGCTTACATTCAACATAGAAGCTATAACTCCTTACCTTAGACTAAAAAATAAAACAGAACCTTGACCTCAAAATACACAGAGTGTACTCGTCAGAGGGCATATTTCTATCTTCATGCTAGTATAAATTTCTTGTAAACTTTAAGGTTGTTATAGGCATCTGTGCAGATAAGCGTAATATTTCATAAGGAAATGAATTATTAAAATCTCTTCTGACCCATGGTCACTATGTCCTTTGAAGATATTTGACCTGCTTCCCGTTTAAATAAATAAATAAATAATTTGAAAACATCAAAGAGATTAATGAAAGAAAAAGCTCTCTAACACTCCAAGCTCTCTCCAAAAAGGCAGCAGTAGAACAGCAGGTGCCTCCTGTGAACATACATTTGTCTTCTTCCTATAAACTCATCCTGAAGGACATCGGGCTTCCAGCTTATATTTAATTGGCTGATTATGTTGTCACTCTTGAGTTCCTTGCCAAGTTACAGGGAAGAGTTTTTTTGGAAACCGCAGTTTCCAAACTTTCTCCAGCTATGCAGTTTAATTACATCTAGCAAAATGACAACAGAGCTCATAATTAGCCTGGAGATTAATTACCGCTGAATCAGTCCAAACACCACAGCTACCAAATTCAACACAGGTGCTTAGGCGAAGAGAAAAGAGTTTTCTCAATACCTAGCAGAAGGTGGACACGAAAGATACGCTTTATAACGCTCTTCCCGTGAGTTTAAACATACAGCCTGTGCAAGATACCTGTTTCTTTATAGCCGGGATGTCCCTAAGTCTTTTTAAAAGAACCAAACCCACAACTGCTCCCAATTAGGATACCACATGTCCTAGCTGTACAGTGACTGGGACGAATCTTCTTTCCGTGCAGATTTCTGCTATCTAGAGTTCCCTTTGCCCTTGTCATTTTATAGAAGGATCCAAAAGACTTAATTAATCTGCTGTTTTGAGAACTGTGACTGCAATAATGATAGAGAGCTATTGTTCAACTGGTATAAAGTTTCAGTTATGCAAGATAAGTAAGTTCTAGAGACCTGTGGAACAACCCAGAGTACCTCTTGTTAACAATACTATATTGTGCACTTAAGAATTGATAAGAGGGAGGGACCAGCAGTTAGGTAATGGCTATGTCGCTAAACTCCCATGTAGTCCACCGCAGTTCAAGTCCCGGACCCCGTGGCTTAAACTCATGCCAGGCGCGTGTGCGTACATTCCCAAGATCCTGAGAGGAGAATGGAGGAGAAGGGATTGCGGCATGGCCATCCCCCTGGGGGGTGAGTTCTTGCTTTCTGTCTCTCTGTCTCTCTCTGTCTTTCTGGCGAGCACACATGCCCTATAGCAAAAGAAACAAAATAAAACAAAACAAAACAAAAAAACTCTCCAAAAAAAAAAGAATTATTAAGAGGGACAAGCCCATGTTACTCAAGTTAAACTTTCTTACTACACAAAAAAGGACATAAAGAAACTTTTGTAAGTGATGGATATCTTTTACCTTGACAGTGGTGACAGTAGCCTGGGTGTATGCCTATGTCCAAATTTATCAAATTGTATATATTAAGTATGTGCAGTGTTTTGTATATTAATTAGCCTCCACAAAGCTGTTTAAAAAGAGTAAAGAAAGAGCAACTGATAACCCTTGCTGTACTTCGTGTTCACCCTGTGACCCCTAAAAGTTCCCCTAAACCCACAGTGAGCCACCACATTCCAGCAGTGAAACATTGCCAGGTCACTGACTCTAAAGGCAGGGACCACCCACCTGGGGCCATTTCTCTGAGAAGTCCTGGAAGAAAGAACAGTTAGGTTAGCTAAATACAGAAAGGAAAGTGTTGATTTCACTTTCAAATAAATCCTGTTAATTTTTAATTCCCCTATACTCACAAGTCACTTGTGGTACTTTTCAATATATGCTCACCTAGCATCCAGCAGAGATAAGTGTTACTCCTACGTGATTCTAATGGGCTTCCAGAATTGAGAGCCACTGGTCTGGAGTCACGAAGAGATTGGCCAGATTATACAATTGCGTAAGACTCAAGTGAGTAGGCAGAATCAGATGATTACCGAGGGAAGAAGAAAACAAGACCAGAGTACAGGAGACAGAAAGAATGAAAAGATACAAATCATAATCTTAGCAGCTTGTATCTCGAAAGAGTTAAAAGTGTATAGCAATAGACCAATACTTGATTCTTAAATCATTTAAGAAATAAGCAAACTATCTCCTAATCAGAAGCTGATCAGGATCATGCAGAAGAAGCACTTTTAATGGGTTTATAGTAGTCATGTATTTGTAAGTTTGATTTTTCGTTCACTTATTTGCTTGTGCATTTGAAGGAATAGGTGTTTGTTTGTTTGTTTTTAATAACCCTAATATTGACTAAAAAGAAGAAACTGGATTCATACAACCCAAAGAGAACCACAATAAGGAAGAAGATAATAAAATCTGGAAAAGGTCTTGTGGAAAAGTTTAAATAAATAAAATACATGCAAACGCTCGGCCTAATAGCATGCATCCCAGCCTACACCAGGACATGAGAGAAGCTGCTGCAAAGCCATTTGCTTGCACAAGACTGGAGGAGAGAGTACATGGCTGCCAGGAGAGGAATGTTGTCACAGCGACTGTGGAATGAGCACAGCCAAGCACTTCAGTGCTGGGAGGCCCACCACTGTGCAACCAGCCGCAGCACCATCTGTCCAGGCTGCCTTCGTGGTGCTGGGCCAAGCCGAGGGCAGCCCCCACACCCACCTCAGGGGACCTGGGGCAGACAGCACTCTAGAACACAGCTCTTTCAACAAGCATAAGGTGGTATGGTGCCCCAGAGATAAAGGCCTCCTTGTGTGCAGGCGCGCATCCCACACACGTACCGTGGGAGGACAGTGCTCAGTGAGAAGGCCTCTCCTGACCCCTTCACATTCAGATCCACAGGTCCCCCAATGGAATTGCTCAGGTCCACTTGGTGCAGCTGTGATGCGAAATCTGAAGATAAGAGTTCAAGACTCAATTCTACATTTTATTTACTGGTTGATCATTGGCAAATGGTTTCATTTCTGTGAGCCGCAATTTCCTTCTTAGTAAATAGAGGTAACAGAATCTTAGAGGTTACCTTGTCTAACCTTATCTTTTTACAACTAAAGAAACTGAGGACCAGAGGAGACAAAGTGAATTCCCGCTTTCACTCGGCCAGTTGAATGCTCTGCAGAATTAACAAGCAAATGTCTGGACTTGAGTCCAGTTTTCTTCCCCTACTGCTCCCCTCTGCCTCGATATTTCCCCCCTCTCCTCTCGTTAGAGGGGATTTAGAGATTGTAAGAGCTTACGCTCAAGATGATGAGCTGAGCATGTACACAGACTCCACTGCCCTGTGGAAGGCCATCACTTTCATAGAAAAGATTTGCAAAAGGAAAAAGAAGAGAGAGGATGAGAAGGGGAAAAAAAAGGCACACACAATGAACCATCAAGTTTGAACAAATCCTGGAAGATAGAAAGCACATCGAGACTGGATTCTTAGAGAATATTTTTCAAAACTAAAAATTAAAAAAAAAAAGTCACCTTCCATGAAACAGAGTACCCTCATCAATAATAACCTTATCAAGGGGCCAAGAAATGGCAGAGTAGTTATGTTGCTGGACTTCCACATGGCTGACTGGTTCAAGTCCCAGATGCAGTGGCTTGAAATCATGCCAGGTGCATGTGTATGCATGCCCTAGGTCCCAGGAGAAGATGGAGGAGAAGGGATTGCAGCATGGCCATCCCCCTGAGGGGGTGATTTCTCACTTTGCCTCTCACTGTTTCTGTCTCTCTCTCCAGCAAGGACACACACCATAAGGCAAAACCTTATTTAAATTTTTAAAAATATTTTTTAAACAAATATTACGTTGATTACACATTAAATGACATATATCTTAATATGAAATATATATAATTTATATGTTGCATGCAATATATATTATGATTCATGTAAATGATAGACTATGCAGCCTTTGGAATACATAGTAAGAGAGAAGGTCTTTATGTACGGGCATGAAAAAGATGTTAACGAGGTGGCGTAGTAGTTAAGGTGATGGACTTCCACATTGTTGACCATGGTTCGAGTCCCAGACATAGAGTCTTTAAACTTACAGCAGGTGTGTGTGCATGCGTTCCCAAAATCCTAAGAAGAGAGTGGAGAAGAGATGCAGCATGGCCATCCCCACAGAGTGGTAATTTCTTACTTTCTGTCTCTCTCTGTCTCTCTGGTGAATGCACACACCCTGTAGTAAAAATATCTCTCTCAAAAAAAAAATAGATGTTAATGATGTAATATCAAATCTATTTTATGTGTATGTGGAATATAAGTTTGTATAACAAAAATGCACACACTAGCCTAGCCATGGTGGTGCAGGTGGTAGGGTTCCACTGTGTAATACTGGAGTCATATAGGAGGCCTTGGGTTTGGATTTTAGGTTGAGCTGAATGTGCTGGGCACACCCACGGGTGATCACGGGATCCTTACTGGTTGAAAGGCTAGAGGGGGAAGATCAGAGTATGGTGAGGCCCTGTCAAGGGTCTCTCTCTCTCTCTCTCTCTCTCTCTAAGTAAATAAACTTTTTAAAAAGTGCAAGCACTTACAGAATGCTTGCTACGTACATACTATAACACGGCAGTTAGCACCATTTTATATACATGGGAACTGAGACACACAGAGATGTTAAGCCATTTGCCGAAGGTTATGGACCTATAATAAATAAGTGGAGGAGCTGGAAAACAAATGAAAGCCGTCCGGCCCCTGAGTTGATGTCCTTACTGCTGACTCACAGTCCATCAGAATAGCATAGAGAGCTCTGAAAATATACCCACACATGTCTGATTTCCCAGGAAGGTCAACGGTGAAGACTTCCCATTTTGTTTTTACTTTTCCCTACGATTTAATCATCTAATAAGAACGTATTATGTTTAGCTTGTTTTTAAAAATTATTGTTTAATAAATTGGCTTTATTTCTGGATGCCCTATTCAATGAGTTATAACACGTATAGATTCATGTAACACCCAGCACCATCAAGGTACAGGACTGCTCTTCTGCACCCTGAAAAACAATCCCTCATGCTCTCACTTTAGAGTCACATTCCCCACCACCACCTCAAGCTCCTGGGAATATAGTTTTGATTTCTTAAGAATGTCATGCAGTATGTAATCTTTTAAATTTGGCTTCCTTCACTCAGCATAATGCCCTTGAGATTTATCGAAGTTATTGCATGCATTACTCATTGTGCTTTTTATTACTGAGTAGTATTCCATCATGGATAAACCAGTTGGTTTATTCTCTCATGGAAGGACACTTGAGCTGTTTCTATTATGCATGGATTACGAATGATTATGAATAGGGTTTCTACAAATGTTTTTGTACAAGTTTTTGAAGGAACACAAATTTTCATTTCTCTCAGGAAATACTTAGGCATGTATTTTCTGGGTGTTATGAAACATATATATTTCACTTTATATGAAACTGCCAAACTGTTTTCTAGAGTTGCTGTTTAATTCTGAGTTTCTACCAGTAATAGATGAGACTTCCAGTTGTTCTTTATCCTCATTCGCACTTGTTATTTTCAATATTTTTTATTCTAAGCCATTCTCATAGGTATTTAATAAAAATGCATGACTTTTTAAATGTAAAAAAAAATGTGGGGAAGAATCGAATATTATTGGCAAGTGTAGGGCACACAGGTTATCTCCCACGCTGATGGTAGAAATACAAATGAAATTATTTTTGGAAACCCTGTTCATACATTAAATATTTCTTGAGCATCTAATATGTGCCTACTGTGTTTCTCATAGGACTATTTCTAAACCTTAGGTAAGTTCACGTCTTTCATGATTTTTCTTTTCATTTTGTCATCCTTATTTTCTATTTATTTATAATGCTCATAGTTTATTTTTATAATCTCACACTATAATAAAAAAGGAATATAGGGCAAAAAAGATAATAGATTTAACTTGAAATGGTTATTATTTATATTAATAATTTATTATTTGGAAAAACATTGTTCTCTACAGATACACAAGACAAGAAGGAGCCCATGTATACTGTATTTGGTTGCCTAATTTTGCCCGTTTGATTCACCTGGAACCTTTCTTAATTTGTCATCCATCAAAAGAACCACAACAGATGGAAGAATTTATTTTCTACAAAACCTTACGATTGCTTCACAAAAAGAAATTCATTAGAGAAGGTATAAAGGTCCATTGGTTTTCTGGCAGCCAATTGTCCATTTTGCAGATTATTTATAGAAGCCAGAAAGAAAATAGAAGGCAAAAAAAAAAAAAAAAAAAAAAAAAAAAGGCAAAGAAGTGTACTAGGAAGACTGCATTTAGATATTCAGTCCATAAAGAGGGCCACGTTTATTTATTGTACATATATGTTACATCTCCAAAGAGACCTATTAAAATGTATTGCTTCTGGCAATTACTGCCATCATCTATGACAAATTATGCTTTTTAATGACACGTTTCTTGCAGAAAGTCCATTTAAGACAGGAGAGGCAGCAGGAAGGACCACTAAGAAGAGAAGGAAGAGAAGGAGGAAAAGTCCCAAAATGTACATTAAAAACTACTGGAAAGTGGTTGGACAAGAAAAACATTAAAATCTATTCTTGGGACCAGGAGATGGTGCAATGCTTATATCGCTGGACTCCCATATAGTCAACTGTGGTTCAAGTTCCAGGCCCAGTGGCTTAAAACTCACACTAGACATGCGTGTGTGCATGTCCAAGATCCTGAGAGAAGACTGGAGAAGAAGGGATTGCAGCGTAGCCATCCCCCCAGGGGATGATTTCTCACTTTCTGTCTCTCTGTCTTTCCGGCAAGTGCATGCATCTTACAGCAAAAATCTCTCTTAAAAAAAAAAAATCTCATTCTTAATGAGTTCCAGCTGATCTTAAATATTTTACAATTTTGCCATATCTAAGTTGTATTCTAGTATTCCTGTCATGTGACATGAGATGCATAATAAAACTCCAAATTAATTTCAATTCTGTAATCAATTTTTAAAGAACAAAGTTCAGCCATACCACTTTCATGATTACTGTCTATCCAAGATCCACTAATGTAGGCTTGCCCTTCAAAGTGAGTGAGAATAAAAAGGATCCAGCAAAATGAATGAGATTTCTGGAAGCAAAGATAAGTAAAGGACTTTCTATTTCCAAATGCTCATTTTGTTGACTGGATGAAAATACATTTTAGTTTATGTATGGCTACTTAAACTCCTATCCAATATTTCTGTTATTACCTATATTTAAGGTATAGAGCTCCTAAAAATTACATGAGAGGTCTTCAAGAAGTTCATGGAAGGTCTATATTATGAAAAAACTATGCATGAATTTCAGTTATTTTTTGCAGCACAATAAACTCATCCTTTAATTATATTTTCCCACGAATGTTTTGAAGTCCCCTTGTACATCTGATTGATACGATATGGCCTCTGGAAGGACAAGCAGACTGACTGCAAATGTGGGTTAAATCCTTGTGGCTCAGTCGCCTCTCCTTGAAATAGCTGAATGGCTACTTTTAGTTTAGGACTTTATAAATAATAATCATAGCTAATATTATTAAGCCTTGACTATGTATCAGTCACTCTTTTAAGCAAGTAACATGCATTAGTTCATTTAAATCTCAAAAAACTTCAAATTTAAGTGCAACAATTATCCCCATTTTACAACTGAAGAAACTAAGGCAAACAAGGCTGAGATACAGATTGTCAAAGTCTCATATTCTGTAAAAGTGGAGGTGGGAAATAAGCCCATGTCTGGGAAGAAACAAACCCACGTATGTGTGAATTTTGTAGCATTTATTAAAGAGTTTATGTAAGTACACATGTGAATAAATGAGGACATGCAGTAAATTACAAAGAATTGACACAGTAGCTATGGTCTGGACTTATTGTTAACTCTACCTCACTTGGCTTTGGGAAGCCAATCTTGATCTTGGGCACCACTCCTGCCCACTGCCCTTGCTGATTTTATCTCTTCTTCTTCCAGTAGCTCAGCATCTGACCCTCAATATGTCCCCTTGTTTGGACAAGTTTTTTCATAGCTAGTATATCTTTTGTAAGTTCAACTCCTTTCTTCTGCTTCACAAATTTCAGTCTTTAAAGGAGAGAACTTTGTTGCCCTAACTCTAAAACGCCTGTATTGATCTAGCTATTTGTTTCTATCTTCACCAGCACTGACTGTAAAGTGCAATTCCCTCTACTGCCAAGCCTTTCCCAAACGTCTGTGAATATCCTCTGGATTGCGTGGGTCTCTCTAGCTTTAGTATCATCTAGTTTATTGGACTGTCCATAGACAAATGCTTTCTGAAGTACAATATATGTATATATGTGTATATAGAGAGAGGCATAGATAGATAGATAGATGGATATAAAGTTTATGTGATTCATGAGAGCACACGTGCACATACACGTATGTGCAAGAAAGAGAGGGAGAAAGTGCACATTGGCAGGTTCCCATGTGCCGTGATTCCCCACTCCCGCCCTCCATTTCTCAGGATTTGGGGTTGGCACACACTCAGTGTGTCTTCAGATTGACTCAAGATCCCAATCCACGGTCAGTCATGTGGCTTCCAGCGTCGTAGTTCCATATACTACCACCTGAGCTACAGAGGCTGCATGTGGGTATGTGTTAAGTTTATTTGTTTTTCTTCTATGAGAGGGAGACAGAGACAAAGAGAGAGAGAGAGAGAAATCACCAGTCTTTTTGCTGTGATCCATCCCCAGCCTCGGTCTGCCAGGATCATAGGCACATGATCATGCAGAGGGAGACCTCAGAGGGAGACCTCACCTGGGCCTTCCCATGTAATTTCGGCATTGCAGAATGTCATATTACTTCTGCAGCACTGTGGCTGGCCTATATTGTTCTAATAATTACATTCTTACTATCTCTGGGTCTGAGCTCCTGCACTTCTAATAAGCTCCAGGTAATACTAAGACTATTCAAAGACCACCCTGTGGGGACAATGACCTGAAGGACTTGTCCTTTCTTCCTCATGAGTTCTTCGTATCCCACCACGGATGTCACAGCATCCTCCTGCCATCTTCCTCCCCAGCTGCAACACCTGGGTTAAAATACATTCACAGGTGAGCAAGCCATCTCACCAGGTGCTCACTTTTCTCCTGTTTCTTTGGTCACCAACATGCAAGTTTCTATGTTCTAAGGACCAGATAATCTAGAAATTTTCTCAAGGTAGTAATTCAAGGCAAGTGAAAAAGTGAGGAAAAAACACATTACTGTTGCCCTTCGTGATAGTTAATCCATAAATAGATGGACTGTGAAGTTGCCTTCTCCTCGACTTATATTTATTCTTCTCTAGCAAGTAAAAGTAGAACTCAGAGGAAATGGAAAAATATTATAGATGAGAGGAGGGCTTTGCCCAAGAGAGCTTTCATCAGTAAAGTACCAAAGTAATTACTTCACCTGACAAATTCCTACTCCTTGTTTTAGCCCAGTTTTAATAAAAGAAAGATTCAACATTGGTTTATATTACCTGGCATTGCCTTTAATTTCATCAAGCTCCAATATGAAGGCTTGCCACATTTACACTAAAACTGTTTTTTCTCTTGAAGTTCATTTGGGAAGTCAGCCGCTGGGGCTTTAATCATCTTTTCTTCAATCTCTCATTTCTAACACACTGTGATTGATAATGGCTCTCCCAGGCCCCCCTGCAAACTAGGCAAATTCTCCATCACGTTAGCCCTGGGTAGTCACTGGCAGAGAAAGCAGTCACTAATTAAGGACTGAAAGGCCATTTCAAATACTCTAGCTGCAAAGACAGCATTTCACATTCACAGCGCACCACGTTCAAAGGTAAGGTCCCTTGACCTGATGAACCAAGCTCTATTTCACCAAGCTTGGGAACAGCAGGCAAACCCTTGGCGTTTTAGAAGCTCTGTTGAAATCTGGGGTAATGAAATCCTGCTCATGCATGAGAGCTCCAAGTGTTTAGAATAACCTCATCAGTATTAAGCAGATCACAGGAGTTCAAATCTCAGTCACGGAGGCACCATTGTCTCAAGCAGTACTTAGAAACACTCTGAAAAGGTGTTATGGTTCCAGAATAAGTCTTACAACATCAATACTATTTTAAAAGTTCATTTCCAATGACTTTTTCTAAAAACCTGTAGGCAGTAAGCTTATTCCTTTTGCACAAACAGAAGAGTCTTAAAAACTCAGTCTAATTTGCGGGCAAGATGTTACAAAATTTATATTGCAGAAGTGTGTGTCAGTGATTGAAATGCATTTAAAATGCGACTTCTATGAGGTCTATGGAATAAAAGTAATGGAAAGTACCTCATTCTGAAATGCAAGGACGTATTAGAACTGTACCTAATATGTTCTTATAAGGCTTCTTTCAGGATTATGATCAACTCGAGTCTTCTAAACCAGCCAGTTGGCCAGATTCTAAGGCGACACCTCAGATCTCTACACACAAAGGAGTGGGTTCGAACATTGCACATGAAAAACATAAATGGTCCCAGCAAATGCTCAGCGGCAACCAGGCAAAAGATCAATCTTCCTGTTTCTGGGGTCTGGTAACAACTGTTTTTATGAAGTACTAAAGAATGAGGTAGGAACCAGGCACATCATCTTCAAGAAAGCCTGTGCCAGTGAAGATAGCAGGAACAGAGGATGGTAGTAAAATGGGAAATTATCAGAACAAAGAACTATAAGGGGACTGGCCCTGTAGCCTAGTGGTTAAGGGAGTCATAACCCACATGGCTGACCATGCTGTTCAATTCCCAGCCCCAGCTGCTTGAAAACCATGCTGGTCACATATACATGTGTGCCAAAAATCCAGACAGGATAAACAAATGGAGAAGAAGGGATTATGGTGTGACCATGCCCTGTGGAGGAGTGCTATGTCTCTCTCCTTTCTCTCCACCTCTCTCCTCTCTCTAGTGAGCACAAGCACCCTCTGACAAATTTTAAAAGAAAGGAAAACGGCTGTAAGGGCATGGGGGGAGTAAGGTGTTGCTTTCGTGGGACCAATAACCATCCTCCAACCAAACACTCACCAACAACTATTTGGATGAGGACAACAAAAATAACAGTTGGCATTTAACATATCTACTTGCCCAAATACCTCTGTCAACTTATGAATGACCTGAAGTGCCTTGGGTTTCATCTGTCTGTGGGCACACAGTTCTAAAGAATGTCAATATGGAAAAACTTGTTAGTTTATAGTTCCATCTTTCAGTTGCACTTTAGTGTTCCCACATCCGCACATACTGAGTCTCCTCCAGGACACTCTGGACATCTTCAGCCAGGTCCTATGTAGGTTCCATGAGTTCTTCCTCTTGAGTGGCCACTGCAATGTGAGGTGTCAGAAAGCTGAGTGTGGTTCAGTGACACCGACACCGCTGCTGTGCCCTCCATGGCCACACTGCCTTCTCTAGTGCTTACCATTCCAGGAAACTGTGAGTGGTTCAGACCCTGAGACGACAGGATGGTTCTGTGCACCCTCTGCTCCCCTCGAAGCCTGTTCCATACAGAAACACAGAGATGTCTCTCTTCCCTTGGGACACAAACTCAGTGCCTGGAACTGATCTGAACCATTGAATCTTCCCGCCACCTTCATTTCTTCATCTCTGTGTCCAGATTTGAATCAAACTCATTCCAGAATCCAAAAGCACTTATGAAATGCGCCTGTGTAATTTGAGACTTGAGTTTAATAAAATAGATTAAAGCTCTTTGCTCAGAACTCAAATTTTGAGACAGATTATCAGAATAGAAAGTCATATATAGATTCAGTGACCATACTTTCTTTCTTTCTTTTTTCTTTTTTATTTTTTTGGAGAGATTTTTGCTATAGGGTGCATGCGCTCGCCAGACAGAAAGCAAGAAATCACCCCCCAGGGGGGATGGTCACGCTGCAATCCCTTCTCCTCCGTTCTCCTCTCGGGATCTTGGGCGCACGCACACGCGCTCGGTGTGAGTTTTAAGCCACCGGGTCCAGGATGTGAACCACAGTCGATTACATTGGAGTCCAGCGACATAGCCATTACGCTAACTGCTGGTTCCTGAGTGACCGTATTTTCAAGGTTTAATAGACTATTCCTATTTTGAGTAACCTAGCCCATAAATTACTTATCTTCAGAAATGTAAAAAAAAAAAAAAAAAAAAAAAAAAAAGTCAATTGAGTTGGTGGAACATGGAGTACTGAAAGTTTAGCAGGGCCACAGGCATAACTAGATAGGAAGGACATAGAAGCTGTTTGTTTTTGTTTGTTTTGCCACAGGGCATGTGCACTCATGGAGAGAGACAGAGAGAGGGAAAGTGAGAAATCAACCCCCAGAGAGAATGGCCGCACTACAATCCCTTCTCTTCCATTCTCCTCTCAGGATTTGGGCATGCACACACGTGTGCTCAGCATGACTTTCAAACCGCTGAGTCCAGGACTTGAATTGTGGTCAGCCATGGGGAGTTCAATGCTTTAACCACCACACCACCTGCTGGCTCTAAGACTTTTTCTTCATGACTTTTATTATTTGATATTTTTGAAAATCTATGTATGTTTTCCTTGTTTTGTATTCTTTTTTCATTTTTATTTTTCTAAAGCAAAAATTACACATTTTCTTTTCAACAGAGAACTTTACATTCTTTTGTCTGTTAAATGTTTCTTTCCTTTGCCCCTTCTACCCATGCTCTACCACAAAACACTCCCCTCCCTTACAGTCAGGATCTAGAGACTTTCAAAAACTCCTTTTCTTTTCCTTTATAATACAGTTTATAGAAAAATGAGACATTCTAAGTGTTCAAAATCTAAAAATGAGACATTCTAAGTGTTCTTTAGCACAAAAATAATGTACATTCTCATATTTGAAATGTAATGTTAAATGCATCCCGTGCTTAAATTCTTTCCTAGAGAACTAAACACAACTCCATATCCATGTGATATGATGTTTAGAGTGGCTTTATCAAGACATACTCTATTATAGATAGTGACAGAACCCAGCCATCACCTCGGACAGCCATGTATTGATGGGCCCAACATCCAGGAGTGAGAGGGATGGGAAGGTGCTGGGGGTATATATAGGTGGTTGGGTAGTTCTTCTTCCTCCCCACAGAAAAAAGGGCTCCAACAAAGGACCCATATATTTTATAAAAGGTATTTAATGACAGACAAAAATCTCAATATTTCTTCTCTTTAATTGTACATATCCATAAACGAATTTCCAAGGAACAAACAGGACTATCTGGAGAGCAAATGCAACCCTCATAGCATGTTTTATAATCTTCATTTGAAGTGAATTTGGTAATAATGGTCCAACATTTACTACTGTATTGAGGTTCTGACAGTGAAGAGATTATTAAAAAAAAAAAAAAAAAAAAAACAAACAAACTTCTCAAGAATGGGTATTCATGAACCACATGAGAAACTTAATAAGAATAAAAACTATTGGCCTTACAGTAGCTTGAGTCATTATTTGCAGTTATTATGCACATAACTTTATGGCTTTGCTATGTGGCTTAGAGTTCCTGCACCCCCGTGCAGATGTACTGAGCTTGGCCATGTGACTCACCAACGAATCCCATAAGTGAGAATGAGAGTCCAGGACTGAAGCAGCCTGTAGTGTCACTTGTTTCCATTTGTTCTCAGGCATTCCTGACCTTTGCCATTGGAAAAACAGGCCTGGACAGCTGCCAACTCAAGAAGAATAAGAAACTCATGGAGCCAGCCTCACCTGGAGCCTGGGGCCTGGTGCACCAGACCCAGAAGCAATTTTGGGGGGATGCCCAAATTGCAGCTTTGTTGCAGAAATTGCTGAATGACACCACACCCCACCCTGGGCATAGACGTTCACAGACACACAGTCCTTCGCCATGACTGGCTGAGTTTATAGAGTATGATTGGAATTGTTAATCTACCTAAAATAAGCTAGAAGCATCTTTTGAAATTCATCCAGCAGTGGGCAACACCAACCTACTTTAATCCCATAGAATGAACTTGCAGAATGGGATAGGAATTTAGTGTAGGATTGTCTATTTATTTTTACTGTATGCTAGTATATAAATTCTCTTTATGTCTCCATTACCAGCTCTTCATAAGATTATATGATCACTTAACACATCAATCCTTCAAAGGGGGTAATTTCAATTACATGGAAGTCTTCCTGCATTGTCATTAAGAAGGAAACGTAGTAGGAGGCAAAATCCCAGGCTGGATGTGCACACGGAAGAACTAATGATTACCTCCAAAGTCCACATTTCCTTAATTATAGCATCATGTTCAGTAAAGTTAAGGCTTTGCCAGGCGTCTGCTAGAATCTCTGAGCTTGAAAGGTTTATGCATTCATGGGGGAAGGGAATCTGTCTCATTCAAAATTGATATGTTGTACAAGAGAAGGCTACTGTCAAGATGTAATAAAATAGATTGCACTGCTGCAATCTTCCTTTTTTAAAATAACAAATTCTCTTCAAAGAGAGAAAATAAATAGAAGAACAAATCATCTGTGTCATTATGTATTTCTAAATCCTGCACGCTTACAATATCCCCAAAATTTACTCGACAGAGTGTACACTCAAACATGAGGTGACTTGATTGCTAATCCTGACAATTGCATATATTAATGACAACTCTCCACCAAAAAAGGATCAAATTTAATGATATTTCAAAACAATGTCTATTTTTTGCAGCACCCAGATAAGGTATAATAAAAAATTTCAGCTAGTACTTTTTGAGTTTGATGTGACAAGTTATGCCTTCCATGAAAAGAAATACTTTTTTTCTGATTATTTTTTCTCCAAAGGATAAAATAAATCTAATATAGTCCTATTATAGGATACAGATTAAGCTGGTGTCAATATCACTCTGGGGAAGATTGATATCTGGGACTGGAGATTGGAGAGGAAAGTGCCCCACCCTGGCACTTTCTGTATCTTTTCTATGTAACTGCCTTTGGCTTCAGCTGGTACTAATAGAGGCTTCTACAGACTCAGTATGGAGGGAAGAATTAATTCTCCTCATGGGAAGGGTGTGATTTAATTCTACTCATCACTCTTCACCAGTATTCCCACAGGGGAATTTTTTGTTTGTTTGTTTAGTTTAGTTTAGTTTAGTTTAGTTTAGTTTATTCATTATAGAGAGCACATGCTCACAAATGCGAGAGAAAGCAAGAAGGATGGAGAGAAATCATCCATAATGGGGTCCAGTCATGCCGTTAGGCCCTTTCTCCAAACCAACAGGATCCCGGGCATCGACACAGGAGCCCAGTGCATCTCAGACCAGCCAGGCCAGGGATCTGAATTTGTGGTTAGCCGTGTGACTCCCGGTACTGCAATCCAGTACACCGTGGGCTGCATTGCCTAGGATGGGCCTGGAGGAGGAGTTCCTCCTAAGGAACCAGAAGAAGATAGAAATCTGTGGAGACTCCTGGAGACCACTAGTACAGAGTTCACACCATCTCTGATCACAAGTTTCTGCCCTGGTAAAGGGAGTGAGAGCCTCCGTTTATACAGCCAACAAGGAGTCTGAATTTCTAAGTATGAATGTACATATTTCATAAGGAAGCATACAGCCAAAATTAAGTAAATTGATAAACAAAGACCCTTAAAAACCCTGCTTGCTTGTGAATTCTCACAAGTGTACTCGATGGATTGAGAGTCCCAGTAGGTTCATCAAGGGTGTGAGTGTCTCAGGAATGTCTGGATAATGTGATTCACCTTATCTGACTCTTTCCCATTGAATTAATGGAAGATTTAATTTGGGTTTTGAACAAATAATTGAAACATCCTTATGCACAAAATGACCCAATGACAACAAATTCATTCTACATCATACAAGTCTAAAACATGCAAATCTAAAACCTTTCTATAGATCTTGTGAATATTTTCATAAGAACAAAGCAGAGGAAAAAACTTTTTCATAGAATGGAAATAGATGGTTATTCACAGACATTTTATAGTATTATATGCTTCATAGATATCCAAATATAGATTCAATAGTGAAGGGTTAATTATCCCACTAATATCCTTGTTGTATATTTATATTTCTAGCTTTATAGTATTTTCTGTTTTCTATTACAAAAGTCCTATCTTTGAAATCCCAAAATATCAGAATCTGTGAGGCAACAGCAAATACACTGGACTTTCAGGACTTGTTTTTAATGTGGAATGATAGAATGTGTCTGAGATTAAAACTCTCCAATCCAGACTTGATTGTTAACAACTTTGCCACTGACCCAATGTGTGACCCTGGGCACGTCACTTACCCTCTTGGTGCCATGCTCTGTCATCTGGAAAATGAAGGTACCAATAAGGGCTTTCTGCCTCACAGGGCTGCAAGGACAGGTCATGATTAATTCATTTGCCACACTTGAAATCAGAATCATACAGCACAGTCATAAAATAGAAGCAAGGAAGACACAGGTGTTTTAAGATTCTCGAGTTAATGAGCTAAAGTATTATTTAGCTTTCAAATGCAATTGGCAGACATGTCTCACAGCTTGGGTACTATTAAACCTTAAACTGGAAAGAAGGCCTTCATGGAGAGACAAGGGGTAGGGCATCTGAGGAGTCTTGACCTCACTTCTATAGCATCTCATCATAAACTGATCGCATGAGCTCAAAAAGACATTAACCCTGACAATCTTTCACTTTCCACACCTTCAGAATGATGAGTTGGATTCACGGCCACTAAGTCCCCTGCTAGACCAGAAGTTCAAGGACTTCTATCATGGTGAAGGGTCTATTCCTATCTTCCATAAGCATCAGTAGAAATTGCTTTATTTTACCTTATACCTTGCTTTTTGTTGGCCAGGTATTCAATGAAAGGCCAGAATTGTTTTATATATATGCCAAATTGGGACTCTTTTGGGGGGGGGGGGGGAAGAAACCTTTATGCTGCCTTTCCCCATTATAAAATAAATTCCTAAATAATTATATGAAAATGCTTGAGAAAGGGATTATAATCTTCTTTATCTTATGACAACAGTTTCTTCCGTAGTTTTGTGAGAATATGCATTAAAACATGCATTATTTTTATTATTGATACTTTAGTAAAAATGTATTTACATTACTTACCCCTATTATGAAACTATTGCTTTGGTTTGCTTAGTTGGTTTTATTTTAATTAGCCAGAAGGCATGGGTGCTCACCCAAGAGACAGAGAGAAAGAAAGCACCTCTCACCCCTTGTCTTCCATTTCTCCATCCTGTTGGGATTTGGAACACACATTTGCACATACCACCAGGGCCAGGAATCAAACCATGTGATTGGCCATGTGAGATCTAGCTTCCTTAACCTTAGGCCATGAGGTCATCCTGAAACTCTTTGATTTTAAAAATCCTTTCTGGTGAGCAACTATAAATCTATTCCATTCTTTCTATTCATCTGTTTTTGAAAATTTTGCCAGAGGATATGGGGTGTGTGTACTTGTCAGAGAGAGACAGAGAAAGAGAGAGGAAAAGTAGGAAACACGCCTCTTGGGAATGGTCACAATAACAATTCCTTCTGCTCTACTTTTCCTTTCAGGATTCTGGGAATCCACATGCATGTGGTTGGCATGTTTTTCAAACCGAAGCATCAGGGACTAACCATACAGTCAGCCATGTGGGATCCAGGAACCTTAAAGACCATGCCACTGGCCAACCCATGTTTCATTACTTTTAAGCAATTTTATTATATTCTGCTCTGTGCCTTCACCATGTGGACATCCTTCTGATAACATTTTTTTTGGTTTGTTATTTATTTATTTATTTATTTATTTATTTATTTATTTATTTATTTTTTGGTCTAATGACTCCCAAGCAAAAACGTACTGTTTAGAATGTACCAGGGTTCTTCGAAAAGTTTATAGAGAAGGCATATAGTTTAAAAAAAATCCATGGATTTCACATTTTTTTACATAAAAATAGACTCATACTTTAATTCCACTTCACATGAACTTTCCAAAGTTCTTTCATCCTTAAGCCTACATCTTTGTACATAAGAATGACTATCAGAATACTTAACCAAAGATTGAAGTTTGAAATCATATTTTAGAATGCGTTTTGGTTTATTCATAACCCAACTTGCCAGTATGCACTGCTTATTCAAATATGGCACAACACACTATCTTGTAAGGGAAATGAGGGATGTACAGAATGTACGTTATTATAGATGATAAAAACATAATTAGCCATTTGCCTCAAAATGATTATATCTTTTTTAAAATGCCTGCCTCCTTTGTTTGCTATAAATATTCATTTAAATACATAAAATATACTAAGCAGCATTTTGTCTGCATCCCATCAAGCAGATTCATCGAGGCGTGAGGGCTATATAAGCAGTAGAGCGGAAGACCATGCTATTACATGGATAAATGCTCCAGAGTTACTGAAGCAAGACAAAAACAATCACAGGAGCACGGATTGCAGAACATGCTGAAGCAACCATGTTCGGGGGGGAAGGAGAAAAGATGGGGATTGCTCATAAACAGAAAAAAATAGGAATCCCATGGTATTCCATAAAATCAAGCTAAAGTGTTTAGTCTGATTCAGACAAATTGTTACTGTTACACTCTCTGCCCATCAGATATTTTAAATTCACCAAGAAGCCATGGTCATTTAACAGACGTTATAATGGAACGTTTTATAGGATGATTTTTTTTTTAATCACCCAAAGGTCTAATAGGGTGGTTGGCCTGCTTCCCTAATAAAATTTAAATAGCTTTTGCCTCAGGTCAAAGTGAAGTCGTCTGTCCTAAGAGGAGTTCATCTGTGACATGCGTAATAGCTGCCCAGTCTCAAGAGGCCATTTGAGATGACTGCCTCTGCTGGGAAAATAAATAAATAATCTCTTTCTCACTCTCTCTCATACACACACGCACTAAGAGAGTGAGAGGGAGAGTATTGCACGTAACAGTTCGCAAACTAAGACAAAACTCATCCTGTAGTTTGTATCTTTGCCTTATCAAGGCCCCAGAGAGCAGCATAACCTCCTCCTACTTCCTCCCTGCTTGGCACACCTCACGAATCTTTCTCACTCACTGAGCAGGCCAGAGTTACCCCATGAAAGAGATCTCAGCCAGATCTCAGCAGCTCGGCGTCTCTCTTTGGACTCCATTCTTAACTTTCCAGCCCTTGGATTTCAGCTTTAAATCTCTAGTGTGGTTCTATGGCTTCCTTCCTATTTTCTACTCTTGGCTACATCCATGCCTTTTTTATATTTTCAGTTTGGCTTTTAGTGATGGCTTCAGCCTTGAGTTTTGACTGATAAATCACCCCTCAGCCCCATTTGCTAATGTTAAGCCTAGATCCCAAAATGTAAGGCCCTTATTTGAGAGGAAATTAGACCTACACACCTGATAAGCTCTTTTTGAAAAGAATTATTTATTTAATTTTACTTATTATTATTATTTTTAAATTTTTCTGTAGGGTGCATGCACTTGCCACACCGGGGCGGGGGCGGGGGGGGGGGGGATAAGAAACCAAGCCTCCAAGTATGGGACTTGAACTATGATTGGCCATGTGGGAATCCAGTGCCTCAACCATCACACCAACTGCTGACCCCACACTTGATAAGTTTTTAATGGTCAGTCACATTCAAGAAGGGTGTATGCACACAAACACACACACACACACACACACAAACGCGTGCCCATGTATAGTTGAGCCTGCCCACTTGCTTTTTTTTTTTTTTTTTTTACATTTTTTTGGAGAGGCTTTTACTATAGAGCACGTGCGCTCACCAAAAAGACAGAGAGAGACAGAGAGACAGAAAGCAAGAAATCACCCCCAACGGGATGGCCATGCCACAATCCCTTCTCCTCCATTCTTCTCTCGGGATCTTGGGCACACACACTCACACGCTTCCGGCAGGAGTTTAAGCCACTGATTCCAGGACTCAAACAGTGGTCGACTACATGGGAGTCCAGTGACATAGCCATTGCGCTAACTGCTGGTCCCCCACTTGCTTTTATATGTAAAGCTCAAATGATTATTTCATCGGACTTGTTTCCTCTCTTTCCAAACTGGATCCATTTTTTCTATGTGTGCATCTTATTATCCTCATAGTGGGTGTGGTAAGATGGCTATGGCATCTCTAATACTTTGGAGTTCAAGTCCAAGAGGAAAAAGTCTGTCTCTGAATTCCCAACAACACAATTTATTGTATTTCACTGGCTTTAAACCTAATTCATGACATTTTCTGGACAAATTGATGTGACCATAGAATTTTAAACACTGATGCCTCCCAATTTCATCTGAAGCACATAAATTATGATAACAGGGAATCTTTAAAAAAAACTATATTTGTTGCTGAAAGAAGAAAGAATGTTGGGGTGAGTGATAAACTACCTATACATTAATATATCCAGGTCAATTGCTTTATTTGTGCCAATTACTTATATTAAAAAGTAGTTCAAGGGCCAGCAGGTGGCATGGTAGTTAAGGCATTAGACTTCCATGAGGCTGACTGCAGTTCAAGTCCCAAACCTGGCAACTTGCTTTCTTACCTTCTCTCTCTCTCTCTCTCTCTCTCTCTCTCTCTCTCTCTCTCTCTCTCAATGTGAGTGCATGTGCCCTGTAGCAAATTAAAGAAGAAGAGTCAGTAAAAATTAAATAAGAAAGAAGTAGTTCAATTCAAGAGCTGCTAGATATTCATAAACTCAGACATCTTAGCAATCATCTAGCTCCTGGCTGTTCAAATGTGCTTCATGGACCAGCAACAACATTATCACCAGGAAATGTTTTAAAATGGCAGTTCCTCAGCACCCCTGGACCTATTGGATCAAAATCTGCTTTTTGACAAGATTTCCAGTATAGGCAGTAAAAGTAGAAATGAATGAAACAGACTAACACTCAATTTACAGATCTGGCAACTGGATTGAGGCAAATGGAGAGTCTTGCCTAAAGTCATACAACGATTAAGTGGCAGGGCTGGCACCAGAGAGAGAATCCAAATCTCCTGTCATTCAGAGGAGGGTTCACTCCAAGTTGGCACTTTCCTTTCAATCATAATTATGATTTTAGTTATGTTTTGGTTATCAAAATATATAAATGAAGATAAAAGGCTATTCTAGCCCAGTCTATTCTAATCATAGAAACACCTGAGTCTGGGTAATTTAAGAGAAAGCAGTTTCTTCAGCTCATGGTTGGGAGGTCCCAGGTCCAGGGGATGCACCCGGTGAGGTTCTTCCAACTGCATCCCAACACGGCTGGGCAGGACACTGTGCATCTGTGTCACACGTCTCTGTTCTAGTCTCATCCCTTCACTTCGTAAGCTGATTAGGAGCCAATCATGGGGGCCGTGCCCTGATGATCTTAATCTTAATCTCTTCCCCAAAGAGAATACCATAGTCACATCGTTAATTTTTCACCTTTTACTTTTTAGAGGTTTTTCCATAGGGCCTGTGTACTCACTGGAGAGACAGACAGAGACAGTGAGAGGGAAAGTGAGAAATCACCCTGCAGAGGGAATAGCCATGCCACCATCCCTTCTCCTCCATACTCTTCCTGCAATCTTAGGCACACACACATGTGCTCAGCATGTTTTTCAAGCCACCAGGTCCAATACTCAAACTGCAGTTGGCAAGGTGGCCATCCAGCAACGTAATCATTATACTACCTGCTGGCCCCAATTTTTTACCTTCTTGATTCCATCACAGCCAAACCTCAAACCATGAATCTTTGAGGGTCAGTCAAGCCATGGTAAAGTCACTATAGTATCATGGTTCAGATATACAGCTCTGAACCAGAGGCCTGGATTTGAATCTCAGGTCAAACTTTTCCTACATCATAAATGTGGGTAGTTATTAGAACTGTTCGAAATTTAATTTCCTCATCTATCTATCTTATCGATTTATTAAAGGAATGGAAAGTGATAAGACATCTGTGTTATATATGTTAAAAACTTAATTAGCATTTTGATTACATCACACTTAAAAGCATTATAATTATTATTTTTTAATTTGTCAGAGAGCACACGCACTCTCAGGAATGAGATTCAGAGAAAGAGGAATCGGGGGAGAAAGCAGCCCCGCATGAGGGATGGTCAGGCTGCAATTCCTTCTCTACTTCTCCCTCCTTTGGGGAGTTTGGACAAGCACACATGCCCAGCATGTCTCTCAAGACCCCGGGTCTGGGACTTAAACTGTGAGATTGGCCATGTGGGGGATCCAGCCAACTTAACCACCATATCACAGGCTGGCCCCCTAAACTTGATTTTTTATGATTATTTTCCATAGGATAACTTTTTCATTCATTTCTTCATCTATGTATTTTTAGGCATTAGCAGTAAGTACAAGACGGATATAAATGAGTGCCAGGTACCATGGAGACTATACTCTCTCAGGGGAGATCGAGTAGCAGCAAATCGGGCTGTGACAAATGCAAAGCCCTCATCATGAACAAAGAGTCTCCCATGCACAGAAAAAAGAAAAAATAAAAAGGCAGTTGATTTTGCCTGAGAAGGAGAGGAAAGCTTTACAGAAAAAAAAAAAATACATGAGTCAGTACCTTGATGGGAGCCTGGGAGTTTATCAAGGCATTCCATTAAATTTAATTTTTGAGGAATTAACATGCACTTGATGTTGACAGTTGAGGGAATTAAAAAGTAAATAAGATATTACCCCCAAAAGAACCAGGATCATCACAGGCAGAGTTAAAAGGGACTTACGATGGAGGCTGCTGTGCTTGCCCAATATTTCCCCACTCCTTTGCAGTGAAGTGCGGCTTTATAATGAGTTGTGAACAATGAACTTGGGGCAGAAGATATGTGTGTCAGTCCCAGAACAGAGCGTAAAAGAGAAGGCCCAACACATATTGTAAGTGGTGCAGTTATAATATGATAGCACGTCAATAATAGCATGAGGCAGAGCTTTTGGTATGAGAAATACGTTTTGATGATGCTAAATTACTCAGATTGGTAGATTTTCTAGTCTGTTCTATTGCTAATAACCGAGTTACCTAAGTCTGAAGAATTCACAAAAATGAAGGTTTACTTAGGCCACAGTCCAGAGATCCCAGTAGCTGCTTGTGCTGAGGGTCCTCCTGCCAATGGACATGTCAAAGGGCAGGAGTTTGAGAGGTATGTCTGTGAATCTTTCTCCCTATTTCACTCCTTTTCCTTATAAACCCACCAGGATTCAGTAACAGAAGCCTCACCCTAATGCCTATCATTTCCCAAAGGTCTCCTGGCCTTTTTTTCTTAAAGTTTATGTATTTATTTCTTCTATGAGCAAGAGAAACATACATACACACACACACACACACACACACACACGCACCCCCCCCCGAGAATTTGGATGCCATAATCCACCCCAAGTGCTAGCCAGCTCTGGCTCATGGACAAGTGCATGCTGGGCATACTCGGGTAAGTCTCAAAGACTTGAACTGGGCACCTTCCCATGTGGCATTGCCTTGCAAAGCATCTTATTTTACTGCTGCACCGTCAGCTGGCTCTAGCCCATTTTAATGCCAGGATATGATTTAGTAACCTCTTAATACCTTCATAATACAACCAAATTCTGACACATAAATTTTGGGGAGACATATTTATACCACAGCTAGTCACTTGTTACCACAGCATAACCCAGACCATACTTACTTAGCATCCTGACACTAATGTCCGTGGATAGTGACTCCTCATTTCACACTGGGGGAAAGTGTGACCTCTGAAATGATAGGGGAGGAATTGGCCTTGGATAAAGAGGGGTGTGGGTTGTTGCTAAATCTACCTACATTTTTAACTAAGCAGCAATTTCTAATCATATTTCCCCCAGTTCACACAACAATACTTTTCAGATTTTAATCTTGAATTCCTAATTAGGACATGTACTCTGGTGTGACCAATAAAAATCACAATATGTCATTGGGTCATAGTACATTTCAGTATTACAAAAAACATTTGTGAATTGCCTTAAGCAAAAACACATCCATCTGTGTGTCTTTGCATGCTACTTCAAAACCACCCGACCATCTAAAATCAAACTTCTCAGGAATAGGCTATAAGGTTGAGTCCCAGAGAGTGTCACTTTTAACCTCTAGCAAATTTTCACAGCCGAGTGGCAAACTCCTCCCAAACAACATTTCTAATGGGAGGCTGACAGACTTCTAACTAAAGCAGTTCCAATGTGCCACTATAATAACCTACTTCTTTTGATTGCATTTATTTTTAATGATTATTTTCCCTGCATGCCAATCCAACCTGGGCTGCCAACCCAGCCGGAGGGGGAGGGGAGGAAGCGGAGGACCCAGAACTTTGTGTTGGGCTGCACTGCCACCTAGAGGGACTGTTGAAGAGTAACCTATTGCTGTCAGAGCAACCACAGCTTTCAAGCCAGGACCTTCCTTCCACTGTGAGGGCTAGGTAAAAAAAGCTGCATATATTCCCTCAGCTTTACTTAAACGAGATGTATTATAGGGGAAAAGAAAAAAGAAACAACAACATGATAATGGGTGTGTTCAGTGAAAAAAATTATTATCCTGTAAGCAAGGGTACCTGGGGACAACTGGAAAATGCTTTTCTCCGCAGTCCTTTTCATACAAAGGTTGGATTTCATTTGCAGTTGAAATGAATTGACAGATAATCATTTGAAAATCTAATGTTGCACATGTCTGACTAGGTCCATGTGGTCAGAACCATAATTTGATGGCAAAACTAAAATGTATTCAAATGTTATTTGGATTCAACTCAGAAGACAAGAAGCATTATGAGGATAGAATGAAGGACAAGGTCAATGACAACTTGTTGCATACATAGTCTGCAAATGACAGAATTTGACATGTATATTTCTATTAACTGTCACTGTTTTGGATAAACTCAAAAGTCTTTTTTTTTTTTTTTTTTTTTTTTTAGGTTTTTGTCATAGGGCACGTATGCTTGCCACAGAGATAGTGAGAAGAAAAGCAAGAAATCACCTCCAAAGGGGCTGGCCATGAAGCAATCCTTTCTCCATTCTCCTCCTGAGATTTTGAGCATGCACCCATGCTCAGCTGGAGTTTCAAGTTTCTGGGTCCAAGACTCAAACCAGTCACCCACGTGGGAATCCAGTGCCTTAACCACCTACACCACCCCTGGCCCCAGTCTTGTTGCTGACAAAGTCTTTGTTTCACTTCCCCCTCAAGCAATGGCAATTTGTACACAAATGCAAACCATTTAAAATAAACATGAGAAACTTCTATTTTACGAAGAATTTATTTCAAAACGAGTACAGTGAAAACACAGATCAGGGAAAAGATCATTTAGTCAGACTTTCAGAAAGATAAATATTTAGCCAACATTATTAATGGTACTTACCCTAAGAGACAAGCAAAACTCCAAGACAAATTATTCAAGAGCTCAGGGATTTTCAGCTGCAACCTCTCTGTGACATCTTAAGCCAATAACACCATCATTATTGAACTTAAGGATCACCTGTACAGTCTGTAACACATCCCAGGTACTTTAGACCATCTGGCTCCTTTTGTTACATCAATTTACTGAGATTAAAAAATGACCTGGAGAAGGGCTGGCAGGTGATATGGTGGTTAGGGGTGCTGGATTCCCACATGGTCAACTGTGGTTCAAGTCCCAGACCTAGCGACTTGCTTTCTCACTTTCTCTCTCTCTCTCTCTCTCTCTCTCTCTCTCTCTCTCTCTCTCTCTCTCTCTCTCTCTCTCTCCAAGTCAAATTAAAAGATAAACAATTATTTTTTTAAAAAAATGATGTGGAGGGGCCAGCAGCTTGCATAGTGGTTAGGGCGCTGTACTCCCAGATGGTTGACTATGGTTTAAGTCCCAGATCTGGTGTCTTGGGAAAATCATGCCAGGTGTGTATACATGCGTGCATGCTTAAAAATCCAGGAGGAAGATGGAGGTGAAGGTATTGAGGGTTGACCATCCTCTCCGGGGGTAGGGGGGTGATTTCTCACTTTCCCTCTCACTGTCTCTCTCCAGTGAATACACGCACCCTATGTCAAAGACATTAAAATCATTAAATAAATAAAAATAAAGTGAATAAATTAAAAAAAAAACACTTTTAGGCTGATTCCATGTCCTAGTGGTTAAGGCAGATGGGCCCCATAGGCCAAGTCTGTTGCTCAAGTTCTGGACCCTGTGGCTTGAGAAACATGCTGGGCACATACCTGTGCCTAAAATCCTGAAAGGAGGGTGAAATGGAAAAGGGATTATGACCTGACCATCTCCCCCATGGGGTTGTAGGGGTTGCTTTCTCCTCTCCCTGTTTCTCTCTCTCTCTCTCTCCCAAGGTTGCAAAAACAAAAATGCAAAAACAAAACACTTTCTATTGCACTACTTAAGAAACTGCAACACTATTTCCTGCATGATGGATCAGTCTGTTGTCTGCATTTCAGGAAGGTCATTGTTCATCGCTGTTGCCAGTCTATATACTTTCTTGGATGCCTGTTCAGTTCATAGCACTTAACTGATAAGAGAATCCATAGCGTTTCTCTGTGTTCTGGGACCTGATGGCTTTTTCTCCTGGATCTTCCTCTTGTTGGAGCCCTGCCAGCCCATTTGTCAGTCATCCCATGAGGAATTTCCTTTTCTGACCTAGTTTTGATGTGCACTTCCTCCTCCTAAGCTTTGGGCAAAGGTGACGTTTTTTGAGGTCAATTATATACCATGTCTGAGATAGTTGTTCGATAAATACTTGAATAGAATCAATGGAGGCATTTCCGAAGCTTAATCAAGCCAGAGGCATTTTCAATATTGATGGGGTTCCTGGCAGCACTTCTAACCTCACACGAGGTCCCAGGTGGGTGAAGATAGAAAGTGGTCGATTGCCTAGAGGCATTCATTGTTCTCCCCAAGATGCCCTCTGGGAGAGCTGGAACACTAGAAAACCTCAATAAAAAGAATTTTACTGGTTCCAAAAAAAAAAAAAAAATCAACCAGGGGAAATAAATGTTCATCTGCAAATGTCATTAGACTGAATGCCTCGTTGTTGTACTTTAGGATCCTTCCAGGCAGTGAGGGTGAAAGGGAGGTCATTGCAACTCTCAGGAGCTGTTGCTATTTGTGCAACAGACTCAGTTGGCAATGGATTTAACCATTAAATCTCATGCTATCAGGATATAATAAAATACAAATTATCCATGGATTGGGGAAAAGGAAAATGGAGGCATATAAAATCTTAAGACCTACTCCTAATATTAGTCCCATTGGACCATAGCTTCTGTTTTTCCTATTCAGAAGTTTCGAATGAATGAATTGACAAAAGAACCAACAAATTCAATCAGGAAAGAAGCAAGTGAATGAAGGAAGCAAGATCTCCTGAGCCAATCGAAAGTAAAACGTTACCACAGGCAGCCCTGTTTGTGTATCTATGCAGTGGACAACCACAGAGGCCATTTTCTCCTTGCCCCTAGGCAGAGTCTGGAGCCAGGAGATGCATGCTATCCAGTGACCTGGCTGGCCAGGCCAGGAGTTGGTGGGTTCCAGCAAGCTGAGCTCCATAATGCCAGAGATTAGTCACAGCGTTAAGTCCAAGAGCTTGTGCCAGCAATGGAAGCCAAAGAGCCCATCTGAAATGGGTTTTGAGGACAAAAGAAGCTGTTGGTGGGTGTCCGGAATCAAAAGAGAGAGCTAAGGTGAGGATCCAAGAGGTCACCGAATGACAAAAATGAGCCAAGGAAATTAGAGTAGAGGGGCAGGAGGGCAGTCCATGACAGCACCATGGATCACAGGTATTTTGTTGACTGGGCTTTCCTTTGGCTTTGTATGTATTAAAAAAAAAAAAAAAAAAAAAAAAAAAAAAAAAAAAAAAAAAAAAAAAAAACAAACAAACAAACAAAAAACCAGGTAGTGCAAGTACATGAACATATCTCAAAAGATTCCAAAGATTATGCTGAGTGGAAATCTCATTCTTACTCTGTCTTCCAGGTTCCCAGTTCCCCTGACCTGAATTTCTTCTGTGTCTTTCTACAGGTAACCTATACAGATATAAGCATATATGTATCTGTATCTTTTATACCACAGACCATATCTAAGCATACATATCAGTCTGTATCTTCCTTTTTAGAAATGGTTTCGGGTTTCTAAGTGTTCATAGAAAAATGGAATAAAAATATAAGTTTATCTTGGTGCAAAACAAGTTTGAAATTCATGCAGAGATTGTTCATTAAATTCATGCAGAGCTTTTTCATTATATTCATTTCCCACTAACTTTGAAGATTCCATGTGTGTAGAGATAGCCCATTCTTCTTTATAGCTACATAATATTTCATCGTGTAAATATACCACAGTTTACTTAACCTGATATTTAAATGTGCATTTACATAGTGTCCAAACTCTGCTACAGCATATAAAGCTGTGATGATAGTGTATTTTGCACCTGTGTGGATGAATTTATAAATGTGAAAAGGTTGGATTACAGAGGATGCATGAGCATTTTAAATTGTAGTAGGTATGCCAAGTTACCCTCCAAGAAGTGATGCCAGTTAATATTTCAAACCGTGAATGTTCTCATTTACCCAAATACTCACCACACCAATTTATTATTGAACATTTTTAATCTGTCAGGCTAATCAGTAAGAAAAGTGATATAGATAACCTGTCTTTCTTGTGCTTTACTTTCTTTCACTTCACAGATACTTACCGTGAGTTTTACAAATTAAAGGTGTGTGGCAACCCTGTGTTAGTATCTGTCAGCACTATTTTTCCAACAGCTTGTGTTTACTTTGTGTCTCTGTGTCCCATTTTGTTGATTCTCACAATATTTTTTTGAGATTTTTTTGCTATAGGGTGTATGCACTCACTGGAGAGACAGAGATACAGAAAGTGAGAAATCTCCCCTTCCCAGAGAGGTTGGCCATGCCACAATCCCTTCTCCTTCATTCTCCTCTCAGGATTTTGGGCATGCACACACATGCACTCAGCATGAATTTTAAATCGCTGGCTCCGGGACTTGAACAGTGGTCGACTATGTGGGAGTACATTGATGTAAACACTATGCCATCTGATGGTCTCTAATTCTCACAATATTTCAAACTTCTTTTTATTATTGTTCTGTTGTGTGGATCTTTGATATTACTATTGTAATTGTTTTGGGGCACCATGATCTATACCCAGATAAGTTGATAGATTTAATTGGGAAATGTTTGTTGTGTATACGGACTGCTCTACTAACACATCATTCCCATCTCTCTCCCTCTTCTCTGGTCTCCCAGTTCCCTGATATACAATATTGAAATTTGGCTCATAAATAATCCTAAAACGCCTTCTAAGTGTGAAAAAGATCTGTACATTTCTCCCTATAAATTAAGAGCTATAGAAATAATAACATTTAGTGAGGAAGGTATATGGAAAGCCAAAATAGACCGAAAGTCAGGTCTCTTATGCCAAACAACCAAGCTTTGAAGGCAAGGGAAAGTTCTTCAAGGAAATTAAAAGTGGTACACCCATGAATATATTAATAATAGGAAACCTCATGGCTGATATGGAGAACATTTTAGGGATCTGGACAAAAGATCAAACCAGCCACAACATTCCCTTAAACCAAAGTGGGACCCTAACTCTCTTCAATTCTGTGAAGACTGAAGGAGTTAAGAAAGCTGCAGATGAAGAGTTTGAAACCAGCTGAGATTGCTTCAAGAAAAGCAGCCATTTTCCTAACAAGAAAGTGGAAGTTGAAGCAGCAAGTGCTGATTTAAATGCTATATCAAGTTATCCAGAAGATCTGACATCACTGTTGAAGGTGGCTACACCAAATAACTAATTTTCAATGTAGACAAAACAGCCTTATCTTGGAAAAAGATGCCATCGAGTACTTTCATAGCTCAACAGAAGTTCATCTCTAGCTTCAGATCCTCAAAGGACAGGCTGACCCTCTTGTTAGGGCCTAATGCAGCTGGTGACTTTAAGTGGAAGCCAGTGTTCATGGACCAGTCAAAAATCCAAGGGCCCTTAAGAAATATACTAGGGACCACATGGTGTCCCAGTGGTAATGCAAATAGGCCCAAATGGGAAAGTCCTAGGTTTGTATTCCCAGTTCTCCCTGAGTGCCCCAGGAATGCATGTGCCCATGATCCAGGCTGTCTTAGACTGGGGTGAATTACAGTGTAAAGATCCTGTTTGGGGTGACTGTTTCTCTGTCTCTCTGTCTCTATCTCTCTCATAAAATAAATAAAATAAACTTTGAAATATATCTTAAATCTACTTACCTGTGTTCTATGATAAAACAACAAAGCCTGTATGACAGTATATCTGCTTATGGCATGGTTTACTGAATACCACCGATAAAAAAATGTTTTCAAAAATATTATTGTTCATTGACAATGTTGCTGGTCACCCAAGAGCTCTGATGGAGATGTACAAGAAGATAAGTGCTGATTCATGCCTACTAACACAATATCCATTCTGCAACCCACAAATCAAGGAATCATTTCAATTTTCAGTTGTTATTTAATAAGTACATTGTGGAAGCCAGCAGGTGGCATAGTTGTTAAGGAGATGGACTCCCACATGGCTGACCATGGTCCAAGTCCCAGACCCTGCATCTTGAAACTCATGCCGTGCATGTGTGCATGTGTCCCAAAGTCCTGAGAAGAGAATGGAGGGGAAGGGATTGTGGCATGGCCATCCCCCTGGGGAGTGATTTCTTACTTTCTCTCTCTCTCCTTCTGTCTCTCCAGTGAGCGTATGCACCCTACAGCAAAAATCTCTTTCTCAAAAAAAAAAAGAAGTACATTGTGTAAGGATATAGCTGCCGTAGATAGTAATTACTCTGATGGATCCAGGCAAAGTAAATTGAACGCTTTCTGGAAAGTACCGACCATTCTAGATGTTATTAAGAACATTTATGATTTATGAAAAGTCAAAATATCAATATTAGCAGAAGTTTGGCATAAGTTGACTCCAACCTTTAGGAATGACTTTGAGGGGCTCAAGACTTCACTGGAGGAAGTAACTGCCAATGTGGTGGAAATAGCAAGGGAAAGGCAGAAAGAAAAAGTGGAGTCTGAAGATGCAACTGAATCACTGTAACCTCATGATAAAATTTGAATAAATGGGGAATGGCTTCTTATGGATGAGCAAAAAATGTGGTTTCTAGAGATAAAATATACTCCTGGTTAAGATGCTATGGACATTGTTGAAAATCCAACAAACTATTTAGAGTATTACATAAATTTATTTGAAAAAGCAGTGGTGGAGGGACCAGCAGTTAGCGTAATGGCTATGTCCCTGGACTCCCACGTAGTCGACTGCAGTTCCAGTCCTGGACTCGGTGGCTTAAACTCACACCAGGTGCGTTGTGTGCACGCCCAAGATCCCGAGAAGAGAATGGAGGAGAAGGGATTGCAGCATGGCCATCCCCCCAGGGGGTGATTTCTTGCTTTCTGTCTCTCTGTCTCTCTCTGTCTGTCTGGCGAGCGCACGCACCCTATAGCAAAACCCTCTCCCAAAAAAGAAAAAAAAAGCAGTGGTGGAGTTTGAAAGGATTGACTCTGAATTTGGAAGAAGTTCTATTATGGGTCAATTGCTGTCAAACAGCATCGTGTGCTGCAAAGAACTCTTGCACAAAAGGAAGAGTTAATTGATGGAACAAATTTTGTTATTGTCTTATTTGAAGAAATTGCCTCAGCCACTCCCACCTTCAGTAACTACCACCCTGATGAATCAGTACCATCAGCATAGCGGTGAAGTACTCCATGAGCAAAAAGATTAGGACGTTCTAAAAGCTCAGATGGCTATCAGCATTTTTTAGTAATAATGTATTTTTAATTAAGGTATGTACATTGTTATATTAGATATAAATGCTATTGAACACTTATTAGACTACAGTATCATGTAAACATAACTTTGCTATGCATTAAGAAATCAAAAAATATGTATGCCTTGCTTTTTTACAATGGTCACTTTATTGCAGTGGTCTAGAACTGAACTACAATATTTCTTTTTATTTTTGGAGAGGTTTTTGCTATAGGGTGCGTGCACTCGCCAGAGAGACAGAGAGAGACAGACAGAAAGCGAGAAATCACCCCCCCCCCGGGGGGGATGGCCACACTGCAATCTCTTCTCCTCCATTCTCCTCTTGGGATCTTGGGTACACACGCACACACGCCCGGTGTGAGTTTAAGCCACCGGATCAGGGACACGAACCGCAGTCAACTACATGGGAGTTCAGCGACATAGCCATTAGGCTAACTGCTGATCCCTGAACTACAATATTTCTAAGGTATTCATGTACACCTTTTTCTTATAGGTTTTTGTCATAGGAGATATGTGCTCAGTGGAAAGAGATAGAGAGAGAGACAGAGAGAGGGAAAGTGAAAAATCACCCTTCGGGGGGGGATGCCTATGCCACAATCCCTTCTCCTCTATTCTCCTCTTGGGATTTGGGGCATGCACCTAGCGTGATTTTCAAGCCTGCCAAGTCCAGGATTTGAACCATGTCAGCCATGTGGAAATCCAGTGTCTTAACCACCATGCCATCTTCTGGCCCTGACATGTTTTTAATATGCATTTTTGTTAAAATATGCGATGTTGAACAAACCTCATATAAGTTTTCTGGGATTAACGTTGACTTGTGTTTCACCTGTGTTATACCTGTTTCACAGTCATGCAATCCAAAGGATTGATACTTTGAGAACCAAAGAACCTGTGTTTGGAGTTTGATACAACTTATAGATAGAACACCTACTATGTGCAGGCGTTTTTCTTTGGTGTTTTGTCTTTTTTGAGAGATTTTTGCTATAGAGCGCATGTGTTTGCCAGAGACAGAGAGACAGAACGAGAGAGATCATTCCCCTGGGGGGGTGGGGTGGGGAATTACCATGGTGCAATCCTTTCTCCTCCATTTTCCTCTTGGGATTTTGGCCATGCACACACACATGCCCACTGTGAGTTGCAAGCCAGGTCTGGGACTTGAACTGTAGTCAACTACATGGGAGTCCAGTGTCTTAACCGCTATACCACCTGCTGCCCCCTGTGCAGATATATTTATTCCTCATAACAGGCAGTTTTTCTTTTCCACAATGCTTTTATGTATCTTTAAAAAAAAAACTTATTAAATGACTTTTCTAAAGCTACATACCTCATAATGGGAAGAGTTAGGTTTCAAGGCCAAGTAAATTGGACTCCATTCTTTTGCTTTTTTTTTTCAGTTCTGGCTTTACCAACTGCTAACTTGGAACCAAAAGCCCAGTGGATTTGCTATAAGAAAACCTGAGTATGGGACCAGCAGTTAGCGAAATGGCTATGTCGCTGGATTCCCATGTAGTCGACTGCGATTCAAGTCCCAGACCCGGTGGCTTAAACTCACGCTGGGCACGTGTGCGCGCATGCCCAAGATCCCAAGAGGAGAATGGAAGAGAAGGGATTGCAGTGTGGCCATCCCTCCTGGGGGGTGATTTCTCACTTTCTGTCTCTCTGTCTCTCTGTCTTTCTGGTGAGCACACATGCTCTATAGCAAAAACCTCTCTTCCCCCCACCCTTAAAAAAAAAAAAAAGAAAACTTGAGTCTGTGTATCAATCTGCTTCCTTACTAGCTGTGTAAACCTGGATAAATAACCTTATTGGTGAAGTCTCATTTTTCTCAACTATTGATAATTTGTGGGAAAAACAAAAAAACAAACATACCAAAAAACCTCCAATTGTTCCCTTAGTCATTTTTACTTTGTAATATGACAAAAATGCAAGTCTTCTAGGTAAAAAGAAAGCAAGAGTCCTAGATTACCTGATGCATCATCATCTCCTAAAAATTGGAGGTTGCATATATTCATACCTCATTCAGAACATACTCACCACTTTAATCTCTTTCGTGAATGCTACCAGAATGTTAAAGGAAGTATTTTTCCTCTTTCTTTTCTCTCCTTTCTTCTCTGTCACTCTTTCTTTCTTTTCTCATACCACTTATCCTGCACAGAGTCATCTTACACCAAGGTCACACAACAACTGAGGAGAATCTAATCTTCTAGACAAGTTTTTTGTTTTTGTTGTTGTTATTTTCAGTTGGGAGAAGGTGCATGTATTCACCAGAGAGCGGCAGAAAGAGAGTAAAAGGGAGGGAGAAAGCACTCTCCCCTCTCCGCCCTGTCCCCCAGGGCAGGTGGTGGTCACATTACAATCTCTTCTCCATTTCTCCATCCTGTCGAGATTTTGGGCATCACTCACATGCCTGGCAAGTTATTTAAGCTGCTGGAGCTGGGATTCAAACCACCATCAGGTATATAGCATCCAGCTTTTCTAACCACCAGGCTATGGGGCCAACCCTAGACAACGGTTTTTCATTTGTTTCCTCTTTTTTCCAAACCGTGTGTTGCTCTTTTATTTAAACACGTTGAAGGACTTATGCTTTTTTCTTTTCTTTTCTTCATTTCTTTTCTTTTAGTAGTTTTCCCTTTTGACTTTTTTTAATTCCCTGGAAAGGTCCTGGCATTCTGCCTCTATCTGTCCTATAATCTGGGAAGCCAGCAGCAGCCGGCAGCCTTCTCGTGCACAGCGAGTGCAGGCTAGTGAGGAAAGCAAAGCTGAGTTGACCGAAGACCCAGGTCTCCCAGGCCTCCCAGCCTCCCAAGCCTCCAGGAGTGCTAGCTAAAGAGACATAGAGAGGCCAAGAAAGTGAAAAAGCACCCCATGAGGGATGGTCATGCTGCCATCCATCCCTTCTTCTCGATCTTTCCTTCCCCTCGGGATTTTGGGCACATACTTACACGTGCTAGTGTGTTTCTCAAGTTGTAGGATCCAGGACTCAAACCATGAGGTCAACCATGTTGGATCCCGCTGCCTTAATCACTGCTCTACCCGCTGGCCCAGTTGTCATGCTCTTTATAGGAAAGATGCTTTCAGGGGAAAAAACTCTCTGGAAATGAGTTGCTCACGTTTGTGTAACTCCTTGACCTAACTGTCATATACCCCATTTTATTTGATGGCCCGTGTATGGGATGGAAAAACAGCCTATCAAAGTGCTTTAGAGAACATCCACTTGTATTACAATGAGATGTCCAATGTTGTGCAAAGTATTTAACTTTCTTTACCTTTTAATCTGAATATTCCTTATTATAGGTAAGATAAATGAGGAAATTTGGGACCAGCAGTTAGCGTAATGGCTATGTCGCTGGACTCCCACGTAGTCGACCGCGGTTCGAGTCCCGGACCCGGAGGCTTAAACTCACGCCGGGCGCGTGTGCGTGCGTGCCCAAGATCCCGAGAGGAGAATGGAGGAGAAGGGATTGCGGCGTGGCCATCCCCCCTGGGGGGTGATTTCCTGCTTTCTATCTCTCTGTCTCTCTCTGTCTGTCTGGCGAGCACACGCGCCCTATAGCAAAAACCTCTCCAAAAAAAAAAAAAAAAAGATAAATGAGGAAATTCAAACCCAAGATAAATTATGTAAATTGCTCAAGGTCACAGAATTAAGAAGTAGCAAAAGTGGAATTCAAGATGAGACCTGTCGAATTTCTAGGCGCATGTTCTATACAAATGCTGGAGACAATGACCTCTGTCCCATCTCTAGAACATGGAGTCAGCTCTCATCTGTATCTTAAATTCTTGTCAAGGGCAATATTGTCCCCAAGAGGGACAAATTGTTTCTTAGGCGTGTGGTGGCAGAGAATTTTACTTTTATAAAATATAAAGCAAGATGTATATTTAGTACATAAATGGATATATAATCTATCTGTGCATTAAACTTCCTTGGGAAGGAGAAATTAAGAAAATATATCTAAAAAAACTCCTTCATGGGATGACCATTTTTCTTTTTTTTCTTTGAGAGAGATATTTTTGCTATTAGGCATGTGTGTTTGCCAGAGAGACAGAAAACAATAAAATCACCCCCTGAGGGGGATGACCACATGGTAATCCCTTCTCCTCCATTCTCCTCTTGGGATTTTGGGCATGCACACACATGTCATGTGCCTTATTTGAGTTTCAAGCCCCCAGATCCTGGACTCGAACCATGCTGGACCAAGTGGAAGTCCAGCGCCTAAACTACTATACCACTTTCTGGCCCTGATGATAATTTTTTTTTTAATTGAGAAACACTGATGTAGACATATCCTTGTACAGGTTTTTGATGCCTTCCACAGTGTCATGCTTTGTCCTGTTTTTCTCTTTCCATTAGACATATAAACCTCTTAAAAATTAACGGTTGCTAAATTTGAAATTACCAAGCTATGGGCAAATTATTTTAAAATTGGAGGAGCTCACTAGTAATTTTACACAGTTTAGAGTGGAAAGAATTCAGGTCACTCTCAATCAAATGTCCACCAGGTTGAACTAAGCTGACCGCCTACACTGGAGGTAGAACATGCAAATACCATCACAGATGCCTCCTATCCTTGATGGCTTCTGAAAATGGAGAGACCTGAGGATGAGGTGGGTGAATCACAAGGACTCCTGCTTAGCTTGCCAGACTGAAGTCCTAGAGGCACAAATTGTATCTTACTCGTTTATTCGGTCCTTGCCTTCTCCTATTCTCTCTCTCTCTCTCTCTCTCTCTCTCTCTCTCTCTCTCTCTCTCTCTCTCTCTCTCCCCTCCCTCCCTCCCTCCCCTCAAGCTCCTGGATATAGCAGGAATTTGGAACTGTTTGATGACTATATTAGCTCCTTAGAGAAATTGTAACCAAATTATCACAAACTAGGTGGCTTTAAGCAACTGAACTTTGTTCTCCATGGTTCTGGAAGCCGAAATCAAGGTGTCATCCTCATTGCAAAAAGAAGAAATAGGGAGGAAGGAAGGAGTAACAGGTCCCAAGTAAGTCCACAGCTTTCCTGGCCTAACTTCCAGACACACTGGGTAGGACTTGGGACCCTAAGACTGGGGCAGTCCCACCCCCACGGCTTTGCTGGGCACAGCCCCCACAGCAGTGCTCACAGGTTAGATGGTGGGATCACACTCCAGTGATTGTACACATGTCAAAAGCTTGCAGGACATAGTAGACACTAAAGAAAAACTAGTTTTCCTGTCTAAGGTAAGAAATGTATACCCTATGTTCTGCCAAAGTAAGAGTTAACCACAAGTCTAACTGGTGCTCTGTTGGTAGATTTGGTTGCTCTCTGGTAGATTTCTAGCATCCTTCATGATAGACCATCTGCACATGGTCAGCTACACATGCCTCAATATGTATTTGTAGCAATCCATCTGTGCACTTGCTCGGTGCCCCCAAGTTCTCTGGGGTCAAAATCTTAGGAGCTATAGACTCAAAGGACCGTATCCATTTGGAACTGCTTGAACAGCTTCTAAGTACAGGTAACCCAGGAGCTAGTAGAGAAACCCATGGAAACCCACATTTTCCCAGTTGCTAGCCAATTGGAATTTATCATCAATGGCCCAATTTTCTCCAGGTTATGAGGAGTTGGCCTCTTTTGTGATCTTGTCAACTAAATGATATATTTTCAACAATAGAGAGCATACATTTCTGTTTTACTATTTGCCCAGGCTTTCAAAGCATTTTCCCCCCTTTAGTAGTATATAAATGTTTATTTAGCCCACTCTATGCCAAGCTGTGATTGCTTAGATAAACTTAATGTTTAAAACAATAAATTGTTTATTTCTTATTCTCAAAAGATACTTACGAAGTTTTAAAGATCATAAACACATTTCAGATCATTTGGATTCATATCATTTCGGTGCTCAAAATTAGAAGATTAAAAAAAGATACTATTAAAGAATAAAACTTTTTTTAACCAAATCACTTAGTAACTTGGAAATTGTGAAAAGAAAAAGATAATTGCACAAAATTGTTGTGACTGTTTCAGGAGACAGAATAATAGACTCCCAAAGTACTAACCCACAGAACCTCTAATTGTGCTCCTTTCTTTTTCTCATTTTGTCCATTATTTTCTAAGAAATAGTTTGATTTGAGCTTCCTAAGAGCTTATAAGAGAGCCTCTGGGTTTACCAGTTAAAATCTGATGGGTTGATCTTTGGAAACAAGACTGGTCAGAGATGGGCAATCTGGGAAGATTCCAGTGTGAGCCGAGGTCAGGACATCCGGCATCAATGCAGGAAGGGAGTGTGTGCTGATGAATCTTTTTTTTTTAGTTTGTTTTTGTTCCATAAGTGAGAGAGGCAGAGAGAGACAGAGATACGATATCCTCTCCAGTGTCCTGATACCTCGCCCCACCCCCAGCCTCAGTCAGCTCTAGATCATGGGCACACATGGCCAACATATGAAGGTCCCTGTATGCAAACCTGGACCCTTCCCATGTGAGTCAGACTCACAGAGCAGTTGTGTTTTAGTACTACACCACCGTTTGGCTCCCTGCTTTTTCTTCCTTCCTTCCTTCCTTCCTTCCTTCCTTCCTTCCTTCCTTCCTTCCTCTTTCTCTTTTCCCCCTCTCTCTCTCACCTCATGGGCTATCACCATCTCTCAGGAAAAGTGAACAAAGAATAATTATGGGGCGGTATGAGTGGCTTATCCAGGCTGCAGGACATGAAAGGGAAGCAGAAATTTCAGTAGTATACGGTGAGTACAAGAGAAGTGCAGGTAAGAATCAGGGCCAGGTTCACTGGGCCATTCTGTCCTCAGATAGAAAGATTGTACATTGGCACTGTGTGGTGATGGCTCTCTTGGGTAACATGGCTCCAGTCTGAACCAGTAACCCTGTACAACTGGTGAAGTGTTTCATCCTGAATCATCAATTCACTAGCTTTCATAGGATTATGTTGAATCTCTTATTTCCTGTTCTGGAAGATTCTTCAATTTTATCTTCCAAATTACATATTACTGTTGTTATTTTAACTTCTGCTATTATGTTTTTAATTCCTAAAAGCTTATTTTTGATCTATGAATGCTCTTTGTTGAGAGTGCCTTGTTCTTGTTTCATGCTGCAAAGGTTTGTCTATCTCTCTGAATATGTTGATAAATTATTTTTCTCTGTATAAGCTATTTCTTTGTGTTGAGTTTTTTCTACCTACTTTGATCTACATTTTCCATGTTAAAATCTTTCCATAAATATCCACTGATCTTTGGGCTGCTCAAGGGAGCTAAAATCCCGATCAAATGTTCCAAATGTAAGGAGAGACTTGATAGCTTTGAATTTTATTTAGGGTGATCGGGAGAGTTGATTTATTTGTTGGAAAGGTACCTAATGTCAGTATCATTAGGTACTTCTGACTGGCCATTATCTCAGAGAAAAGTCTTTGAACTCTGGAGGATAAAAGAATCAAATCTGAGATCTGAACAGGAAGTATTAGTACTTAGTATTCAGCAGTCAGAATACATTTTGTCACTTAATTCTTCTTCTTTTTTTTTTTTTTTTTAATAGTATGACACACTCAGCCATGCCTGGCAACCATCTTCCAATCTTGAATCCTTGTGTTTTGCTCACTCTGGAAAACACAAACATATCTCCAGATTTTGGCCACCGTAGTAGTAGCACGGCATGGGAGAGCAATACTTAGAAATGAGTTGCTTCTCAAACTGCTTTTACTCCACCTTCCTCATCCAACCAGTTCCAAAGTTATCTGCTCTTCCAGTTCCTGAGACTTTAGTGAAACCTATGACATAACTCTAGATTGTTCTCGGCTTTCTCCGACTACTGGTTTAAGATTCAGCTTTCCTGGGTTTGTTAACTTAGTTCTAAATTATCCATCTGCTTCCCAGCTACACTATGTTGTAGCTATGCTCTTCTGTTCTTGTGGGTTGACATATTTCAAAGAAAAATCTATTTTTTATCCATTTTTTTCGTTTATTTTTGTTTCTTTCATTACAGGCATGGAGATATAAAGAAAGAGAGAAAGGAGAGAGAGACGCACACACATATACCCAGCAGAGTCTGTGTGCGATGATACACTCCCAGCCTTAGCCAGCCTGGATTATGGGCACTCACATGTGCCCAGGGTGCCCAAGGAGACCCTGAGATGCAAACTCAGAACCTGCCATGTGGTTCCAGTCTTGCAGAGCAGTGCATTACCAATGGACCACCACTACTGGCTCTGACTTAGTGTGAATGGGATTTTAAAGAGGAAAAGAGGACACCAGCAGATGGTATAGCTGTTACACTGCTGGACTCCCACATGGCCAACTATGGTTTGAGTCCTGGATCTGGTGGCTTGAAACATGCCCGGTGGCTTGAAACATGCTGGGCATGTGTGCATGTTTGCCTAAGATTCCACAAGGAGAATGGAGGAAAAGAAACTGTGGCATGGCCATCCCCCCTGCAGAGTGATTTCTGACTTTCTCTCTTACTGTCTTTATCTCTCTCTCTCTCTCACTGGAGAGCACACATGCCCTAAAACAAAAAGTCCTTAAAAACAAAAGAGGAAAAGGGTGACATGCCATCTTACCCTAGAAAACGTCCAATGCTTCAGATACTTAACCAGCTTACCCTCAATCTTATGTACAGTGTGTCAGTTTGAGGACATTTTACGATAGGATTTGTTTTAGTTTTGTTTATATTATGAGGTCTTTATGCATTTCCTTGCTTCCTTAGCCCATGTTCATGGCTTTAAGAAGGTCAATTACATCAGATTAGTTTCACAACCACAGGTCCAAGGCAGGTGGTAAGCTGATAGACATTCCTGCAATAGTCCCTTTTTTTTTTTTTTTTTTTTTTTTTTTTTTTTTTTTTTTTTAACTTTCAACATAGTTGATAGTCAGGAATTGCTGGCCACATGCACTGTTTTTCTTTTGTGATATTTGTCTTGCATCTATGGTACTAGCACCATGCTTCCCTTACCTGGAGCTTCAAGGGGAGTGTATCATAGCAAGTGATGTAGGGGAGGGGAGGATGAGCAGGGTGGAGCAGGAACCAAGCTCCCTTTGCCACAGCAAGCTTCCAGGCTGACGCAAACCCACACTGAAGGTGGGAGAAGACGGACACAGCTAAGTCGACTGTGGAGATTTGATTACTTCATAGGAATTATCATTGGAATGTGCTGCTGTCTGCATAAGTACAATGTGTGTTTCTTACCCAGGGCAGGGATTCATAACTAACTTGAACCCATGGGGCATTAGGCCTATAGAAAAAAATCCACATTTCAGCTAGCTGTGGCCAGTGGTTAAGGTGACTGGATCTCACATAGCCAATCATGTGGGTGAACCCTGGACTCAGCAGCTTTAGAGGCAGGCTGGGAGCCTATGCTTCTGTGCCCAACATCCCGAAAACAGAGAGGAATGGAGGAGAAGAGATTACAGTATGACCAAGCCCCTGAGGAGTACTTTCTTCCTTTCTCTCTCTCTGGCAAGTGCATGCACTCTCTGGCAAAAAAATAAATACATTCATTCATTCATTCATTCAAAACCTTATTTCTATCTTGGATGAAGAAAAATGTTTATTTTCACTAAATTCTAACATTTGTTTTTAATTTAATGTAAAATGCTAGCAACAAATTCTCAAAGTATTATCAGTATCTGTGGTTGCCAGCGATAGAAATCACATATATGTATAATTTATGTGAGATTCTTGTGGATGTCTTGAAATACAATACTGTTTCCCTTCATTGCTATTTCAAAATTATGGTGGCTATTTGACTCATCACCAGTTCTTGCAGTTTAATGTGCCAATAAAGCATCACTAATTCTATTATCACTATATATATATGTGTGTGTGTGTGTGTGTGTGTGTGTATGTGTGTGTGTGTGTATGTGTGTGTGTGTGTATGTATATATATATATATATATACACATATATATATAAAATTCTTGGGACTGGTCTTTTAATATCATTGGCTTCTTTTTAATGCTACATGTTTTATTTTATTCACATAAAAGCATGATTCTGAGGGGGTTCTGAACTTCAAAGATGTCTATGGAGTAGAAAACTCAATACTCTGATCCAGAAGGATGAGGGAATCCATGAGTCTGCTGACGTGTACATGAGAGGACAGTGTTTACCCCCGCTCAGAACGGTTTACAGGGAGACAGAAATCATTTAGCATGCCAGGCACATGCGTGAACCGATTACCGCGAGCCATGTGATAGTGCTGTGGAGGGCATGGGGGCTGATCTGCATCGGGGAAGCCATCTAGCTCAACTTCGGGCATGTGCTCTCTGCACTGCCACGTGCAGGATGGAGGAGTTGGAGAGACAAACCAAGGGCACAGCAATGGTCTAGGCAGAATGGACAGCTTCTGTGAAGGGCTGGAAGTGAGAGAGAACATGATTTCCTCGTGCCCGAATGTAGCCATTGAGAAGAGTGGGAGAAGGCAGAATGTAGATCTCGTTCATTTGTTTACAAGTTCATTGTCAACCCCCACCAGGATGTGCTCCGGCCAACAGTGTGTTTATTCCACTGCGTGTCTCTGCTGTCTGGAGTAATACTCAGGACCCAGTCAAGGCTCACTAAGTGTGGACTGAATTAGTGAGCAAACAAGCAGCAGATCACAGAGAGGCTTGGACATCATGAGAAGTTTCTGGGGCTGGCCTGTGACTTGGTGGCTGAGGGAGGCTGGATCTCCTGGTTGTTTTCCCCCACCCCCTTCCCACCTGCGACTTGAAAAATACCAGGCCCCTGTGTGTGCATGCCCCAAATCACAACAGGCTGGAGGAATGGGAGGACAAGGGACTGCAGTATGACCAAGCCAAGTGCTTTCTCCCTCCCTGTCTCTCTGGTGAGTACATGCGCCCTCTGGCAATTGAAAAAAAAAAGAAGAAAAAGCCTCTGGACCTTGTGTCTAATGAGTAAAGTGCTTCTGAAATGACTCAGCAATATATCTGTGGCTAATACAAAAACAGTAATTTTACCCCTAAAATCACACTGGATCTAGTATGAATATTAAACTGTCCCTGAAAGAATTTTCATCCAGCTCTCAAGGTCTCCCCCACTGCACAACAGGAAGGTGTGAAGAAAACATGGACAAAAGACCTTCCAAAAGCCGACATACATGAGGAAACCTAGTATAGTAACGCTCAGATCCAAAGCCCGAGCGATCACAAGGCAAAGAGCCTCATTCCTCAGAATTAAGAAACAGTAATTCACAAATAAACTTCATCAATAGGAGCAAGAACACATTATAGAAAGAACAGAGATGGGTATTAGAATTTTGCATATGAAAACTTATTCTATAATTTCAAGCTGCCGTATTTTTGCCTTTTTTCCATTTTTAGCTATGAAGTATGAAAACGCATTTTAACATCCAGAACTGGAAAGAAAAGTTGTTACATTTTAAAACTTACAAAATAACATGCTTTCGGGACCAGCAGTTAGCGTAATGGCTATGTCGCTGGACTCCCACGTAGTCGACCGCGGTTCGAGTCCCGGACCCGGCGGCTTAAACTCACGCCGGGCGCGTGTGCGTGCGTGCCCAAGATCCCGAGAGGAGAATGGAGGAGAAGGGATTGTGGCGTGGCCATCCCCCCTGGGGGGTGATTTCCTGCTTTCTATCTCTCTGTCTCTCTCTGTCTGTCTGGCGAGCGCACGCGCCCTATAGCAAAAACCTCTCCAAAAAAAGAAAAAAAATAAAAAAATAACATGCTTTCCTGGGGTTCATTACCATCTTGCATATTTTTGGATATATCTATGGGAGATCCTCCACAGCCTCTTGTCATAGCATAAAGGTTAGTTTCCATCTAGAAAATTCTATTAGCCCACCCTACTTTTACTGTCATTTGTATCTAAAATCCAAGTCAGAGATCCACTATCTTTTTCATCTCTCCAACTACTTGGCTCCATCAGTCATTAATAAATGGTGAATCAGGCCAGCCAGTGGTATAGCGATTGAGGCAACTAGATCCCACGTGCCTGACTGCATGGTTCCAGTTCTGGACCTCGTGGATTGAAAAACATGGTGTGTGTGTGTATGTGTATGTGTGCATGTCCCAAATCCTGAGAAGAATGAAGAAGATATTGTGATGGGGCCATCCCCTCTCTGGGGGATGCTTTCTAATGACTCCCCTCCCTTGTCAGGTGAACGCATACACACTATAGCAAGTTTCAAAAACTTAAGAAATAGTGATCCCACTCCGATGAGTTCATGCACATATTTCCATTCTAACTTTCAGGACTTCATTCTTCTTTCCTTGGGTTTCTTTTAATCAATCTAACACAATATCCTATGAGATCCCCTAGCTTTGTGTTCACTGAAACACCAAGCATAGATCCTAAAGGTCAGTGAACTGACATCAAGAGAATCCTCATCTCCATGTCATTTGAAAAACTACTAGTTTTGTTACTCATTCATGGCAGGAGCCAGAATCCTGAACAAGACCAATGCAAGCAATGGTGCTTCAAAACTTTTTCAAAAGTATCAACAGCATGCATGAGACAGAGACAGCAGAGTCTTCACACCCACAATCTCTCCCCCACCACAGCCCCAGGTCACGGGTACTTATGTGCCTGGTGTACTCAGAGGTCTCTGAATGTGAACCTAAAACCTTCCCATGTGGGCCAACCTTCGAGCGTCTTTTACTGCTGTGCAACCATCTAGTCCCAGAAAACTTCCCACTGAAAATGATCCAAATGCCAGGCACTCTTCCAAGTCTTCTATATACATTAAGTCATTCAGTCCTTACACCTCCACGAGAAAGGTACTCTTACATCCCTACTGCACAAATGAGGGAGCTGGATTTCATGGAGGCTTACTCCCTTGCTCATAGTCACCCTTCTAGTAGGTTTGAGGACAGATCAAACCCAGGCAGGCTGGCTACAGAGTTACCCTGCAACAACTGAAATGTGTTGCTTTGTTTGTACTATGATTATGCATGTGTCTGTGTGTGCAGAAACTCTGCAAGGCCTGCCGTATTTAACCAGTTCATTCCTTAATGGCCCATTCAACTCTCAGTACTAGTGAAGTACCAAGAAGTGTGCACAACGAATGGGGGGTAGCACTAGGGAAGTGGCTAAGGGCGTGGGAGGCTTGCGTGTTTAATGAAACAAGTGTGAGAACCACAAGGACACGATAGATTTCAGAGGAGCTACTGAAGGGAGAGCAGGCAATCCACTCATATTTTAGGAGTTCAGGGAAAATTCCCAGATAAGTTAGTGCGCCAGTGTGGGGTGAGTGTCGGAGACCAGCACTAAGCCCACAGAGGTCCAGAGGATGGGCAGAGCAAATCCAAACTTTCTGCAAAGCCTTGCTATTCCTGGTTGGCGTGCCCAGAGCTCGGCCTCTTGTTCTGCTGGTGGTCACTGAGCAGAGCACCACGGGTCCCTTTCACCTACCCGCCAACTTATCGCAGCCAGAAAAGACAGCTCTTTTAAAGGTAGGGTTTCATGCAGACACATCCTAGAATTTAAATGACTTCAGGGACATCTGCAGTAAAGCTGAAGGAAACACCCCAAAGGCCAAAGGAAACAAGCTTTATTGAATTTACAATGCAGAAAATATTTGTAGTTCCTCAGACATTTGCGTTGCTATAAAATTACACTTTATGGTATAATTATTAATGGTTTGAAGAGAAGTAAACAGCATAAACGAAATATTGCCCAAACTATGAAAATGTAAACCATATAAATCAAAATCATAAAACAATTATTTGATACTCAGAGGCCTACTTAATATATACATATGAAATTTCTTACACACACATACAATAAAAGCCCACAAAAACCGTCACTCTGAAGCCGATCACTGTACAAATATGAAAATAAATCTTTATCTTTAACCTCAATTTTATCTTCAGCAGGAGGGTTGTGCAACTTGAGTTTATGCAAATCACAGCTCATATTAAATAATCAAATGTCACATATGTCATACAAAGTGGCAAGTGGGAAAAATAAATTAGAAAAATGCACGGGGCTAAAAGTTAACAGTGGAAAGCGTTTCCCTACCCAACATTGTTTTCTATAATGAAATGAAAATAGTATTCAGTGTACCAGCAAATATAAAAAAGAGGGTTGTATAATTGTAACTTTTAAAAGTTTTCAAAGGAAAAACAGACAAGGTAAGTTACTTCCGTAGGAATATACAGATGTATCAAAATAAGTCTAAGTTAAAAACATTACATACTTTCACCCTTACAGAAAATACACTTTAAATTTGAGCACACCTTCATGCAATCAGAATATCAGTAATAATCATGATCTCCCAGCAATGCAGCTAAAAAGGCTTTAAGTGGCCTACTTCAAGCAAGATTGCCACTCAGAAGTGAGTTTTGGGATTACAATGCCAACATATTTATCCAGGTTCTCCTAAGTCATTACAAATGTCTGGTATGTCTAAAGAAGGCACCTATGTAATCTCCTAATCAATTTGGGGAGACTTCTAGTACAATCCAGAGGCAAAGGCCAAGCTAATACTTCTGTATTATAGGTATACTCTTATTTACAGATTGGAAAACAAATATAGAGGCACTATGTAGGAAATAAATAAGGACAACATGATAATACACACACTTAACAGTTTTGTGCAACTGTACCAGAACCTAAGTGTGTCCCATATGTCAACACATATATACCCAGTCCACTCTCACCTGGGCTCCAGAGTTACCACATGGCAAAGTTTTTGTTTTTCCATGCCACAAAAATAATAACCACTCATCCCCATCTCCCGTTTATTTTGATAATTCCCCACTAGCAAGGCATTCTTTCTGGTCAGATAAGTAACCTTTGTTTTCTGGTTTCTTTTCTGGAATCAAACTACACAAAACAGGAAGTAGGAATTCATTGTAAAATAGATGAGAATAGATAGTGAGAATAGAATAAAATAAATAGAGGATGGAATAAAATGGTGAGAATAGATCCAACTTTACAATAAAACTACTGCATGTCTTCTATAGGATGAAGGTAGGCTTTCAAACACTAACTGATGTTTTAACCGTGTATCATCTTGTGTGTAATGTATCTGGTCAATTTCCATTAAAAAAAAAATCTAAGTTGGGGGAATTTAGAGTTCGGTCGTGAATATAATTAACAGGAAAAAGAATGCTACATGGAATTGTTTTAATTCAACAAAATTAATTTTTTTAGCTTATACAGTAAAGACAGATATTGTTCAAGGTTTAGGAAGCAGCTTAAGGGCCAGACTATATGAAATAAGGTAAGTTCAAAGCTCTTGTTGCAAATAACTTAATTGGTTCTGGCCACTATGAACCAGGTATCGCTGGCCCACCCTAGGGTCAGGTGTTGACTCCCTTATCTCGTAAAAACATTTCAGCAGCAAGTCTGAGAGGCACTGCAGCTTCTAGAAGGAGAGCAAGACCCTCTATGTTATGAGTGATGACCAGAGACTACTCACATTAAAGAAAAGACTCTGACTCACCTTTCTTAACAGTAATCCCTGCATTAAAGATACTATTTTCCAAACCCATGCATAATATTCCTTTCCTTGTTCATTATTTAAAAAGAAGTTGATGCTTGCAAGTTGGGAGCAGATTTGCATTCTATGACAGAGAATGATTTTAAATCATGAAACAATTTGAAATAAACATGAGTATGTTCATTTGGCAAAATGTTACAATGTTCTAAGTGCTAGTATATATTTTTAATGAGATATAATTTGCATACTATAAAATTCATCCTGTCAAAGTATACAAGTCAGTAGTTTTTAGTGTACTCAGGAAGTTATGCAATCATCACCACCTTTCTAATTCCAGAATGTTCTCACTATCCCCAAAAGAAACCACATACACAGAGCAGTCACTCCCAGCCCCAGTTTTCCTCGGCCTCCAGCAACCACCCGCTGGTATGTAATTTTAAGCCAAGAGTGACAACTTCTTTGGGCATCGTATGTTCAGTAGTATGTGGCTTTCTATGTTTTCATTTGAATTCTTAACTTTGAATTTGAACAACAGATTTCATATGTATTCTGAGATTGTAAAATGCCCTCTTTTATACATAACTTTGTCTGAATTTTTTTTTTCTTTATACATAAAAAGGTAGATTTTTCTATGTCCACTGGAACCTAAACCATTACCAATTGTTTTTCTTAATTAAATTCTGTTCTTCTCCTGAAGTGGGAAAAATTGATACCTCAGTATTTGAAAAGCAGGAATAGCCAGAATCCTTACTAACTGTGGACATCATACTCTCTTTCCCGCTGCTAAATAGCGACAGAATCTGAGAGGTGCCAAGGCCAGCAGGGCCCAGGATGCCACACTCCTTGTTCTACAGGCGAGAAAACATATCGAACATGGGTTCGTGATGTGAACAAGAGCAAGGCTAGTTCATAGCAAAGCAATGATGATAACCCCCTTTTACTAGTGCTCTTGCGTCAGATACTATAATTAAATATTGTCATAGGTGTCCTGTACATGGATCCAACTGTTACATCGGTGAGTCTGCATTGAGCATGTGATATTAGTTTTACCACTGTAAAGATATTTATGTGTTCTCTTTTAAGACTCTGTAAGGAAAAGACAAGTGTATTCAGCCAAAGGGCCTAAATCACTCATTGAGGTATAGCAAATGAAGAGCCAAAGTTCTGGAGGGACCCAAAAGCATGGTCTCGATTTCCCAGACTGCAACTCCATGTGACAGGCCAGTAGGATGTCCCATGCTATAGAGAACCAACCAAGTCACACACATTCAGGATCTTGGAAACAAAGACTTGCTAGGCCGTGGAAGTGTGGGACTTAACCGCTGCAACAATTCTTCGTTGACTTTTTGGAACTGTTCCCAGTCAGATTGGTAATGGATTTTCTGTCATTTTCATCAGTTCTTTTTTTCACTTCCCTGGAGAGAGACAGAGATGGGGAGGATTACAGAGGTATGAGGATTACTAAGGCACAAATGGCTCTGGAGAAATAAAAATAGAAGTGCCGAATGTTGGCATGAGTCACTTAGACGTAGGTCTAAATGCTTTATAGGTGTTGACTTATTTAGTCCTTATTTGGTCCTCATAAGAACCATACAAACTTGCTGTACTCCATTTTATGTGGGAGAAAATGAACGCCGAAGGTTGAGATAGTTCAATTGGGGGTCACAAGATGGGAGAACTGAGATTCAAACCATGCAGTCTGGCTCTAGCACCTGAATTTCGAGCACAAGGACACAAACACACACTTACACACACACCTATACACATGCACATAGGCACACTCTACCTCTGCTCTCTCCTGAGGTGTCAGGGTACTGTGCTGAGGGGTCTTCAAAAAGTTCATGACTAATGTGTATTATTAAAAAAACTATGCTTGGATTTCAAAACTTTTTTTGGCACCAAAATAAATTCATACTTAAATTCCATTTTCCGTGAACTTTTTTAAGTCCCCTTGAATTATGTGACCCATATATGTCATTTAAGATTGTTTTGCAGCCAATTAATAAATCTAAAAGGAAATGGTTGAAATTAACTTTATTAGTCTTTTGTATTTAACCAAGTGTAGCAAAAATATTGTCATGTTAGCATGTAATCAATAAAAATACTGAGATGGTGGCTATAAATTAGCAAGATTCAGAAGGTGCTAACATGTCTCACCTTTTGGGAACTCTGCATTGTGAGTCAGAAAGAAGACATCTCAATGACAAAAATCAAAGGCAAATCTTACTGTAGACCACCAGATAAATACTACATACATTCTCACATTTTTCCTTATTTAATATGCACATGTACATATACGTGTGCATGTGCACACACACACACACACACAGCACTGCTGGTGAGTGTTATTCTCACTTCACAGATAAGAAAATAAAGGCTCAAGGGAAAAAAATTGAAAATGCAAAATTCAGCTTGTGACTTCCCCTATGACTCACTACCTTTGATTTGACGGTAACGTAATGCATGTTTATGAAAAACCATATTGTTTCCTATGGAGATGTACAACGACTAAGTATGAAAAAAGAAACAAAACAAAAAAAGAAGACTCACTTCCAACTTCTGACCTCCAGAACTGCCAGATAAAAAATCTTTGTTTAAGTTAGTACAACTAAAGGAATTTGTTACAACAACGAAAGAAAACTAATATAACTTCCAAATACAAAACTTGGTCATTTTGTCATTCAAAAAATGCCCAGTTTATCCCAGGCTCTGGGACCCTCAGCTAGTGAACTCTGTTGAAGAGGTGGGTGTCCAATAACTGATCACAAGGTCCTGAAGAGAGCTGCTAACATCCATGTTCAGCATGTGGTCAGGTGCAGGGATATGGAGCTTTGAAGAGACTTTGACACTGAAAGAACACCTTGAAAGAACAGAATTCACCTGCAGTGAATGAGGAAAGGACATCCCAGGTGCAGGGAATGGCACGCACAAAGGCAGAGTCATTGAAGAGCTTGGCTATGACTGGACACAGTTTGCTGTGCCTACAGACTATCACTCATTTGGGAAAAACATTAAGATTTGATCAGAGGCAGGTGAGGTTGGGCTGTGAAGGACTATCAGTCACACACTAAGAAGCTCAGACCTTATGGTGTAGGTAGGACACTAATGCAAGGTGATAAGCAAGACAGTAAAGATTAATTGGATTCTTATTTGCAGAGATTATCTTAACTGCAGTGAGAGGGTGAACTAGTGTTAGAGAATCTCTGAGACAGAAACTCCTGCATTAACCCAGACAGGAAATTTGGAGGCTTATACAAATTACAGAGAGAGTCAGAGAGAAAGAAAAGTACAGACTCAAGAAAGACACAGAGAGATCACTGAATCAACTGAATAAGCCAGTAGACATAGGGAATGAAACAAGAAAGGAAAGGAATCAAGATTAACTCTGGGTGCCTATTTTTCAATTATAGTTATGGTAGATTCCTGAGAAAGGAAATATGGAATGAGGCACCATTTTAAAGAAACATTAACATGGGCCAGCAGTTAGCATAATGGCTCTGTCGCTGGACTCCCAAGTAGTCGACGGCAGTTCAAGTCCTGGACCCGGCGGCTTAAACTCACGCCAGGGCGCATGTGCATGCGTGCCCAAGATCCCGAGAGGAGAATGGAGGAGAGGGGATTGTGGCGTGGCCATCCACCCTGGGGGGTGATTTCTCGCTTTCTGTCTCTCTGGTGAGCGCACGTGCCCTATAGCAAAAACCTCTCAAAAAAAAAAAGAAAAAGAAAGAAAGAAACATTAACACATTAGGATTTGGGCATGTTGAGTACCACATGGCACTTTCAGATGGTGGTTCCAAATACGCTCATGGAATTTTAGAGAGGTTGGGTTAATAATACAGAAACTGGAAGTCACTGACTAGAGATGGCTCTAGGAGCCCTGGGGATGGAAGATTAGACAGAGCGGAAGAGTAAAGGGGAAGAACATGCAGAATGGTATACCGAGACTGTCAACACGCAAATCAGGGCAGTAGGGAAAAGTCCTGATTTCTCCACTTTCTATCGTGTCTCTTTGAGCAAGGCACTTAAACACACTAAGGACTGATTTGCTCATCTGTAAAGTAGGTAAAACAGTCACAGAATCCTCACAAGACAACCTGCATTTCTTCCTTCCTTTGGCCTCCTATTAGCTATAGGTCACATGCCTGGCTGATTATGTTATTTCTCTTCCTTTGCTTTACTTTTCTTATTTCTTTTCTTTTCTCTTTTCTCTTTCTTTTTTTTTGTTTGTTTTCTGATGTTAGGTTGGAAGGCCTATCTTTTATCCCCTTGGTATATCTATTGAACATGTCAAGAGGTTATGCATCTTGTATGTGCTCATAACATTATTGAACCCAACCTACAAATGGGAGAAAAATATGTAAAAACTCCACATCTGTCAAAGTATAAACAGATTATATAAAAATGAATTAATAAACAGATTATATAAAAAATGAAAATATGAGAGGTCAAAAGGCAGAGTGGTGGTTAAGGCACTGGACTTCCAAATGGTTGACTGCAGTTCAAATTCTAGACCTGGTGGTTTGCTCTCACTTTCTCTCTCTGTGTGTATCTCTCTGCTGAGTGCACATGCCCTAAGCAAATTTAAAAACAATAATAAATAAAACTAAATAAATTATTCTTTAAAAAATGTGAGTATCTCCTAACCAGAAAAGAAAAAGCCATCCCCAAAACTCCTAACAATCCAATTTAAGAATGGACAATTGATCCAAACAGACGACTCTTGAACAAAGACATATAAATGGCCTAAGCACATATGAAAAAATGTTCAACCTCAGTAATCATAAGGGAAATGCAAATCAAAACCACACAGAGATATCACCTCACCATGGTCAGAATGGCTATTATCAAATAAACAAAGAATAACAAGCGCTGGTGAGGCTGCGTAGAAGCGGAGCCCTCATGTACTCTTGATGGGAGTGTATATTAGTACAGCCACTGTGAGAAAACCAGAAACAGAAATCTCACATGATTCTGCATCCCAGCCCACTACTGAGTATATATCCAAATCAATGTATCAAAGAGATATCTGTACTTCCATGTTTCCTGCAGCATTATTTACAAAAACTGAAGATACGGAATCAACCAACATGCTCAACAAATGGTAAATGGATGAAGAAAATGTAGTAAATATAAACAGTGACATACTACTAATCCATAAAAAGAATGAGCTCCTATCATCTGAGGTGAAATGGATAAATAAGGAAGAAACCACATTAAATGAAATAGGCCATGCTCTGAGAGACAAACACTGTATGTCCTTATTTAAAAAACACCACACCCTTAAGGAGAAGCTAAAAGACTTGATTATGCAGAAGCAGAGTTTAATGGTGGATACCAGAAGCTGGGAAAGGGGAAGAGGGAGTGGAGGCAATGGAGAGACACAAGGTTAACATACGAGAGTGCACGTAGAAGGATGGAAGGATTATAGAACAGTAGAGCACGATAAAGAAAGTTGGTGACAACTTCATATTTATTTCCAGATAACTAGCAGAACAAATTCTGAATGTGAAGAGAAAGTAACAATAAACGTTGGAGACTGTATGATCTCCATACTGAATTTCTTGATTTGATTATTATGTGCCATATATATATTTTGAAAAATTACCTCGTAACTTAAAAAGGTAAACAATTATATGTACATCAGAAATTACAATAAAAATGATTCTAAAAAAAAGAAAGAAGACAAGGGGAAGAAGCATATACAAACATCTTTCATCCAGGCTTGTGTCTTTAATTTATCAAAAATTTAGCCATGCCTCAGTTTAAGGAAATCAGAAAGAACTGCAAACATTTAAAACTAGAAAAATTAAGTCATCTCACTGAAACTTCCATAAGCTTAGCAACTGTATTTCATTTTATTTTTGAAAAAAGTATTTATTTACTCTTTAAATTTATCATCATTATTATTTATTTATTTGTGACAGGGCATGTGTGCTCACTAGGGGAGAAAGAGCGAGAGAGAGGGGCCTGCACAGCAGGCCGGGCCTGCGCGGGCTCTGCGCCCCGCGTGCCCCTGCACGGCGGGCTGGGCCAGCGCTGCGGGCCGGGGCTCTGCGCCCCGCGTACCCCTGCGCGGCAGGCCGGGGCTCTGTGCCCCGCGTGCCCCTGCACCGCGGGCCGGGCCTGCGCGGCGGGCCGGGGCTCTGCGCCCTGCGTGCCCCTGCGCGGCGGGCGGGGCTCTACGCCCCGCGTGCCCCTGCGTGGTGGCGGCCGGGGCTCTGCGCCCCGCGTGCCCCTGCGCAGTGGCAGGCCGGGCCTGCGCAGCGGGCTGGGGCTCTGCGCCCTGCGTGCCCGTGGACGGCGGCGGTGCCACGGGCCCGGGGCTCTGTGCCCCGTGTGCGCCACAGGCCGAGGCTCTGCGCCCCGCGTGCCCCGCTCGGCGGGCCTGCACATGGGCCCTGGGCCCGCGCTCTTGTTTCCCCCCCTGCCTGCTCGTGGCCACCGGGCCTGCATGTGGCCCCCGGGCCTGCGCCTGCGTGTGGCCACCGGCCAAGGGCGGTGGGGTGGGGCCGAGGACTGGGATTGAGAGCTTGCGACTGCAGGCAACAGAAAGAAACTTTGGCTGTCTTGAGCCAATTGAGAAATGTATTGTATGGGAGGATTTTCCCTGCCTATGGACAGTGAGAGGATGATGGTTATCAGCCCTGCATTGCCTCGGGGGAAAAACAAGAACTACTCTAGGATTCTTAAGGAAGTCAGATACCCATGACTCGCGCTGCGGATACCCACAACACCATTCCTGGTAATCATATAATGGATGATGTGCTGCATTGGCTGGTAATCACCTCTGCTTTCCAGAATCGCTTTCCTGAAACTGTATCCCATGGAGACACACCTGCAATTGTGGAGCTGCGCGAGACCCACCCTTAATCCAGCCCTGAATGGAATCTATGCTCCCTATTGTTAAAAACTATATGAGCTGATAATTGAAAAAAAAAAAAAGGAAACTGAAAGAACTGGAGGAAACTGAAAGAACTGGAGGATACGGTAGCGGGGATGGCAACTGCAGATGCTAGAGACAGTATGGGAGAGGTAATGGGAATGGGTAATTGGGGGCGGAGGGGAGGGATTCAGGGAACAAGCAACACACTTAATAGACATAAAAGTGAAAGGTTGTCTGTTGATGATAATGTATATGGTATAGTCATTGTCTTGACTGATGTGCACTGTATTCATGCTGGGAAAAGCCATGTTGTACACTGTAAAGAGGTGCAATGATTAAATTAAAAAAAAAAAAAATCACAATAAATAGGGACCAGCAGTTGGAAAAAAAAAAGAGAGAGAGAGAGAGAAAGAGAGAGAGAAAGAGAAAAGTGATAAAGCAAGTTTCCAGATCCGACACCGGACCATGTGTGAGTCCAGCGCCTTAACCATCACACCGCCTGCTGGCCCCAACAAGTGTATTTTAAATGACTCAGCCTCAGTGACAGATTTCAATCCAATGGGCACAGTGCTTGTGCTGAATGGTAATCATCCTGAGCTTTTAGTGTCTCCAATTTCAGGCCATTGACCAATTAAATGCCTGTTAAACTTGAATCAACTGCAAAAAGTTTAAAGCCCATGGTTCTGGTGATGGCAAATGTACTCACTCATGTGTCAATGGTTGTGAAAGATGACCTATCAATACTACATAAAAACTGCATTTGGAGAAACTTTTCTTGGGATTGAGAGGTTTCCAAGGCAAAGGAATTTGGTTGTTAACCAAACATTTATGGCCTTCTTTCAAAAACAAATACTGTTTCAGGCAGTGCACACCCATACGCTCTTATAGCAAAACAAATACTGTTTCAGGCAGTGCACACCCATACGCTCTTATAGCTCAAGATTTCGGACATTATGTTGTGTAGAGGGACCGTGCTGAGATCTACTTGAGAAATCTAAATGGAGAACTTACATGTTTTGCATTAGACCTAACTTCATACAGGTTGAATAATTTCCCAAAATAATGATTGTATTTGTCTATTTAAGACTTGGATACTCTGACAAGTAATTTTAAAGGTAGAAGATAAAGCAACAAAAGCCTTTGTTTTATTTATATATTCTATATTTAACACATTACTAACATAACTAAAGGTCCCAATTCAGGCCATAATTCAGTAATAATTATTAAAAACAAAAACAGAACGCTCTGTGAAAAGTGACTCATGAGAAGCTTGTCTAACTTCTATAATTGACTGAGGCTTAAAAAAGAACGATGGTCTGGGAACCAGCAGTTAGCGTAATGGCTATGTCGCTGGACTCCCATGTAGTCGACCGCGGTTCGCGTCCCAGACCCGGTGGCTTAAAAAACTCATGCCAGGCGCGTGTGCGTGCGTGCCCAAGATCCCGAGAGGAGAATGGAGGAGAAGGGATTGTGGCGTGACCATCCCCCCTGGGGGGTGATTTCTCGCTTTCTGTCTCTCTGTCTGTCTCTGTCTGTCTGGCAAGCGCACGCGCCCTATAGTGAAACCCTCTCAAAAAAAAAAAAAAAAAAAAGAACGATGGTCTAACCATTATGCAGCTGGAGTGCCCTTGTTATCAAAGTGTCTTTGCATACCAGTTGCTGTAAGTAAGCAAACACAAGCCCGTGTCTAAGCTATCCTGCAAACAGGGCCGATGCCTGGCTGGCCTGACGAGCCACCAAGGAGCTGATGGGGAAAGGGCACAGGCAGCCATGGCCTCTCCCATCTTTATGATGCAATGACGAGAATCAATCCTGCATCCTGGGTGTGACTGCGGCACCATGGAGCTGTTTAACTTTGATATGACCCTATTAGACATTGCATAGCGGCTATGTACACAGTGGAGGACAGGTTGTTGTATATATTATAAGAATCACAGACTGTTGGAAACGACCTGTGAGATCCTTTTGCCAGCTCTTTCCTCAGCTTACAGATTAGAAATGCCTAAAGACAGACAGGAACTTGTTCAAGTCTCCATAGCTATTTAGCAGTGGATTTAAGAATGCCTTTAGCGACTGTGGTGTTCAAATCTCGGACCTGGTGGCTTGAAAATTACACCACACGTGTATGTCCAGGCCCAATCCCCCTATAGGAGAACGGAGAAGAAGGGATTGCAATGAGGCCATCCCTTGCAGGAGGTGATTTCTCATTTTCCTTCTCACAGTCTCTGTCTGTCTCTCTAGTGAGCACACATGCTCTACAGCAAAAACCTTAAAAAAATAAAATAGTTTTTGGGTCTTCTGACACTACAATCCTCCCATATGCTGGGCAGCAGCCAGTAACCACGCACAAGGCCTGACCTGCACGTCCTTACTGATGTGAGGAAGCAGCACCACAGAAACTGACAAAGGCCAGGGCAGCATGAGCTCTTGAGCAGCCTGGGACCCATGATGCTCCGGGGAACAAGTGAATTTCCCTACCCCATCCGCCCCTGCAGCTACCACACATCACTTCCACCCAGCGGTCTTCAGGTACGTATTAATGAAACGCCAACACAACCATTTGAAGAAATGAAAACACAAATTCAGCAATCATTCCATCTTTAGTAAAGTCGAACACTGTATTTCAGCGAATTCTTCCCCCTTACTAGATCTAGCTTGTGCAGTCAAAAGGAGCTGGTGCACCCTATGCACCACCAGATGCCTGGGATCTGTTACTGACTGAATATATAAAGGTTTACTCAGGCTTTTTTTTTTTTTTTTTTTTTTTTTTTTTTTGATCAATGTAGTATTAGCCCAGGATTCTCCTACTAGTAACAGGGGAAAAAAAGAAAAAGAAAAAGAAAACAAACAAACAAAAGCCAAATCCATGTAATTCAGCTGAATCTATATATGTTTAAATATTTGCCTTTTAAAACTGTTCTAGGCCACACTCAAAGTTGGCAATGTTTTGCATTAAGAGAAGATGACTCTCAGCGCTGTGGGGTGAGGTGGCCATCTATCTGACCTACTGATAGCTTTGATATGTACTGATGTCAAAGAGGCAGGTGTTCAGAGGTGTCAAGTGTGAGTCCAAGCAATCTACCAGGCCATACCACAAACTACTGTCAAACAGGCCACATAACGTACTGCAACCTGGCAGGTTTCCTGATTCTCTGAAGTGAGAGCTAAAGTCTAACCCTAGGCCTAATCCAAGCACTCTATTAACAGAATTATATTGTATTAGGCACTATCAATAGCAAGCTATTAACTGAAAAACCAGCACTGAAAATACTGCAAAGGTGCTGGCTTTGTGGCTTGGTGATTAAGGCATCTGGATCTCACATGACTGACCTCATGGTTCAAATCCTGGACCTAGTGGCTGGAGTGCTGGCTGTGTGGGTGTGCATATGTGCCCACAATCCTCAAAAGGAGGGAAAGAAGGAGAAGGGATTACAGTCTGACCATTCACCATAACGGGGGGGGGGGGGGGGGGGGGGGGGGGGGGGGGGGGGGAGTGAGTATCTGTCTACCTCTCTCTGGCAAATGCACACATCCTCTAGGCAAACAAACAAACTAAAAAGTACTGTAAAATATTTTAACTGTCAATGTTTATTAGCTAAAGAGACCAAATATCATACTAACATTAAGATTCTGATAAAAATGGGCCAGCGGATAGCATAGCGGTCACATCACTGGACACCCACGTGGCCGACCACGTTTTGAGTTCTGGACCTGGTGGACTGAAACTCATGCTGGGCACATGTCTGTGTGTGCCCATGATCCTGGGAGGAGAATGGTGGTATGGCCATCTCCCCTGGGGGGTGATTTCTCACTTTCCTCTCACTATATCTCTCTCTCTCTCTCTCCCTCTAGCAAGTGCATGCCCCCTAAGGCAAAAACCTCTAAAAAAAAGATTCTTACAAAATTTTACAAATAATAAGAAAAAGAATTACACATCCTATCATGGTTTCTTTAAGTTAAAATTAAGCCTAAAATTACGTTTTAACTTTATCTGTCATTAAAGATCACTGATTTTGGGGACCGGCAGTTAGCGTAATGGCTATGTCACTGGACTCCCATGTAGTCGACCGCGGTTCAAGTGTCAGACCCGGTGACTTAAACTCATGCCAGGCGCATGTGTGTGCGTGCCCAAGATCCCGAGAGGAGAATGGAGGAGAAGGGATTGCGGTGTGGCCATCCCTCCTGGGGGGTGATTTCTCACTTTCTGTCTCTCTGTCTCTGTCTGTCTGGCGAGCACACACGCCCTATAGCAAAAAAAAACTCTCCAAAAAAAAAATAAATAAATAAATAAAAGATCACTGATTTTGTTAATGCTTTTTTTTTTTTTTTTTTTTTCATTTTCAGGAGACAGGGCAAAGATATTTGATCACTGTAGACCAGTGGAGAATTATCTTTTCACTCATCACAGAAAACTAGGCAGAAAAGAGAAATCTAATATATATATATACACACACACACACACACACACATATATATACACACACACACACATATATATATATAAATAAATATAAAACATTATTTCCTAAGAATAGTTCAAGGTTTAAAATATGCATGATTGGGACCAGCGAGTGGCGTGGTGGTTAAGGCGCTGGACACTCCCACATGGTTGACAGCGGTTCGAGTCCTGGACCTGCTGGTGGCTTGCTTTCTCACTTTCCTTCTCTTTCTCTCTGTGTCTCTCTCTGGTCAAATCAAAATAAGATGAATGAATGAATAAAAGTAAATAAATAGTTTTAAAAAAATTAAAACATGCATGATTATGCACGTTCTTTAATGATACAATGTTCATTCCAATCTATACTCTATACCCAAAAATGCTATTTATAATTAACACAATTGCCTTAGCATAATAATTACCTAGAGAACCACTGTGACAAAGTGTTTTCAACTGGCATGACATACAATTTGCTTTGTTGGTTTTTTTTCTCCCTTTACTCAGGAAAATGTCATAATAGACAGTTGTATTCATAATAGTCTCCTGTGTTTAAAATCTGGTTCCTGGAAATGATTCACACAAGTCAACTATTAGCTGTGTGCTGACATTTTGCAGAAATGTCAACAACGCCTCAGATGCACCTGTTTTGTTTGGCTGTGAAGACATTTTACCAGCATTCACAGTGGCAGCATTACCAGTTTTTATAATATTCGTGTGTATTTATTTCTCCTACCATGACTGAAAGACAAGACGGTGTTTCCTAATGCAGACTCCAACTACGTGTCATGGTCAAGAAATGTGACAACACCACCAACCAAGTGAAAAGTGAATCTTTCACCTAATTTTCTAACTATAAGGCAAAACTTTACCGAGCAAGATGGAGAACAGCTTCCACTACATTGGAACCATCTTTGGCACTTGTTTCACAGAATAATGCTCCGTAAGTCTGTAGAAAAGAAAAACACAACCAAACACAGCCATTAATTGGCTTTCCTGGAATCACAGCTTTTGAAACCCTATAAAACAAGATATTTTCCTACTGAGCATGCTAAGAATATCCCATAGCTAAAAAGTTGAATTGACTTTCACTATTTAAAAAAATAATATGCTTGAATGCAGTTATTTGAGAAATAGTTCCTAGTTGAATGATTTTTACTTCTCATTAAAAAAATAAAATTTGGGGGACCAGCAGTTAGCGTAATGGCTATGTCGCTGGACTCCCACGTAGTCGACCGCGGTTCGAGTCCCGGACCCGGCGGCTTAAACTCACGCCGGGCGCGAGTGCATGCGTGCCCAAGATCCCGAGAGGAGAATGGAGGAGAAGGGATTGCAGCGTGGCCATCCCCCCTGGGGGGTGATTTCCTGCTTTCTATCTCTCTGTCTCTCTCTGTCTGTCTGGCGAGCGCACGCGCCCTATAGCAAAAACCTCTCCAAAAAAAGAAAAAAATAAATAAATAAATAAATAAATAAATAAAATTTGGGAGCCGGTAGATCGCAAAATGGTTACATCGCTGAACTTCCACGTAGGTGACCATGATTCAAGTCCCAGACCCAGTAGCTTAAACTCATGCCGGGCTCATGAGCGTGCATGTCCAAGATCCTGAGACAAGAACGGAGGAGAAGGGACTGCGGCATGGCTATCTCCCCGGGGGTGATTTCTCGTTTTCCATCTTTTTGTTTTTCTCTGTCTTTCCAGCAAGCACATGTGCTCTATAGCAAAAAAAAATCTCTCTTGAAATAATTAGTTAAAAATTTATTTTTTAAAGCTTATTTATTTCATCCATGAATAATAGAGATAGAGCTAGAGATAGGAGAGAGAGAGAGAGAGACAGGCACTCTCAACAGGGTCTTTATGCTAGGATCCCACCTCAGTCACACATGCTCAGGGAGGTTCCGGGATGCAAACCCAGGACCTTCTCCATGTAGGTCCAACTACATTACCAGTGTGCTACTACCTGATTTCAAAATTCCAAGTTTAAGGTTTTTATTTCCAACAGTTACACACATGTTACCAAATGTTCCCTATCAAATAATTTGACAAGAGATAAAAAAGATGCTCTAAGGTAATCACTCAGGAACGAGGTGCCTTTCAAAATTAGTTTCCTTTTGGTCAGCAGCTGATGCGCATCCTTCTTCACACTATCATCTGTAAAGACCTGGCCATCTTGGAGTTGTTGAAACCTGTGGACACTTTCTGGTCCTCTCTTATTTCGCCTCCTGGCAGGTCTGTAATGATCACTGAGTGCATCTGCTGCCTGCCTCACACCTATGTTTCTCGTTCCTTTTCAGGTACTGTTCCAATGCTTTTCCATGGCAACAAGGCCCAGTGTGATGTGGCTCCTGCCAGTCCCCAGTTTCACCTCCCACTATCCCCCATCTCTTGCAGAGTTCTAGTTACGCTGGCCTTCCCTCCATGTCTCCAGTGCCCAAACCACCTCCCACCTCATGGCCTTTGCACCTGCTCTTCCCATCACTGAGGTTACCTCTGACCCCTGCCCATCTCTCACCTCCCACCTCACGGCCTTTGCACCTGCTATTCCCATCACTGAGGTTACCCCTGACCCCTGCCCATCTCTCGCCAGTTTGATTTCTGTCTACTTTTTAGAATTTTAGATACTCTTTTCTTGAAGTTAAAAATTAAGACTTTTAGTCTTCTTATCACAAACCTCACAGCATTTCGTCTCTTTCCTGCATAGCGCTTGCCACAATTGTAATTGCTAATGTTATGTTTGTGTGTCACAGTCTAACAAGTGGGAGACAATTTTTTCTGAATAAAGGAGGACTGAGTGCTCTGTGGGCCTGGATGTGGGTTAAATACTCCTGTGGAGGCCATGGGGAGGTTCTGATGGCCGCTCTAAGCAGGGAGAGCGAGAAGAGCCAGACAACAGGGAAAGACCCCACAATGAGACCAGACCCACCAGTCCCCACATCCACGATCTGTAAAAATCACAAATGAGAGTATTCCTGGTAGAAACAGCACTGCTGCTCACTTCTCCAGCCAGGATGTACGGGGGTGAAACAGAGATGGCCACTGAGGATGCAGAAAAGCCAGTCCTGAGATGCAAAGGAAGCAATCATGGGGAACTCTGAGAAATCGGGGAGAGTATGCAAAGCTGGCAGGTGGGCAAATATCGCCTACAGCGCCAACACACCACATAGGACACTTTAATGCGGGAAACTTCAAGCACGAGGCCTGCCTATGTTGCTCCCTGCTCTTTGCTCAGCCATAATGAAGAACTTGTCATGTGGTGGAAACAAATAAGTGTTGAGAGAATCTCCTCTCCATTCCACTGCCTATTCTGAGGTTTATCCCAGCTGCCATTCTAAAATCGAAAATAAGAAAGATTTTCCCACTTAAAATAGTGAAACTGAAAGTTCTTTCTGAAGTTCACATGCACGTGCTATGGACTAGTCCTGGTGCTGATGGAGGACTACAGTCAACCTCCAATTGGATCGTTACAGTAAGAACTGGGACCCAAAGTGCATGCAATTCCTTGTACAGGTAAGACGAGTCACTAGGGGCCAGAGCACTCTGGCACAGTGACAGTCATGGGAGTATAAACGTTGCCCACTGAAGTGAGCTGGACAGGAGTGAGCTTAACCCTCCTTACAAATATGCATAATCAAAAACAATTTTAGACCATTTCAACTAATAGCAAGTCTTAGAGAAATAAAAAATAAATAAATAAATAAATAAATAAATAAAGCCTCCCTATTCCCTTCCACCCAGGTGGGGCACTGTAGCATGTGTTCCTAGAGGTTCTGGAAACCTCTAAAACCAAAGCCATCTTTTCTAAACAAAACTCCCATTATTTTTCTTTGATCTGGATTCCAGGTCTACAGGAGGATTCCAGAACTGGATGAGAAGGAGGAGGAAGATGACAGGATTATTTTTGCTCCTTTTTGCCAATGATAGTCAGTGATGGAAAATGATCATATGACCATTTCATTTGCCAAAGAGATTTATCCTCAGCATTATTACATTTCTGAGAGGGGAGGTCACTGGGAGTTCTGCCTATGTAAGGACAGATGTCCATCAAACATGGTGGGAGTCTGTCCAAGGACCTCTTAAGCAAAGGTCAACATAAGCACAAGACCGCTGACTCCAAGGCCATGATACCCCTTGGACTCTTCCAATTCAGACCCACCCTCACTCTTACCATGGCCAGTTTTTCTCCGAAGTGTGCTTTGACACATTGCTGTTCCTCTACAGAAGCAGTGTCGCGAAGATCAGCTTTGTTGCCTACCAACATGATAGGAATAGTGTCCTGGGCTGTAGCCTACCATGAGGAAGAGGGAAACACAGGTATACGTCAAACACTGGGCAAACTGACAACCTCAACAACAGCCGCAGACACCGCTTTTCTGAGTCTCTCGTGTGCCAAATGATGTGTGGATAATATTGTAGCTTTCAGTCTCAAAATACCTCTACCAATAGTCGCATACCTTTTACATTGAGGGTGAGAAAACTGGAATTCAGAGAGGTTAAATAAGAATGTGTAAGGGCCAGAGTGTGGGCCCAAACTGACGCCATAACCCTTCCCATGATACAACACTCCATCCTTAGTTAATGAAAAGGGTAGTAAGACGCACTGGGACTAATCGTTTTTATAGCAAAGAAAGGTTTATCTACTAATTCCTTATCTCTGGTACATGCAGCGCTACAAACCAGTATTAACTCAGGAGGCCTGACCACAGAGTTATATTTGGCTGTGGAATCCACACAGTTTTCTAAAACTTTCATTTCAAACAATGATGATTGTACTTGGACTTCATTATCCCAGGTACCATGCACACAAGGAAGTCTTCTGCTTCAATGGGACAAAGAGAGTTTGAAAGAGCCACATTCCCTGCTCTCTGGTTTACAACAAAAGCAAACAGTGAAAGTCCTAAAGGTCAACATTTCCTTTATGAAGAATTCATCGTTGTTCATTCAAGTAATAAGATTCTAAGGATAAAGCTCCCAAATCAGCATATGCAAAATGTCAGGTCCTGGGGTTCACAGCAAGCTAATGACACAAGGTGGGCATGGCCCACCTAAACCTGAGGCCCGGCCCCTCCCACCCGCTGCCCACGCGCTGGCTATGTGAAATCAGGCAGGTCTCTTCTGTCTCCTCCTCAGTTGGATTATCTAGAGAATGAGGGATTAATGAAAGTGCATCCCACCTCAGCAGGCTCTGAAGAGAGGAAATGAAGACCACCTGACTAGCACAGAAAAACAGGCTTCTGGTTCCCAAAGACAAGAAGTAGCAGCCCAGACAAGAACGGGCAGAAATTGTGGAGGGTTCATAGGAAAATAGGCAAGCGATGTGGTTAATAAAGAGGGCCTAGGGTGAGGCTCACCTAAGAACTAAAGCAAACTTGCTCAGGTGAAGGCCCCAAGATAAAGCCCCCAGATTAAGCTTTTACAACAGGGAAAGACCTGTTCTGGACCCTGTGCTAGCGCCACCTCAGGCTAGCAGCTGACATGCATTGTTGAAAAGTGGACAGCACTGCCATCTGATCAAAGCTTGTGAGTTTATCCTTACCCTCCCCCTATGACTGAGACCATGAAAAGGAGACCTTCCCCATCCGAAGCCCCAGCCTGCAATCCTGCTCAGGTCTTGGCCTAGGTGCTCTCTCCGGGTCTCCTCCAACCTCCACCGCCTATGCTCCTGCCCGTGCTCTGAGCGATACTAAACTTAACTTCTGCTCATGCCACGTTTGGCTCTGGGGGGTCTGTGGTAAATTCTTTTTTTTTTCCTTTTTCTTTCTTTCTTTTTTTTTTTAAAATAGGTTTTTGCTTAAGAACAGTATGCACTGGCCGGGGAGAGAGAAACAGAGACAATGAGAGGGAAGGTGAGAAATCACCTCCCAGGGTGGATGGCCAGGTCGCAGTCCCTTCTCCTCCATTCTCCTTTCGGGATGGTGGGCACACACATGCGCTGGCATTAGTTTCAAGTCACCACGTCCAGGACTTGAACCGTAATCAGTTATGTGGGAGTCTAGCGACATAACCACTATGCCATTTGCTGGTTCCAGGTAAATTCGTTCACCAACCATGCATGGCTCTACTGCCCCACTAAACCAACGCAGGCAGAAAATGCTCTTTGGTGGGCATGAAGGCATCTGGGTGCTCACTCTCGAGGTGTTTCACCTGACACAGGGCCAAGCCCTAAAATGATCCTTAAAAGGACATTACATTTGACTCCCTCTTCCGTTTTCCTTGGACTGAGGGCTCCAGAGTGAAGTAAAAGCCAAGAGGAGAAGAGAACAGAAAGTTCTGCCCCAAACTAGCTGCTCCCCCATGAATGTGTCCGTTCATCCTATTTTCCAGCAATCTTAGAATTTGGTAATTCATCATCTGGAAATCATTAATCAAATCAATACTCACTTAAGTAGGCCAAGAATCTAAGTGTCCAAATGACTCCCCAAAGTCTTACAGGTAAATATTGCTACCTTCTTGAAGTTTTTTTTTTTTTTTTTTTTTTTTTTTTTTTTTTTGAGAGATTTTTGCTTTAGGGTGTGTGCACTTGCCAGAGAGACAGAGAAATCACCCTCTGGGGAGATGGCCACCCACAATCCCTTCTCCTCCATTCTCCTGGAATTTGGGGCATGCACACACGCCAGGTATGAGTTTCAAGTTTCTGGATCTGGGACTCAAACTGCAACTGGCCATGTGGGAGTCCAGCACTTTAACCACTATGCCACCTGCTGCCCATCCCCTCTCTAAGTCTTGACTTAAGCTACCACCTTCTTAGTGAAGCTACCCTAATCACACTCCTGAAAACCACAGCCCAACTCCTCACAATGAGACTGGTTAAAGTACAAACTTTTTGTTTCTATTACACTGACCACCATCTATCCTATTATTTCTGTTACTTATGGATATGTGTTGCTTTCTATTTGTGTCCCCCATTAGAATAACAAGCTCCACAAGGAGAGGGCTCTTTATCTTATTAATAGATATATCCCAAGAACCTAGAACAAAACTACATGCACAGAGTTGCAACTCACAAAATATTTTTGAGTGTGTGAAAGTCAGAAAGAGATCCCCAATCTCGAGTATCTTCATTCAGCTTTTATCTAAATTTAGATCAATAAATTATTTATGATAGGTAAATAAATTATCATCTTACTTCATTCTTAATTTGAATATAAGATATTGTAACCCAATGGTTTCCCATCCAAGTGTACAAATTATTATTTTTTGGTGGGCTTTTCTTTCATTGCCAGACAGTGCATACTGTCTCTCTCTCCAAAGGGAGAGAGACAGAGAGAGGGGGAGCAGAAGGAAGAAAGCACCCTTCATTGGTCATAGTCACGCTGCAATCTCTTCTTCATTTCTCCATTCTGTTGGGAGTTTGGGCATGTACACACACAGGCCTGGCATGTTATTCAAACCATAGAGACTGAGACTTGACCACGTGGGCTCCAGCTTTTTTTAACCACAAGGTTACCAGGCTGGCCCTTTCAATTGACTTTGTAAAAGTTTTTTTTTAAGTTTAAAAACTTTCCCCTTTATAAATGTTAGAGTGAGGATGAGAGAGAAAAAGAGACAGGCATCCTCCGCCGAATCTGGTCATACCACAGTCCCCTGCCTCCAGGCCTACAGCCCAACAGATCTCGGGCACCGGCATGTGGGCATGGCATGTTCCAGGCTGACTGGGAAGGGGTCAGAACCGCAGCCGCCATGTGGGATGCAGCTTCTCTTGAGCAGTACAGTACCTCTAGCCTCAGACCTGGCCTTGAAGTATATCCATTAGTAACTCCAAGAGGCATTCACCAGCGACAGTCTCCTGGGTCTCAATTCCCGGGCCTATCCTGGTGATCACACCATTGGACTCTCCTCGTATTTGCGGTAGTCATTCACAGTCTCTTCGTAAGATGTTCTTGAATTAGAACAGGGAGCCACAGAGCAGTGCCACCGAGCTCTCCTTGCTCTAAGGGGAAATTCAAATGCTCTGTGGTGCCTAATTTTTCTCCCATAACAAATTCAAGAAGGCATCTTGCATATAGTTTTCTTCCTTGTTAAGCCTTAGAAAAAGCTGATACCAAATGGCTGAAAAGGTTACCTATCACATTCAGGTACTTAGCAAATTATGGTAGTGGCCCAGGTGAAGTGAGAGCGACTTCACCATGACTGACCTTGCTGCAGGTGCCTCCTTTTCTTGAGCACATTCCAAAGAATTAAAATGAAGACTAAACTGGGCCCACCCTATGGCCTAGTGGTCAGGGAAGGGGATTCTACATGGCTGAGTATAGTTCGAATCGCATCCCAGCAGCTTGAAAACCACACTAGGCATGTATGCATAACAGCCCAAAATCCCAAAAGGAGGGAAAAATAGAGACAGGACTGTGCTGTCAGTACGCCCTATTGGAGGTTGCTTTCTCCTTCTTCCCTCCCCCACCCATCTTTCTCTGGTGAGTACATGCATCTCTGCATTTAAAAATATTAGGTTGTCAGGAAAGTCATGACTATTTTTCTATGTTTTGTTTGTTTGTTTAGAGAGATTTTTGCTATAAGACCTGTGCACTCACTGGAGTTACAGAGAGACAGAGAGAAAGTGAAAGATCACCCGCTAGGATGGATGGCCACACTGCAATTCCTTCTCCTCCATCCTCCTCTTGGGATTTTGGGCAAGCATGCACACATGCCAGGCATCAGTTTCAAGCTGCCAGGTCTGGGACTTGAACCACGGTCAGCCATGTGGGAGTCCAACACCTTAACCACTATACCACCTACTGGCCCCTATGTTTTTCCATGTAAAATTGTGCCATGACTTTCTGCACAACCCAACAAATGAAGAATAAGTTTATAATTCTAATGATCAAAAGGTTTGCTTTAGATCTGAACTATCGATGTGTATAGGATACTTGGGATTTTCCATTTATTCTCTGGATTCATTGCTCTATCCTAGGGAGCTTCATTTGTTCCCATGAGTAGACACCTCTCTTCTCTATAGTAACCATACCTTGGAATTCCTTTCTTGTTACTAAAAACTTCTACTAATCAGCTGCTCACACCCTTAATCTGTTACTGCTTTTTTTTTGAGAAATTTTTACTATAGGGCGTGTGTGCTCACCAGCAAGATACAGAGAGACAGAAAGCGAGAAATCACTCCCTAGAGGGGATGGCCACACTGCAATCCTTTCTCTTCTAGTCTCCCGTTGGGACTTTAGGCACATATGCATATGCGCCCAGCATGAGTTTTAAGCCACCAGATCTGAAACTCGAACCACTGTCAACTACGTGAGAGTCCAGCAATGTAACCATTGTGCCATCTGCTGGTCCCTGTTACTGCTTATTAAGGTAGCAACCACTGTTGAGTCAGAAGGGCTGATTCAAGTCCCCATTCTGCTCTATCCACTAAATAACATTAAGCAAGTATCATACACTTTCTACACCTCAGGTTTCTCATAAAAAGTGAGGTTAGCAGGTGACCTGGTGGTTAAGACGCCGGACTCCCACATGACTGACCAGTTTCAGTCTTGAACCTGGCCATTTGCTTTCACACTTTTCCTCTCTCTCTGTCTCTCTCTGGTGAGCACACACGCCCTATAGAAAATTTCAAAAAAAATAATAATGATCTAAAAAATTAAATAATTCTTTTAAAAAATAATTCATTAACAAAAAGTGAAACTACTGTGTTTCTCATGCCTTTTCTTGGATGTTAAAAAGTGATAAATACAGCATGGAAATTTTCGATGTGTAATAAATGCCGCACGGGCCCAGGCCCAGTGTGGCCTCAGTAGCGTAAGGCTCCACGATGCTGGAGGCTGTACGGAAGCTCAGGGGTCCGTTCCAGGTCGAGCTGTACAACCTGGTTATGCTCACGTGCCTGTGCCCCAAGCAGGTAGGAACGGCTGGCGGGAAGGGCCAAGGCAGGAGACCTGGTTGACAGTGCTCGTCTTTCTCTCCCTCTTTCACGAAAGAAAGAAAAAATTTAAAAAGCTAAAAAAATATTATGTACATGTGAACACATTTCATGATGTTTATAGTCATTTTAAGTCGTGGTATTTCAATAGACCGAAGTACATATTTATGTTTCATCGTAGAAGTCTCACTGTTGATTGCAATCAGTCATTTCTTGCACTACTTCTTCAGTTAGAAAGAACATTAATTCCAGAGGCTATCTTGAGATCAGACAGCAATCAGTCCTCAGAGCAGCCACTACCGCAATTTAATGACTGCTTAAAATGATAGATAATATACTTACTTGAAAGCTATATTAGCCACTAGTTTATCTTTCAAAACAGTGTGCTGAACCATAACTTTAACTGTACTTCTACGTTGATTAATAACTGTCGAGAGCATACTGAATGTGGTCGAAAACATTTCTCACTTTTTTTTTTTTAATTTGCCAAAGGGCACATACATTCATGGGAGAGAGACACAGAGAGAGAGGAAAGGAAAGTGAAAAAGCATTCCCCATGGGGAATAGTCACCTACAATCCCTTTTCATTTATTCCCCCTTTTGGGATTTTTGGCATGCACGCACACATGCCCTGCATATTTTTCCAGCTGCCAGGCCTGGGACTCAAACAGTGCAGTTAGCCATGTAGGATCTAGCTGCCTTAACCCCCACACCACCAGCTGGCCCCATTTTCTACCTTTATAAAAAGTATATTCTTCCATAAGCAGAAGAGACAGAAATAGAGAGACAGAGAGAGAGAGAGAGCATCCCCAACAGGGTCTCGATGCCATGATCCACCTCTGGACTCAGCCTTTCCTCGATCATGGGCACACATGGGCCCAGCATACTCAGGAAGATCTCTGGACACGAACCTGGAACCTTGCCATGTGGGTCAGTCTTGCAGAGCACTGCGTCTTACTGCTGCACCACTGTCCAACCCAATTTCCTACTTTAAAAAATCATTTACCGTGAAACCAGAGTATATGAAAGCACCTCAGATAAAAGACATCACCTCATTTAACCAAGGAAAGCACAGATGTTACCCCACAAGTTTAAAATACAGCTGGTACAGCTGCTGTGGAACTGGGCCTCAGTACGTGCTCACGTACAAGTGATGTTTCACCGACACCTGTAACACACGTGGGAGCCTTTGCACACATCCAACCATGACCTCATCATTGTGTTTAAGAGATTTTTCTTAGGTGATCTACATTTTCACTTGTTTATAATGGGTCTCTGATTTTATCTGTAAGAGAACCCAGATCTTTTATTCCCAGAAGCTCTCCTCAGCTGTGTCCTTGGCTAGAGGGAAACTCGTTCAACTACTGAGGAAGAAACCAATGCCACCAAATGCCGCTGGAAACAGCCTCTTCCTGGGAGCTTGGTTCAATGGTTTCTAACCAAATTCACTCTGACAACGAGAGCGACAGTATTGTCCAAGATGGCCTATAACTCTTCAGTGTAATTTTATTTCCTCATTTTGATTTCTTACCTCAATCATATCTACCCATTCTCGCACATTAAGGAAGCTTTTCTCACACGTAACATCATACAGCAGCAAGACACCATCTGCTCTTCTGAAGTAGGACTTGGCAATACTTTTGAATCTGGGAAAGAGAAAAGCACACAATCAGCCAGTTAGTTCGATGCCGCCTCATTCCGCATCTCTTTTATGCTCATTTTTTCCCCTCATCTTTTAATCCAGTCCCAACTGAGAAGAAGCTAATAGCAACATACGAGGGGTCTCTGAAAAGTTCATAAAAAATATGAATATGAAAAAAGAATGCAGGGAACCAGCAGTTAGCGTAATGGCTATGTCGCTGGACTCCCACGTAGTCGACCGTGGTTCACGTCCCGGACCGGTGGCTTAAAACTCACGCCGGGCACGTGTGCGTGCGTGCCCAAGATTCCAAGAGGAGAATGGAGGAGAAGGGATTGCGGCATGACCATCCCCTCTGGGGGGTGATTTCTCGCTTTCTGTCTCTATGTCTCTCTCTGTCTGTCTGGTGAGCGCATGCGCCCTATTGCAAAAGTCTCTCCAAAAAAAAAAGAATGCATAAGTTTCAAAATTCTTTGCACCAAAATAAACTCATATTTTAATTCCACTTTTTAATTTCCAGAGGGCAGATGTATTTGTCAGAAAGAGAGAGAGAGAGAAAGTGAGAGAGGGAGAGATAGAGAGATAAAGAGAGAGAAAGCACCCCCCAATGGATAAGGGTTATGTCACAATCACTTCTCCATGTCTCCAGACTTTCTGCCCAGACTTTGTGCACATGGCACACACACACACACACACACACACACACATGCCTAGCATGTTTTTCAAGCCACCAGTTCTGGGATTAGAACTGCAGTTGGCCACATGACATCTAGCTTCCTTAACCATGAGTCTATAGGACCATATCAGATTCGCTTTTTGAGTGCAGTTTTTGAAGTCTCCTCATATACTGTGAAATACCCATTTACAAGGCCTTGAAGGACCCAGGGAAAGATAGAAGGATGAGAATCTGGGTAACTGACTTAGAATAGCCTAGCATTTTCTCCAACAAACAATCTCAAGAGTGTTTACATACCAAAGTACAACCAGGACAAGGCTGAGTATTTCTACATATTTCAATCTCAGTAACAAGCTATCAAAAACCCACATGGTGGGACACAGAGGAGGCTGCAAGACATGCATGCACATTAGAGAAAAACTATTTTGGGATTGATGATAACAAGTGTGGGGTAGAAGAAGAAATACGATGCCAAAGACCACGATATGCCCAAAGCGTCACAGACACAGGGGTGGTGGTTTCTCTGGCACAAAAGCATATTTCAACATACATGACCCCACTCTAAGGACCAGCAGGTGTAATGGCCATGTTGCTGGACTCCCATGTAGTCGATCACAGTTCAAGTTCCAGACCTCGTGGCTTAAACTCACGTCAGGTGTGCGTGCGTGCATGCCCAAGATCTGAGAAGAGAATGAAGGAGAAGGGATTGTGGTGTGGCCATTCCCCCTGGGGGGTGATTTCTCACTTTCTGTCGCTCTGTCTCTCTCTGTCTTTCTGGCGAGTGCATGCGCCCTATAGCAAAAAAAAAAAAAAAAAAAAAAAAAAAAAAAACCCTCTCTAAACCAAGGGTAATAATGTTCTATGAGTTATGAGTACTTTATTCATTATCTCTTTTAAAGCTTTATCTTTATTCCATGAAATTGGGAAAGAGTGGCATCCCCAATAGGGTGTTCACACCATGATCCACCCCCTCCTCATCCAACTACAATCGCAGGCACATCTGCACATGCCTGACGTGTACAGGAGGTCTCAGGATGCAAACCTCGGGCCTTCTGATGTGGGCCTGCATCAGCAAGAGCTGCCGAACTGCTGTACCCCAGCGGATGGCCCTGTACATATTTGGAATAGGGCCATTGTTAACCCCAAGTATCTATAAAATGTTGAAGCACCCCATCTGCTACAGAATATGATCTTCATGAGGCAGATATTTGTGTGTATGTCTGTTCACCACTGAATTTCTTTTTTTTTTTTAATAGATTTTAAAATGCTTTAGGCTGTGTGCTTACTGGAGAAAGAGAGAGCCACAGACAGTGAGAGGGAAAGTGAGAAATCACCCCCCGTGAGGGGATAGCCACACAGCAATCCCTTCTCCTCCCAGAATCTTGGGCATGCAAACAGATGTGCCCAGTGTGATTTTCAAGCCATAGGGTCAGGGACTCAAACCACAGTCAACCCTATGGAAGTCCAGTGACATAACCATTACATCATCTGCTGGCCCCTCACCATTGAATCTTTTTTTTTCTTTTGGAGAGGTTTTTTTCTATAGGGTGTGTGCGCTTGCAGAGAGACAGAGAGAGAGGAAGTGAGAAATCACCCCCCGGGGGGATGGCCATGTCACAATCCATTCTCCTCCATTCTCCTCTCGGGATCTTGGGCATGCATGCTCACACGCCCAGCGTGAGTCTAAGCCACCGGGTTTGGGACTCAAACCATGGTCAACTACATGGGAGTCCAGTGGCACAGCCATTATGCCAACTGCTGGTCCCATCACCACTGAATCTTACCACACAGACACAGGTGCTTGCCTGGTGCAGAGGCAAGCACCTTGCTCTTGCCTGACAAACAATTGAATAGATTCTGTCTCCAAAGAGTTTGACAAGATTAAAGCCAATACTTAATGTTTCTGGTCATTGGCAATGAGTGCTAGGTAAGGTACCATCACCGGACATAGGTTGGCCATTTAGTTTATGCCTCTGCCCTTGAATCAAGGGGAGCTGACGGGTTCTCTTCTCCATCACTTTTTGTTCCACAGGTACGGAGCTCCTCACACCATCAACTGCACTCAGCAGTCTTGCTTTGGCTAAATTCTTGTTATAAAAAGAACTCTCTGTTCTGACCGAACATCAGCTCAAAGGCAGCTAAATGATCCTCTTCTCAAACAGCTGACAGATAAATGGAGGATAAAATGTACAAAAATTCAGACATCTTGAAATTATAAGGCACTTCATAATTACATGTATAATTATATGAATATAAAGAACATCAAGGGGCCAGCAGGTGGCATGGTGGTTAGGGTGCTGGACTCCCACATAGTTGACCTTGGCTTGAGTCTCGCCTGGATCTGGTGGCTTGCTTTCTCACTTCCTCTCTCTCTTGCTCTCTCCCTCTCTAGTCAAATAAAAATAAATAACTAGAGTTAAATAAAAATAATTCTTTAAAAAAAATAACATCAAGTGTCCAGCAAGACTTCTCTACGCAAATCTATGCAAAGCCCAATAGTGTTATGAAAAGCACTTGCCTCTCCTGACCGGCTGTATCCCAGAGTTGCAAGACTGTTTGCTCTCCATCTACGATGAGAGTTTTCATTTGGAAATCCACTCCTGAAAAAGAATATTAGAGCAGAGAACACAGCATATTTATTTACTATTTTATATGCAAACCCTCTCTAGATGAGAATAAAAGCCAGTAAGCTGAAACTCAGTGAGATAGAGAAATGAACATGGCCTTCAAGGAGTGACCTTCAAATACTAATTATACATCAGACCACACGTGCACAAGCAGATATGCCATCTGAAAAATGGCTGACTTGTGATGGCATCAATATATGCACAAAGGGACAACCTATGTTCTGTTTTCTCATGATTAGATGAACTCAATCATGTATGTATATGTGCCTGAGAAAGTACATGCATATATTCATGACTTATGCACATGTATGCATGAGTGTATGTATATGCATGTTGTGTATTTTCATGCATGCAGATGTGTGTATGTGTGTGTTTACATAATTGTGTGTGCAAATGTGTAAACTTTGTAGGAATGTGTGTGTACACTTCATATATATAGTCTCTAACAACAGAACCAACTCTTGTAGTCACTTCATCAATCAAATTGAAGTGGACTTTCAGCTTGTTATCTTGAAGGGTGTATCAAAGAACCATAAATTTGCAAAGACATCCATTGTAAAGAGGCAATCGATCTGTTTTACTAACATTTCACATAATAACTCTTTAGATGAAGAAGAAAAATGCATTACAATTTGCATATTTTCAACTCCTTTTACTCATTATTATGCAAATCTATGAAATCAGGATACTACTTAATCTCTTGTTCTGTTGTGAAGGTGAGAAGAAAACATACATCTGGTTATAATTATTTTTATTTTTTAAAGAACTATTTTATTTAACTTCTTTATCTACTTCTTTATTATTTATTTATTTTAATTTGACCAGAGAGGAAAAGAGTGAGAGAGAGAAAGCAAGTCACCAGGTCCAGGACTCGAACCATGGTCGACGATGTGGGAGTCCAGTGCCCTTAATCACCATGCCACCTGCCAGCCCCAAGTTATAATTATTTTTTAAATGCCAGAGGGTATGTGCACACGCATGAGAAAGAAATTACTCTCATGAGGGGTATGGTCACACCTCAATCCCTTTTCCTACATTTCTCCATCCCGTTGGTATTCTGAGCGTGTATATATGTGTGCTCAGCATGCTTTTTTAAGCTACTGGGGCTGGGAGTCAGACTATGGTCAGCCATGTGAGATCCGGTTCCCAAAACACATTGCTATGCTATGGATCCAGCTCTCTGGTTATGATTTTAACCATAATGACAAGTTGGTCATGGATACTGTCAGTTTTTCAACATTAAATGATACTTTATCAGAAATGCTTTCCCTGGCTACCCCATGTAAAACTCCCCAAACTTCCTTTTTTTTTTTTGTTTGTTTGTTTGTTTTCTCTAGTTCCCTCCATTGGGATATCGATTCCTCACAGGTTGGGCTTTAGTCAGATTCCTCATTGTGCATCTCAGCACCTACAACAGTATCTGGCTCTCAGTATGTGACTCGGGGTACATAAGCAAAATAATCTGATATTTCATGCTCGAAACTTGCTTGATTGCTCTGATTGGCCAAGTAGATACCTCTGTCCTTTATATTTTTCCTTTCCTACAGTTGAGACTTAGATAAAACAGAGAAACACCTCCTTATAGACAAAGACACACACACATACACAACACAAATAGCTATACACATGTACGTATACAGAGAGAGAAAGTGAAAGACAAATCTGCACTGTGATTCTGTGCAAAGATACAAAAAAAAAAAAAAAATCAAGCCAAAGAAGGTCATTTTCCCATTATCAACTGAAATTGGAGCCATACCCAGGGTGGCACTTGTATTTCCTCGAAATTCATTCTTGCAAAGTCTCATGAGAAAACTCGATTTCCCCACTGCAGCATCTCCAGCAAGCACGATCTTGTAAGCCTTCTGAGAACTGGATTTATGGTTGTCATCTGCCATGTCTGTCTAGAAGAAAACGGCCACAGTGGGTGATAAACACACTTTCTTTCCTCATGAAGAATATGGCACAGAAAATTAACGATGTTCATGAAGAAGAAAACCACCAGGAACTACTAGAAACTATGTACCTGGGGTGAAAGTGCTGAGATGGGCTTTCTTGATGAACTAACGATGCTGCCTTCACTAACAGACCCTTGGGACTTCCAGTCCAAGATGGAAGCCACACCTTCTGAACCATATGTCTCTGAACCATATGTCTCTTCATCCCTTATATCAGGAACCTATTAAAAAAAAAAAAACAGAGTCAACAGTTAAACAAGTAAGTCTCTCATGACACATAGACATCATGGATTAAAGAGAAGAAAAATATGCAGCTGAATCTATAGTGGATGCCATTATGGAACAGAGTAGCTCTCATAGGCAATCCTTAGAGATTTTTCCATAACTTGGTAGAGTAAAAGAAGACACTGTATTGGCTATGCTTCATTTTTTATGATTTTTTTTTTATAAGAGATGGCCTCAATGTATTGTGATTTCCAGCCTTAGCTTTCCTCAGTAGCTGGGATTGCAAGTACACAACACCATGGCAGATTTCAGGCTGAACCAGGAATCAAACCAGGGTCTCGCAGGTAGTCCTACCTAGACTTTGGAGTACAACACCTTAGCGCCCTAGTCCACCATGACTGAGCCTATTATTCATGACTTTTAAATGGATCCCATGACAGGAAAAAGTTGAATAGGGTGATAGATTCCAATAGAAGATAAGCCCTTAGAAGAACAGTGGTTTCTGGGGAACTTACATCTGTGTCTGAAGCATCGCCCCCCAAACTCTCCCGTGTCCCATGTGACCGCTGAAATTCTCTCTGATGCTTGTATTCCACCTCCAAGTCATACTCATTGCAATCCCTCAGAGTAGACAAGCCGCTGTCAACGCAGCTCTCAGGCAGGCTGTCAACTTCATAATTCATCCTCTGCATAGGATCACAGAGGGCAAAGGAGTCACGGTCCTCATCCACGTAGGACGAGCGGGACGACCTGGTGATAAAGGAGAAGACCTCACTGTACCTGAGGGTGGGCGATGCTCAGGAATACAAAGACAGCAGACTGCAGGGGTGAAACACAAGGAGACTAACATCTTCACTTTTGCCAAGAGCCACAGTGCATAAGGGGCCTTCACAAAGATTGTTTACAAGAAAAGAGGAATTAAAGTTTGAGTTTATTTTGGTGCAAAAATAAACTGAAATTCGTGTGCAGTTTTTTCATACTATGTATTTTCCAGAAACTTCTTGAAGCTCTTTATATTCCACAATTAAGCATCAAGAGAAATAAAATGTTCAATGTAATATCAGTTCACTCTATACAATAATTAATTAAGATAAAGACTCTTGGGACCAGCAGATGATGTAATGGTTACATCACTGGACTCCCACTTAGTCAACCGCAGTTCAAGTTCCGAACCTGGGGGCTTAAACTCATGCCTGGCACATGTGCGTGCATGTCCAAAATCCTGAGAGGAGAACGGAGGAGAAGGGACTGCAGCACCCCTTGGGGATGATTTCTCACTTTCTCTCTCTCTGGCTCGCTCTGTATCTCTGGGGAGCACACACACCCACAGCGAAAAAATATCTCTAAAAAAATTAAGAAGAATCAATCACTTAATAAATGAAGCTTATTATTATTTTTTTAGAGGTTTTTGTTATAGGGCACATGCAACTCGCCAGAAAAACAGAGAGAGACAGAGAGATAGAAAGCGAGAAATCACCCCCCAGGGGGGGATAGCCATGATGCAATCCCTTCTCCTCCATTCTCCTCTCAGGATCTTGGGCATGCATGCACACGCGCCTGGCATGAGTTTAAGCCACTGGGTCCAGGAGTCAAACCGTGGTCGGCTATATGGGAGTTCAGTGACATAGCCATTACGCTAACTGCTGGTCCCAAGTTTAATTTTTTGAAGATCAACTTCTTTTTTTTCCTAATGCAAGCAGAATGAGAGTGCCCGAGACCGAAATGCAATCTCAAGTTGTGTTAATAAAAATGTACAAAGCGGGCCAGCCCAGGGCGAGGTGGCTAGGCAGCTGGATCCCACAAGGTCGACTACACAGTTCAAGTTCTGACCCTGTGGCTTGAGAAAGACATTTGATGGCATGTGTGTGTGCCCAACATTGCCAAAGGAAAAATGGAGTAAGGATTGCGGTGTGACCATCCCCTACTGAGGACCACCCCCTCTTGCTCACTCTCTGTCTCCATTGGCAAGTGTACACATCCTCTAGCAAAATAAATAAATAAAATAAAGGTGATCACCATTAAACCTTGGTATTAGGCCTTCCTTCCTGAATGGCAACCTGATCATTTGCTAGAGAAAGGATATTATGTAGTTACACTTTATACCACAAGTATCCAAATGAAAAGAGGATGAAAACGAATCAGAGAGGAACAAAGAAATGGAGAACTGGAAATCTTTGGTTCATGTCTTTATTTCCACTTTCAAACTCTGACGTGGTATAAAATTAACTTTAACAACAACAGTGGTCAGAGGTGATATACATACATGTACACAGATGTATGCATGTAGTCTTTGCTTCAAATAATAACAGGCCCCATCTTTCACTTCATTTCATGAAAAAAGGGCTAAATTCTAACTTTTGGTAAGCCTGTGACTCCTTAAATACAGTAGGTCATAAACATGTACCAGCCATATTTCTATTTGTTTGAAAGTTTCCTGTAACAAAGCTCACATAATGCTACTCTGAACTATTAAACATTTACAGATCTTGCCAACAGTCTACACATCATATACTGCATAGACTTCAACATCATATACTGTAATTCCACTCTTTCCCTGAAACATTTCTTTCTGAGTCTGCTTCCAAGAAACAAGACATGATTAGGGATGAGGTAATAGTGAGCATACATAAAACCAAGACATAACATCTTAAGGAAATAACTTCCTCCTCTCCCAAACATGTGTTTCACATGGCTTGCATTTCAAAACTTTAAACTACGGATACAGAAAATAGAAATTAGTGCCTGAAAGGTATTCTATTATTTTAATTCTCCTCTAAGGAGATTTACTTTAACTCTGATCCAGGTCCCAAACGAGAGTGTTAACGTACCTGTCATAGCCCAGAGGCTGAGGAGAGTGACCATTAAATTTGGGACTGCTTCTAGAAATTGTATTCCCTGGTGATACATTATTTATGCGCTGTAATACATTAAGTAATTATTTGTTATTCCACGCAAACATTTAACACCCACACAAACACTCACATTTGGACTGCAGCACACTATTTAACTTCTAACATAATTAAAAGTATGGTATCCCACATGCGCAAATGGGAGTAACAAGGGAAAATTGCAGCCAAGATAAGTGACCATGGTACTCTCTATTACTGTATCTTAACTACAAACCATACAGTATATTCCATAACGGGTACTCTGCCTCTCCAGATGTGCCAGAACTGGCAATACCAGCTCCCTTGAACTTTTATCTTCTTGAACCATAATCTGGCTTAATGATCAACTCTTCCATATCCAAATATGGCACTGGAATCATCTGCTTAAAACGGATCCCAAAAGTGTGATAAGAGGCTTTATGGCACATGTAGTCTGAGGAGGCCCTCACCATTGCAAATGCACTTAGCTTGTGTCTGTTGGATGGTTTGAAACCCAAGGCCTCCCTTTCTCAGAATCTCACTATCAGAAAGACTACAAGTTGTGTCTGAACTCACCCAATCAACAGGAAACACCCTCTTTCTCCTCTCAAATGGACAATACAGTTTTCCCTCTGTGGTATTTTCTACTTTTCTTTTATATATTACTGCTACCAGCCTGTACACACCCTAATTTCCCACTGCATTATAAACTCTTCCAAAGCAAAAATCAGATCTTCTACATCATTTTCAAGTTTCATAGAACATTGAACAAAAGACTTGGTTAACAAGGAGGCATGTATTTCTACAGAGGGGGCTATTTTCTAAATTGGAAAATATTGCCTTCTCTTATTTTACAGAAAGAGTTTCTCATTATTATGGGGATCTATGTGTTATTTCTTCTAAGAATGACATGATTTTCATCACTTTTAAAATATTCTATCACCAGAAAAAAATATATATATACATAAAACATAACATCATACGGCATACCAAGGATCGGTTCAACTTGCTATAGCTGTTTTCAAGAGCACTCCTTAGACCATCATTACTGTCATGCAGCTTCCGGTTAGCTGTTCTACAAAGTGAAAAATAAACAGATAGATAAAGAAAGCATTTGTGGGGGTCAGCAAGACCACTTTCTTTTCAGGCTGTGATGTTCAGAATGTAGAAATACCACCTTTTGAAATGTTCTACTACTTCCCTTCAAACCTCATAAACTGAGATAATTCATTACTCGAAAAGTACAACCACCGAACAGGTATCTCCCAAAAGGTCTCGGCATTTTAGGCATGAGTGGGCTGTGCTATGGAACTCATCTTCCCTCAGATGGACCCACTATTTGAATCCGTTCCATCCAGGTCTTTGCTCCCTGAATGCCCGAAGCTGGTGCGTACTGGTGGCCAGGCCTGGGCGGCAGGTGTTCTGTCAGGCTTTGTTCTCCAGGCTACGACTACAGCCTGTGCACAGCCTGGTGCCATCTCTCCAGGCACCGTCATGTGCCAGGTGAACACTTGGATGTTGACTCAGACAGTTCAGGGCTCAAATGCCAACTCGGGTCCTGTAGTCTCCCCTCAACCACGATCTCACTTTCCACAGTTTCATTTATCTGTGGTCAATTGCATTCCAAAAATGGTGAGAAAAGTACAGTAAACTATTGAGAGAAAGAGATCACATTCATATAACTTTTATTAAAGTATATGGGTCAATCTTATTATCAATTATTATTATCAATCTCTTACTGTGCCTGCCTCTAAGTCAAAGTTTACCACAGGTATGCATGTGTAGGAAAATACACACTACACATACATAGGGTTTCGTACTATCTGTGGATTCCCAGGGAGGGAGTCCTGGAACTTAACCCCTTGGAATAAGGGGGCTCTATACTTACTTCTGCATGGCAACAGAAGTCCTTTAACCTGGCAAGAACCCAGCACCCGGAATGAAGGTAACAGAAGTCCCCTTGCTTTGCAGAGTGGCCCATCTTTCCCTGCTAAAAGTGGGTTCATTCCAGCTTCATCTCAGCTCAACCACCATTTCCACCAGGAACTAACTTTCTTTCCTTCTTTCTTTCTCTCTTTCTTTCTTTCTTTCTTTCTTTCTTTCTTTCTTTCTTTCTTTCTTTCTTTTTCTTTCTTTCTTCAAATAGATTTTTCCATAGAGTACATGCACTTGCCAGGGAGAGGGAAAGTAAGAAATCATCCTTTGGAGAGGATGGTCACACCGCAATCCCATCTTCTCCACTCCTCTCTTGGGATTTGGGCACCCATGCCCAGGTGCCTAGCATGATTCTCAAGTCACTAGGTCAAGGATTTGCACAGAGGAGTTAGCCATGTGGGATCCAGCACCTTACCCATCATGCCACCTGCTGGTCTCAGGAACACCTTCTTGATCTTTTTGGAAAGATCAAAGCTCCTCCTATGGGGCATGTACCTCTCCTTTGCCTCACCTCCCTCAGTTGGCATCTTATGTTTGTTTCTATTATTACTGATTGGTTTTTGTCTTCTAGACTGGCCCTGTAAGGACAGGGATATCTTTTTCTCCTACATGCCATCCGATCCTTAGCTCTTGGTATATCTGATCCATCAAAAGTGTTGATGGAATATATGTTGAATGAATGAATTCATATAACTACTGCAATCAGTCAACTCTATAATTTCCATAGTCGAGACTAATAAACATTTGAAACGGCGAAAAAAAAATTGTCAAATTTGACTTTACTACTTCTTGGGCAACTAAAACCAGAGGAAAATATAGCATGAGTCGAAGATAAAGAAAGGGATAGGGAGGTCTAGGATTTTAGAGAAGACCCTCAGAGGATGGCATTCTGTACCTTAGAACAGTTGACAGAGTAGGTATCATGTTTCCACTTTAGAAAAAGTAAAAAAAATTAAAAACTAAGAAAAATACACCTCTAAGCAGGCACAATAAATTGAGAAAGAATGAGTGCAGAGGCTCAGTTTTATGGTAGTCAGAAACATGAGAAGCCTCATAAACCAAGGGTGTGGAGCTGCAGAGAGAGCTGAGGACAGGGCTATTAGTACAGAGGCATGATATAGACACAACCAGGCATGTCACTTGACTCCCAAAGATTTTTAGAGAATTGTTCCCTACTCCCTGAGTCTGCATAATTCATTCAGGATTAGAAGAACCAGAAAGTTGACTGAATATACTGAAGGCACCACAGCGAGAGGAAATGCACGGTGACTCGAAAACCCGGTCTTCAGCAAATGGCAACTCCTGTTTTACATGGCACATGTTTGATTAACAATAAATAAGTAAAATGTAAATATAATGAATGCTTTACATGGAACTTACTGGAGTATTTCAATTTGCCTCTCAAGACTATTTCGATCTTCTGTGTATTCTCGGATTATTTCCAGATCCCTGTAAAATTATGTTTTACGTTTGAATGAGAATTAGGTGTCAAGACCTGCCTGACTTAAATCTACCCTCCCAGACCCCTTTTTGCCTCTTTCTAACATAATGTGCTCTTGACCACACTTCTCTATCTTCTCCATAGTCCTGCTCTGTTCCTCCTGATATCAGCTACTTCCTCCGCAAACATACCCAAAGTCTGGGCTTCCTTATGTGAGGTCCCCACTTCTGAGCCGGTAAACATGGAGCTCCTCCTCAACCACATCTCAGTCCCCACCAGCTCTCCTCTCCTCACCCTCATGACCAGGCTCTGCTCCAGGGCACCCCCTCCTAGGCAGTCATAGTAAACAATGCCTTCAGTCCTCTAAACTGTCTCTCCTCCATCTAAACCTCATGTAATTTCAACTCTACCTCTTGTCTCCTTTCTTGTGATTCCTTCTCTTTCCCCTGCCTCACTCCCTACTCCTGCTCTTCCTCTGCTAAGAAATCTACACAACATGGCTTCTTGAGCTCACTGGAGGTCCACTCAGGCTCAGCAGTCCCTTGGTTGCTTCACTGTGGAAGACTGGCTTCCTCTGCTCTACACTCAGAACAGCTGTCACTCGCCACCAGCCCCTATTTTCCCTCCACCACATTCTTAGGCAAACAAACCCCATCACCAGCTTCCAGAAGCTCTTAAGCTGTCAAGTTTTATCTACAGAAACTTGCCCCTTGGCTCCCTTGATGATAAAGCTAGAAGTTTCTCAACTGTCTATAGGAATAAAAGTTCCTTAGGCAAAAATAACAGGCCCTTAGCTTTAACTAGGCTTTAAACTGTTTATTGTCCATTGTATAAATATATAAAATGCTTTAAAAAAAAAAACAAAAAACTTTTGCTTTTCCATTTGAAACATATTTTTGTCCAGTGATCTGACCACCTGTTCCCAAATCAGTCTTTTCTCACCTATGTTCCTGCCATTGCTTTTGTTATCCCCTCACCTGGATCTCTCTGGGACTCTCTTTTCCCACTTGTAGATGGAGATAAAGAAAGTCCTTATCTCACTGGGTGGTCAGTGGATTGAATGAGTTAATACCAAGGAAGTACTAAGAGCAGTGCCTAGCAGACAGCAGTGCTACCCCTTGATGTTTTAGTTTCTGACGGTGCCACCTCTGCTGTCTTTTCCTTTACTAACACAAATCTATTGTACCCTACACCTAAGTTCACTTTAAGTGTCTCCTTTCTAAGCTCTTCACCTCTCCTAAACTAAAAGAAAACTTTTCTTTGAGAGGCTTTTGCTATAGGGCTCATGCACTTGCCAGAAAGACAGAGAGACAGAAAGCGAGAAAACACCCCCCGAGGAAGGATGACAACGCAGCAATCCCTTCTCCATTCTCCTCTTGGGATCTTGGGCACGCATGCACACGCGCCCGGCATGAGTTTTAAGCCACGGGGTCAGGGATTTGAACCGCGGTTGACTACCTGGGAGTCCAGCAACCTAGCCATTACACCAATTGCTGGTCCCTAAAAGAAAACATTTTCTGTGATCACATGGCAATTAACCTAAACCATGACACTGTTGGTGGTATTGTTTCTGATATTCTTTGGTTCTTATGTTGTTTTAACTCTATAACTTTTTGCTTATTTTTCTCGACTAAATCTGAAGTTCCAAAAGAGCAAAAATCATCTTTTCTTGTTTATATGTTCTAAACTCCTAACTCCTTATTTATATTAGGGACCTATATATATATAGTTAAGTACTTAATAAATATTTTACTGTTTTCTATGATAAGAACTTAATTCTTTTTTTTTTTCTTGAGAGGTTTTTGCTATAGGGCGCGTGCGCTCACCAGAAAGACAGAGAGACAGAGAGATAGAAAGCGAGAAATCACCCCCCAGGGGGGATGGCCACACCACAATCCCTTCTCCTTCATTCTCCTCTCACACGCACACACACCCGGTGTGAGTTTTAAGCCACCAGGTCCGGAACGCGAACCATGGTCGACTACATGGGAGTCTAGCGACATAGCCATTATGCTAACTGCTGGTCCCAAGAACTTAATTCTGATTCAAGTTTGCAAACAAAAAATAAGGTACAAGGGAATACATACATATATGAATATCCATTTTATATTTACATATCCTTATGTAAGTATTCCTGTGGATATATATACATATATCCCTGACACATAAATACATGTCTGAGAGAATATGTACACATATGGGTGTACAAGTGTGCATATGTATTAGGTCCCATGTTTTTAATACCATATTGCAAAACTAAGGCACAGAAAAATAAAATGACTGGCCTAAGATGTCTACTTTACCCTTCCTTCTTTTCCCTTCCTTATGTCTTATGATCAGGATTCCTACCTGCAAAATATTAGTAAGACTGACTCTTGACACTTTAGATACATTCTTCTAGCTCTCAGTTAATTAAAATATTTGTGAAGCTCTGCACTGTCCTAAGTACCCAATAATGAATTATTGTGTTTTAAAAATTAGAAATACAAAAAGTCCTACAGTGAAACTAAAGAACATCTTTGCAAAGTTAATACTGATTTATTATTACACAGCTGAGCTTCACTCACATGAATGATCGCCTGGATGAACATTCCACTAAAAGAAGTAAAATGCCAAGTTTCATACCTTTCAGCGTTCAAACTCTGATCAGCATAATCACTTTTCAAGGCATCTAATTCACTCTGAAGAAAGGCTATGCTTGTCTGTGCTTCTAAAAGATCTTTCTTAACTTTCTGGTTTTCCTAGAGAAAAAAAAACAGTGTAGGCCATCAGGTTCAGAATTTCTTTTGCCTGGGAAAAATGAAGTGGAATGCAATAAAACCCTCCCACACACCACTCCCATCCTTCTGTGGTTCTTCAAATCTTTCTGTTCAAAGAACGTCAATTCAAAGTAATATGAAATTATTATAATTGATTAAAATATTGAAAATGTAAATCCTCCAAGTTGTTCATTATTTCATACTTGATATCTGGTGCCAAACTATAATAGTTGAGAATTTATCATGATGTACTTTAACACGTTATTGGCAAATTAACTGACACCAAACATTTGAACACCTGCATTACTTAATGAGAGCTATAAAACCACTGATAAACACTCTGTGAAACTTCTGTTCCACAGAAGTTCCAAGAAGAATGGCTACTTTTTTTTTTTTTTTTTTTTTTTGAGAGGTTTTTTGCTACAGGGCGCGTGCGCTTGCCAGACAGACAGAGAGAGACATAGAGACAGAAAGCGAGAAATCACCCCCCAGGGGGGATGGTCACGCCGCAATCCCTTCTCCTCCATTCTCCTCTCGGGATCTTGGGCACGCACACACACGCGCCCGGCGTGAGTTGTAAGCCACCGGGTCCGAGACGCGAACTGCGGTCGACCACGTGGGAGTCCAGCGACATAGCCATTACGCTAACTGCTGGTTCCCGAGAATGGCTACTTTTTAAACTAAGTCTTCTCACTTCACATTTTTAAGTTTTGTACTCAATAATAATAAACCTACGTGGCTAGGAAATTTCTTTCTTTTTTCCCTTGTATTTTTAAATACTTAATTTATCTTTACTTTCATAAAGCAAAAATTACAGAGCATTTTTTTTTCTTCCCACAGAGGACTTTATATTCTTTTGTCTGATAAAGTTGCTTCCCTTTGCTTCTCCCACCCACCCTCTACCACTCATTCTCTCCTACCCACTCTCCTCCCTTACAGTCACCAGTGTCTACACTTATCCTCTCTACTATCATATCTTTGGACCTTTCAATTTCTGCCACAGAGTGCATACATTTGGTATACATTGAGTCGAGATATGCAGTGTGTATCTTTCAAAGTCTGGCTCGCTTTGCTTAACATTAAGTCCTCTACATTTATCCACTTTGAATCAAATGATAGGATCTCATTGTTTCTTATGGCTGAATAATACTCCATAGTATATATATGCCACAGTTTTTTAACTCAGTGATCAGTTTTTGGACACTTAGGTTGATTCCATGTTTTAGCAACTGTGAATAATGCTGCAATAAACATGTGTAAGTATCTTTCTGTCTGAGTGTTTTCCTATCCTTTGGGTAAATACCAAAGAGTGAGATGACTGGGTCATATGGTAGCTCTCTTTGTGCAGAAAAGAAAGTCTTTTAGTAAGTGGTGCTGCAAGAAAAGTGAAACTGGATCCCTATCTCTCACTATTAGCAAGCATCAACTGAAAATGGACCAAAGATTTAAATGTAAAGCCTCAAACTATAAAACTACTAGTAGAAAACTGAGAGGAAAATTTTGAAGACACTGGAGCAGGCAAATATTTCTTAAATTAGATCCCTAAAGTACAGGCAGTAATCTGAAAAATTTACAAATGGAATTACATTAAGCTTAAAAACTTCTTCACAGCAAGGCAAACAATAATTAGATTGAAAAGACAACTCTATGAATGGGAGAAAATATTTGCACATTATTCTTCAGACAAGGAATTAATAACCAGAATATATAGGGGGAACTTAAGCAACTCACCTATTAAGAAATAAATAATCCTGGGACCAGCAGTTAACGTAATGGCTATGTCACTGGACTCCTATGTAGCTGGTTTGAGTCCCGGACCCGGTGGCTTAAACTCGCGCCGAGCACGTGTGCATGCGTGCCCAAGATCCCGAGAGGAGAATGGAAGAGACGGGATTGCAGTGTGGCCATCCCCCCTGGGGGGTGATTTCTCGCTTTCTATCTCTCTGTCTCTCTCTGTCTGAAGAGCGCACGTGCTCTATGGTAAAAACCTCTCAAACAAAAAAATATTGGAAATGAGTAGTGGGGCTAGAAATAGAAACAAATACTGTTTATTAAGGCAACCCCCAAGTCCATCTTTCTTTCACCCTAGCAAAAAAAAGACAATAGATATCCAGAACAGATTCTAAAGGCAACAAGGCAGAGATTGAACTGAATGCCTCCTATAGAAAAGATAAAGCTTCTCTCTAAATATGTTTGCCCTGCTCATTCTGGTAATTGGGGTCCCACAGTCTAATTACCAGCTCCACACAAGAGTTCCTAGAAGACAACCTCTCAGGGAAGAGGCCTGAAGGCACACTAATCTTATTTGTTTATTGCCTAGTCACAGGAATTTTGCAGTTGTACAGGAGTGATGACTAGAGAGAAAGAAATGCAATCTTGATTCACTTCTTCACTCCAACATGGAAAATATTTAGAGTCATAATAAAGAAAATGTTCTTTATTTGCTTTTAAATTTTGGAGTCAAACTAAAATCAAAATAAAGGAAACTGTAACAACAGAACAGATGCAAATGTTATCAATTTTGACAACAGAAAATGTAAAGTTATGGACAGCGGAAGATATAAAAAGGAAAGAAAGAAAGGGAAGAAAGAGCAGAGCAAAAATATCCTTATCTTACAAAGCCAGGGATACAGACAGGAGTGAATGTTAAAAGAATGCAAAGTTAACTCTATTATGTAAAGTTTAAGCATGTTTTTATTATTTCAAATAAAAAATGAAAAATAAAATCCTTCATAATAGATGGCAGTAGATGAGGAAAAAGCCTACATTAATATTATTTTGCTCAAAGGTGTTTTCAAGACTTTCTCTAACTATAGTATTAATTTCTCCTTAAACTTCTATTCCTGGAACACTGAAATAATGGCATGATTATGTTTATGTAGTCTAACAGAAAATGGATTTTTTCAAGTAAAAAGTTGATTCTTACCATCGACAAATCATAAATCTGTTTCTTTAATGCGGCCACATCTTCCTTTTGACTTACGTGCTTTGATTGTTCTTCTAGCTGGAAGAGCAAATAAAGTTGTGTGTTGAAACTCACTTTACATTGCTTTGATCAAATTTAGGAATATCCTTGAATACGCATATAGGATTTCTACAAGGCTTCAATTTTCAACATAATACCACTTTATAAATCACTGAACTGCATACAATCCATAAGTATTTGAAGATTTATTTTATATCATTTAAATGTTCAGAAAGAGGCTTTATTTTTATTTATCTTATTTGATTTGATTTGTTAGAGGGCATCTACAATCACCAGAGAAACAGGAAGGAAAAGGAAGAAAGCACCCCCAATGGGACATGGTCACACCGCAATCCCTTCTCCTAAGTTTCTCCATCCTGTCGAGATTTTGGAAACGCACACACATGCATGCACCCAGTTTGTTTTTCAAGCTGTCAGGGGTGAGATTCAAACTGCATGGTCAGCCATGTGGGATTCAGCTCCCTTAACCACCAGGCCATAAGACCAGCCCAGAAGTTTTGTTTTTAAATGAAATTTCTTGGGAATAACTGAAAAGTGCTTTTTGGAAACCATTCAACTGTTAAGCAACCCAGTCTTTCCTTTTTATACTATGCTGCATATGAGTCCAGACCTCTATATTATCTTAACACTTTCTACCTTGTACAATTATTTATCAATGTCTTGCATCCCCTATTAGGAGTGCAAGGTTTTTTTTAAGAGTTGAATTAAGAGTAGAAGAAATTTATCTATATTTATCTATATTTTCTTTATGGTGAGTTTAAAAATGCTTTTTAAACATTAAAGGCAATAGAATCTAAAGTATGGCATGAAACTAGAGCCATATATGGTTATATAAATGGTTATATAAATACATATACTAGCCTTAGCATTGCCAGACTAAGTTGATTCAGGAGCATTTACGACATAGACAACAAAAACGTCTTTTCTACAAACTGCAACATCCCTGAGAATCCTGAGGACTTGTGGGTGCCCATTTATGGGCTGTTCACACATTGTTCAAAATGCATTCCATGTTTCCCAGAGCCTAAAAGTCCTCTGAGTCTGCACTTCTTTCATTCTGTCAGATGGTATCAGCCCTCTGTTGATACCATCACACACTATGTCTTGATTGCCCCTGGCTGACTGTTGCTGAGAAGAGCCATTGATTTTAAAATGTGTTCTGACTTCAGAGAATTAAAACTGGGGGGGTGGGGGAGGAGTTTCTCAGAATCAGTGATATAAGTTAATGGCAATGTAATATATCTGTAATAAACTTTTTTTTTTGAGAGATTTTTGCATGTGTGCTTGCTGGAGAGACAGAGAGAAACAGAGAGAGATAAAGTGAGAAATCAGTCCCCAGGGGGGATAGCCATGCCACAGTCCCTTCTCCTCCATTCTCCTCTTGGGATTTTGGGCATGCATGTACATGCACCCAGCATGAGTTTCAAGCTGCCAGGTCCGGGATTCAAACTGTAGTCAACCATGTGGCAGTCCAGTGCCTTAATCACCACATCACCTGCTGGCCCCATGTCTGTAAACTTTTACATGATTCTGTAGCCTTTAATGTACTCTCACATAAATTATCTTATTGTGTTGCCCAACAACATATCAGGCAGGTAGAGAGTTTGGGGGATGTGAGAAAGCACAAACTGTGTGGGGAGACGGCCTCATCAGTTCTCAGCTGTGTGACTTTGGATGGATCACTTAACGTCTCTGAAACTCAATCCGTCTATAAAAATGGGACATTTATATCTTCCTCAGAGAAAGCTTGAGAATTAAGGTTTTTTTTTTTTTTTTTAATTATGAAAAAGAGCTAAATAAATCGTGAAGTTAAGAAAATATCATTGACTATAGTTTGCCAGGAGAGTTCATTATTAGCCCCATTTTATGGATTAGAAACTGAAGATCGCAAAGGTGAAGCTGGTATAGTCTTGACAAGGTCTCAGGTCTCATCCAGCCTGAACATAGCCCTTTTTGTGCATGCCACTTGGTATTTATTGTATGCAGTATTGGGGCAAGAAACTTTGTGCCTCTTCTGGCATAGATTCTTAGTCTAAAGATTTGGGGAGCCACAAAAATAAGTAAAGACAGTAATTAAGAAAATCTATGACTCTGGAATAAATAGGAGATTAGTGAGACCAGCAGTTAGCGTAATGGCTATGTCGCTGGATTTCCATGTAGTCGACTGCAGTTCGCGTCCCAGACCCAGTGGCTTAAAACTCACGTCGGGCGCGTGTGCGTGCATGCCCAAGATCCCGAGAGGAGAATGGAGGAGAAGGGATTGCGGCGTGGCCATACCCCTGGGGCTTGATTTCTCGCTTTCTGTCTCTCTCTGTTTGTCTGGCGAGCGCACGCGCCATATAGTAAAAAACAAAACAAAACAAAACAAAACAATAAAACAAAAAAACACCTGTCCAAAAATAAAAAGAAGATTAGTCCATTCAGTTCTGTAATATAAGCATAGTGGGTATGGTCTAACGAATTCTGAAAAGTAAGTATCAGATTAACATAGATGATAATTTTCTAAGAAGGCTATTGGGGTAAATACTTAATTATCCCAGAGGTTCTGACCGCAGTAGCCTATACAATACAGTTAAATGTCTATTAACCTCACTGTCACTTTAAGGGATGATTACCTTTTAATGATCCACTTCCATTTTAGCTAGGATGCTTCCATTAGTTATGGAAACAACCTACATACAGAAAGTGACTCCAGGCCCATGCTGGGGCCAAAAAGGTACAGACAGGCGAGAGCCGAAGCATCATTTCCCTACTCTGCAATTGGTATGTCAACTTAGGAGCTTGAAATCAGTAATGGTGGGTATGTGTGTACCAGGGAACTCAGCTACAAATCCCTCTGTTCCCTCGTTTCTCATTCCAAACATCTGTCAGCATATTACTGAGTGAAATGGATCCTGCTCCTTAGAAATGAAGTAGAGGGAATGACAAATGGTGTGGTGGTTAAGGCACTGGACTCCCATATGGGCAACCATGGCTTAAATTCCGGAACTGGCGGCTTGCTTTCTCACTCTCTCTCTCTCTCTCTAATAAAACTGAATGACAATAGTAAAAAAATAAGTAAAATTAAATGAATAATTCTAAAAAGGAAAAAAAAGATTAAAAAAATAATGAGGAAACAAAGTAGAGCAGAAGCTAAAACCCAATCACATCTTTGTTCATACTTCAACAAGTTCTTTCTGACCTCTTGCTGATCAGGGGTTCCCCTAGATCTGGAATTTTCTAGAAAAGCCAATATTCATTTCACTTAATAAATATTCAGGGAATGCCCACTACCCTTGCAGTGGACTGAAGGCAATGATACAGGGACACGCAGTGAAGAGTGGCAGTAGCACTGTCATGGGGCAAGCAGTCACTGCATACAGGGCACTTGGTTGGTGAAGATTAAGGAAAACACACTAGAGTTGGATGGACAACTGTCCAAGGGGCCAGAAATCCCTATTAGATATATGCAGAAGATAGGAGGCCTTGGAAACAGAAGAGTAACTCACAGGCCATTAAAGTCTTTTCAGGGGCTAGCAGGTGGCGTGGTAACTAAGGTACTGGACTCCCATGTGACAGACTAAGATTTGTGTCCCATACCAGAAGGCTTGCTTTCTCACTTTCCCTCTCTCTCTGTCTCTCTCTGGTCAAATTAAAATAAATAAATTAAATTAAATAAATATACTTTTAAAAAAAAGTCTTTTCAAGGACTACAGTCTGAGTCTGAAATCTAATTCAATCTACCACTTCAGTATGATTCCACGTGGTTTTAGTTACCACATGCACGGGGATGCTGAGGCTGTTTGGAAAGTCTAGCTGACACACTTACCTTTTTTAGTTTTTTTATGGTCACCTGCAGATCTCCTACTTCTGTTTCATACTGACGTCTGAGGTCACTGAGGGCTTCTTCTGCTTTGCGTTTTTCCTTAAAGAGAGGGAAAGCGAGATGGCTGATTTAAATAGGCTCAGCCTCTTTGACAACTTTAAAATCTCCATAGGTAAGAAACATTTTGTGTCAAACTAAGGCTAATCCCAAGTCTCCTACACAGGGAGAAGGACGGCAGAAGGAAACTAGACGACTTTGGAGTCACAGCAGCTCTGGAATTGAAACTTACACAAGTGGAAGAAATGCAAGAAACACAAGCTACATGCACACATCATCCTGGAGAGACACCCCCAAGACAATTATTCACACTACTGTAATTGAAAAAATAAGATCTAGCACAGCTAAGGAAGGGCTCCCATACTTGCCTAAGCCCTACTGTGTCATCAGAACTCAGGAGGACAAACTGGATGTACCCTTTTCCTAGAGCTTATCTGAGTCCAAATCACACCACTGCAAATTCCTTTTCTTTTTAAATTTTGTTGGGAGGGCAAAATTTAAAAGAGACAGAAAGAGAGGGAAAGTGAAAAAGCAACCCATGGGACCAGCAGTTAGTGTAATGGCTATGTCTCTGGATTCCCATGTAGTCAACCATGGTTTGAGTCTTGGACCTGGTGGCTTAAACTCACACCGGGCGCGTGTGTGTGCGTGCCCAAGAACCTGAGAGAAGAAAAGAGGAGAAGGGATTGCGGATTGGCCATACCCCCCCGGGGGGGGGGGATTTCTCACTTTCTCTCTCTCTCTGTCTCTATCTTTCTGATGAGTGCATGCACCCTAAAGCAAAAACCTCTCAAAAAAAAAAAAGCAACCCACATGATGGTCACACAGTAATCCCTCCTTTCGGGATTCTGGGCATGCACAGAATCATGTGCTTGGTATGTTTTTCAAAAGACAGGGTCCAGGACTCAAGCCATGCAGTGAAATTCAGCCATCTTAACTTCAATGCCACAAACTGGTCTGCAAACTTCCATAGAAGGACTTCCCACAGGCTAGTAGTTCTCAAACATGTCCCTTCAAGTTCTCCTGAGGCAGAGAACAGCAGAAGCTGCCATGGACCAAAACATCTTATGGTTCCTTATTCTTTAACAAATTATAATACCATACATCCTATGTCCATTTTTCAAAAAGTTTTACATTCATAATTAGTGAAATTAAGTGTATAGATATTCAGCAATAGCCTACCATTTACCAAGAATGGTCCTGGGCACCAGGACATGGGGCAGAACAGGGTACAATGCAAACTGATGTGCTCACGCATTCTACTGGGGGAAGACAGACAAACCAAGATGAATTCAGGGGATGACACTAGGAAGCATAAAAACCAAGGGAATGTGACAGGAAGCCAGTGTGACAGAAGATAAGGTAAGGCCTTGGTGCAGAGATGGCAAGATCTCATGTCTAAACACCTGCCAGAGTTAAAGGGTCTTACTGCTCACATATTGGCTGGGCAAGTTGCTTAATGTCTTTGTGCCTCCATTTTGTTATTGCATTATTGTGATTAAATTAAATATTTCAAGTAAACTAAATAACCCATACAAATTAAATAATCCGAGTAAATTAAATACTCCATAAAAATGAAATAATCCATACAAATTAAATGATCCATGTAAATTAAATAATGCATGTGAAGTGCTGAGCAGAAGAGCAACATCTACGGTAACGGTAACTGCTTTTTCAGTGACAATCTTGATTTTTACACAGCTTTACACATGAGGCAACTGTGCACTTTGCAGGTGGGTGAAAACATGGAGGCCTCGCGATAAGGTGCTGATTTCAGCAGCCCTCCTGGCCCCAGATGGACTCGGATGCATTTCACTGGATCCACAGTCATGAACCCAACACGTAACTTTCATGGTGTAAAAATATTTTATTTAACACTCGAAAAGAAAAATTATCACTATCTATTTCATTTTATTCCCAAAGTGTGCAACAAGTAAAGGCCGAGAGATCAACTCTTTACAATCTCCCAGCACAATGAAATGGAGGGAATTCTTCCCAACTCATCCTAGGGAACCAGCATTTGTCTGATACGAAAATCAGACAAAGAAATGGAAAGAAAGCCACAAACTCGTATGTCCTATGAATATAAATGCATAAAAATATTTAGCAAACTGAATTAAATAAAACATAAAAGGGATAATATATCATAACCAATTGGGGTTTATCTGAAGAATGCAAGTTTGTTTTAACATTCAAAACTCAGTCAAGGGAACCAGCAGTTAGCGTAATGGCTATGTCGCTGGACTCCCACGTAGTCGACTGCGGTTCGCGTCTCGGACCCGGTGGCTTACAACTCACGCCAGGCGCGTGTGCATGCGTGCCCAAGATCCCGAGAGGAGAATGGAGGAGAAGGGATTGCGGCGTGACCATCCCCCCTGGGGGGTGATTTCTCGCTTTCTGTCTCTATGTCTCTCTCTGTCTGTCTGGCGAGTGCACGCGCCCTATAGCGAAAAACTTCTCCAAAAAAAAAAAAACCTCAGTCAAGGCCCAGCTGGTAGCAGAGCAGTAATGCAATGTTCTATGATATGAACCCACAAGAAAAGAACCCGTATTTGTATCCCTGAAGCCTTCCTTTTTATGCCAGGTGCATGAGTGCCTGTGATCCAGGCTGGCTCAGGCTGAGATGGATCATGGTATGAAGTCCCTATTGGGTGTGGCTTCCTCTCACTCCTTCTCTCTCACAGAAGAAATAAATTAATAAATTTTTTAAAATCAATCAGTATAATTCACTACATTATTTTAAAAGAGGGAGGAGGAAAGAGGACTTGAGCATACTCCAAGAGTGGCTGAATGCAAATTGTGCAGGGTCCAAACCATGCCGAGTGCAAAAGAAGTGGAGTTCCAACCCCTATAAAAGTAGCAGCTCAACTCCCATGCAGGGAAAAGACGCCTTTGGAGCATTAGCTCCCTCTTCTTCATTCTTTGTACAAAGAATAAAGTTCTGTTCGGGTATATCACACCTGGTCTGGTTTGATCAGTGTAAATGGCACCAGGCAAAACAAAACCTCTTGGCTTGCAATTTGTGAGGGTCAGGTTGATACAATATTCAGAATAAATAATGAAGTCTCAAAACACAGTAATATGACAACAGCCTCGTTTTTTTAAATAAGCAAAAGATTTTAACAGATACTACACTAAAAATGATATACAGGGCAAACAAACACATGAAAAGAGTCTCAACACCATCAGTCATTAGAGAAATACAAATGAAAACCACAATGAGATTCTGCCACACACTTATTTAGAATGCCTAAAGGATGGCACTCTCATACACCACTGATGGAAACGTACAATGGTGCAACCTCTCTGAAATCAGCACTGTGTCTTACAAAAATAAACACAGATGACCAAGCCATTCCAGTGTAGGAATGTACTCAAGCCAAATAAAAGTATATGCCTACATTTACTGTATGTAAATACTCAAAGCATCTCAATTTGCAATAGCCAAAAACTTAACAACAACAAAAAAACAAAAACCTCACATGTCCTTCAACAGATGAATGGATAAATTAACTGTGGTTCCCACATAATAGATTACCACTCTGTTATTAAAAAAAAATAAAAATGGACGAACTATACTGATACATGGGTAGGTCTCAAAATAATTATGCTAAGTGGAGGAAACCAGACAAGAAATACTACATACCACATGACTGCATTTATGTACAATTCTGGAAACTTCAAATTAATCTACAGTAACAGAAAACAGAGCCCTGGTTGCCTGGCAAGGAGGGGTAAAGAAGAGAGGAAGGAAGGTGTAACAAAGGGGCATGAAGAAACTTCTATAGTGCATGGGTACCCATAGGATCTTGCTTGTGGGATGGTTTCATGGGATATCCCTATGTCCAAACTTAACATATTCTGCATTTTAAATACATGAAGCTTATAGCATGCAAATTAAGCTGTTAACATATGAAGAAGCTAACTGAGACAACACAAAATACACACTGAGCAATAGGAGCCAAGGTCAGGAAGAGGTGAATGTGACTACAGGAATAGGGGAGAGCTTCAAGGAGAAGGTAGGGCTTTCTGAACTTCGCTAATTCAGGAGAGTGGAAAGGAGTTGGGTGACAACTGCCAAAGCAAACAGCTGGAGGAAAAGCAGAACCATAAGCAGTGATGCCAATGAGACTGAGGAGAGCTCAGGGAGCCACACTGATAGAGGGAAGCTCGAGGGAATCTTCCCTGAGCCTGGACAGATCTTTCCTGCAAAGAGACTGCATCTAGAAAGGTATGAGGTAGATGCTAGGATGGGCTGACAAATAGGTTTCCTCCCTGCACCAGGCTGCTTAGCCGGTGTGAGGTCCTGGACTGGTGTGCTCTTGAGACGACAAGTATATGCGACTAACTGGGTATATGTGGAACACAGACATGATGCCGTAGATATCATGGATTTGCCACTCCTGCACCAAAGCCAAGGAAACCAGGATGTTGTTACAATGAACAATACATGAAGTCTGAGGAGTGGAACCACGGTAATACCCCCATTATCAAGACTAATATGGGGGACCAGCAGTTAGTGTAATGGCTATGTCGCTGAACTCCCATGTAGTCAACCGTGGTTCGAGTCCCTGGCCCAGTGGCTTAAAAAACTCACACCGGGCATGTGTGCGTGCGTGCCCAAGATCCTGAGAGGAGAATGGAGGAGAAGGGATTGCGGCATGGTCATCCCCACTGGGGGTGATAGCTTAAAAAAATGACTTTACAGGAGAGGTTTTTATTGATTTTTTTTTTTTTTTTTTTTTGCTATAGGGCGTGTGCGCTCGCCAGAAAGACAAAGAGAGATAGAGAGACAGAAAGCAAGAAATCACTCCCCGGGGGGATGGCCATGCTGCAATCCCTTCTCCTCCATTCTCCTCTCAGGATCTTGGGCACCTACGCACACGCGCCTGCCATGAGTTTAAGCCATCGGGTCTGGGACTTAAACCGCAGTCAACTACATGGAAGTCCAGCAACATAGCTATTATGCTAACTGCTGGTCCCGGCATTATCACGTTATAAGGCTGGAACGACGAAGGCTCTGAAATCAGATGCCACCAAGCTGAGGTAAGGGCAGAGTCAGGATGCAGTCTAAGGTCTACCAGATGCCAAGGCTCAGGACACTTACATTCTCCTCTGCTGCTTCTCAGCATTAACAGGGTAAATAAAGAGATGAAAATAAAAATTTTAACCTAACTTCAGTTACTCAAAGAAATATATCAACTTCCTATTGGGTCATTGGAAAAGTCATAACGTATTTTTCTATGTGTTTCTATACAAAAATGTATCTTGACTTTTCCAATGACCATACAATATTTTCAGTAAAGATTAATCACCCACATTTTTTAAGGAAAATATAATGATTTCTTCAATGAAATCACTGAAGGGAGCAGACAACTTTCACCTTCAAAGAATTCTTACAATGCTAATTTCAGGTACAGCCCATTGTAAAACATTAAAGTCTAAAGATGGAATTTTGGTTACCCTGTGATCCAGGTTCTAAGGTGACGGCCCAGGCAGTGAAGCAAGCATCCAGAAGTCAAGGCATGTTCTCCACCAAAGGCTCTGCTTTCTCCTTCAGGCTTCAGCCCCAAAATCACCTCTTCAAAGAGACCCCCAACCTCCCACCCTAACCAACCTCCCACCCTAAGCAACCTCCCACCCTAAGCAACCTTCTTTTCCAATCACTATCACACATGCTGTTTTTTGTTTTGTTTTGTTTTTCTGCACTCGCCACTAAGTGAGTGAAATGATCTTTTTATTTAGTTTAATTATTATCTCCATCTATGTTTATTCAATCCCCCAAAAAACATCACCAATACAAATCCCTTCTCTTGGAGCCTCCACGGGAGCCTGCACATGCTACACCCATATCTCAACACCAACAGGAATGTCCACAAAAGGTGCTTCCTAAAGATTGGCTAAATGAAAGGCCAAACCCGGAAACTCACATCTTTCCGTGTCTTATGCTCTGCAGCCTGAATCCTCTGATCCATTTCCTCTTCCAGCTCACTCAACTGCATGGCTGCCTTGTCCTGGGCTCTGAAATTCAAAAGGATGCGCACCTTTCCATTAGACACTTGAGCCAGTAACATGAAAATGTCACACTTTATTTCAAGCCTCATCTTTATAGATGAGAAGGAACATGCTATTCAAAAGACGATTTCCCATTCCTTCCACATGATTAAATGAGATTGACATTTGGCCATTTCAGTGTAAAACTGTATTAGAACTAGATATAAAATAAATGAAATGAATTATATTAAAATGATATTAAACTAGATTGTGGCCAAAAGTATATGCAGAAACCAAATTGCTGGGAGGTTCTCAAAAAAATCCTTTTCACTGCCATGACCAAGTCATAACTCCAGACAAAAAATAGAGAACTTCATGGCCAAGTAATGGTTGGACATTATTTTGAAGTTATTATTTTAAGGGTGCCAGCAGGTGGCATGGTGGTTAAGGCAGATAGACTCCCACATGGTTGACCGTGGTTCACATCCAAGACTGGATGACCTGTAAATCACACTGGGCGTGTGTACATGCATGTCCAAAATCCCGGAGAAAAATGGAGGAGTAAAGATTGTGGTGTGGCCCCTCGGGGGTGATTTCTCACTTTCTCTCTCACTGTCTCTCTTTATCTCTCTCTGGTGAGCACATATACCCTAAGGTGATATCCTCTGGGGAGGGAAGAAATTGTATTATATGAACATTGCATTATATGATAAAGTTAGAAGGGAAAAAAGATAGCAACAACTATTTTTAATCAGTCCTTAAAGTTCAAGAATGTAGATAAAGTTACCTTTTAGAAGTATTCTGATTCTTTTATTAATGCAATTAACAAATCACATCTCTATGGAGGCAGAGCATATTAATTTGCCCAAAAGTTAGAAATGGAAACATTTCAGTGAGAGGGGCTGCCTGGTATGAAGATGTCTGTTGCTTTACAATGACTGCGATTTCATATTAAATCCTAAGAAAAAGAAATTCTTTGGGCTACATGTCCAATTATCTGACTTTTCACGTGCACAACGACTTGCCTACCTAACCAGACTATAAGCTATTTGGAAGCAGTCACCATGAGAGCTGATTCACTTGGCCCAATGACATACTATTAATAAAAGGTTGAGGGCAGGGCCTACGTAAAGACCAGCCATCTTCTAACGTGATGGGCCTCTGCTGCACCATTCCACCTGCTGTCAACTTACTTATTCTCTCACGACACATTCTGTTTGTGCATTAATTTTTTTAAGGTTTTTGCCACAGGGCATGCGTGTTCACCAGAGAGAAAGAGAGATAGTGAGAGGTAAAGTGAGAAATCACCCCTAGGAGGTATGGCCATGCCACAATCCCTTCACCATTCTCTTCCTGGGATTTTGGGCATGCACACCTACACACCTGTGTGATTTTCAAGCCACCAGGTCTGGGACTCAAACAGCAGTTGGCCACGTAGGAGTCCAGTATTATAATCACCACGCCGCCTGCTGGCCCCGTTTGTGCATTCATTTTCTATATAAAACTCCAGACAAAGTAAACTTTTGAGTAACATTACTATTCCTGCTCCTGTTTAACTCCCCCTCACCATGTAACCTTTCCCAAACTTATACCCAAGTGTGGAAAGTCAGCAGTTTCTGTTTACATTCACCAGCTATTTCAAGTCTAGAAATTATGCATCTCCATACCTATTTTTTTCATTGTTGGTCAACTCTGGAACTGTGCATTGCTCAGCTACAATACCTACTCCCTTTGTTATGATCTTTTCCAGCTATTTCTCCTAGATATCCCATCTCAAATACTGAGGACTGTCTCACAGTCTCATCCGAGTGCCCTATCAGGACAGTGGGAACTCATTCTTCAGGTGCAACCCTGAGCAAAAAGGCTGAGACCTACCCTCAGCCAAAAACAAGGGTGAGGATGAATGGCCCTTGGCTAAGAATGCAAGGGATGTTTCACAAGTAGCCATTTAAATACCTGAGCAAGGTCTCTGATAGATAAAGAGGGGCCTTTAGGAGACCTCAGCCTCAGGATAGAGCCTGGCTCTGTCGACCCCATGACAACACAGAGAAGGTGGAGGGAAGGCACCAGCACAACTCAGCACAATGTGACGGGTGTGCCCACAGAGGCAGCAGCCTCACTGGGAGGGACGGCGTGAAGCACATGCCACTCTTTTTCCCTTGTGGGATTTTCAGGTGGAACTATGCTGAGTGTGTGTGCATGAGAGTGAGGGAGAGAGAGAGGGAAAGAGAGAGAGAGAGAGAGTTGTATCTTTGTGTGAGTCTATGTATGTGTTCCTGTGCACGTTCTTCAGAGTTTGTCAGATATTCACTGGACACGCTCAAGGATCAACGTGTGCTTCTGCTAGTCACCTCTAAAGAGGCCCACTAAGCTCTGAGCCACACTCCAGAATATTCTACAGAACTTGGGAATTCTCGATCCAGACAGCGGCACAGCAGTAAAATGGGACACTCTGTCAGGCTGATCCACAAGAGGAACTTCTGGGTTTGTATGTGGAGACTTCCCTGGGTATGCCGAGCATGTGTGTGCCCATGATCTGGGGCTTGCTGAAGCCGCGTGTGGCTCATGGCATCAAGACCCTGGTGTCTGCTTCTCTCACTCTCCCTTTCAGATGAAGGAAATAAAAAATAAATTTAAAAAAGAAAAAGAATTTGGAGTTCTGAGGACTACCCTTCATCCTACTGGAAGGCCCCTGGGGAAAAAATCTGAGGGAAAAGGCCAGAGTCGGGTGCTGAAAATGTTTATAAGACATTCTTATGAAACCACATGACTAGTTCAACTGTGGCTTGACCTTAGGGCTGTAAGAACATTCCTATTTAGCATCAGCATTTTAAAACATTTCTCCTACATTAAAAATAATAATAATAACAATGTTTGTGGGGCCAGGAAGTGGCATAGTGGTTATGGCACTGGACTCCCACATGGCCGACCTCAGTTCGAGTTCTGGACCCAGTGTGTTGAAAATCACACCAAGTGCATGAATGTGCATGCCCCAAGTCCCAGGAGGACAATGAAGGAGAAAACTTAAAGAGAAAAATAGAGAGACAGAGGAGCTGGAGCCCACGGGCTTGGAGCCCTCCCTGTCCCTGGGCAGATGGGGAAGCGTCCTATCCCAGTAGCTGTGCTTCTGGAGAGAGGCAGAGCCAGCAGGTGTGCAGCACAATGGGAGCTGCCGGGGAAACAAGGGGCAGCAAGAAACACCCATGGGGCAAAACACCCCAGAATGGTGACAAATAAGGGCCTCACTTTCTTGGTATCTGCTGAAGGAGTATGTCTTTCCAGGGAGCAAGGAGGCTGATGTCTGGATTGCAGCATATAAATTCTTTTGTACTGGGTATCTGTTCAAACCAACAAGGCACCTATATGTAGGACAGCTATGGCTTTACATGAACTGCTCGTGTTATTGTAAGAGTTTAACTTTGTTTTGGATCTCAGATCAAGGGTGACGGCTGAGTGAGGAGGACTAGGGAGAGAGAACAGTGCTGCAGAGCGAGCAGGCACATGTGCAGCACAGGGTAAGAGGCTTCACTCATGATGTCACTTACTACGTCCCACCACCCTACGGAGGTGGGTATTCACTTCCTCATTCTGCAGATTTAAGAACTGAGACTCAGTGAGATTAAGTCACCTTCCCCCAAAGTATCACAGCTGTAAGTGACAAGACAAGGTTTCAAATGTCACCCTGTCTACCTCTCTGGATGAAGCTTTTTGGAGGTGCAAGGGGCTGTATCTAAGAAAAATCTCTGAATTATTCCGTATCGAATTGCTGATCCTGAAGAGTTGATATAAGGGGATCCCAATGACCTGCTGATTGCTGGTTGACCATATAAATTACTACCTGACTCAGCTTCCCTGGGCTGCCTTGACTTAATAACTCTAAACTCCTGAGTTTCAGGAAGTCCATCTACGTTATAATGTGAAAATGAAGTTCAGTTCATTTGTCACCTAGACAAGAGAGAGTAATAAAGGACCTGATGTGCTACTTAGCAAGAAAGAACTTCAATACCTTTTCACTGCAATGGCCAGGTTTTCCATTTCTGTGTTTTGAAGTTTGATCTCACGGATAAAGTTCTTTATAATATGTTCATATGGCTGAATGAGTCTTGGCTCCACGAGGTTGATATTTTGATACAAGGTACCAACTTGTTCTTTTCTGAAAAAAAAAAAAAATTAAACCAATTTTAAAAATCATGAGTTACGTAATTCTTTTCTTTTTTTAAAGGCGTTTTGTTTTGCTGTAGGGCACATATACTCAGGAAAGAGAGACAGAGAGAGAGAGAGAGAGAGATGGAAAGTGAGAAATCACTCCCTAGAGGGAATGGCCACCCTGCAATCCTTTCTCTTCCATTCTCCTCTTGAGATCTTGGGCATGCATGCACACAAGTCTGGTGTGTTTTTGCAGCTGCCAGGGCTGGGATTTGAACCATGTTGTTGGCCATGTGGGATTGAGCACCTTAACCACTATGCCATCTGCTGGCTTGAACTTACGCATTTCATATAGGAAAGATAAACATAAATAAAGAACCAAAGTAGGAAAAAAAAATCAATAGCAGAATAATCTAAAATGAAAGGAAGACAGCAGTCAGAGATACTATTGCTTTTTTTTTCATATTAGAAGATGGAGACTTGTGAGGGCAGCAGTAATACATAGAAAGGGACTGATAGGGATGGATATCTCTGTTTTCATCACTATTGTTTTCTTGTTTTGTTTTGTTAATAGAAAGGTACACAAGTTTACAGAAAAGTCAGGTGACATTAAACCAACTATTTGATTCACCAATCCTTAGTAAGATTTCAGCCTTCATAGTCTTACCAGTAGTGATAGCTATTATTTTACTGTCAGTTAAAATTACTTCACATAAACTCATATTTACATACGTATTTATTGTTTCTACTCACAGTACTTATGACACCAAAGTATGCTTTTTTCTTTCTCACACCAACCAACTCTCCAACTTTCCAGACACCCACTGGGTGTCCAACAATACGATTCAATTCTCACACTAACTGAAGGTAGTAGTATAGACCTCCCAGGTTAAGGGCTCAGTCGCACAAGACTGCCCTGACTTCAGGCACCAGTCACCAGCCCTGGGTTGCCTTCTGTACTGCTGACTAAGCAACTACACACCAGGCTCCTGTGACCCCTTCTAAAGTTCCATGACTGTCCAGAACAGTTCACAGAACTCAGGAAAACACTTCGCTTCAGTTTACTTCAGTATAAGACACAACTCAGGAGCAGCCAAATGGAAGAGATGCACAGGAAAGGTACGCAAGGTGGGGCAGGTATGCAGAGCTCCATGTCTTTGCCGCCAGCACCTCTATGTGCTCACCAACCAAGACACTCTCCAAGCCTTGTAATCTAGAGGCTTTTATAAAGGTTGCATTGCACAGGCATGACTGATGAAGTCACTGGCCACTGGTGGTCAATTCAACCTTCAGCCATACTCTCCCCCCAAAGGTCAGGAGAAGAGGCCTGAAAGTTCCAACTCTAATCATGTCTTGGTCCTCCTGGTGACCAATCTTTATCCTGATGCTCAACAGGGACCCAGAGTCCCCAGGCATCTCACTACCACACAAAAGACAGGCTCTGCATTCTGAAGATACCAACAGTTTTAGGAGCCATATGCCAGGAACTTGTGGAAAAGGCCAAATATGTATTTCTTACTGTACAATATTTAGGTGACAGTTCCCATACTTGTTATTTAGTACCTTTTGTTAAAAGACAGGTTTTGGGGACCAGCAGATGGTTACGTTGCTGGACGCCCAAGTAGTCGACCGCAGTTCAAATCCTGGATCTAGTGGCTTAAACTCACACTGGACACGTGTGTGTGCATGCGTGCCCAAAATCCCAAGAGGAAAGTGGAGAAGGGATTGTGGTGTGACCATTCCCTCAGGGAGAGTGACTTCTTGCTTTCTGCCTCTCTGTCTCTCTGGTGAGCACACACACCCTATAGCAAAAATTTCTCTCTCATAAAAAAATAATAAAATAAATAGATAAAAATGTTCAGAGCTATTTTAATAGGAAAATTGACCAGATTCAGTGGCTGAGCAGTTAGAGGATGAAGGAGCCAGCTGGTGAGACGAGAGGTGCCCTCGCTCACAGTGTAAGAGCAGATACACTAAGTGGGATCCAGCACGATCTATGAATCAGGTGCCCTTGAAGTGTAGTTAGTGGAACTCAGCCGCCATCAATGGAGGCGATCGCTGTGTGTAGACTCAGTAGCCACCAGTTCCTCACCATATCCAAAGCTTCTCTTGCCTGAGGGGCTGCATATTGGCTTCCTTGGACAGCTTACATCAGAGACCATGCAATTTGACCTTCCTTCTTTTGATCCTAGTGGAGAGCCATGCTTGCTCATCTTTAACAAAGCTGTGACTGGGTTGTGACAGTAGCAGCACTTTAAAGCAAAGAACATTTACACCAGTTCAAAGAAGAGAAGCGAGCAATTTAGAGAACAGGCAACTCTGGCCTGAGATGGTAACACCATAATAACAGTAGTAGAGAGATCTGACAATTTTCATCAAGTCTAGAACTGTCAGAGACAGGTAATCATGGGAAAACTAATCACCTTTACATAGTAGGATGTAATGATCACTTTCAATGCTTGGATTATTCTTATGTTTGGTGATATACTGCTGTTATTTTTGTTTTGTTTGTTTTTGAGGTTTTTTGCCATAGAGCACATGCACTCACCAGAGAAAGAGAGAGACAGAGAGAGACAATGAGAGGGAAAGTAAGAACCCATCTCCCAGAGGGGATGGCCATGCCACAATCCCTTCTCCTCCTTTCTTCTCCTGGGATTTTGAGCATTTACGCTTACGCACATGCTTGTATGATTTTCAAGTCGCCAGGTATGGGACTCCAACCACAGTAGGCCATATGGAAGTCCAGCACCTTCATCACTATGCCACCTGCTGGCCCCTACTGCTGTGATGTTATAGTTACTCCCAATAAAAAGTATTCCAATTAATGCCCTTGATATAAAGAGATTATTGTTCTCCAGGTGCTTATCTAGCTATTGGGTGAGCCCCTATAAAAACCAGGATGTGTGAGAACAAATCACAGCCATCTATGGTGCCTGATGACACCAGAGTAAGAGCATAACAGACCAGTCAGAAATTCTTAACACAGGCTTTGCTCCGTTACTCTGCTGAAGGCAGCCTGTTAAAATGTTGAGGGCACAAAGAGTATGATGATAATCCCAGGCCTCAGTAATTGAAAGGCCATACTGAGAGCCATTGCCCAACTGGAATAGATGGTGCAGTTAAATATAGTAAGACCTATGGTTGTAATACGAATAATTCTATTCAGTGAGTGGTCACCATATTCCAGGGACTGTGCTACAGCTGGTACGCATCCTACCTCTGAATGCTCACAATAACCCTATGGAGGATTTTTATTAATCCATCTTGCACATAGGCAGCATTAACGGCCGGTTATGGGCTGAACTGTGTACCTTCCAGAATAACTACCCAGTACCTGAGAATGTGATATACTTGCAGTCAGGGCCTTTAAAGAGGTAATGAAGTTAGAATGAGGTCATCAGAGTGGGTTCTAATCCAATCTTATTCCGTATCTTTATAAAAAGAGGAAATTAGGACAGAGAGATGTACAGAAGAGAGACCAGGAGAGATTCCACATAAAGAGGGGGTGGTCATGAGCAAGCCAGGGAGAGAGGCCTCAGAAGAAACTGACGCTGCTGACCTGCTGATACCTGATCTCCGACGTCTAACCTCCAGAACTGTGAGAAAATAAATCTGTTGTTTAAGTCACCCAGTCTGTGGTGTCTGCTACCACAAATACCCAGCACCCCCAAACCCAAGGTCACATAGTGATTAAGTGGGTGGGTAGAGATTCAAACTCAGCCTCACACTAGAACCAATTTGTGCAACCGTAATATCGCATGGCTTCCCAATTATGTTAAACATCTGAACTAAGGCAGAAAAAACAAACAAAGAAACAAAAACCAAAGAGACTCAAAATCAATCAAAGGATTCCGTATATCACTGTGGAAATCTGCAGCCTTGCTGACCGGGCTCTGCAGGCTGTGAGGTGGGATTCGGTGTTGCCGTGGCCCCCAAGAAAGCAGACAGCACATTGCTGTGGCCACTATGAAGGGGCAGGATTAACCCCCCCGCCCGAGACTTCACCACAGTGCGGGAGCCAGTGGCAGCAAGAGAGAGGGACAAAGTGCAAAGGAACCACGACTCGGACCTCTCACTGCATTCTGCCCACCCAGGTATGTTTCAGATACCCCCCCCTCCTCCTGCAACCCTCCACCATTAATGCCCAAATCTTTCCCACAGTGCAGGAACCAGCGGCAGCGAGAGAAACAGGCTTAGTGCAACACGTCAAGACTTCTCACTGCAGCATTTTGCCCACCCAGGAGTATTTTGAGGTATTACAGTTCACTGAACCTGCCAAGTGGGCAACTTCTACTTCCTCCTCCAGTTGAATCTCTCCAGCTCAGCCCAGGTGCATCTGATTCTGAGAGTCTGAAAAAGGAATCAACACCTAAAGGTGGCTACATACACCCTTCTCTGATTGGAAGACAAAAACACAGCTGAGAAGTAGAGCCCTTCTTCCCCCCGCAGAGAATCAGCTCCAAAAAAGTAGAAAGAAATGTGTAAGTCATCAGATGACTAGAAACCAGTGCAGAGGCACAAGAAATATGAGAAAACAAGGAAATATCTCTCCCTCAAGGAAACAAAAATTCTTCCTCAGCCACAGACAACACAAAAGAACTTGCAGAAATGTCAGAAAAATTCAAAATATTCAAGTGACAAAACTGAATGAAATGCAAGAGAAAACAGAAAACTAACTACAGAAGATGAGAAAGTCCTTCCATAACTTGGAGGAGGATATAGATACCATTAAAAAAAAAATCAAATAGAACTTCTAGAGATGAAGACTGTAATATGGGAAATCCAAATCTCCCTCAAAAATGTTAATAGCAAATTAGGTCACATACAAGACAGAATCTCTGATCTGGAAGACAAAACCTCTGACTTAGATAAAGCCACCAAAAAGAACAACAACAACAAAAAAATGAGAACAATATACAAAAAATGTAAGACATCATTAAATGCCCAAATAACCAAATAATAGGTACTCTAGAAGATGAAGAATCTGACAAGGGCATAGAAGAACTATTCCATAAAATACTTGCAGAAAACACTCCACTGTCTCCTCTGGACAGATAACTAAACAAACAAATAACAAAAAAAAAGTAAAGAGTTACAGGATCTAAAATATATCATAAATTGAATGGACTTGACAGACATCTATAGAACTTCCCACTCAATGACCACAAAATATACACAATTTTATCACCCTCACCTGCAATATTTTCGAAGCCTGACCACATGATAGGGCACAAAACAAGCCTTTACAAATTCAAAGGTATAAAAACTATACCCAGCATCTACTCTAACCACAATGAGATTACACTTGATATGAACTGCAGAAAAACCCTCAAAAACACACAAACACATGGCAACTAAACAGCTTACTGAATGATTTCACAATGACTGAAGAAATTAAGACTGAAATTAAAAAAATTCATAACCTCTAGGACACCGCAAAAGCAGTTATAAGGGGGGGAGTTCATAGCGATTAGTGCTCACAAGAAAAAAATGTAAGGTGGCAAATAGACAACCTAACAATACACCTCAGGGAACTGAAAAAAAAAAAAACAACAACAACAAAACATACCAGGAGAAAAGAAATAATAAAGATAAGAGCAGAAATCAACAAAATAGAGACTAAACAAACTACACAGAAAATAAATGAAACCAAAAGCTGGTTCTTTGAGAAGATAAACAGAATTGATGCACTGTTAGCTAGATTAATTAAGAACAAAGAAAGGAACCAGATAACTCTAATCAGCAATGAAGCAGGCAATATTACAACAGACATAACAGAAATACAAAAGATTATCAGACTACAGAATACTATGCCAACAAACAAGAAAACGTGGATAAGATGGACAAATTTCTGGACACCTACTAAGACTGAATCAGGAAGAAATAAAGCCCAAATAGATCAGTAAAAAACAATGAGATTAAAGCAGTAATAAGTAGCCTCCCAAAACGGAAAAGCCCAAGTCTTGATGGCTTCACTTCTGAATTCTACAAAACCTTTAAGGAAGAGCTAAACCTCAATGTACTCAAATTATTTCTAAAGATTCAAAAAGAAGGAACTCTCCCAAATTCATTTTATAAATTCTCTATCACCCTTATCCCCCAAACAGGCAAGGACCTAACAAAAAAAGAAAACTACAGATTAGAATCTTTGATGAATCTAGATGCAAAAAATTCTCAGCAAGATACTAGCAAATCATATTCAATGACACATTAAAAAGATCATACACCTGGGACCACCAGTTAGTGTAACAGCTATGTCGCTGAACTCCCATGGAGTCGAGCGCAGTTCAAGTCCCAGACCTGGTGGCTTAAACTCATGCCTGGTGCGTGTGTATGCGTGCCCAAGATCCCAAGAGGAGAATGGAGGAGAAGGAATTGCGGCATGGCCATTTCTCGCTTTCTGTCTCTCGCTGTCTTTCGGGCGGGCATACGCGCCCCTATAGCAAAAACTTCTCCAAAAAAAAAAAAAAAAAAAAAGATTATACACCACGACAGTTAGGCTTTATTTCAGGGATGCAAGGGATAGTCAACATACGCAAAACCATAAATGTAATACATCATACTAACAGAAAGATTAAAAACCACATGATCATGTGGCAGATGAGCTTCATCAATGAAGAAAAAGTATTTGGTAAAATACAACACCCCTTTGTGATTAAGACTCTCAGCAAAATCAGCATAGAAGGGACATTTCTCAACACAGTAAAAGCCATATATAAAAAACTCATAACTAACATCAAACTGAAGAGGTAAAAGCTGAAGACTTTTCCACTAAAAACTGGTACAAGACAAGGATGCCCAGTTTCTCCACTCCTTTTCAATACAGTACCGGAAGTCCTAGCCAATGCAATCAGATAAAAGAATAAAATTAAAAGTATTCAAATAGGGAAAGATGGCATGATTATATGCATAGAAAACCCAAAAATAATCCACACACACACACGCACAAACACACAAATTCCTGAAAGTGATAAATGAATACAGTAAACTAGGAAGATATAAAATCAATATAGAAATCAATATAGAAATCGATAGCATTTTTATACACAAACAATGAACAGATTGAGGTAGAAAGGAAAAAAAATCCATTTATAATAGCCACAAAAAACTGTAAGATAACTAGGGATAAACCTAATCAAGGAAGTCAAAGACATCCATAAGGAAAACAATGAAAAACTCTAAAAAAATTGAAAATGACACAAAAAGTGGAAATAAATCCCATTAATTAATATAATAAAAATGTCAATTCTATTCAAATAAATCTATAAATTTAATGCAATTATAGGACCAGCAGTTAGCATAATGGCTATGTCGCTGGACTCCCATGTAGTCAACCATGGCTCGAGTCCTGGACCCGGTGGCTTAAACTCACACCAGGCACATGTGCGTGTGTGCCCAAGATCCCAAGAGGAGTATGGAGGAGAAGGGATTGTGGCATGGCCATCCTCCCTCAGGGGTGATTTCTCACTTTCTGTCTCTCTGTCTCTCTGGCAAGCGCAAGCACCCTACAGCAAAAACCTCTAAAAAAAAATTTTAATGCAATCACTATCAAGTTACTAGAGATAGTCTTCACAGAATTAGGGGGAAAAAAAAAACCATAAAATTTACAGAAGCATGAAAGACCACATATTGCCAAAGCAATACTGTGAAAAAAAGAAGAAAGTAGGAGATGTCTCACTCCCTGACCCCAAAATATATTACAAAGCTGTGACAATTGAAACAGCATAGTACTTGCACAAAAAACAGGCATGTAGATCAATGGAATAGAATAGAGAACCCAGAAATAAACCTTTAAATATATACCCAACTGATTTTCAACAAAGGGCACAAGACAAGCCAATGGGTTTGCTGAAGAAAATATCTTCAGTAAATGATGCTGGAAAAACTGGATATTTACCTACAGAAAAATGAAACTGAACCCCTATCCCTAACAATTAATAAAAACCAACTCAAAATTGATCAAAGATCTAAACAACCCTTAAACTATAAAATAATGGTGAAAAAACACAGGGGAAATTCTTGGAAACATTGGAGTAGGCAGACTTCTTAAATAAGACCCCCAAGCACAGGCAATAATCCCAAAATAACAAGTGAGATTACATCAGGTTAAAAAGCTTCTGCACAGCAAAATAAACAATAATTAGAGTGAAGAGACAACCCCTGGAATGGAGAAATATTTGCAAACTCTCCCTCAAATAAGGGACTGATAACCAAAATATACATGGCATTCAAGCAGCTTACCCTCAAAACTATATTCAATCCAATTAAAAAGTTGGCAAACGAGCTGAACAGACAACTCTTCAAGGAAGACATACAGCCCAAAAGCATATGAAAAATGCTGGATACCCCTTATCATAAGGAGATGCAAATTAAAACCACAATGAGATACCACCTAACCCTAGTCAGAATGGTTAAGATTTAAAAAATACAGAATGTTAAGTAAGGCAACTGCAGTAAAAAGCAAACTCTCCAACACTGTTGGTGGTAATGTAGATTAGTATAGCCATTATAGAGAACAATATGGAGGTTCCTTGAAGACCTACAAGCAGAACTACCTTATGATCCAGAAATTCTACTCTTTGGTATCTATCCAAAATAGAGGAATATACTCAACAGGAAAAACACTTGCACAAACAGTGCCACATGTGGCACTGTTCACAATTGCTAAGACATAGGATCAACCCAAATGTCCCAAGAACAGCTGAATTGAAAACATGTGGTATATATACACTATGGAATACTACTCAACCCCCAAAAATAATGAGAACCTGGCATATGATAGAAAGTTGATAAATATTAAAGATTCAATGCTAAGCAAATCAAGCCAGACTATGAAAGAGAGGCATTGTATGTCCCTACTCAACACATACCGAACGTCTGCACTCTATAGCAGAAACTGAAAGATTAGAATGTATAAATACATGGAGAGCAACTGTGGATACTAGAGACAATGTGTGAGGAGGGTGAAAAATGGGAGGGAGTGAAAAGGAGGGAATCAAGGGAACCAAGGGGAAAAAAGAAGCAAAACATTTCATGGATACAAAAATGGAAATTTATCTGTTGATGATAATGTATATGTATGTAGTATCTTTGACTGAACTAATATATAGTGTATTCATACTGGGAAAACTCATTTTATATGCCATAAAGATGTACAGTGATTGAATATAAAAATAATTAATTAATTAATTAGCTAAGGAATTATGCAACACTGCAACAAATGAGATATGCATTATCTCATGTATTATCTTATACTTACGCATGGCCTCAAAGTGTCCAGGTAGCTGTCAATTTCTCGAGTATGCACTTAGAAATAAACTGCTCAATCTAAGTAGAGACCAATTATGATTCAAAAGAATGGCTCAGGTGAAATATTATGAATAAAACTATAGGGGTAGGTCACTTGATTTGGTGATACAAGGCACAAACAGCTGCCATCGTCCCTCCTATCAGAGTAGAGTACAAAAGCTGGTTCTAATAGTGAGCCATATTATTTATTACAGAGCAGTAAAAAAACCAGCTCTATTCTTAGAATGCCTATGCAATTTCAGTGCTCAACAGGATCATTAACTTCTATGCCTTTGTCTATTAATGATCACTAGCAGGAAGCAAAGCATAAAAACTTGCTCTTTAACAGGAACCTGATTGACGGGGGAAGCCATGAAAATACTGTCACCTACAGTCCACGTTTACTGGCTAATGCACAACAATAAAATGTTCAGAAGTGATGTCTCAGTAGATCCCCTCACTTTCTGTAAACTTCTAAAATGAGAAGGAAACATGATTTGTCAATTCTCTAGTCATTTGCTTGTCTTGGCATTCTATGAAATTTTGAGAGTAGTTTACAGCAAAGTGTACACTTAGAGTAAATTTAAGATACCTGTCACCAGCAGAAAATGTGTCACACGGTGAGTCATTGTACCAGAACTACCTGGATATTCACCAATTTTTTTACTATGGACACACAGGGAGATCTGATTTCTCAGAATCCCTGTGGCCAGAAGGTTGGGCCCATGTGACCGGTTCTGGGGAATGAAATAGGAGCAGAAATGGCATGCACTTGGCACTTCCATGCTTGGCCTCTAGAAATCTGCTCTTTACCCTAATTCTTCATCTCATATTATTTTATTCATAATCCCACCCCTCTCTCTCTCTCTTTTACTTCCTTTCTCCCTTATCGTCTTCCTCGTGGCTGAAGTGAAGATCTCTAACACACCAAAGGCACAAAATAAAAATGTGCTTCAAGGAGAAAATCAGAGGCAAGTTGTTTAAGGGACACAGAAATGGAGGAATGTCTGCTCTTGATAACATCTATGATATTGTCAGCTGGATTGGTGTGAAGTGTATTAGTGTTGGGTAAATTTATTTTACAAGCTGTAGTGATGTACAGTGATTGAATGTATAAATTGAAATAATAATAATAATTAAAAAATGTGCTTCAATCCTTGAATCACCATACGGAGAGAAAATATTCACGATAGTTGCTTGACCAGATCAATCTGTCTGATACAAAAGAGAATAAGTGCACACTACAGGAAACCACTAAGGCTTTGAAATTTTCCTTTACAATCACCTTTAGCTTCAAAAGGAGACATTATAGTGCTCTATTGGGCAGCTTATCATTCTCTCTCAAAGCACAACACTTCCTCAACTCCTTTTTGGATAGCTTCATATTAACTAAATAATAAAACTTTTATGATCAGGGTAAGTCTTTACCACCACCACTCCTTTAGAAGGGAACAAAAGACTACTCTAAAGAATTCATACATTGACACAGACATTTATTGGGCACCTTATATATGCCGTTCAGGCACTGATTTAAACACTTAGTTGCAATGTGCACTTAATTCTCATGACAGCTCTACGGAAAAGTTATCAATAAGACACTATTTACTGACGAGGAGATTAAGGCAGAGGGGTGAGTAGCAGGTCCTGGTAGCAGAGCAAAGATTCCAACACAGTCCATCTGGCTTGAGTCCAGCTCTCCAGGAGGAACTAGCCCTTCACCTTAAGGCTAAGTGCTCCACTGTTATTCAGGGCTCACGCACACACACATCCCTCCTTTTAAGAAAACTGGAAGTACCATGATTATTTTAAAATTACTTTGGAGGAGAGTATATAGCATTGCTACAAGGATTTTATCCACATTACAAAGGATTCCCTTGAAGAATGGAAGCATGACTAAAATTAAAATGAGAAAACCTTATAAAACACAGTTTACTTAAAGCTACTAGGGGAAAGTACTATGTTAGTGGTGAGGCACTTTCCCCTATCTGCCTGTAGGCTTCCTTTGGTCTGAATCTGTGAAAAGGAGAACCCCCTGGATTACACTGAGAGACTAACAAGTGCACTTGGTGATTCTCACATTTGATAGGAAAAGCAAAACCAAGAGCAAAAGAGTACTTTTTTGTATTAAGAGATAATTCCTGGTCCCTCTTCATAATATTTCCATGCTACGCCCTGCACAGGTAGCTAAACACCTGTGGATTCTTCAACTCAACACACTTGGCACTGAGACTTGCTGCCAAGATTGTCTTTTTTTCCACTCCAAGAACGTGGCAGTCACAGCCCTCTTCCGGTGTCCTTGCTCATGACGTCAAAGGTTAAACAAGCAGAGACTACTCAGTGGCTGCATACATGAATGTTTTCTTCTGGGTCTGACCCAGTCTGATGCACGTGACTGCTGAGGATGCCCCAGAGTGACAAGACTTGAAAGCATTTTTAACACGTTAAGATCCACGGCCTCATGTAACCCAATTACACTTGGATTCACTGATGCCATGTAGGCCTGTTTACAGGTGTACTTGACGATCACTAGGCAAAGATGAAAGATCAAGTCACATGAGTTAGTCAAGAAAAAACAGTCTCTACTGTGCTGACAGCCACTCACACTAAAAAGTCTAATTCATGTCTGAGGATACCAAATGAAACACAGGGGAAAATGTATCCTAAATTACTAACCAGTTTTAATTTATCTTCTTGTTCAATAAGTTACAAGACGAGGGACCAGCAGTTAGCGTAATGGCTATGTCACTGGACTCCCATGTCGTCGACCACTGTTCAAGTCCTGGACCTGGTGGCTTAAACTCCCACTGGGCATGTGTGTGTGCGTGCCCAGGATCCCGAGAGGAAAATGGAGGAGAAGGGATTGTGGTGTGGCCATCCACCCTGGGGGATGATTTCTTGCTTTCTGTGTCTCTGTCTCTATCTGTCTGTCTGGCGAGCACACGCTCCCTATAGCAAAAACCTTTCCAAAAAAATAAAAGAAAAAAAAAAGTTACAAGACGATTTGTATGAAAGATAGTAGTAATGGCTCATGAGTAAGGAAAAATTCACAATTTAAAACTTTAAATGGATACCTGGGAAATATACATTTTATTGCAAATATCCCCACTAAGGCTGAAAGATTAGTTGTGCTTAGAAGAAAAAAACAGTATACTTAAGTTGTGTAAAATTTTAAAGGTCATACTTTTTTTTTTCTTTTTATTTACCTGAGGGCAGGGGTACCTGCTGAAAAAAGAAAAAAGGAGAGTGAGAAAGTATCCCTTGTGAAGGAGAGTCATGGCACAATCCCTTCTCCTCCATCTCTCCTTCCTTCCAGGGTTTTGGGCATGCATTCACGTGTTTCTAGCAAATTTCTCAAGCCGCTGGGTCTGGAACTTAAATCACTCAGTTAGTCATACGGGATCTAGCCGCCTTAACGGCCAGGATATGGGCTGGCCCAGTCAAGCATTTTCATAAGATAAACATTTTTCTCAAAAGAACACCTACAATTAGAGGAATCCCACCCTCCGCTCTCACAGTTAGCTAACTCAGTTACGACACAACTAGACAACACAAACGCTGATGTCCTCAACCTGGTCCTGCAGCCAGCAGACTTGGAAAGACAAGCTGGCCCAATGGCCTGGGCTTCCCTGGCCTCTGTTTAGCTGTTGCTTGGTTAGAGGACAATCTATTAAACCCCCAATGCCTCATCCAGGGCTCCCAACCCAAATATATCTCCTGCAGATCATCTTTCCGGATGGTCACCTGGAGAAATATTTTATTTACTTAAGTACTTATTTGGTTAATGTTCCTCAAACATTTTTAAAATAAAAACATCCTGAAAAGGGAGAGTTTCTAGATTTGGTCAGACTCTAAAAACAATTTAGACTGCAAATTGCTTTCTATTTAAAATCACTGATATTTAGTTACTGGGAGTTTGTCAGAGAGGCAGGAGGAGAGACCCCGCAAAAGGATGTCTCTAGGAATGCACACTGGCTACAGGCACCCGCACCCAGTGAGTAATCAAGCAACATGAGCCACGGGCACCATTTATGAACTAACTCCACTCCCCAAGGAAGCTAGAAAGAAGTAGATGGCTGCCTCCTGTCTTTGTGTGTTGATTCAGGAAAGGGCTAAAAGGAAAAAATTCTTATGACGCAGAAGCCTGATGGTCAGAAATGTCTTACGTGCACCAGTGTTCCTGGAACTGAAAAAGGAGAATTGGGTCACGCCTGAGATCAGTCTGCAAAGATTATAGTCCATGGGTAAGGGCATTTTTTCTGCAAAGCACCGGACAGAAAATATTTTAGGCTTTGTAGGCAATATGGCCTCTGTTGCAACTATTCAGTTCTATCATGGTAGAGAATACAGAAATGATGGAGCGTGGCTGCGCTTCAATAAAACTTTATTTACATGAACAGGCAGAAGGCCAAATGGGCCTTCTTTTGCTGATCCTTGTTAAGAGCCTAATAATGTAGGGACCAGCAGTTAGTGTAATGGCTATGTCGCTGGACTCCCATGTAGTCGACTGTGGTTCAAGTCCCAGACCCGGTGGCTTAAACTCACGCCGGGCGCGTGTGCGTGTGTGCCCAGGATTCCGAGAGGAGAATGGAGGAGAAGGGACTGCGGCGTGGCCATCCCGCCTGGGGGGTGATTTCTCACTTTCTATCTCTCTGTCTGTCTCTGTCTTTCTGGCGCGCACATGCGCCCTATAGCAAAAACCTCTAAAAAAAAAAAAAGAGTCTAATAATGTCAGGCCCCAAGCATAGGTATGAGGCAATGCATATCTTACCAAGGTTTTTACCCAAGAAAACAAGCTTCTGTTCACATTCTGACCCTAGGTCCAGATCACACTTTGTTCTTCATATATACAAGTTCCTTCTGTTGATATCACATTATGAATGGGTTATATATATAAGCACATATGTATGTAAGAATATACATCTCTTGGGGGCTGGCAGATGGCATAGCAGTTATGTTGCTAGACTCCCACATGGCCAACCATGGTATGAGTCCCAAACCCAATGACTTGAAACACACCAGCCTTGTGTGCATGCATACCCAAGATCTTGGGAGGAGAACTGAGGAAAAGGGATTGTGGTGTGGCCATTCCCCTGGGGGGTGGGGGTTGATTTCTCACTTTCCTCCCCCTTACTGCCTCTGTCTGTCTCATGTAGGTGCTCTAAAGCAAAAAAAAAAAAAAAAAAAAAAAAGAATATGCCCCTCTTTAAGAGACTCATCTTGCAATGCACGTTTCCTTTTGATCAATTGATCTTGAATCAAGTTAAACATAGGCATAACGTAGTAATGTTAGAGTAAAAATCATTCAGTATATACTACAGTATTATACTATTTTATATATATATATATATATATATATATATATATATAGTGTGTATGTGTGTGTGTATGTGTGTATGTGTGTGTGTATATATATATATATATATGTGTGTGTGTGTGTGAAGTTATTTTTCACCAAATAGGGTATAGTATAGTCATATACTATATATATACTTTATAATATACTTTTTATATAAAAAGTTTTTTACATAAGAAAACTTTTTTTATAAGTTTTACCTATTTGGGCAGGAAAAACAAAGGTTGGGGAAAAATACAGTGCAGTATCATTTCTACATAAAATTTCCATTTCTATGACATCTGTCACCTTCTTGAGTTTTCCTAGAATAGTGCAAGTTTATGCGTCTTTTCCTGTATCCTATCCACTTATGCATTTACCTAAACTTTTCCTTTTGCATTAACAAAAAGTTGCATTACTGTCAAGTGTTATTCAACTGGGTACCATGCTTAAAGTTATTAATGTTGTATTACAATAACCAGTGTGAATTTGGTGGACCTCCACATTCACCTAACAGTGTGTGCGACATCGTGCAGTGGAAAGACTTCTCATTAACACAAGCTAAATCAGAAGACAACCAGTGATATACTTCTCTCTTTTCCTGACCCTTACCAGACACCAAATGTAATAAAGGCTTTCCTTTCAGGAACAGGAAACAGAATACTCAGTGATAAAACTAATTAAGCTGACAAGAAAATCTAGAGACAGATAACTCCTTCAGGGTTCAAACAGTGGAGGACAAAGACTAGAGGGAGCCAGCTCTGCCTGCCACCTGGACAGCCAGCCAGTTGCAGTGCCACCTGCAAAGTGTACAAAGCTGCCAGGCGGCCACGTGGCTCAATCAATGGGAAAATGGGAAGGTATAGTCACAATGCACATGAGAAAGGTGCCGAAAATGGAAGCTGGATGGCCCAGCCACAGAGCAACACAGAGAAGTTGGAATGCTCTTGCTATAGTAATTAACATTTTTTCACATGGTTTAAATGTTACCTAGCTTTTTATTGAATGGTAATGCTCTTATATTTCACAATAAACCCTTTTAGAAGCAATGATCTCATAAACAAACAAAAAAAAATGTATGCTTAATAAAAAGTGAAGGACCTGATTTCCTTTCTCCAAGAAAGCTGATGATAAAATGCATAACTGCTTAAAATGTTTAACTGTCATAGTCCAAATGAATCCAAAGAGACATGACAAGTAAATGCAGTGTAGTATCCTAGATGGCGCTGGAACCAAAAATAAAGGCACACTAGGGGGTAAAATGCAATCTGAGGGGATAGCAGGTGGCATAATGATTTCGCTCCAGACTCGCACATGGCCAACCCAAACCTGGTGGCTTGCTTTAGCACTTCCCCCCACCCCACCTCCCATCTCTCTCCGGCAAGCAGATGTGGCCTATAGCAGACTTAAATAATTATAAATAAAATAAAATGAAATAAATAATTTTAAACACAATCTGAATAAAACATGAACTTCAGTTAAAAATGTACTAATATAGAGAAGACACCTTCATGACTCCTGAGAACTAGTGATTTCAGGGAAAAAAGAAATGAAATTTTTCTACTGATAAATCAGCCTCCAGCCCACAAACTCCAGTGGCAAAGAGCTAACTCAAGCCTTCTATCTGCCTCTGCCTCTGCCTCTGCTTCTGTCTCTCTCTACCTCTGTCTCTGTCTTCTCATTTATTTTTTGGTAATATTTCCTTTTTAAAATTTTTTTAAGGTAAAGCATTTTCTCAGATTTCAGCCCCTCCTCTCCCTTTATCTGGTTAATAATCCCCTCCCCTCTTCCCAACCCAGGAGAGGCAAGGGAGCAGACCTCAAAAGACACCTTCATGGCTCCTGAAGCATGCCACGTGGTTTTCTAATTTTTGCTTTTAATTAAAAAAAAAAAAAAAATAGGGTTTTTTTTTTTAACTTTTTTTCTTCTCTTTTTCTCTGTTTCTTGGTTGTTTTTGTTGCTGTTGTTTCTCTGTGTTTCCTTTTCTGCACACTCCTGAAAGCTCAGATTGAACTTCAAGTTTGGGAAGAAACACACTTTCCACCAGATGACTAGAAATCGCCACAGGACCACAAGAAATATGGGAAAGCAAGAAAATACCTCTCCTCCAAGGGAAAAGAATAACTCCTCTTCATCCACAGACAGTTCAATGGAAATGTCTGATAAAGAATTTAAAACATTCATAACGGCAAAGCTAACAGAGATGGAAGAGAAGAGAGACAATGAACTGCAGAAGAGAAAGGAGAAAGGAGCTGATGAGGTCTGGGAGGTGAGGAAATTCTTGCAAGATCTAAAAGAGGAATTACACACTTTACAAAAGAATAAAATGGAACTGTTAGAGATGAAGATTATAATACAGCAAGTCAAAATCTCTCTTGAAAGTATTAAAAGCAGACTAGATCATACAGAAAATAAAATCTCAGAGGTAGAAGAGAAAATTGCTGGCCTAGAAAAATCCACCACGAAGACTGAGAAAATTGCCCAAACATTCGAGAATAATACATGAGAAAAACTAGATACCATCAAACGTCCAAATATCTGGATAATTGGCATCCCAGAAGATGAAGAGACTCATAAGAGCATTGATAATCTATTCCATGAAATCCTGCAAGAAAACTTTCCAAACCTAGAGAGGCACTCAAAAATCCAGTCCCAAGAAATACAAAGGACCCCAAATAGAATCAACCCAAGAAGATCTTCTCCAAGACACATTATAGCCAGACTGACCAAAGCCACAGACAAAGACAAGATACTAAGAGATTGGCAAGAGAGAAACAGCAAGTTACTTACAAAGGATATCCTATCAGACTAACAGAAGACCTCTCATTGGAAACAATGCAAGCAAGGAAAGAATGGGAAAATATATTCAAAGCATTAAGGGAAAAGTAATTTCAACTGAGAATACTGTACCTGGCAAGATTATTCTTCATATGGGAAAAAAAGACAAGAATAGTCTCAGATAAACAAAACATGAAAGAATTTACCAACACTAGACCAGATATCCAAGAAGTGCTCAAGGAAGTGCTATGTCAGGAAAATTTAATGTAATCACACAAAAAAAAGACTTCAAAAACTAAGAAAATGGCCAACTTTATCACCGAGACAAATCTGGAGCTGAATATTATATCCCAGAATTCAATCGGGAAGATAGAACCACAACAGAAGATAGATTAAGTACATGAGACTGAACTGGTGAAATAGCATTCTGTGACTTTTGACTAAAATATTGCTGCTTTTCTTCTAGGCTTTGTGGCCGGGTTTAAAAGTTTTTGTCCTGTCTTAAGCTATCAATAGGTTCATGTACCTACTATTTGAACATAATACTAAACTGTTTTCAGGCTTTCAGTTTGAAGCAAGTTTCCTTACCAAGTCAAAATCAGTTTTCTTGAAATTACCAGCTGAACTGGGACTAGCAGTTAACGTAATGGCTATGTCGCTGGACTCCCATGTAGTCGACTGCGGTTCGCGTCCCGAGCCGGTGACTTAAAACTCATGCCGGGCGTGTGTGCGTGTGTGCCCAAGATCCCAAGAGTAGAATGAAGGAGAAGGGATTGCGGTGTGGCCATCCCCCCTGGGGGGTGATTTCTCACTTTCTGTCTCTCTGTCTCTGTCTGTCTGGTGAGCGCATGCGCCCTCTGGCAAAAAAAAAACTCTCAAAAAAAATTTAAAAAAAGAAATTACCAGCTGAGCTTGCTATTGTACATAGTTAGATTATTTAAGAGATTGTGTGATCAATAAAATACGAGTGGAAAAGGAATGGAAGACAACTGTAGACACCAGAGATAGTGTGAGAAGAGGGTGGAAAAGGGCAGAGGGTCAGACATAGGGGTAATACATATAAACAAATAAGTATATACATATATATATATATATGTATGTATATATGAAACTACAATGGAAAATTATTGATGATAACATACATGATTAAGCCACTATGCAGTATATTCTGGATGGAAACCACTTTTTGTATGCTGTGACAATGATTAGGGGATGAATGTAAATTAATTAATTTAAAAAAAAGTTTCAGGAGAAAAAAACAAGAAAACTATTTTTCTTGAAATTAAAAAAATGCATATTTGATGACTGCAATAAGCTATATAGTCCCAGCTAGGTACTACTTTATAGAATGTTCATTCTACTCACTGAGGTTTATGCCAAAATCAGACTTGTGTTCATGGATATGTATATATCAACTGTGCTTGCTGTTGGAAGTATTTAGATTAATTAAGTTCATTAGCAAATCGATAAAATGGGGGGAAAAGGCATGGAAAGCAACCATGGATACCAGAGACAGTGTGGGAGGAGGGTGAGACATTGCAGAGGGTAAGAGATAGGGAATCAAGGATGGCAAAAATAACCAAATATACAGGAAACTTGAAATGGAAAATTATTTGTTGACGATAACACGTATGTTGATGTGCTTGATTGAGCCAATATACAGTGTATTATGGATGGGAAATCTCTTTTGTTTGCTGTAATGATGTATAGTGAATGAATGTATATAAATAAATTTAAATTTAAAAAGAAAAAAATAACATACTAATATCAGTTCATTAATTAATTATAACAAAAATACTCCACCAAAGCAGGGTTTTTTTGTTTGTTTGTTTTGGGTTTTTTTTTTTTGCGAGGTTTTTGCTATAGGGCACCTGCACTCCCCAGAAAGACAGAGACAGAGAGACAGAAAGCAAGAAATCACCCCACAGGGGAGATGGCCACGCCACAATCCCTTCTCCTCATTCTCCTCTCTGAATCTTGGGAATGCGCACACACACGCCCAGCGTGAGTTTAAGCCACTGGGTCCGGGACTCAAACTGCAGTCGACTACATGGGAGTCCGGTAGCAACATAGCCATTACACCAACTGCTGGTCCCAGCAGGATGTTAATAGTAAGAGAAGGTGGGTACAGGTTACATGAGAACTCTGTACTGTCTTTCAATTTTGCCTTAAATGTAAAAACATTCTTCAACAGTTAAGTTTAATAAAAATAAAAACAACAAAGTTTGTTAATATGCATTCTCTACCTTGGCAGACTGAAATTATACCATCAACCACATGAAAACCAGAAGCTCTAAATCTCCTAAATCTCCTGAAAAGAACAGCATCTACTACATCTTTTAAGAAAACTGTTCAGACTCTACAGCTCTCCTCATGATCTGCAATAGGCTCATTTAAAGACCTGCTATGAAGCTTGACTTTTTCCCTTAGGTCAAGAGACTATTTACTGGGCGGTGCCCCGCCCTGCGCGCGGCGCGCCGGGGCCGGCGGCGCCCCGCGCCGCGCCGCTCACCCGGGCCGGCGCGGCCCGAGGGGCGGGCTCCGCCTCGCGTGCGGCAGCCAGGTCCGCACGGCCGGGGGGCTCTGCCTCGCGTGCTGCGGCTCGGACCGCCCGGCCCCCGCTGCCTCTCCAGCGCTGGGTGTGTCCTGCACTCGGCGCTTATGCGGGCCGCCGGGGGCTGGCGCGTGGCCGCCGGGCCTGCGTGTGGCCGCTGGGCCTGAGTGTGGCTCCTGGGCCTGAACATGGCCGCGGGGCCTGAGCGTGGCCGCTGGACCTGCGCGTGGCTCCCGCTCCTTAGCGTGGCCGCCGGGACTGTGCCTGACCGCTGGGCCTGAGCCTGAGCGTGGCCACCGTCCTGCGCGTGGTGGCCGGGTCTGAGTGTGGCCCCCGGGCATGTGCGTGGCCGCCGGACCTGTGCGTGGCTGCCGGGCCTGCGCCTGAGAGTGGCCGCCGGGTCTGTGCATGGTCGCCAGGTCTGCCCCCACGCGTGGCCGCCGGGCCTGTGTGTGGCCGCCAGGCCCACGCCTGCTAGTGGCTGCCGGGCCTGCGCATGGCCGCTGGGCCTACGCCTACGAGTGGACGCCAGGCCTACGCGTGGCCGCCGGGCCTGCGTGTGGCCGCCGGGCCTGCCCCTGCGCATGGCCGCCGGGCCAGCGTGTGGCCTCCGGGCCTGCGCGTGGCCGCTGGGCCTGAATGTGGCTGCCGGGCCTGCGCCTGCGCGTGGCCGCCTGCCTGGCGCGTGGCCGCTGGCCCAGCGCGTGTCCCCCGACCCAGCGTGTGGCCTCCGGGCCCAAGCATGCCCACCGGGCCTGCACGTGGCCGTCGGGCCGGCGCGTGGCCCCCCGGCCTGCGCGTGGCCGCCGGCCACGGACGGCAAACTGAAGCCAAAAACTAGGTCTTAGAACTTGCAGCTATAAGCAACTGAAAGAAACTTTAGCTATCTTAAACCAATTGAGAAATACATTGTATAGGAGGATTTTCTCTGCCTATGGACAGTGTGAAGAGGATGGTTACCAGCCCTGCATTACCGCAGGGAAAAACAAGAACTACTCTACCATTCTTATGGAAGCCAGATACCCAAGGATGACTCACGCTGCAGATCCCCACAACACCACTCCCGGTAATCACAAGATGGATGCTGTGCTGCATCAACTGATAATCATCTCTGCTTTCCAGAGCCGCTTTCCTGAGACTGTATTCCATTGAGATTCACCTGCAATGGCGGAACTGCAAGAGACCCACCCTGAATCCAACCCTGAACGGAATCTATACTCCCTATTGTTGAAAACTTTGTGAGATGATGTTTGGAGAAAAAAAAAAAATTTTGAAAGAACTGGAGGGTAGGATGGCAGGGAAGAAAGGCAACTGCAGATACTAGAGACAGTATGGGGGAGGTAATGGGAGTGAGTGGTTGAGGACAGAGGGGAGGGATTCGGGGAACAAACAACACACTTGGTGAACATAGGAGTGAATAGTTGTCTGTTGATGATCTATAAGGTGATGTCATTGTTTTGACTGATGTGCACTGTATTCATGCTGGGAAAAAACATGTTGTACACGGTAAAGAGGTGTAATGATTGAAAGTGAATATAGAAAGAAAAAAAAATGGCAGAGGGGGGAAAAAAAAAGCAAGAGAACAAATAGAGAGGCATGATGTTGGTGGGACACAGATATGGTCTATTACCTGTTGATGATATGTATAGTAGTCTCAGCTGGATTGGTCTGAGAAATGTTTCATGTTGGGTAAAGTCTTTTTACTAGCCAAATGATAAGTAGAGATTGTCTTTTTATAAAAATAATTGGAATAACAATAATAACAATCGGGAAAAATAATGAAAAGCTATTGGATGATGAAATGGGGATTGTAGTGTCTCAGTATTGACTGATTGGCATGGTATTCCTTCTGGAGAAAGAAATGTGATACACTGCAAAGTTATATGTGATTCAATGCAAAATGGACAAGATTATGATGATAATAAATAAAAAAAAAAAGAGAGAGACTATTTATTGTTCTAGGGACCAGCAGTTAGCATAATGGCTATGTCACTGGACTCCCACGTAGTCAACCGCGGTCTGAGTCCCAGACCCGGTGGGCTTGAACTCATGCAGGGCACGTGTGCGTGCGTGCCCAAGATCCCGAGAGGAAAATGGAGAAGGAAATGCGGTATGGCCATAACCCCTGGGGGGTGATTTCTTGCTTTCTGTCTCTCTGTCTCTGTCTTTCTGACGAGCGCATGTGCCCTATAGCAAAAACATCCCCACCCCCCCAAAAAAAGAGACTATTGTTTTAAATTAATTTTGCAGGTTTCTTTACTCCAGATTTTCTTGTGCAAATGTAAGGAGTGGAGTGTAGCTGTTTATATTGTCTCCTTAGTAGAACTTTACAAAGGCAAATGAAGCTACTTTTATAACAGTGCAATAAGACACTTCAAAAAGAATTAGCTTTGGAGCCAGTGTGTGGCATAGTGGTTAAGGTTCTGGAGTCCCATATGGCGGACCATAGTTCCAGTCCTGGACCTGGCAGCTGCAAAGTCACACCAGCACATGTGTGAAATCCAGAGAGGAGAATGGAGGATAAGGGGTTAAGGCATGCCATTCTTCGGTGGGTAATTTCTCACTTTCTCTCTTTTTTCTGGTGAGCACACGTGCCCTATAGCAAAATAACTCTCAAAAAAAATTTAAAAATCAAAAAAATAAGTGCATTATTCCAATTATGGTTTTCGTTTTTTCCAATCCACTGCACAATCAAACAAAAGCTTTGGAAGTTCATTCCATTGAAAGTAAAACACACAAGCTGATTAAAAATAATATTATAAACTCAGTGAAAAATAAAAGGGTAAACCATTGTGGTGAAAAATATGATTTTACCAAATTAAAAAATCTGGCGCCAACAGATGGCATGGTGGCTAAGACACTGGATTCCCACATGGCCGACTGCAATTCAAGTCCTGATCCTACCAAATTGCTTTCTCACTTTCCCTTTCTGTCTCTCTCTGGGGAGCACACATGCCCTATAACAAATTTTTTAAAAATGAATAAATAAAGATAAATTAAATTTAAAATATACTTTTTTTTTAATTTTAGAAAGAAACCTGTAACATAGAAGTGCACCTGCAGTTGGTGGAACAAATAAGGGCATCCAAACACGCTATAGAATTCTGCCAATTGACATAAAAGCTCTAGCTGTCAAAATTTCAAATATATTTACACACATAGTTACGGCACCTAAACTAAACACTCAATGGTAGCATCTTTCTCTTTCTGCAGCCTATTATCACTTAGGCTTTTGACATCTTTGAACCTTTGAAGAAGAAATGCTAAATGTCCTGTGTTTTTTTGTAAGCTAGTTCTCTAAGCTTTCATCACGTTTTGTTCAAAGTCAGGTGGAAAACTTTAATCAAATTACTCTGCAATGGGAACTATAAAAGCTACCTTCATCCTTTAAAGCTTTTAGCAGGTTAGAATTAATTGAACATTAAGCAGAAAACAAAACAAAAAAACAAAAGACACTGAGGAATGAAATGGACTAAATGATGGGAGCTCAAATGTGCAAATGTGATTCTGAACTTCTGTAATTATGACTTCGAATATCTCAACGGGAAAGATCTTTTGATGGGCTTCCTATCTTTAATGGATTAAATATACATTCTGTAACAGAATAAAATTAATTTGAAAAGGCCTACAGTTTTGAAGCATCTAAATATGGGAAAATATTCAGAAGAATTATAAATGGAGACAACTTATCTGACAGCTCTAGTCTTATCAAAGCTTAGACATTTTTCAAAGTGCCTTCAAGGAAGCAAGAACATAAAACCTGTGAAAATCATGAGCTCACATACTTACAAATAGCATCTATACATGTCAATATCAAAAAGAACTTAGTCTCCATTTACCAGAATGTGCTTGATGCTTACACATCAGTATTCGAGAGTATTTTCTTTGTTTTTCTTATTTTATTTCATTTAATTACTGTACATTCCTACAAAATGAACTTTTTCCCAGCAAGAAAACACTGCATGTTAGGCCAGTGAAGATATCACACATTAACATCAACAGATAATTCTCTATTCTTGTATCCATTAGATGTTTTGTTTGGTTATTTCTTTTCGTTTCTTTTCTGTGATTCCTTTCTCTGGCATCCACGAGTGTTTTCTCAACTAAAAATATTACGATCTACAGAGAAGAGTCAATTGCTAAAGTCAAAAATTGCAGCTTCAATAATCATAAAATATAACCCAAGGGACCAGCAGATGGAAGAATGGTTACATCACTGGACTCCCATGTAGTAGACCGTAGTTTGAGTCCTGGACCTGGTGGCTTAAACCTCATGCCTGGTGTATACGCGTGCATTCAAGATTCCAAGAGGAGAATGGAAGAGAAGGAACTGCGCGTGGCCATCCTCCCTAGACGGTGATTTCTCACTTTTTGTATCTCTGTCTCTCTCTGTCTCTCTAGCAAGCACATATACCCTATAGCAAAAATATCTCTAAAAAAAAAAAAAGTGACCCAAAAGATTACAAGCAATATTGTGGGGGTAAAAAAAGCATAAGGCCACACTGAAAGAAGAGATATTTTTTCAGAAATATATCAGTAATTATAGTGTTAGAAATAAATATGGGTAATTAACTGATAAAAATACTTGAACGTGTTCTAAGGCTAATTATTCTGCTTTTACAATTTTTTTTAAGAGAGATTTTTGCTACTGAGTGTGTATGATCATCAGAGAGACAGAAAGTGAAAAATCATCCCCCTCAGGGGCAATAGCCACGCTGCAATCTTTTTTCGTCCATTCTCCTCTTGGGATCTTGGGCTCGTGCTGGGCTTGAGTTTCAAACCACCAGATTTGGGACTTGAACTATAGTCCTCTATGTGGGAATCCAGTGAAGTAACCATCATGTCATCTGCTAGTCCCTCTGCTTTTTCAATTTTAATGTTCACAAAATGGATATGAAGATTTTCCTTCACGTACATAAACTGACTATTTTATAAGTATTTTTTTTAAGTTTTGCTATAGGGCACGTGCACTCATGAGGGTCAGTGAGAAAGTAACCCGCCCGAAGGGGGATGATAGCACTGCAATAGCTTCTTCTCCATTCTCTTCTCAGGATCTGGGGTGTGCATATACATGTAACCAGCATGTTTTTTTTTTCAAACCACCACACCCAGGACTCGAACCATGCAGCTGGCCATGTAACATTCAGCCACCTTAACTACCATGCCATGGGTTGGCCCAAGTAACTTGATTTTTAAAAAAATTGTACATAGAACTATCTTAAAGGACTACCAATAGAACAGAAGAAATTTATCAGATGATAAAATAGTATTTCAACAAAATCATATGGCAAAAAAGAATAGCTTTTGTTTTATTCTCAAAAGAGTTCTAGTTTGGGAATCAATTCTATGGTCACTCTACTTTCCTTTAACCCTTCCCATCCTTAGGTGCTTAACATCCTCTCAAGTAACATAACTTTTCTTCTTCTTTTTTCCCTTTTTAGGTTTTGGCCATAGGGTGTGTGCTCTCTCAATAGAAAAAGACAGAGGGAGGAAAAGAGAGAAAATGACCACATCGCAGTCCCTTCTCTTGCGTTCTCCTCTTGAGATTTTGGGCACACATACACACAGAGCCGGCATGATTTTCAAGCTGCCAGGTCTGGGACTTGAACCCAGTCTGCCATGTGGGAGTTCAGCACCTTAACCCCTGTTGGTCCAACACTTAACTTTTTAACAAAGAGATAAATCCTGTTATCTTGATGTTCACATCATTCTATCCTTTAATTATTCTGTATAGTTTTTAGGCTGAAAAAGTTGAGAAACAGCTTTATTATTCCCTAGTCACAAAAGTATATTTTAGTATCAGTCTTTGAACAGAACCTGAACCATATGAACTTCTTATCTATAAGTCAAATGCAGCACACAAGATTCTTTCCTAAAAGTTAGGCTCTCCCAAAAGTGACTTTTATGAAGGCTGCCCAGTCACAGGAAGTCCCTCCCCTCACCTCTTCAGCCACACTTTGAGCTCTGTGCCCTACAGTTTCAGTAGATGCTTTACCTTCCTGGTTTCCCCATCAGTCTTCATGTCCCTGGCAACACTCAGCACCCACAGGTCTGACTTGCAGCAGATATTGAATTAATGGCAGAATGAGGCAGGAGACCTGGAGTGTGAACTGAAGTGGAGAAGGTGGGGTTTTATTCTGGACTTGAGGCAGGCAAGTACTCTGACTCAGGGAGGATAAAAAGGGCAAGAGTGAGAAGCAGCAAGGAGATAATGAGATGAACTATGGGAAATCTGACTGCCACACTGAAAAGGGCCAACCCCTTTCTGAACACAAGGAGAAAGGAGGAGATCTAGAAAACACACCAGCTTGCACCTGAATGCAACTGCTTGTCGGCCTTCTGGCTGCCTTCTCCATTCACTTTGTCTTTTTCTCCCTTCATGTTGTTTCCAGTGGGGGAAGGGTACTGCATTTACCATCTATCTGATTCTTCTTTTTTTTTTTTTTTTTTGGAGAGATTTTTGCTATAGGACGTATGCAGTCGTCAGAGAGACAGAGAGAGACAGAGAAACAGAAAGTGAGAAATCATCTGATGGGATGGCCACTCCACAGTCCCGTCTCCTCTATTTTCCTCAGCATTTGGGCAGTCACGCACACACACCCGGCATGAGTTTCAAGCTGCCCAGTTGACCATGTGAGAGTCTAACACCTTAACCACTACACCACCTGCTGGCCCCCCATATACCTGATTCTAAGGAAGCTGAAAAGAGTCCAAATCTGTTAACTTAAGAAACTGTCAGTCTTGTCAGGATTTGCAACTATTTTTTTTTTTTTTTTTTGGAGAGGTTTTTGCTATAAGGCACGTGCGCTCGCCAGACAGACAGAGACAGACAGAGAGACAGAAAGCGAGAAATCACCCCCCCAGGGTGGATGGCCACGCCACAATCACTTCTCCTCCATTCTCCTCTCAGGATCTTGGGCATGCACGCACATGCGCCCGGCGTGAGTTTTAAGCCACCGGGTCTGGGACTTGAACCACGGCTGACTACGTGGGAGTCCAGCAACATAGCCATTACGCTAACTGCTGGTCCCACTAATGTTTTTTATATGCTGAGGCTTCTTAATTTCCTGCCACCTCAGTTCTGTGCCCTAGCGAGTTGAAGTTGTTGAAATCTCACCTCCAATTGGAAGGCTAAATCAATGTTTCAAATCCTGAATATATTTCCACAGTAACAAATATGGATGCAATTTTTTTTTTAATTTGCCAGAGGGCACATGTGCTCGCCAGAGACAGAGAGAGAAAGAAAGAACTACCACCACCCTCCCCCACCCCACCCCCCCCCATGGAAATGATCATGCTGCAATCCCTTCTCCTCCATTCTCCCTCCTTTCAGGATTTTGGGCACACACACAGGTCCAGTGTGTTCTCAAGCCACTGAGCCCAGGATTCAAAATGGACAGTTGGCCATGTGGGATCCTTTAACCACTATACCACGGGCTGGCCCTAAGGATGCATTTTTAACAAAAGAATATTTAAGTTTGTTTATGCATTATATATGAGTTGTAAAAATACAAGTTAAATTATAAGATTTTATGTAGAATATTATAATTATGCAATTAAATTACATGATTTTTATAGACTACACCAGCTTTTTGTAGATAAACACCAACTTTTATAAAATATAAGGATTTGCTTGTCATTCTGAAATCTCAAACAATTTCTTTTTTTTTAAGTTTATTTACTTTATTTCTTTTATGAGAATAAGCATGCATATGTGATGGGAGGAGAGAAAAGGTGGGGGATAAGGGAGGCACCCTCAACCAGGCTCTCATCATAGTACAAACCCTTCCTTTCAGCTCTAAGAAATCCGTATCTTGGAATACACTGCCCAGAAAGCTTCAGGTCTGCTCAGGATTCAAACCCTTAATTGCCCATGGCTTCCAGCACTGTACATCAATATGCTACTGCCTAAACCCTCAAGGCCAGGCCTCCAGATGCTTTCTTTTTTTTTTTTTAATTAATACTCCAGATGCTTTCTTAACACACTACAGAATCATCAGTACCAGTAAAGAATATATTTTCTCTCCTAAAATTAGTACATCCTGGAATATAAGTGCTTTCGACTTGCTCATTCAATAACATGTTTTCCCTGAATTGGCATTTATGATATAGTGAACACCTACCAACAATTAGATGATTCACATTTAACTCCAAAGTAGCCTCAGTATCATAGAAGGATCACTGTTTGATGCCTGAGCTGTAGTTCCATTTTCTTCAACTGTTTAAACAAACCTTATATTTGAGTATAGACGATACTGGCAAGAAAAATTGAGGGATATTGTAAATGACCTACTTTTTTTTTACATTTTTTCTTTCTTTCATGAGCACAAGAGACATAGAAAGAGATAGAGACAGAGATCTAGTATGCCCAAAAATCCTCATGCCAAGTCCACCTCCAGCTTCAGCCAGCACCACATCACAGGCACACGTTTGTGCCAAGCATGTTTAAGGCAGTCTCCGGATATGAACCCAGAACCTTCCAACATGGGTCAGCCTCACAGAGCATTACATGACAGCTGCACCACCATCTGGCCCCGACTGTGACTTTTTTTTTTGGAGAGGTTTTTGATATTAGGCGCGTGTGCTCGCTAGAAAGACAAGAGACAGGGAGACAGAAAGCGAGAAATCGCCCCCCAGGGGGGATGGCCACGCAGCAATCCCTTCTCCTCCATTCTCCTTTCGAGATCTTGGGCACGCACGCACATGCACCTGGCGTGAGTTTAAGCCACGAGGCCCAGGACTTGAAACGCAGTTAACTACATGGGAGCCCAGCGACATAGCCATTTCGCCGACTGCTGGTCCCCTACTCTGACCTTTTTAAAAGGCTTTTCCAAAAGTTACCTAAGTCTTCTATGAAAGATTATGTAATTAGGCAAGAAATTCTTTGCTGTAAATACATCACTGAATTACCTTCACACTATTAGTGTATGTGATTCCTGTCTGTTTAGTCACTGTCCAAAAAGATGTGTCATAGCCTATTTTAATTGACATTCACTTTTAAAAATTACTGATTTGGCACTTAGCAACCTTGCTACCTAATCATCAAACACAAAGATAGATATCCGTTTCCTAGTCTGTTGCATGCAAAATTGCAAAAATGGACTAAAAATCTCAAACTACAGTGAAACTAGTAGAGGAGATTTTTCTAACCAATTTTCTTGAACATATTTCCCCTTTGAAATAAAGTGCTGTTGACAGCTCTAATTCGACATTTCAACAGTGAAGGCCCTTTGCAAAGCCCCTGGTGTCACTTGAAGGTGCCCGGGGTGGATTTTCCGGGAGGCAGAAGTTTCCTGAGATGGAGCCACTCTCCGTCATCTTTCCACTCCACTGCTTTCCCCAACATCCTGCTGGAAAGTTTAATTACCTTTTCATTTGATTTTCTGCAAAACACAAGGGGTGATTTTCTGGAATGCGCGTTAAAAAGAAGGTAGCCAAAAATCTTAAAATCTGACTTCTTCCACATTATACAAGGATCAGTTGTCCTAAAAACTGGTCACTTGTGAGTTCCCAGAACCACAGCTCAATAAAAGAGCAAACAACCTTCACATTTGCAAACACTATCTGCAGAAAGAATCTGAACCTCGGCCCTCTGAAGAGTCAAGAGAAGAAAACCAGCCTTTCCTTAATTGAGCCATCATCTTTACTCACTGGCTCATCAGATAAGGAAAAGGCCATTTCAGTGAGCTGAGTATTTACATTTATCTAAGTGTACAGTTTTCATCCAAAATCTTCCACTTTCCCTTGGTTTAAAGTTCCCTTCCCTTGTGGTCTGAGTTGCATTCTCATCTCACCTGTTTGGATAACATCCCCTTTGGGCAGTGAAACTGATGTAAAAGCTACTCAACAAAAAGCAAATAAATGTTTAACGGTTGCTTTAAATCCAAGTACTTAAGAGGAAGCTATAATAAAGTATTACAATAATTTACTGAAATGGACATGGAGAATCTACAAAGCAACCGTATCTGTTTGTCTCCATGTATAGATGTATTTAAAAGTATATTTATTTATTTCTTCCATGAGAGGGGGGATGAGAGAGAGAGAGAGGAGACAGGCACCCATAACAAGATCCCCACACTGGGAACCACCCCAACCTCAACCAGCCAGGCTCATGGGCATATACCCAAGGGCACAAGAACTGTCCAAGGGACCAGAACTCGGGAGCCTCCCATGGGACCTCTGCATTGCGGCGCCTAAGTTACCACTACATCACTGCGCTGGCCCCTTCCATGCATAGTTTTTTTTTTCTTTTTTTTTTTTTTTTTTTGAGAGATTTTCGCTATAGGGCACGTGCGCTCGCCAGACAGAGAGAGACATAGAGACAGAAAGCGAGAAATCACCCCCCCAGGGGGGATGGTCACGCCGCAATCCCTTCTCCTCCATTCTCCTCTCGGGATCTTGGGCACGCACGCACACGCGCCCGGCTTGAGTTTTAAGCCACCGGGTCCGGGACGCGAATCACGGTTGACTACGTGGGAGTCCAGCGACATAGCCATTACGCTAACTGCTGGTTCCCCCATGCATAGTTTTTTAAGCATCATGTAAAGCCTCAAAGGCAGAATTAAAATAAATAACTTCAACAACCAACTATTAAGTAGGGAAGAGGGACCCAAGACACAAGGTGACTCCCAAGGACTCATTCAAGTGAGTCATTCCCCCTTCTTGTCTAGAAGCCCCCTTCATACCTGTATCTATAATGACTGAGTTTATCTTTATAAACGGTACAATTTTCACATGGATTTCACTGTAAACAAAACTGAAAAGAAGTAAAAGTATGAATAAAAATGAGAAAGAAGTAAAACTACAAATAATAATAATAACTACAAAATGATAGCAGCACTCCAGCTATCTGAAACGCAGGTATTTGGCACCACAAAGAAACCAAAAGCTGGAAGTCGGAGGGAGCCAGCCTGCAGACATGCCTGCTTGGTACACAAATAACCTATCTTCAAACAGGGATTTTAAGATGCGATTTTAACATATTTGATCATTTGCTTTCCAAGCCTTCAACAGAACCCAGATACCCAGGAAGGAAGGGAGAACTGACAATAGTCACAGCCTGGCAGCGAAGACAGAAAATACAACAGGAACCCAGAAATCCAAGCTGAACCCCATCTCCATAAATCCTGCAGATATCACTTTACTACAGGCTAGGATCAAACTAGATTTCATAATGATGGCCCTGAGTTAGCGAGAAAAGCTAAAAAGCTTCTGCAAACAATTACTGTGTAATACATTCTACATATCCATGTGCTTACCAAAAGACATGGGAGAGACTGCTCGTTGCAGCACGATGGGAGAGGGTCTTCCAAAGTCAATGAGAAAAGCCTACTGAGAAAAAACTACACATGGACTTCAAAAATATTTTCCCTTACCACCCCCCCCTTTTTCTGAGAAATTTTTGCTATAGAGTGCATGCGCTCGCCAGAGAGTCAGAAACTGAGAAGTATTCCCCTTGGAGGATGGCCACACTACATTCACTTCTCCTCCATTCTCCTCTTGGGATTTTGGGCACAAATGCACATATGCCCAGTTTGAGTTTCAAGGTGCTAGGTCTAGAACTGCATGCATGCCAGCCATGTAGAAAGTCCAGCAATGTAACAGTATGCCATCTGCTGGTCCTGATTCCTTTTTTTTAAATATGTATTTTCCCACAAGGTGCATGTGCTTGCTGGGAAGGGAGAAATCACCCTCTCCAGAAGGGATGACCATACCACAATCCCTTCTCTTCCATTCTACTCTCAGGATGTTAGGCATACACTCATACAGGCCTGGTGGGTTTTTTTCTTTTCCTTTCTTTTCTTTTTTGTGGAGAGGTTTTTGCTATAGGGTGCATGTGCTCACCAGAAAGACAGAGAGAGACAGAGAGACAGAAAGCAAGAAATCACCCCCCGGGGGGATGGCCATGCCACAATCCCTTCTCCTCCATTCTATTCTTGGGATATTGGGCATGCACACGACCAGCATGAGTTTAAGCTGTCAGGTCTGGGACTTGAACCGCAGTTAACTACATGGGAGTCCAGCAACATAGCCATTACGCTAACTGCTGGTCCCAGACCTGGTGTGTTTTTCTATGGTCCAGGACTCAAACCGTAGAGTCAGGCATATGGAATCCAGTGCCTTAACCACCATGCCACATGTTGGCCCCCAAAATCTTTTTAGAGCAAAACACCATGTACTTTAATTCCATTTCTCCACAATTTTTGTTTTGTTTTTTTTTTTTCATTATTATTATTATTCTTTTTTAATGTCAGAGAGCACGTGCATGCCCCAGAGAGAGAAAGAGGTAAAGAAATCCTTCAACAGGACCTGATTGTGCCACAATCCTTTTTCCTTCACTTCTCCATCCTGTCAGGATCCTGAGCACACATACACACATGCCTGGTGTGTTGTTACCAGGGCTGAGATTCAAACCACGGTCAGCCATGTGGGATCTGACTCCCTCCGGACAGTGCTTGTAACTGCCACACCATGGGACTTGGCCTTCCACAAACTTTTTGAAGTCCTCTCATGTGTAGAGGCCACAAAGTAGAAATTACCCAAACTGCCATTCATAGTGAAGTGGAATTGGGCTGGACGGTGGGGCAGCGTGAACACAACACTTTGGGAGGCTGACCTACACAGGAAGGTTCTGGGTTCATGTTGGTGACCTCTCTGAATAGACTGGACCTGCATGTGCAAATGGCTGAAGTTGGGGGTAGACTGTGGTGTCAAGACACTGTGGGGGTGGCCAGTCTTTCTGTGTCTCTATTTCTCTGTCTCTTTTGCTCATGAAAGAAACATAAATTAACAGTAGAGATGATAAATAAATTGTGGTGTCTTCCCATAATAGAATATTCTACAGCAATGATAATAGAATATCTTTTAACTCGAAGCTTAAAAACATAATGCCAAATGAAAGAAGCCAAATACACTGTATGAACCTATGTATGTAAAGCAAAAAACAAAAAAACTGGCAAAGAATGAAAACCTACCCAGGGAGTGGGAGCGGGGGGATAAGGAGGCTGCAGTAATTGGAAGGTGGCCCAGGAGGATTTTCTGCAATGTGGTAAAATGTCTTGATTTATCTGAGCATTTCATCTACGAAAATTCAGCAAACTGTGTACAATTCCTCTCTGTATGCCTTTCTGTATGTGTGTTTGTCTTTAGAGACTATCTTCGCAAGATACACAATATACTTGATGAAGTATAAATTACTTATCTTCATGGTAAACTCTGTCACGAACACTTCAAAATTCAGCTATCAAATAACCAGAGGTAATCCAAGACAAATGTTGATAGCAATAAAATTTGTTTTTTTCTGCTTTAGTTCAGAACCCATTCCTACTCTAAGGAATTGTCTTTCTGGGTCTTTTCTTTTCTTTTCTTTTCTTTTTTTTCTTTTTTTTTTTTTAATTTGCCAGAGGATGCATGTGCTCACCCTAGAAAAATAGAATGAAGGAGACAGAGAATGTGAAATACATTCCCTATGGGAAATGGTCACAGTGCAATTCCTTCTCCTCCATCTCTTTCCTTTCAGGATTTTGGATAAACACACACCAACACCCAGTGTATTTCTAAAGCCACGGGTCCACGACATGTACCAGGGAATCGGCTATCGGGTATCCAGTCACCTTAACCACCAGACCACGAGATAGCTATTTTTTTTAGAGAAATTTTTAAAAGAGATTTTTGCTATGGGGTGCGTGCACTTGACAGAGAGACAGAGAGAAAGAAGAAAGAGACAGGAAGCGAAAAATCACCCCCCGTGGGGGGGGGGGGGGGAGGGAGCATTGGCCATGCCGCAATCCCTTCTCCTCCAGTCTCCTTTCAGGATCTTGGGCACACATGCACACGTGCCCAGCATGAGTTTTAAGCTGCCAAGTCTGGGACTCGAACCACAATCGACTATATGGGAGTACAGAGACATAGCCATTATGCCAACTACTGGTCCCTCTTTTCTACCTTTTCAAGCAACTCTTAAGCAAAGGGGGCCACATCTCATACCCTCATTTTTCATTTCCTCAACAACACACAAATCACCCAGGGAAACTGCAGATGCTTCAAATGGGTCTGTGTGGTGCCCATGAGTCTGCATTTATAAAGAAGCTCTCAGGTGTTACCAGAGCTGATGGTTCAAGGCCTTACCAGCAAAGCCTGAGAAAAGCTGTGAGCACCTGGGAACTGCATAATGCAGGTAGCAGTTTGTGGCTGAGTTTTAGGGTCAGTATATAGGCTTCCCTGGGCCTCTCAAGTGACAGCACTGATAGCCATGACCAACTCAGGGACAGAAATTAGTGGTTGGAGAAGTGGAATAAGAACTCCTTCCTACTCTAAGGAATTTCTTGCTGCTTCTCATTAAAATATCAGTCTTTAAGCTTCTTGGCACTCTGCCTTTCTTTCTTAGAGCATTTGCAAAAGGGAGGGATGGAGAAGGGAGAAGAGGAAGAAAGCCAGCAGGCCCTACAAACAGTTTGCCTGAGGAAGTCCAGTAATATCAAATGTTGGCATGGCTTGCCAGATGGCTAAGGATGCTTAAATTCAAGACATCTCTGTCTGCAGTCCCAGGTATTTTGTGAGTTGGTAGGATGAGGACGGAGGAGTAGAAACAAGGATGAATAATAAATAAAAAGCTTTCTTCTGCAAGAAGAGCAACTCAGAGATATAAAGAGATGCATGGTAATAAAATGTTAATAACTCTAAAGTCACCCCAGAAACTTGGTACATTGTTTTGTAAGGTTTAGGCATTTAGAAGGTGAACTGTGGGGAAGGAGATATAAATATGCATAGGAATTAGTCCAGGTTCACATCATTTGAAAAATGTCTGTGACGTATTTTATAATCTGAAAACATTTAGAAATGCTCTCTCACCTTTTTGAAACTGGTTCCAACATCATAATGAATCTCAACAACTGAGAATATCTGAAAGTTTCCTAGTGGCTGTCATAGTTAAAATTTTATGTGTGTTGGGACCAGCAGTTAGCGTAATGGCTATGTCGCTGGACTCCCATGTAGTCGACCGTGGTTCGAGTCCTGGACCCGGTGGCTTAAAGTCATGCCGGGCGCGTGTGCATGCGTGCCCAAGATCCTGAGAGGATAATGGAGGAGAAGGGATTGCAGTGTGGCCATCCCCCCCGGGGAGGTGATTTCCTGCTTTCTGTCTGTCTCTGTCTGTCTGGCGAGCGCACACGCCCTATAGCAAAAATCTCTCCAAAAAAAACAAAAAATTTTGTGTGTGTTGACTTGTCTGTGGCCTAATACCCAGATATTTAGTCAAATACATCTGGATGTTGCTATGAAGGTATTTTGCATGTGTGATTAACATTTAAAGCAGCAGACTTTGAGTAAGGCAGATTGCTCTCCACAATGTGGGTAGGTGGCTCTCATTCAATCAGGGAAGGTTTCTATAGAACAAAGGCTACCTTTCCATAGAAAAACAGGATTCTGCTAGCAGATGACCTTCTCACTCCAACTGCAAGATTGAGTCTGCCGGAGGCCTCCGGCTGGTCATTCTATTCTGTAGACTGGGGACTTGCCAGCCTCAGTCATCAGACCCAATTCCTTAAAATCAATTCTTCCTTTTCTATCTCTTTCTCTCTACACACACACTCTCTTCAAAAAGTTCATTAAAAATGTGTATTATGAAAAAAACTATGTATGGTAAAATTGGGGGCACCAAAATAAACTCATACTTTCCCCCAAAACTTTTTAAGTCCCCACATCTGACATATATATATAACATACATATTATATATGTATTATATATGTGTGTATGTACATATGTGCAAGCATACACACAAGCATTTCACTGCTTCTGTTTCTCTGGAGAAATCTAAGTAATACAAGGGGCTTAAATCATTGCAGTCTCTTTGAGGCTACTCGCACATCAGCAAATGCATCATCTTCACAATGAACATGCTAGCACTGCCTAAGAGAGTTGGAGAAAAATTTACATTGTTATTGAACAGAAACTTTAATTTTAAATGTCCTTCAACAGAACAGGTCATTTCTGAAGACCCTAAATGTGTAGTTATACCATCATATTTTAATTCTAGCCACAGCTCACTATGACTCTAATAATATATCTAGTGAATCTGTGGACTTCTGTGGGCTGACAGACTTCTATTGACCTGAAGGAAAGTTTATTCACTGTATTCTCTTAGGAGAGAGGCAATGCATTATCCTTCTAGTCCAATTAAAACCCTGAACTTGTGTACGCAAAATCAATCTAATACGCATCGCTGTCTTTTAGTCTTGCTGTAACACCTCATGAATTTGCACTCAAGACTAGCTTTGATCTACCATAATGCAGATCCCTGGGCATCATTAGCTTATTCCCTAGGTCAGTAGATGAATGACTCCTCATTGGAAGTGACTTTGCTCAACATGTTAATGCTTTAAGCCTCCAATAACAGTAACAATAGAGCATAAACTCACTGGCACAGCTGCATATAATATGCTGAACACAATGCCCTGTCTTCTTGGCAGACCATCCATTGCACATTGTTCAGGTCCACTCAGATCCTTGATCTAGCTCCATAAATAACCAGCCACAAACACTGCACCTCCTTCCATCAAGCTACCATCACCCTCAAAGAAACAATACAACTCCGTAGCCTAGTGGTTAAAGGAGCTAGATCCCACATAGGCAAATGGAGTTCAAATCACAGCCACAGTGGGCTTGAAAAACATGCTGGACCCATGTATGGGCATGCCCTAAATCCCTACGGGACAGAGAAATGGAGAAGGGGTTGCAGCATGAACACATCGTGCTGAGGGTGCTTTTTCTCTCTCTCTACCTCTTCTCTCTAGTGAGCACACATTCCCTCTAGCAATTAAAAAAAATGGGACCAACAGATAGCATAATGGTTACATTGCTGGACTTCCACATGGCCAACTGCAGTTCGATTCCCAGGCCCAGAGGCTTGAAACTCACACGAAGCACGTGTACATGCGTGTCCAAAATCCCGAGAGGAGAATGAAGGAGAAGGAATAGTGGTATGGCCATTCTCCCAAAGGGTGATTTCTTGCTTTCTGTCTCTCTGTCTCTCCAGTGAGCACACACACCCGTAGCAAAAATCTCTCTAAACAAACAAACAAAAAAAAAACTTCTATGTTCTTCCTTTTTTTTTTTCCACTTTTTTTTCTTGGTTTTTGTTTAGTTTTGTTTTTTGTTTTTGTTTTTGTTTGTTTGTTTGTTTTTCTACATTCAATTACTGCACATCTTTCAGCATAGAAAATGAACTTTTTGGCCATGAAGACACTGCATACTAGTCCAGTCAAAGATATTATCATACACATTATCAACAATAATTTTTCATTTTTGTGTCCATTAAATGTTTTGCTTTTTTTATCCCTTCATTCTCTCCCTCCCACCCTCTGATTGTCCCTCCTCCTACACTGTTTCTAGTATCCAGTTTCTCTCCCTGCTTTACATCTTTCAATCTTTCAGTTTCTGCTATAAAGTGTAGACATTTGGTATATATTAAGCAGGGACAGACAATGTCTTTCATAGTCAGGCCTGCTTCAACTTAGAATTAAGTCTTCCATGTTTGTTCACTTTCTATGAAATACCATAGTTTCACTATTTTTTATGACTGAGTATTCCATAGAGTATATGTGCCATACTTTTTCAATCCATTCATCTGTTTTTGGACATTTGGGTTGATTCCATGTCTTAGCAATTGTGAATAATGCACCAGTAAACATAGATGTGCAGGTGTTTTCTGACTATTTTCCTATCCTTTGGGTAGATAACCAGGAGTGGAATTGCTGGATAGTTCTACTTGTAGATTTTTGGGAACCTTCATATTGTTCTCTACAGTGACTGTACTAATTTACATTCCCACCAACAGTGATAAGAGAGTTCTCTTTTCACTGCAACCTTGCCAGCACTGATCGTTATTTATTTTTTTAATCTTAGCCATTCTTACTGGGGCTAAGTGATATCTCATCGTAGTTTTCATTTGCATCTCACGTATGATAAGGGATGGTGAGCATCTTTTCATATGCTTTTTGGCTGTTCATATGTCTTCCTTTGACAGTTGTCTGTTCAGCTCATTTGCCCATCTTTTAATTGGATTGATTTTTTTTTCAAGTTAACTGTTTAAGTTCCCTGTATATTTTGATGGTTATTAGTCTCTTACCCAAAGCATAGTTTGCAAATACATTCTCCCATTCTTAGAGATACAGGAATAGGCAGAGACTTCTTAAATAAGACCCCCAAAGTACAGGCAATAATCCCAAAATTAGATAAGTGGGATTACATCAGGTTAAAAAGCTTCTGCACAGAAAAAGAAATAATAATTAGAGTGAAGAGATAACCCTCAGGATGAGGAAAATATATGTATATATAGATATATTAATATATATGTATATATAGATATATTAATATATATGTATATATAGATATATTAATATATATACATAAAGTCATGATGCATTTCTGTATAGAAAAATAGATCATGATTTTCTCAACAACCTGTGTGTGTGTATGTGTGTGTGTGTGTGTGTATATATATATATATATATAGAGAGAGAGAGAGAGAGAGAGAGAGAGAGAGAGGGAGAGAGAGAGAGAGATTTATATCTATATATAGATAGATAGATTTATTTTTAAGAGTGTCTTCTCTTAAGCCCCTCAGTGGGGCCTACAGGCTTGCTAAGAGACCTGGCTTTTATAGACAGGGCCATGCTTTGTCGCCCAGGTCAGCTTCAAGCTCAAGACCCTGTGGACTACAGGCACATACACCCACACCAGGTTTTTTGGTTTGACTGGGAATCCCGCCTCAACCTCCCAAGTGGCCTGTGGATTACAGCATCTCAGCAGCACACGTCACTGCAGCTAGGCCTATAACTTCCATTTCTTAAAATCGCCACAGGTATTATAGACTATTATATTCCTTCGTCTATTAAAATTCTAACATGAACTTTGTGTGTGTGTGTTAGAAGACATGTGTGCTCGTCAGAGACACAAAGGAGAAAGCAGCACTTCCCGGCCATAGAGCATAATCACGATGCAATCCCTTCTCCTTCTTTTCTCCCTGTTTTAGACTATGGCCACTCACACACACCTGGCATGTTTCTCAAGCCACAAGGTCAGGGACTCCAGCTTCACAGTTGACCATGAGTTCTGGCTGCCTTTACTACCAGGCCACAAAACTGGCCTATCATGAATTTTTAGTGGGCTAGTATTTTATTAAAATTGTTACTGTTCATTTAAATATTCTGCTTACAGAGTTGTACAGATATTGAGTGCCCTTCACCGACTCTCTTTTTTTTCTGTCCCCAGGATGGTTGCAGAACCTTGGTTCTTTCTGGAATGAATACACAGGGCTGCAGAGGAGATGCTTGCCCTCTCATTCATTCATCAGTACCCACAAGATGACCAAACCTGCCAGCCTGAGGTACATGCTCTGCCAACAGACCCCCTAAGAGGACAAGAAAAATGATTTTCCACCACAAAGATTATCACTAGTTTATGTCAATGTCCATCAGAAAACATGACACAGGGATATCTTAAACATGGATTTTCTAAACAAATATGGATCGGCTCTTCAGGAATTCTTCTAAACCTCAGCCCAAAGAAGACTGTTACTCTGTCCTATGGAAGCAAGAGTCACAACATGACTATTTCATGTCAGAGGAGGAAATGGTGTAGTCCACCATGTCTAAGGTACTAGGCAAGAAATCGGTAATGCCGCCTACAGCCTCCCAGGAGCCCTTCTACCCTAGGGCCAGTCAGCTACATGCAGCCAAGGAGAGGTGATGCTTCTACCACTGTGTTCAGATTTCAGAATGAGTAACTCCCAGGCCAGCAGATGGCATAGTGGTTAAGATACTGGACTCCCACATGGCCAACAGTGGCTTGAGTCCTGACCCAATTTCTTGCTTTCTCACTTTCCCTCTTTCTGTTTCTCTTTAATGAGCATGAAAAGAAATAATAATAATAAATTTATTTAATTTTATTTAAAATTAAATAACTAATTTAAAAAAAATGAGTAACTCCTTTTGCACGTCTTTGTTTTCTATTACGATATTTAAAAATCATTCTTGGTCAACAATACCATAGTACAAAAATGGCCACTTGAGCTCGACAATCTGGTGTAAATGATCACAAAGGGTTATCAAGGCTGAATAGTCCCATAAAATATCCCAAACCTAAATTTAAAAAATTGAAAACTAAAAAAAAAAAAAAAAAAAAAAAAAAAAATGACTGCTCCTGATGTGTGTGCACTGTGAGGGAACTGTCAGAATCTCTCATTATGTAGGGGCTTTCTGCTTAGTCACCTGAAAATGAATGACAAAGCAAAAGAGATGTGAGTACATTTAAGGGGAAAAACTTGTAACAACCTGGATTTGGAACTGCTCCAAAAAAAAAAAAAATATATAGAAACACAAGCTTTTGTAGCTACTCAAATTTCTTATCCTTGTGAAAACATTTTTGCCTAAAGGACAAAGTATTTCAACAATGAAAGAAAAATAAGACTGCATGGGCAGGCTCAGTGGTACAGAGATCACACATTGCTCAAATAATGCTGGATCCATATAAACACTATGAGTTTTGTTCCCTGGCCACCTGTAGGTGCCAAGTGTGGGCTCCCACAATTCCGCTGGTTGCAAAGTCAGTGAAGCAGAGGGGTAGATTGCAACAAGAGACGCTGTTGAGAGTGCTTATCTTTCTCTCTCTGACTCATGAAATAAATGAATTGAAAAAAGAATGCTATAATACATGAAAATAACATCTTTTATAACTAAATTCCTTTAGTTTAATCATAACTTACTCCATTCCAAATGCCTTTTTCTTTTTTTAATTGTCAGAGGGTGGGAGAACTCACAAAGACGAAAGAAAGAAAGAAAGAAAGAAAGAAAGAAAGAAAGAAAGAAAGAAAGAGAGAGAGAGAGAAAGAAAGAAAGAAAGAAAGGGGGGAGAGAAAGGAAGGAAGGAAGAAAAAGCATCCCCCAAAGGGGCGTAGTCATGCCACAATCCCTTCTCCATCATTTTTCCATGTTGCTGGGACTTTGGGCATACATACACATGTTTTCAGTGTATTTTCAAAGCCATAGGCTCTGGATTCAAACTGCAGTTGGCCATGTGAGGCCAACCCCCAAATGACTTTTTACATATTTTGAAACTGTGACAGACAAGTGTTTCTAACTTGCCATGAAAAGAAAGAAGACTATCAGGGTATAGGGTATCTTAGACATCTCAGAGTATTCCACCCACAGCCCTCTTCCCCTAAAGACATATCTATTAGGGCAGCATAACCTGGAGACAGAATTTTTTGTTTTTAAATTTTTTATAGGGTACATGCACTCAAGAGAGAGAGACACGGTGAGGTGAGTAAGAAAGCACACCCCTAGGGTATGACCAAGCCAGCAATCCCTTTTCTTCCATTGTCCCCTTGGGATTGTGGGCACTCACACACACGTGCTTGGTGTGTTTCTAAAACCATCAGGTCCAGAACTCGAACCCCATCAGCCATGTGAGACCCAGCCATGTTAACCACCATGCTACCAGTTGATCCAAAATACATGCGGAGCCTGAACAAAGTAACTGCCAAGTGCAATAATATTCAAGAGCAAAAAGAATATAGTAACAATAGACTGTCTTTGGGTCAAAATATCATCCCGTCATCTTAGAAGGGGAAGAAGTATCACCATGAAGTACTCAGATAAAGTGCCATAGAGTCACTTGCCCATATCAACGTGGATCTTCAAACAAGTGAATTTACCAAGGCACATCCATGGGAAGGATAGAGATTGCAACTAGAAATAGTATCTTTCCCACCTATGTGATTTGACCCTCACAGTGTACGCAAAATTGGAAATTTCCACCAAACCCCAGCACTACTACCACATGCATCCTGCACGGCAGCCGCTGTCTGGAGCTGAGAAGTGGCCAAGCTCAGGCGTGGCTGTCCCTCCACAGAGGGAGCAGAGGCTCTTACTGGCCACAGACTCAGCATCATGGGGTCATGTTACCTGCCTGGGCTCAGAACTCTCTGAGTGTGTGAGCTCCACACCATCACATCAGCCACAGCTGCTAAGAGAGAGGAGAGGAGCTTTAAATCAGCACACAGGGGTCTGGAGTCCTTCCCCATGGAGCTGTTCCACCAACACAAAGGAGAGCTTTGGATATTTTGGTCTGGTAAGGGAAGGTGTGAGGCATCTTCTTTATCACCGACAGGAAACTCCTGGAATGCAGCTAGTCTACTTGATTGCTGACCCCCAGAGAGAGCTGGACCCAGGACATTCACCTTGTGAGTCTCCCCCCTTTAGATCCTCACAGGTGGTGTCACCTAAGTAGAGGTGAAACTAGGCAGGAAATTTTGGCAGGTTACTATTTTTAAACACTTAGTGTCTGGTGCAGTCCAAGCACAGATAGATATAAAAATAAGTGTTCAAATGAAAGAACAAATTAATGAGTAAGCAAATGAATGAAAAACACGGGAAAATGGTAAAGAGAGTTTCTTCTATAGGAAAATAACAAAGATGTTCCTTATTTAGAAGTGAGCCATTCAGGGCCAGGCAGTGGTAATGCAACTGGACCCACATGAGAAAGGTCCTAGATTAGTGTCCTGGGACCTCCCTGGGTACACGCATGTGCCTGTGATCCTGGCTGGCCGGGCCTGGGGCTGGATCGTGACATGAAGACCCTGCTGGCGATGCCTGTCGCTCTCTCTCTCTCTTTGTCTTAATCATAAAAGAAATAAATGAATAACTTAAAAAATATAAGATTGGGTAGTTTAAGACAAACTTCTTCCACAGCTGCATGTCCTCAATTTAAATGACACAGGAGATTGATATGCAATTAAAACAGAGACTGATGTTTTCTTTTTAAAAAAAAAATGTATTTATTCGTTCATTTATTTTAATTTGACCAGAGAGAGACAGAGACACACAGAGAGGAAAGTGAGAAAACAAGCCACCAGGTCCAGGACTTGAACTGTGGTTGGCCATGTGGAAGTGTCCAGTGCTTTAACCACCATGCCACCTGCTGGTCCCTAGACTGATGTTTTCAATGCTACATAGTTCTTGAGGATTTCATGTTCATTTAAAAGAGTATTTCTTACTTGACTAACATGTAGGTCTTACTGGAGAAAATATCTCCCGTAGATGCCCAGAACTGACTTAAACATTGTTTGTATCATGTTATGTAATTATAAGCGAAAATAGATCAAATATGCAGTTCTTATACTGGTACTTCTGATATATTTATAAGACCAGTACACATTTACCAAATTAATGAAAATGGAATTAGTAATGTCCAGCTACTCTGAAAAAGGATGCAGTTTTACTGAAACTCGATCGCCAGAGCCAATGCGAGTGCTGTACTTGATTGAGCCTGCTGCTACGATCAAAACCCCACTCTCCCTTCAGTTTTCAACTGAGATTACAGAAAATCCAACGCTCTGGGCCTCGATCACCTTCTGTTTCGTGCACAGATCACTAATACCCCCAGCCTGCCTTTCTGCCTCCCAGAGTGTGTCCCACAGTGTGTGGGACACCACAGGGACAAGGAGGCAGGTTTTGGGTGGCCAAACATAGAATGGAGAAGTCACCCAAGTGATTCTGAATGTGCTCACGTTAATTTGTTTCACATCATCATCAAATGGAAAACAAGAATATATAGTCATCCTCCCTAACAAACACACTAAGACTTTGAAGCGTCTGCAGCCCTGGGTTTGAAAAGCTCTCTGGACGTAAAGTGTCCACAGTCCTGGGTGAGTGATGCTCTGCACTCCAGGAGAGGGCTTTCCATTTCTTATTCTGTACCCCATGTCTTCTGGGTATCAGAGACCCCCCAGCTACTGTGGAAGGTGATATAATGAATTCTCTGAAGGTCAGGGTCAGGGTTACCCAGTCCCACCAGTGCTGACTGAAATGTCAAGAACAATGCCAATGTTGAGTGTATTTGAGTAAGAGTTAAGGAAACAGTTGTATGCCTACATCTATATATTTGCTTTTATAAGACACCCAGACTAAGGCCTAAGGATTAAAATTTACTTTCCTCTTTTCAGAATTATTCTGATAAAAGGAATTACCACTTGGAAAACCCCAAATATCTATAAGTTGAAGCAATGAGCTGGCTTGTTTGAGAAAATGATTCCAAGAAATTCACATATGTCACAGATAAACTCCACCATGATAGCTTCCCTCTGAGAGATAGTGTTTACTTTCCATTTTACAACCTGATATGAGACTAATATAGTCTGATGAAGCAGCCTGAACACCCAGAGTAAATATCTCTTCCCATTTCTTCCTTCCAGCGTCATACTGCCTTCACGTGTTACCTAAACTGTAAGAAAGTAGGCACAAAGTAAGATGGGTACTGTCTATACCCTCATGGGAGAGAAAAAGGAAATGCATTTTAAATCACCAAGACTTCTAACCTTTCCCAAAATTGACAGGTTCTCCTTACTACACTCAGCTTGCAGCCCTCCCAGTCAAGGTAGAGCAGAATGATGCAGTTATATCCATTTAACAAATGAAAAACGACTAGGTAACTGAGGCAGAAACTGAAAAATAAAGTTTTGCAAATACTCAAAGTGTTGAGCCAGCCAGCGAGTGACATGATGGTTAGGACACTGATCCCACATGGCCAACGATGCAGTTCAAGTCCCAGACCCAGTGGCTTGACCAATGTGCCAGACACCTGTATATGCGTGCCCTGAGTCCTGAGAGGAGAATGGAGGAGAAAGAGAAGGGACTGTGGCATGGCATCCCCCTTGGTTGGAGGGATGATTTCTCTCTCTCTCCCCCTCTCTGTCAAGTGCATGTGCCATATAGCAAAAAAATGAGGTGTTAGGGGTGGTATAACCATGAATTTTTTTGGCTTTTTTTTAATTCTTTTATTTAAATGTTATTTATTTTGATTTGACCAGAGAGGGACAGAGTGAGAGTGAGAGGGAGAGCGAGAATGAGAGAGAGAAAGCAAGCCGCCAGGTTCAGGACTTGAACCACAGTCGGCCATGTGGGAGTCCAGCTCCCCTAATCACCAGGCCACCTGCCGGCCTCATAAACCACGAATTTGAACAAAAATTTGGGACAAGAGTAAATCAAAAGTTAGGTTCAAAGAAAAACTAGAAGAATCTAGAGTCTTCCCAATGACACTCTGTTTTAAGCTTTTTTTTCTTTTTGCTCAGACCATAACAGTAGAACGAATCATTTCTCAATTCTGAGAGCAAAGCTCTGAGCAATCGATGTGATCTGACTAAGGGTCAGACCACACTACTGCCCAAATAGAGAAGTCCTCTAAGGACCAGAACGCCAGGATTCCTTTCTGGGGCCAGAAGGGTAAAGAGAAGGTACTACCTTGAGATGAAATTCAAGAATCTCAACCAGAAGTGACCACTACCAGCAAGTAGAGTCCCTAACACCAGGAGGAAGGCTCAAGATTCAAGGTGTGGCTTTTCTTGATTTTTATAAAATTAAGTTTATTCATGATAGTGCCTATACTCACATGAGACAGAAAGAGAGAAGCATCCTTGACAGGATCTCATCGCACCACGATTCCCTTTCCCCAGTCCTCCAGTTTATCAGCACCTTGGGTGCTCAAGTGCACACCTGACATGTTTTCAGGGAGACCGCAGGACATGAACCCAAGGTCGACATGTGGCTTCCAGCACTGCAGTTCAGTTGGCTATTGACTATACCACTAGGTTGGGGCAGGTTTTCTTCCCATATATCTTCCACTCAGAAGGGCTCTGATCCACATGTGACAGAAGACACATTAAAGAGAAAAAAATTAAAAGTCACAGAATAGCAACAATTGGCAAAAATAAATAAAGAGATGTGGACCAGACTTAGATGTTAGAACCCTGGTTCAGAATCCAGGGAAGCAGAGAAAGTGCCAGAAAGCCTGTGGCTGACACACTAAGAGATTCCCAAAGCCAGTGCGAAAGGGATATATGCCACAAGTTAAAAACCCCCTTGATGACCTGGCTGTGGTACTGCAGGCAGGAGGGTCACTGCTGGGTGATGCTGGAGCCACATGGGAGCCATGGGTTCCAGTCCCACTGTCTGCATGAACGTGCTGGCTTAGGGCACCCCTAGGAAAGCCCAGGATTCTGTCTGGCTGCAGGGTTAGGAAAAGTATCAGAACATGAAGAGCCCAACGATGGCCCTGGCTTACTTACTATCTCTCTCTTTCTATTACATAAAGAAAATAGATAAATATGGGACCAGCAGTTAGCGTAATGGCTATGTCGCTAGACTCCCACGTAGTCGACCATGGTTCGAGTCTCGGACCTGGTGGCTTAAACTCACAACAGGCGCGTGTGCATGCATGCCCAAGACCCAGTTCGAGTCCCTGACCCAGTGGCTTAAACTCGCTGGGCGCGTGTGCGTGCGTGCCCAAGATCCCAAGAGGAGAATGGAGGAGAAGGGATTGTGGCATGGCTATCCCCCCTGGGGGGGTGATTTCTCGCTATCTGTCTCTCTGTCTCTCTCTCTCTGTCTGGCGAGCGCACGAGCCCTATAGCAAAAACCTCTCCAAAAAAAAAAAGAAAAGAAATAAATAGATAAACAAACAAACTTAAAATGAAAACCTTCTTGGCCAGCTTCTGAGGTGTAGTCAGTAGCATTCTGTATGGCACCACTGGAAGACACATGCCAACCCCAGTTCTAGTCCCTGAAAAACATGTCACGTGTGCTCATCCATGCCCAGGACTCTGGTGGGCTGGTGGACTAGAGGAAGTAGAAGAGGTGTGACCACACCCTGTAGAGGGTGCTCCTCTTTGTCTCCCTCTTTCTGCCTCTGAGATTCAAAATCCCTGCACCTGATCCAACACTGGAGTATTTACTATGGTTCACCATTGTGTTGCAGAGCTAGAACAAAGCTCAGGTCCTGGGATGAGATTCAAATATTGCTGGCCACGTGCATGGTAAAAATAGTTATTTCTAAACACTACAGACACGCTCTGGAGCACCAAGATGCACACACGCTGAAGACACTCAAGAGATAAAGAGAGAAGAGCTGACTTGCCTCCCCCATCTCACGGTGGCTGAGAGTCGAAAGCTCACTGAACGGAAAAGAAGCTTGAGGAAAGACCCATCAATCAGCCACTGTCCCCTTCCCCCATTGGTCTGCTGATCTTTCACTCCCCATCCCTGTGTGGCCCTGTCCCTGGTCCTCTGCCTTGCTCTCTGACTCAAGCTATTTGTAGTTCCCATTCTTTGCCACCGTCTCCTCTTCCTTTCCCATCTTGTCAACCATATCATGTAAATTACGTGAGCCGACAAAGCAATCTCACCCATCAAACTGGAAATGGCGAAGGTGGAACACAATCAGGGAGAATGTAGAGGAAATCCTGCCCATGCTGATGGCTAGGCTACATCTGCAGTCTGCTCTGTCTCCCCCAACCCTCACACATTCTCCCCGCTTCCAGGACTCTTCTTGGCTGGGGGACCACGTTCTTTTTCAAATTCTCTTACGTAAGCACTTCTCCTTGCCCAGTCTGAACTCTCCTGCTGGCTGACCTTATTATTCAAGCTTACCAGGAAGTGGTAAAGGTCCATCTGAACTTGTAGACTGTTTACACCTGCCGGGCTCAGGTAAGCAGGTCACACAACTTCCAGTGACACTCTCCTCTCTAGACCTTTTTATTTATTTTTTCCCCCAGTCTCTCTTTACCTCTTTCATGGGCAAGAGAGACAGAGCTAAACCACGAACCACACCAACTGGCAAAACCACACCAACTGGCACGTTCTCCAGCTGTGCCAGTGCTGCCCCCCTTCCCCACCCCAGCCTTTAAAGGAACATGTCCCTCCATTCTCCCAGAGCAAACAAACTTTAGAATGTGTAAGACTGTTTTTATCTTTTCACAATGTGATAATATTTTCTCTCCAATATTACCATTATTAGTGATTGGGGAGTTTAACCCAAAATTGTTCATATCTTGCTTGAATCATCTTTGATATGGAAATCCTATTAATACTACTATGTTTTACCTTTACGGGAAGCAAATATTCTTCTATCTAGAGTCAGTACTTTCCTAACTGGCTGAGATTACCCCCAGGCAATGGGATGTGAGGCAGGAAACAATGCCACGAGACAGAGCGGCACACACTTTCCTAGACAGACAAGTTTCCCCTTGGAAGAAAACAGGACATTTCAAATTGAAACGAGCTTTAATATATTATGCAATAAAATGAACAATTAAATCTAGTTGTTTTTAAGTAAAAACTCAAGACTTAAAGAAAAGTCCTGCTTGCAGCTAACTCTTGGGATATGTCCACAACATTCGGAGCTTTCTGCAAATAGCCCTCTTGCCTTTAAATGCGCTTTGATGAAACTGTTAAGAAATGGTTCACCCACATGATGAACTTCCTGAGGGCATGAACTCCATCTCCTTCTGTGTCATCAAGGACCCAGGACAGTACCTAAGACAGTATCTGGCACAGAACAGGCACAAAATGTGAAATTAAGATGACTGGAATAATGGCAATGGCATTAGCAATACCAAAAATTTTTATCCTATGTGGACGGAAGGAAGGAGAGGGGAACAGTTGTATGAAGAGGTGGAGTAGAAGCAATCCAATTTACCAAAACAGCTAATGGGTGCCATGGTAACAATCAGGCGAAGCATCTCTGTCTAGTTCTTTTCTACTTAAACAAGTGCAGGAAGGCAAATATTGTACTTGTTAATCTTACTTCAGAAAGAGGTGGAGCTTAGAACACAAGCCTACCAGGTGACACCAGGGTGCATTAACCAACTGTAGCAACCACTGAAGAATTTGGAGAAGCATCTCAATAACAATCATGCCAGCAATAACATAAAGTCCTGGTTTGTACACTGATTCTAGAAAAGGTCACCTTAATCATTTAAAACTTGTCAAACATTTGCTGCTTAGACTTGACAACTATGAAAAGTAGATTAGTATGTGTCTATATATACCAGGAGATCTTTACAAAGGTCATGGGAAATTATGCAAAAAACTGTGCATGGATTCCAAAATGTTTTACACCAAAATAAACTTGTACTTTAATTCCATTTTCCATTAACTTTTTGAAATACCCTTGTGTGTGTGTAGTTTACATACCTATGTATATATATAATCGAATATAACCTAATGTCTATATGGGCATATAAGCCTATATATTATATAATATATAAAATGCCTAGCACATGTATATGTATACATCTATAAAATCTTGTAGGACATGGACTTATCCTGCCTTTTTAAAGTATTATTTCTAGTGGGACCCAAACTAAGTTACTTATAAAACATCGACTCAAAGGAAGAGTAGTTTATAGCAATGCTTAAAAATTTCTGTTTCCTTGATGGAGACACTGCATTTTAACTGGGTTGTAAATAAGAGAAAAGATCAGTATCAAACCCACGTTCTCCGAACAGTCCCTCTTGCACTGCCGTGAGTCACTGTCCATGTCTAGTATAACTGACTCCCCAAACTGGAAGAAGCTGGGAGGAGCAGGAAGTGCGGACTCCCAGCCCCACAGGTCTAAGCTATGAGCTGACGGCCAGCACCTCCTAGGGCTATTTCTTTTTTTTTTTTTTTTTTTTTTTTTTGAAGAGGTTTTTGCTATAGGGCGCGTGCGCTCGCCAGACAGAGAGAGACAGAGAGACAGAAAGCGAGAAATCACCCCCCCAGGGGGGATGGTCACACCGCAATCCCTTCACCTCCATTCTCCTCTTGGGATCTTGGGCACGCACACACACACGCCCAGCATGTGTTTTAAGCCACCGGGTCGGGGACGCGAACCGCAGTCCATTACATGGGAGTCCAGCAACATAGCCATTATGCTAACTGCTGGTCCCGAGCTATTTCTTTTCTAAGTCTCAGATACACTAACACCAACCAAAAGGAAGTCTTCCAGGTCTTAATAATGACAGCAGGGCTCAGGATGATTTCAGCCCAAGTCCAAGCAAAACAACATTTCCAGCACTAAAATGTGTGTATTGAGGGAGGAAGAAGAGACAACAGCTGAAGACACACCAAGACACCAAAGTCTAGACAACCGCCAATGAAGCTCAGCGAAAATCTGAGCATCTCTGCCTCCCCGGAAACGCCACTGCTGCCATGCTCCTGCCTGCTGGGAATTAAGTCCATAACTTGATATTACTGCGCGCTGTTTCAGAGCCACAGGGTCAGAGATTCTGCTGTACGATGTCATCATTTTATTCTGTTGTATAAAAAGTGACTTTTCACTTCCCAAGATCTGGAATCTAATCCCTGCTCTTTAGTGGGCCTTCACGTGCCTCTGCCTAAAAGTCTGGGTCTGTTTCTCCATCAGAGATAAGCAAGTCTACTTCCCAGGCATGTCTGCAAATTAAATGAGGGAACGCTGGAAAATGCTTAGAACACGGTAGGTACCGATGAGTACGTGTGTCCAGCAAAGTAAATGGCCGACAAGCTCCTTTCCTATGCAGTCTTAGGAAAACAACAAATTCGAAAGAAATTACAATATCAAGAATGCCAAATTGTAAGACTTTTTGTGTCCTGGCCCCAGGGTACACCCAGAGGCCCCAGCAGGTGACCTAAGGGGCCTCGGTGAGTCCTGGGAGCGCGCCCAAGTCGGCGCCAGGCGCGGAAGCTGCGGATCTCACCACAGCGGGTGACACTAAGAAGGCCCGCTTTGCGGATCTCAGATTCGCGCAAGTGAAACTTTTCTCCTCGAAACAACTCCTCAAAATGCATTCTCTGAAATGCATTCCCTTTCCTTGACACTAGGGGATCTCGTCTTGGAAAATTCCAAAGTAAATCGGTGAATGGAGAAGGGTAGGGTCCCTTGGAGACCCAGCAGGCAAGAGGGACAGAGGGCGGCGGGCCAACGAGGCAGGAAACGCCATCACTCCCGCCCCCGAATCCACATACGCACCTGGGGATGAACTTGGCTTCGTCCCCAAGTCGCTCCTGGAAGTCCTGCCAAGCCCGGCCAGGGCTCGCTGGGTCCCACAGGCCGGTCACCGCCGCCACCTCGTCCTCCTCGCTGTCGCCGGGCTCCTGCCCCGCCTCGGTGGTGACTGGCGTGGACTCCCGCGGCCCCCAACCCTGGTGCGACCCCCCAGACCAGGCCCCCCGGAAGCCGCGTGCAAACTCCTGGAAGGTGATAGCGCCGTCACAGTTGGCGTCCAGCCGCTGGAACACGGCCTCGGCCTCGGCAGGCCGCACGCGCAGCTCTGCGCACAGCGCGCGGAACTCCTCGCGCTCCAGGCGGCCCGAGCGGTTCGCGTCGCAGGCGGCGAAGATGGAGCGCAGCCGGGCCAGCTCCTCCTGGTCCCCGTCCGCCTCCATCCCGCCCGCCTGGAGCCGCCGAGAAGGCTGCGGAGTGCACTGGGCAGCGGCGACAGCGGGAAGTCCGGGGGCACCTGCTGCCGCCCGGAGTCGCGGGCGAGTTCGGCTCGTCCGGCTGGTTTGGCCACTTGAGGGAATGTCCGGGCGGGGCGAGGGTTCTGGGCGGATCGGGGGTAGCCCGGCGGCACGCTCCGACACAGGTCTCAGCTAGATCTCTGCCGGCCGGGAGAGGCGTAGGTGTTCTACTACCTCCTGCCACCGCCAGCAGTGCGGGTTGCGACTCAGCGCGGGCTCCGACTGAGCGCGGGCTCAGCGTGCGGGCACTCGCCACTTTCCCGGTGGGTCTGGCTCCGCCCCTCCGGGGAGGAGCGCCTGGCTCTGTTTCCCACGCCTCTGGGAGCTGGTTTGTGCTTTTGGTTCAGGAGTTGCGGAGCCTAGCAGAAACTGGGGGTGCGACAGTAGCGTTGACCTGGGACGCTAACACGGTTTGCTCAAGTAAGGCCGATCGCCGGGCTGGCCCCTAGAGATGGTGCCGGCTTGAGCGTGATCAACTACACTGGAAGGGTAAAAGTAGGTAGGGGGAGGATTTGAACTGGTCAACTTCCTGTGCATTTTATTGTCTTCTCATTTCCGAAATTTGGTAAACTTCTAAGTATGCAAGTTTTCTTAAAAGTCAAAGTACAGGAGTTACCAGTAGACCCCCCCATTCTCTAATATCACTATTTTTTGGTAAAATATTTCCAGTACTTTAACATTAAGATCCCACTGGTTATTAATGTATATTAGAAAGCGCTAAGATCTTCCAGATTCCCAAATCCAAACAGTTTTTTTCAGTCCTGTCTCCTCAGAGAGAAAATGAACAACTGAAATCACTTGGGCAGCATTCTTTAAGCAAAGACTAGGGTCTTTGTTTTTATTTAAAGGAACTTTATGGAAATTATATATGTAAAAGTATGGGGTTTTTTTAATGTATTTCCTCCATGAGTGACAGAGACAAAAAGAGACCGAATTAAAGCAGCCTTGACAAGAGTAGGTTACTGGATACATCCTGGGTCCCAGTCAGCCTTGACCCTGAGCACATGCCTGCTGACCTACTAAGTGAGATGTCCAACCTTCCCGTGTGGGTCTGCCCCAGAGAGTACTGTGTTTTATGTTTGGGCCACTGTCCTGCCCCTTAATGGATACTACATCTTTTTTTTTCTCTTTTATTATTATTATTATTATTATTATTTGGAGAGGGTTTTGCTATAGGGCCTGTGCACTTACCAGAAAGACAGAGAGAGACAGAGAGACAGAAAATGAGAAATCCCCTCCCAGGGGTATGACCATGCCGCAATCCCTTCACCTCCATTCTCCTCTCGGGATATTGGGCAGGCACGCACACGTGCCCAGTGTGAGTTTAAGCCACCAGGTCCAGGACTTGAACCGTGGTCGACTACGTGGGAGTCCAGTAACATAGCCATTACGCTAACTGCTGGTCCTGGATACTACATCTTTAAAGGTCATCCACTTAAAGAAAAGAAAATCCTGTTCTTTCATTCTCAGATCTCCAGTCTGTTATAGGGCTTTATATACACGTTCCATAAGTTGATTCTCTGCCTTGAAAATACATTTGGGTTGTCTTTACTTGATTCTCATTATCTATTCCTTCTATATTTTAAGCTTTCTTTTATTTTATGCCTTTTTTTAGGTTATGACTGTGTTTCTTTTCAAATTCTGGATTCTTTTCATCATTTATTACATTGGTATTTTTATATTAAAAATTATGCTGGATTTGAATGTTAAAAAATTAAGCTAAGATTTGACTAAAACATTCCCTCAAAGCAGGTGTTCTTAAACATAAAACTAAGTACTAAACTTCCAAGAAATTATTTCATCTAGAGTTATTCAATAAGCATGGTAAACACTCATAGCATCTATAAAGTTGTAAATACTACAGCTACTTTCCACCTGCAAGTTTAACTGATAAATTATGAGGGGTATTCCACTAGAAACCTTGATCTTAGCACCCTAATTGCTAAATGAATATAATCTATACAATGGGACACCCAATACCTCGAAATGAATTTTACCATTAGTGCAATATAACTTGTTATTGATTTTTGAAATAATATGCTTTCCTGTTTATTTTCAAGATTGATTTTTTTTCATAAAAAGTAAAAGTGGCTAAATAAAAAGCTTTATAAACATATTTATTCAACTGAGTCTTTGAAATATTATTATTATACTGTTGGCAGTTAATATGTGTCTCGTCTTTCAAAATAGGTAAGTTAATTATATATTTAACTGTTAAAGCAAAAGTTCTTTTTTAACAAACACTGACTTCATTTATAAATTTTGACTGACTTTCGTGCTCATTATTTCTGAATTCTTACACTCTGTGGCTTGCTTTGGTCTTTCCCTGAGCTCTTTATTGAAGAGTCATCAAAAACTATGGATTATTATTGTATGCATACGACTTATTTCCAGGGTTATCAATCTTCAGACCTCCTATGCCGGTTATCTATCCCTGCGTAATACAAACTGTAGTGATTTAAAATAGCATCCATTTTATCTGTTCATAATCCTATCATCATCAGTTGGGGCAGGTTCAGCTAGGTGTGCTTTCTGCTGGCTTGGCTGGGATCCCTCGGGTGGCTGGCGTAAGGTGTAGACAGAGCTGGATGGTTCTAGATGGCCTTATTCATGGGTCTGGAAGTTGGAACTGGCTGCTGTCTGATCATGCTAGACTCCTTCAGGAGTCTAGAATGGGATTTGTCACATAGTACCAGTGTTCCAAGAGGATAAGTCCTAACATAGTGCACATGTGCTTTTCAACCTCATCTGTGTCGTATTAGCAGATATTCCAGTCACACACGCAAGTCACATGACCACCTCCCAAGCCAGTGAGGAGGGGACTATTCAAGGTCATGAAGGCAGGGAGATGTACTTCATTGGAAGCTCTTACTAGAATAATACTCCTAGGGTATTGGGACAACCTCTAGTGTATCCTCCTAGGCCCTTTTCCTGCTTCCTGCTGTTCATTCTACACAACCACAGCTGGGCAGTCACCAGTTTTGTCATCCTCCAACTCAGTGGTTCTCAGTCAGATGGGAATTTTGTTTCCTAGGGGTCTTTTGCCAATGTCTGGAGACATTTTGGTTGTCTTAATTTGGTAAGGGAGAAATGCTACTGATATATAGGAGGTAGAGGCCAGAGATGCTGCTAATATCCTGTGCTGTACAGCCCCAACCACAGGGAATAATCTGGCCAAAAATGTCGGCAGTGCTGAGGCTGAGAAAGCCTGCACTGCACCTCATAACCCCCCAGTAATATCCCAATAAAAAGACAACCAAGAGGGGCCAGCCAGTGGTGTGGCAGTTAAGGCGGTGGATGGTGGATCTGACATGGCTGACTTTGCTGTTCAAGTCCCAGATCCAGCAGCTTGAAAGACATGTTGGGCAGGTGTGTGTGCGCAAAATATTGCAAAGAAAATGGAGGAGAATGGATTGCAATGTGACCATCCACCCCCCCCCCCCCCCGGGGGGAGTGATTTCGCACATTTCTCTCTTTCTCTCTCTCTGGCTAGTGCATGTACCCCATAGCAAAACAAAAAGAGAGAGAGAGAAAGAGAGAAAAGAAACCAAGAGTAAAGTCTTTATCTAGACATTTAAAGCCCTCTGCAGTCTAATCTCATCAGATTCAAACATTCCTCCGTTTAGTTTCCATCAAGATATCTAGTGTCACCCCAAATATGCCACGCTTTATCACGAGATTAACTTAATAGTTCTTTATTTTCATGATAAAGTGTGTGTATCAAACAAAACTATTAGCTTTTGTCTAAAGGGTTAGTTTTTTTGAGGTTTTAACGAAATTATTTTCCAGCTTCAGTAGAACTGGATCATGCTTTTCCTGCCAAAGTTTCTAGTCTCATTGTTACCTGACACTTACCAATACCTTGCTTAGTGTGTATTATGCTAACTTAAGGAACAAGCCACAGGAAAGCTTTTGAATATCTACAGCGATATACTCAAGGGAAAGCCAAGGTTATAGAATCTGTCTCCAGTTATTTTCAAGAAACAGAGGAAGGAGAGAAGGAAAAATATATAAGGCACTTTATTTATTTATTTATTTATTTTCTATTTTAGCATCCCGAAACAGCTTGGCAGGAATTGGAGAGAACAGACCAGCATTTGAGAGCCTGTGAATTGGTCAGTAAGGAGAGCTTGCCCGGAGTTATCAGCATGACTTTTAGAAAGATCAGCTTCCTCTCAGGCTGCTCAAGATTTGAAAACTCAGAGGTAATCTTGTTAGAGTGTGTTTCTTAAAGTAGTGAGAAGATATCCTTGGGGAAAAAAAAAGAGTTTTATGATCAAATACATTTGTAAAACACCAATAAATAAACAAAAAAAAATTTGAAAAAGAATCCTACCGTATTTCTTCCTGGATGAGATAAAGAAAGCTATTTAATATATTCTAAATATATTTGACTATGGAAGCTTTCAGTTTGGGGAATTGGTTTGGTTTGGTTTCAATGTCTATGGGCTGTCCCCAGTTAGTACTTTTTTTTTTTTTTTTTTTTTTTTTTTTTTTTTTGGAGAGGTTTTTCACTATAGGGCGCGTGCGCTCGCCAGACAGAGAGAGACATAGAGACAGAAAGCGAGAAATCACCCCCCAGGGGGGATGGTCACGCCGCAATCCCTTCTCCTCCATTCTCCTCTCGGGATCTTGGGCACGCACGCACACGCGCCCGGCGTGAGTTGTAAGCCACCGGGTCCGAGACGCGAACTGCGGTCGACTACGTGGGAGTCCAGCGACATAGCCATTACGCTAACTGCTGGTTCCCCCCAGTTAGTACTTTTGAGAATATACCTTGGGAAACCTCATGTTAGGCAATGACAAGGGTGGTAAGTCATGAGAAATGATCCCCTGTCACTAGATCAGAAATGGGCCCAACATCCCATCCCTAGACTGAGCCCTACCCCCTTAACCTGCTTTTTTTCAGTGTACTTGAGAGAAGCTTTTAATAGCAACCTGTCATAACCCACCATGTAGGAATTCCTTCATGTACAAGAATGTTCTTCAGCAAGACTCTGAAGTTACTCTTTTCTAGAAAGAGCCAATAGGCCAATGAAGATGAAATGAGATACCTGAGTAATAGCATAACACTTAGGGACCAGTTCATAAAGTTCAGGACTCTGAAACACCTGTACCCTTGCAAGAGATGGAGAAACAGAGAGAGAGGGAGGGAGAGGGAGAGGAAAAAAGCATCTTCCCATGGGGCATGGTCACACCGCGATATCTTCTCCTCCATTTCTCTATCTTGTCAGGGTTTCAGGCATGCAATCACGTGTTTTGCAGGCTGCCAGGACCAAGATTTGAACTTCAGTAGGCCATGTCAGATCCGACCCCCTTAACCAATAGGTCACAGGGCTGGCCCTTGAGTCGTCTTTCTTCTCATAAATGTCTACTCATGCCTTTCTATTCCTAAGGAACATACAGGAAAAATGTTGGAAAGTTTGCCAAGGGGAATGTGTCAAAAAGCTTATAGTGATCTACTCACCCTTAAATAAAGCATAAAAAATGAAAATAATGATAACATAAAACCGATGTGCACTGATCCAGAATTAGCAAATGCGGACACTTTATCATACTTGCTTCATATTTGCTTTTAGAAATAAAGTGTTACAGATCCAGTTGAACTCATTTGATTACATTTTGTTTCTGTAACTAATATTTATCATTGTTGTCTATGTGTTATTTTGGCTGTTATCAGACTTTAGTAAACCTTTCATTATAGAAAATGAAATAGCTCTGGGACTAGCAGATGATGTCATGGTTACATCACTGGACTGCCACATGGCTGACACGGGTTCAAGTCCCAGACTTGGTAGTTTTAACCTCACGCTGGATGCATATGTGTGCATGTCCAAAATCCTGAGAGGAAAATGAAGGAGAAGGGATTGCAGTGTGGTCATCCCACCTGAGGGATGATTTATTGCTTTCTGTCTCTCTGCCTCCCTCTGTCTGCCTGGCAAATGCACATGCCCTATAGCAAAAATCTCTAAAAAAAAAAAAAGGAAGAAAGAAATTTAAATGGCTCTATAATGCTCAGACAGTATCAAATGCTAATTCACATTGCAAACCAGAGCAGAGTTGGCGTTCACTACTAGAACTAAGTAAGAAGCATTGTTCCATATTTCTAATATCCTTAGTGATGACCAAGCAAAGCTCATGTGTTGTTTCCCACCTCAGCAAATTGTGTGTCTCATACACCGTGTCCAGCAGATGAGACAGAAGTTCGTATTTTGTATTATATGTATCAGAGGTAGAGAAAGAGAGAAATCCAATCCAGTGAACACACATGAATCTCACTTCAACTTTTGGGCAGCAAAATAAAGCAAACTACAATAAGCAGAATTCTACAGTAACCCCCAAATGCCTGCCTTTTGATGTACATGTAAGGCACAATCCTCTTTTTTAGAGTAAGCAGGACCTGTCTGTATAATGAGAAAGTCGCTCCTGCAATTACTCCATCTCCATGCTATGTAAGACTCTGTTCCCTGCTCCTTTGGAAGAAGTGAGCTGCCATGAATTGAGAAGGCCAAATGAGCAGGAGCTGAGGGGGCCTATAGGGCTGAGAATGACTCCCGGCTGACAATCAGCAAGGAGCAATCCTAACAACGTAAATGAACTTGGAAGAGGACTCGGAGTTTAGGATGAGATCACACCCCCGGGTTGAAATCGATGCCTTGATTTCAGTCTTAGAGATCCTGAGTGGGGAACCCAGCTTCACTGTTCCTGGACCTCTGGCCTCCAGAACTGTAAGAAAACACATGGGTGTTTTCCTAAATTGCTTCATTTGTGGTCATTCGTTTGTAGCGACAGTAATATGCACCAGCAGGTGGCATAGAGGTTAAGGCAGCTGGACCCCACCTGGCAAACTGAATGGTTTGAGTAGTGAACCATGAACCGGCAGCTGGAAATTCACACTGGATGTGTGTGTGTGCATGCCCAAAGTCCCAAGAGAAGAATAGAAGAGATTGCAGTGTGGCCATTCCCTTGGGGGGTGATTTCACATTTTCTCTGGCAAGCATATGTGCCATATAGCAAAAACTAATAATAATTTTTAAAAAAAAGAGGGGTAGGGGAAAAAGTAAATTAACACAAATGTAAATTCATGTTTTTAAAGGATGAGAAAATGAGGCCAGGGTTGAAGAATCCAAATTCTGCCAAGGACTGGTATTAAAACATATTGTAACTTCCGGAAACTATTTGTCATGCAGTTTTAGCTAAAATTGCTTTTGAGAACTTTTATTTTTGGCCTTTTACACATCAGCCATTTAGTTATTGCCCAATTGCAATTGATAACACTTTCCACAAATGAAAACTATTAAAGCCATTAATTTTGTATTAGTACCTTAAGAAGAAAAAAAAAGTGTTACAAAATATTGAGGTTGCCAAAGGGAGGTACCACTTAAGATCTTTCACATGAAATTGACAGTTTGACCACTGCTACTGATTATTTTAGTCACTTTTAGTGATGTAAATTTATGTACAATAAAAGAGGCAACCATTTCAAAATATAGTTTAATGTGTTTGAACAGCTGTATACGATCTGTTTAACCACAACCCAATCAAGATACAGAATAGTTCCATAATTTCCAAAGCGCCCTTGAGTCCCTTTCCAATCAATCTTCTACAACCCCAGTCCCAAGGCAACACGACCCGCTCCTGCCGTAATGTAGTGTCACTGCTATCTTTCCTTGAGTTTTATCTAAACACAGTCCTACAGTATTCTTCACACTTTGTTAGATGCTTCTAGAATCTATTTAAATGGCCATGTTGTTTTTGTTCCTTTATTTTATCAATGTGGTAAATTATATTGTTTTTGTTTATTTGTTTTTCTAGGTTTTTGCAATAGGGCGCTTGTGCTAGCCTGATAGTGACAAAGAGAGGGAAAGTGAGAAATCATTCCCCAGAGGTATGGCCGTGCCACAATCCCTTCTCCTCCAATCTCCACTCAGGATCTGGGGCACACATGCACATGCACCTGGCATAATTTTCAAGCCACCATGTCTGGGACTCAAACCACAGTCAGCCATATGGGAGTCGGAGAGACAGAAATGAGTATGATCACAGGGCAACCCCTTCTCCATTTCTCCTTTGGGGATGTTGGGAACACACACATGTGCCTGGGGGGTGATTTCTCACTTTCTGTCTCTCTGTCTCTCTTTGTCTTTCTGGGGAGTGCATGCACCCTATAGCAAAATCCTCTAGGAAAGAAAAGAAAAGAAAAGAAAAGAAAAGAAAAGAAAAGAAAAGAAAAGAAAAGAAAAGAAAAGAAAAGGAAAAGAAAAGAAAAAGAAAGAAAGAAAGAAAGAAAAGAAAGAAAGAGAAAAAAGTTCAAGGTCAGCCAATGGTGTGGTGGTGAAGACAGCTTGGATCCCACACAGCTGACTGTGCAGTTTGAGTTCCAGACCTGGTGACTTGAGAAGCATGCTGGCGCAAGTGCATATGTGCCCAGAATCCTGAAAGAAGGGAAAAATGGAGGAGAAGAGGTGGTGGCGTGGCCATCTCTCACAGGGGAAGCTTTCTCACTTTCCCTGCCTCGCTCTCTGTCTCTCTCTAGTGAGTATACATGCCTCTGAAAATATGCCTTGTTAAATGTGGCCAGAATTTTCCCCAAAGTAAGATATAAATTATTTCTGAGTTTATGTGCAGATAGAGAGTCAAGAAAAACTGGAAGTGGAATTTTGGAAATGAAATATCGGCATCACATAAAAATAATGCATTTTTAGATGTCAAACACTTCTTCCCTCCTTCAAATAACGATAATGTAAAAAAGTAGACAATTTTAAATACTGGTATTTTCTTGTTTGTGATATACTTGAACTCTTACTTGAGATTATTAATTGATGCACTGTGATTGATTTTCCTTCGATTACTCCACATACCACGAGAGGAGAGTAAGCGAGCAGGCTCTGCAAGGACTCTGTCCTCGCGTAAGCCCCGCACTATTTACTTGTGTGCACGGGGGCTTCGTGTGTACTGTTGCAATGTCCCCTACAGGGTTGATCTCTGAAGTGACTTCTGGATAGCCCATTTATCACACAGGGTCTTTCTCAAACTGTAGTCACAATTGCACCTTCAGATTTAAAATTTTAAAGGGAATAGTTCATACCAAAGAAGTTCTTTCTCATGTCTCCAGACACTGACTTGAAGAAACACGTGAATCTAAAAGGTAAGGGGTGCAGGAAAAGTAAAACTGGGGAGGGAATGAGCATAAGCCATGCAACAATGACCACAGGCACTGTCACCTAAAGCGAGTGGCTTTGTCTTAGTACTACTGCTAAAGACTGTGTAGGTCAACCTCAGAGCTATTTTATGTGGAGGGCAAGGGATCTGGGTAGTTATCCCACCACACAATGTTCAAGGGCTGCTTCCAGAGGGGACGCAAACTGCCAGGCACTGGACACACAGGCCAAGCAACACTAGCAGCCAGAGGGCTGTCCTCCAGCAGGTGATGCAGGGGATGGTTGTTGGGAGGAAATGACCAGTGGGTCTGGGGAGATGAGGGAAAGTCAGACAGCACTGCTCCATGTAAGATAGAAGGAAACAAGCAGCAAACTTGAGTCAGGTAATCTGTGCTTAAAGCCTAGTTCTAGTAGCTATGTTTTAAATCATGTTCAATTTTGGGCTTAGTTTTCTTGTCTCTAAAACTGGGAAATCTTATTATTATTTTTTTTGGAGAGATTTTTACTATAGGGCATGTGATCTTGCCAGAAAGACACAGAGAGACAGAGACAGAAAGCAAGAAAGCACCCCCCAAGGGGAGATGGCCACGCCGCAATCCCTTCTCCTCATTCTCCTCTTGGGATCTTGGGTACGTAGGCACACGTACCTGTCGTGAGTTTAAGCCACTGGGTCCGAGACTCAAACCTCTGTCGACTCTATGGGCATCCAGTGACATAACAATTATGCCAACTGCTGGTCCTGACACTTGAACATTTTTAAAATAAGAAAATACCAACTGATCAACATCAGCAAAATCTTGCATGATTCTGTGCAATTTCTCAGTACTATGGAAGGATTGTATGATACACTGTTTTAGAATGCTAATTAATTTTGCCCTTTGTGAAGCATTGTCACTCTCTTTTAGAAGGTGGAAAAGTCCACAATGATTTTTGTTTCCATTTGCCTGATCCCCCAGCATATTCCAACTTAGCGTCTGAATCCAGACTGTACTGACCTGCAGTGTTAAACTGCAGTATGCAGCTTGACAACAATTTCATATCTATCCTTTCTCTGATTAGTTTCTGATCAAAATGATTTAGTAACAATTTGACTTGCTCAGCTGTCTGCGTGTGCTTGCATGTGTGCTTCTTACTATAAAAGACCTCAAAGCCTTTTTGAAAGGAGGCAGAATTTACACATTATAAGCAAACTATGATTATAAACATTAGGTAGTTACATTCATTTTAGTGTTGGTACTATAAGAATGAAAATCATGTCAACATTACCTTGTTATTAATTTACTAACTGTTATTCACAATCAACTTTCCCCCAAGCTTATGTTCTAACAACAGACAGATCATGCTCTAAGACCACAATGGATTTCTTCTGAGGGAAGTCTATGAATCTGATCTCAAACACTCCAGGATCAGTTTTTGCTCCAGGCAGTGCAATGTGTACATTGTTAGAACAGAAGTACATTTATATTCATCCAAAATAATGGGCAAATACATATTTTTATGTGGCATGAAAGTAGTTTCCAATTCTACCACAAGAGGAGATGTTAAAATAGTCATCTATTTTTTTTTAGACTAAAAAGATTAATGCTTCTGTTCCCAGAAGTACAAAATGAGACAAACTAGATCAGTCAGAAAGAGATCTATAAAATTCTAAGGCCATTCCTATTCCTCTGGAAAACATTACATAATTCAGTATTCAAAAGATGTGTTATTCAAGTCTCTTTTCACCAGTGCCCTGGGGTCTCAGGTTAGTGATGAACTAAGATACTAATTTTTCACTAATGTAGTAATTGGAAATACAGAATCAGGATTTCTCAAGTCGTTAATGTATTCTTTCATTTGTAAGTGTTTAATGGCATAGAAGACTGGTAGATACGATGGAAAGCTATTTTTTTTTAAAGTTAAGAGGTCATGGGACCAGCAAATGGCATAATAATTACATCACTGGACTCCCATGTAGTCAACCGCAGTTCAAGTCCCGGACCCAGCAACTTAAAACTCATGCTGGGTGCATGTGCATATGTGCCTAAAATCCAGAGAGGAGAATGAAGTAGAAGGGATTGCAGTGTGGCCATCTCTCCTGGGATGTCTGTCTCTCTGGTGAGCCTACATGTGCTATAACAAAAATCTTCTCTTAAAAAAAGAAAAAAATTCTTGTGTAAAATACAGTTAGAGAGAGATCTATTTACATCTTTAACAAGAACTATACACCCAGAAAAGGAGGGAATCAAGCAATCCACATCTCTGGTGTTGAGTCATAGCAAGCATGGTATGTTGGGTCATGGGAAAAGTCATGACTCATTTTTGCATAGAAAAATACGTTATGACTTTTCTGACGACCCAATAATTTTCAAGTCAGACTTAAACCTACAAAACCCTCTCCAGGGTTAATATATCACTTAAGTAAAGTTTGGATTAACTTCATTCAATATTATATTTCTAAGACCTACTATATTTTAAGACACGTATTAAATATAATAGTTTTACATTTAGCTCAAGAGATTTTAGAATGCAATAGAACCCTGAATTCTTTTCATATCTTTCTACCTATTAGGGCCCCCAAATTTTATTTCAATATTTAAAAAATAGTTAATTAGGTTTTTATAGTTGTTTTTTTTTTTTTTTTTTTTCTGGTCAGAGGGTACATTCACCAGAGAGAGACACAAAGGGAAAGTAACAAAGCAATCTTCATGCCACATCCTTTCTCCACTTTTTCCTTTGAGGATTTTTGGCATGCACATGTATGTGCCTGGCTTGTTTTTCAAGCTGCTGGGTCCAGGACTAGAACTTCATGGTTAGCCATGGAGAGATCCAACCACCTTAACCACCATGCCACAGATTGGCCCAATTTTTTTTTAATTTTTATTTATTCATTCATTTATTTTAATTTGACCAGAGAGAGACACACACAGAGAGAGATAAGGAAAGTGAGAAAGCAAGCCACCAGGACCAGGACTCTAACCATGGTTGGCCATGTGGGAGTGTCCAGCGTCTTAACCATCACGCCACCTGCTGGTCCCCAAGATTGGCCCAATTTTTAATGGATATTTACAATTGGCAAATCAACATCCTCAAGCTATTTATTCTTTTGTTGATTTTGAAATATAAAAAGGTTCAGGTTTTCATATAGAAGTGTTTTGTTGTATGAATTTTACCATTTTATCAATGATTAGAAAGTGGATTTCAGGGACCAGCAGTTAGCGTAATGGCTATGTCACTGGACTCCCATGTAGTCGACCGCAGTTCGAGTCCCGGACCCGGTGGCTTAAACTCACACCAGGCACATGTGCGTGCGTGCCCAAGATCCCGAGAGGACAATGGAGAAGAAGGGATTGCGGCATGGCCATCCCCCCCGGGGAGTGATTTCCTGCTTTCTGTCTCTCTGTCTCTCTCTGTCTGTCTGGCGAGCGCATGCGCCCTATAGCAAAAACCTCTCCAAAAAAAGAAAAAAAAGAAAGTGGATTTCACTCAAAGTTGCATTTCAACATGGTTTTCACTCAGAAAGTTCAGACTACACAGAGTAGACTAGAACTAATCAAATTCTTCTTGGAATACAGGACACCTGGGCCCAGACGTGGCAGAAGAACCACAGGGGAGGCCTGGGTTCTGATCCCAGGTCAACCTGAATAAGTCCTCCGACACACATCCAAGATTCTGACTGGCAAGAAGGCAGGAGGGAAGGTAGCAACATGGTGAGACTGTGTCAGGAATACCTGTCTCTCTCCCTCTTTCTTTCTCAATAAATAAGTAAATAAATAAGTAAATAAACTTTTTTTAAAAAATTGCACACACAAACACACACACACGAGGCACCTGAAATGGCAAGTCTAACTCTGAAACCTCCAGAATCTTTCTCTTTCCTGGCTTATTGCATAATTATGGGAAATAGTGTTCCAAGAATAGAGGTCACCCTGATTGGAAGAAATTTTATTTCAAATTTTCCCAAATCTTTTTTTTTTCCTGAAAATTTTTATGAATACTGAAGTGCAAAAAGACTAATGTATTTTCTGCTTTTGGAAGGGTCACTGAAAACTTGTTCTTAAATGAAGTTAGCAGAAGCTATTTTCTGGGAAATACTGAATGAATGCTATAATCCTGTGTGGATAACATGAAAACAACTTTAAAAAAAAAAAAAAACACAAACCAATGTACAGTCAATATCAGGCTTCTTTATAACTTTATGATCATCTTTAAAACTGAGAGAGATAAAAGTGGGCATGCATGATAGTCTGTTATCATCTCTAACTTTTGCAGGTTTTAAAATAATGATTTAATTTTTTTTTTTTTTAATTTGTCACAGGGCACGTGTGCTCACCAGACAGAGAGAGAGAAAGTGAGAAAGCATGTGACCAGGTCTGGGGCCCGAATCATAGTTGGTCATGTCTGAGTCTAGTACCTTAACTAACAACTATACCACCTGCTAGCCTCAATGTTGTAGTTTTTTAATCACATGTAGGGTGACATTCTTACAGACACAAAGTTTCAAACATTGCAAACTAATATGACAAAAATTAGCCACTAAGCAAACCCTAGAAAAGAAACAGTTTGGAGATTTTTTCAGTGTTTTTTTTTTTTTTTTTTGTTCCTAAAGGTGCATGCACTTGCTGGAGAAAGAGAGAAAGACAGTGAGAGGGAAAGTAAAAAACCACCCCCCTGGGGGGGATGGTCATGCCATAATCCCTTCTCTTCCATTCTCCTCTCTGGATCTTGGCAACACACATACACACACACACACGTCTGGCATGATTTTTAAGCCACCGGGTTCAGGATTCGAACCATGGTCAGTTTTAATGGGAGTCCAGAGACATAACAGCCATACCATCTTCTGGTTTCAAGATAAAAAGTTTTTTAAGCTAGGTCATGAAGTATACTTTTTTTAAGTTATTTATTTAATTCCATTTGTTATTAATTATGTTTTTAATTTGACCAGAGAGAGACAGAGAGAGAAAGAGGAAGGAAAATGGAGAAAACAAGCCACCAGATCCAGGAATTCAACCACAGTTGGCCATGTGGGAATCCAGTGCCTTTAACCACCATGCCACCTGCCGGTCCCCATAAAGTATATTTTCTACAAATAATTTTCAAAAATTAAACTCTCCAACTTTCCTTGACCCAGCTGTATCCCATGCCTCATCTACAGTCCCCACCCAACCAGGCTGAGCTGTAAATGAACCTTTCAAAAGGCATACATACTGTTGGGACCTGCAGTTGGCGTAATGGCTATGTCGCTGGACTCCCACGTGGTGGACCATGGTTCGCGTCCCAGACTCGGTGGCTTAAAACTCACGTCGGGCACGTGAGCGTGCATACGTGCCCAAGATCCCGAGAGGAGAATGGAGGAGAAGGGATTGCGGTGTGGCCATCCCCCCTGGGGGGTGATTTCTGGCTTTCTGTCTCTCTGTCTCTCTCTGGCAAGCGCACGCGCCTTATAGCAAAAACCTCTCCAAAAATAAATAAGGCATACACACTGTGAACACACCTAATAAAATTTCCAGCCTGCAAAAATTATGCAAAAAATAAAGATGATGGAGGCCAAGATCTAAAGATGTCAGAGTTTCATTTTGAGATTTAGATTTACAGAGAAATGGTAATAGTAGATAAATTCAGAGAATTATTAATGTTATCATTTTGATAGGTATTTAATAATGATCATTAACAGCTGTCACCAGAGTTACTCCTGAGAGGGAACCTCTTTGTTTAGCTGATACCTTAATAGATTCTATTGTTAGAGAAAAGAATTTACAGAATAATAGTGTTGGTTCTGCTGCTTTTTATAGACAGGGATGGATTGTTACTCCTGACAGATGAGTAAAGAAGACAGAGGAGAGGAGAGACAGAGAAGACAGAAAAAATGAAGAACAGCTGGAACAGTCGGGTAAAAGGTCATTGTTCAGACAGTTGAAATATTGTTAACACGTTAATTTTTTTGAGAGATTTTTTTGCTATAGGGTATGTGCACTCATTGGAGCAACAGAGAGACAGAAAGCAAGAAATCACCCTCCAGGGGGAATGGCCATGATTCAATTTCTTCTCCTCCATTCTCCTCTAGGGATTGTGAATATGCACGTATACGCACCCAGCTTGAGTTTCAAGCCGCCAGGTCCAGGACTGGAACAGCGGTCAGCCATGAGGGAATCCAGGTCTTTAACCACTATGCCCCTGCTGGGCCCACCCACATTAATTTTGCTCACAATGAACTAAAAGAAGAGCCAGAATTAATATTGCCCATGAACAAGGAAATGGAGCACAGGAAGCCAGAGAGGACATGGGAACACAAGTTCACTCCAGAAATTGTTAAAATCGTGGGTATGAGTATGAAATTTTGATCAATTTTTAAAGAAATGTTATTTAATTCTTTCATGAGAGATAGCAGGAGGGAGAGAAGAGAGTGAGAAACAGGCACTCTTTTTTTTTTTTTTTTTTTTTGAGAGGTTTTTGCTATAGGGCGCGTGCGCTCGCCAGACAGACAGAGACAGACAGAAAGCGAGAAATCACCCCCCAGGGGGGATGGCCACGCCGCAATTTCTTCTCCTCTGTTCTCCTTTCGGGATCTTGGGCACGCACGCACACGTGCCCAGCGTGAGTTTTAAGCCACCGGTCCAAGACGTGAACCATGGTCGACTACGTGGGAGCCCAGCGACATAGCCATTATGCTAACTGCTGGCCCCAGAAACAGGCACTCTTATGAGGATCTATCACACTGAAACTCTTCCACCAGTCCTCCAGCTCACCAGGATCTTGGGTACATGCACCTGTTGCTTTTCAAGTCGACTCAGAACCCAAACCAGCCAACACCTACGACTTCCAGAACAACAGATCAGTAAGCTGCTGCCTATGACACCAAGTCTGGGCTGGAATTTTTGATCATCTTAAGCAAATGTCTGCCTAAATCTGGGGAGTAAAATAAGTGTCTTCTGAGACATGGAGTGTTTGTATGACCTAACTCTGTGAAACCTAAATCATTACTTCTCAAAGGATGGCCCAGAGCCAACAGTATCGACAGCACCTGGGAGATGGTTAAAATGTTTGAGACTTCGCTCCTGACCCTCTGAACTACAAACTCTGGCAGTGAGGCTCGCCAATCTATGTTTTAACAAGTCCTCAATGTGATTCTGATGCATGTAAAATTTGCGTCACTCACCTCAGACAGAAACATGAGCATTCCATTCAGATGCGGCTATGTCAACATTAAATAGAATTTCAAGTTTAAATCCTAAGTACTATGGTCCTCAGTCCTTGGATGATAGAACCAGAGAGTATATGTGACTTGTACACATCGTACACATTGTCAGCAGTGACCTGGGTAGAGATGTTGGACATTTCACATAGCGCACTAGGAAAAGACATAGATGTTTCTATGGACTTTTCCTAAGAGTTCTTCTAGTTGGGTAAGGGTGAGAGCCCATGCATCTAAAGAAATTCATGCCTTTCAATGTGAACAGACATTATACTTACACAAAATTCACTTTGTCCCATTTTCAAAATGGGCATTTTCTCTAATTTCAAGTTAATAAAACAGAAAAATTAGAGTTACTTTAAGTTTCATGGGTCTATTCATAAATACTGAAATTCTGAGATCTCACTGGATTCTACTGAGTGATTAGACTGGTGCCATTTAGAACATAGATTCTCCCTGTAATTATGAAAATCCAGTTTTCTTCCTAATGGGTTTATTTAAACTGAGTAATATGGAATAGTTGTTATTTTTATAAAAACTATGTTATTAAAAGAAGAAATAACCACCATTCCTTCAATTGGTAACAGGATTTTATATAGAAAATATTGGGTTGTTGGGTCCAGCAGATGGCATAATGGTTACATCACTAGACTCCCACATAGTCGACCATGGTTCAAGTCCTGAGCCCAGTGGCTTAAAACTCATGCCAGGCGCATGTGCCTGCATGCCTAAAATCTCAAGAGGAAAATGAAGGAGAAGGGATTGTGGCGTGCCCATCCCCCTAGGGGATGATTTCTCACTTTCTATCTCTCTGTCTCTCTCTGTCTCTCCAGAGAGCACACACACCCTAGAGCAAAAGTCTCTCTCTCTCAAAAAAAAAGAAAAGACGGGACCAGCAGTTAGCATAATGGCTATGTCGCTGGACTCCCACGTAGTCGACCACGGTTCGTGTCCCAGACCCAGTGGCTTAAACTTATGCCAGGCGCGTGTGCGTGCATGCCCAAGATCCCCAGAGGAGAATGGAGGAGAAGGGATTGCGGCGTGGCCACCCCCCTGGGGGATGATTTCTCGCTTTCTGTCTGTCTGTCTGTCTCTGTCTGTCTGGCGAGCGCATGCGCCCTATAGCAAAAAAAAAACCTCTCCAAAAAAAGAAAGAAAAGAAAGAAATTGAATATTGCATTGTTGAAAAAGTCATGACATGTTTTTTCATAAAAAACACAGAAAAAAAGTCAAGATTTTTCTGACAGCCTAATACAATCAATTCTTTCAAATGAAGAAAAATTTAACAATATCAGACAAATTATATTGCCTAACACAGAGTGCTGTCTATGTGCTAGGCCCCTAATCTGTTCCGACATTAGCTCACAGTGATCCCGAGGTATGTGCTATTAGCAACATCCTTTGTTACTGATGAGAAAACTGAGGCACAATGAGTTTCATTTCCTAACCTAAAGCCCAACAGCTAATAAAAGAGCTAGGGTTTGGGGACCAGGGACGCAGGTTTCAGAATCCACACACCAGATCAATTCTGCCTCTCAAATTAAATGAAACAAATAATTCAGAATACTTGTAAAAGTATGACATTTTTTTCCTTATTATTTAAGTTATAGAAACTTCAGTGTTTCACAAGAAAAGGTAATCTGCCTCTCATTCTTGATAGTCTTGGTGAATAAGTAGAAATGACTCTGGTTTTGTATTGTTTTTTTCCTGTTCATGTCTAGCTCAAACCCAACTAATAATGTGAAAACCCTGTGTTTGTGCCACAGGATACAGACATGGGTTTCTGTTGAGTTACTTTTTTTTTTTTTTTTTTTAAGATTTTGCCATAGGTCATGTGCACTTGCCTGAGAGACAGAGACAGTGAGAGGAAAAGTGAGAAATCACACCCTAGGGGGATGGCCACCCTGCTGTTCCTTCTCCTCCATCCTCCTCCTGGGAGTTTGGGCACGCATACACATGCACCTCGCATGATTTTTAAGCCACGAGGTCTGGAATTTGAACCTCAGTCAACCATGTGGGAATCCAGCACCTTAACCACTGTGCCACATGCTGGACTCACTGTTGAGTGGTTGAGTGATTTTATGCACAAGAAAATGCATTCAGTATGTGAGGAAGACCACAAAGAATAGGATGGTTGGGTTTTTTTGTTTTGTTTTGTTTTGTTTTGGTTTGGTTTTTTGTATAACACGTGTCCCTCAGATCATTCAAGTACCCCTGGAAGTTTCCTCTCCTTTAGAACAGAACATTCTCTTTTTCCATAATAGAGTAAACCCCACTACACTGGGCCAGGCACTGCTCAGGAGGTACCATTGCTCTGAGAGTTGTAGTCAAACATTGAGACAAGCCACCTGAGTCTCCGAGTGCCGGTCTTCTATCGGGTCATCGGAAAAGACATGATGCATTTTTGCATAGAAAAATATGTCATGACTTTTCCGACAACCCAATATTTACCTGCTTGATCACTTGTCTATAAATTAAACTGCTTAAGTAGACATGGGTGTAATAAATAATGGAAGGCAACTGGTTTTGAATTCACTTTCAAGCCAATTGTATCTCTTTATTGAAGACACGCAAGTAAAATATAAATGGAAGCTACCGGGGAGACATGACCCAGATGACCTCACCGGAGAGTGCAAAGAGATCCAACAAGAAGGGGGAGGTTGCCATAGTTACCAGGAAATACAGCCCAGACTCCATTGTCGGGAAGATATTGAAAATGTGGCAAATTCAGCTCTTAAAACTGGGGTCATTCTGCCCTCTGTACTATTAAGTAATGTGATCTTGGCCTTTAGAACAAAGCCAGGATAAAAAAAAAAAAGTGTTTTTATTCTGCCAGAGGAAGTTTTCTCTCTGGATCCTCTATTGTGTATCAGCACGATTAGAGGCATGGCCTTTTAAAATGAAGATGATTTCCCATTTAGAGAATGGACTTGACCTATCTAGCACTCATAGAAGCTCATTGCCATCAGTATCCCAGGGAAATGATGGCTCTAGCTGAATTCGTTCTGCGTCACCCATAGGAGCTACTTTGGTCTCAGCTGACAAAGTCAATAATCCATATCTATTGATAGCAGTGGCTTATCATTTGTTTCAGCATGTCCTATATTTGTTTTTTTTTTTCATTCTATTTCAGTTAGATTTAAAAGTGAAATTCAAATACGTATAGAAAGGTGATCAAAGAGATAGTAACCACAGTCTTTGTCCAGCTATTCACAGATGAAAGACAAAAAGAAAGAGAAAACCAGAAAGGCAATTTGCATCTATGATTGGGTTTAAGCAAAAATTAAAAGTTAGTTCTAAATTAAAATTGTGCTCAAGACCACCATGAATTAAATTTATTATGTCTCCTATTTGTTTTCTCAATGTAAGAGTTTACTGGACTCTGACAAATTTACTGTCTTTACCAACTGCTGCATAAATTGTAAAAGAAGTCAAAGTATTATTAAAAAGAGAGATGACAGGCCAGCAGGTGGTGTGGTGGTTAAGGTGCTGGATCCCACGTGGCTAACTGTGGTTTGAGTCCCAGACCTACTGGCTTAAAAACACACTGGGCACATGTGCATGCCCAAAGTCCCAAGAGAAGAATGGAAGAGAGGGGATTACAGTGTAGCCAACCCCCTTTGAGTGATTTCTCACTTTCCCTCTTTCTCTCTGTTTCTCTTCAGCAAGCACACACATTCTAGCCTAAAAATATCAAAGAAAAGATAGATGACATAGGTGAAGTAGCAGAGAGGAAGCATGTCACTTTAGTAAATCTAAGAAGATCGTGAGTTCAGTGATTTGCAAGTACAGAGACAAATATATGCAGTAAATATTTCTGTAGTGAATGAGTAAAAAAAAAATATGGGTAGTTTAAATTCAAGTCTGGGCAATATGACCATATTTTTTTTTCCATTCAGATCCAAAACCTTTTCAGGGTTTAATTTGAATTTAATCATAGGCCAAGGGGAGAAAAATATAAGATATTATATAGGTTCTTTTTATATGCTTATGGTAAGTTTTTAAATAAAATCTTCATTAGCATATCCATCATCTCAAATGTCTATCACTGCTTTATATTAGGAACATTCGAGATCATCTATATTGAAATACACAATCCATCAGACTGGCTCTGTGGCCAGTGGTTAAAAGAACAGATCCCAGGGAACCAGCAGTTAGCGTAATGGCTATGTCGCTGGACTCCCACGTAGTCGATCGCGGTTTGCATCCCAGACCCAGTGGCTTAAAACTCACGCCGGGCGCGTGTGCATGCGTGCCCAAGATCCCGAGAGGAGAATGGAGGAGAAGGGATTGCGGCGTGACCATCCCCCCTGGGGGGTGATTTCTCGCTTTCTGTCTCTCTGTCTCTCTCTGTCTGTCTGGCGAGCACACGCGCCCTATAGTGAAAACCTCTCCAAAAAAAAAAAAAAAAAAAAAAAACCAAAAGAACAGATCCCACATGGCCAACTGTGGTTTTGAATCCCAGCACCAGCAGCTTGAAACACTTGGCGGTGCATGTGGGAGATCAGGAGGGAGAAATGGACAGATGGACAAGGGATTGCAGGGCGACCATGCCCTGGGGGTGTTTTCTACTCTCCCTCCTTCTCTGACATTCTCCAGTGAACACACACACACTCTAGTAAATATACACATAACTGTACACACTACTTTATTATTAACTATAGTCACTCTACTGTGTGCTAAAACACCAGAAGTCATTCTCTCTATCTAACTGTAATTTTGTACCTGTCCAAGCTCTCTCCTTAAACACGTTCTCCTTATTTCCCCACCCCTAGCCTCTGGTAGCCACTAGTCTACTCTTATGTAACAGTTCAAATATAACCACTCAAAGTTGAAAAAAAAATTGCAAAAATAGGCAGCTGGCTACAGTTCACCAACCACCATCATGCATTAACTAGCTTGGAAGGTTCTCAAGTAGATTTTCTGACTTAACGTGTCCTCTTTGTAAGTAAGGGATTATCACGCCAACCCTAAGCACCTCGAAGGACTATGGTGATGCCCAGATGTACGGGGAAGCTTTGGTCGATGTAAGGTATTAAGAAATGTATTTCATGACATGGGACCATTTGCTCTTGCCTGGAGTTTTCATTTTTGCTGCCCATCTAAGTCCTATAATCCTTCAAAGACTATGTGAGGTTAAGCTCTTCTCCAAGAAGCCACCGCATTCTTACAGCACATCCATCTCTTCTTCACAGAATGGGTATACCATTTAGACTTTGCACATGCGTGTGATATTTTTGTCTCAAAATGGATGGCAGGTGCCTTGAGAGAAGAACTTGTCTTGAATGTTTGTTAACCCCTCACTGCCAACAGCTCACCATAATTGCTTTACATATTTAAACTACGCTAATTAAATGAAATGACTGGAAATTGTACCACTCCCTCAATACCAGGAATACTAAGATTTCTGACTCCAGGGATATTCTAAAAGGAGTAAGCTAATGAAGTGGCATAGGTTATGGATTATATACCACAGTGAATAACAAGTGTCAATGCCAAGTCACTACACCCCAAAATGAAAAGAAAAAAAAAACTTCTATTGAATGTACACAGCATATTCTAATGTTTAATGTTGAATAAAAAGACTGTCTACATCCATGATTTTATTGTTACACAGAGTAAGCATGCTTTGAGAAACCATACTATACCTCACAAACATGTACAATGGTTATATGTAAACCAAAAATTATAATTACAAAAAAAAAAAAACCTAAAACAGTGGGGGCCAGCAGGTAGTATAGTGGTTACAGCTCTGGACTCCCACGTGGTCTACTGCAGTTAGTGTCCTGGACCTGGCAGCTTGAAACACACTGAGCATGTGCGTGCAATGCCCAACATCCCTAGAAGAGAATGGAGGAAAAGGGATTGTGTCATGGCATCCCTCACGGAGGGTGATTTCTCATTTTCCTTCTCTCTGTCTCTCTGCGTCCCCAGCAAGTGCACATGCCCTATAGCAAAAATCTCTCTTTTAAAAAAAAAGGAAAAGAAAAAAAAGGAAACCCTAGCCACTATATACCTTCTGCTCTGGGGCTGGCATTTCTAAATATTAAATAGAACAGTCACACCTGATGATACATTGCTATTTTAACAAAGAATTAATTAATATTAATTATAGGAATGGCAGGCGCCCTGGTGGACACACTTATAATTCCTTGTTTCTTACACTGTGGTTTTAACTTTACTCACCAAAGTTAAGGTAGCTTCATGCGTATGCTTAACTGAAAACCTCCCTCGAATTGGTAGAAACAGAGCCCTATGGAATAACTGGTGTGTCCTTCACTGGAAGAATATACTATTAAGTTCTAATATCCTCGAGAAGGGCAATTAGACAGATCTGTTGTGATTTGAGAGTTTGAAAGGAAATACTGACTGGGGAGAGATGAAAACTAACAGTTATGGAATCACAAATTGGCAGGTGTCGGAACCACTTGCAATCAGTTAACTAATAGCCTGGGAGTTGGCTGCATAAGGAAATTAAAGGAATGAAACACTAATAGTTAAACTCTGGAGTTCTCAGAATTGGGACGTGTTGCTTAGAACTACGGTGCTGAGATCACGCTCCCTCTATGGCCCAGCTGATGCTGAGTGGAGATAAGGCCCTGTAAACACCACTGCAGTAGGGGACCCTAGAATCTGTTGAACCCTGAGTCTTTGTATTTTTCTTTTGTTTTTGTTAATTTTTCTATAGGGTGTATGCGCTCGTCAGAGAGAGAGAAAGACCCCAGGGGGATAGCAACACCACTATACCTTCTTCTCCAGTCTCAGAAGTTTTGGACATGCGCCCACACACATCTGGCATATTTTTCAAACCACTGAGTCTGGCTTGAAATAGCACAGTCACCAAGCGGGATCCAGCTGCCTTAACTACCATGCCACTGGCTGATCCTCAAACCCTGAATCTTTACCAAGGCCCTTTGTGGCTGTAGGAATAATGGTGGTGTTGGCCTGATAAGATTCCAGTCTCTTCACCTGGATGAAGTTGAATATTAGACTATGCAAAATATTCCATTTGTTTATATTTCACTTGCCAAAGAATTATGGTTTTTGGTTTACATGTAATAATTTTTGAAGTCTCTCATATATAAAAATTTGCACAGGAGTAATAATAACAGTAACTATGTTATTATTTTGTTATTATCTATATCTGCTTGGCTTGGAAGAGAACTGAGTAGAAATCTATAATAAGGAGTCGATTGTTGACAGCAATAAATTGAAATCTCCCCTGTTCACACTGTCATTTGTCATGTATATTCTCTGTTTAAGAATCTATAGGGCTTCCTTTTGGCCCAAAACTGTCCATATTATATGCACAAAGGTGCCCATAAAATGATAAACTGAAATGGATAATTAACTCATGATTCAATTTCCTAAAACAACTGGATAAAAACAAAATCTTCAAATTCCCTATTCTCTTTTGCTTATTCCTGTAGAGCTCAGGTCTGGATACTTGGACTGGTGGCAACTCCTTGCCAAGGTGTGGATTCTTGCATTGGTAACTTCTTGCCAACCACTCACATCAAGATATCTGTAGTTTCAGTAAAAAGGACATAGCAGAGACTTTTTCACAAACTAACGTGCTAGGTTCCCCTTTCTTTTTCTTTTCTACTTTTTTTTTTTTTTTGAGAGATTTTTGCTATAGGGCACATCCACTTACCAAAGAGACAGAGACAGAAACCAAGAAATCACCCCCCAGGTGAATGGCCATGCCACAATCCCTTCTTCTTCAGTCTCCTCTCAGAATTTTGGGTATGCACACACACTTGCCTGGCGTGAGTTTCAAGCCACCAGGTCCGGGACTTAAACCATGGTCAGCCATGTGCATAACCATTAAGCTCTCTGCTGGTCGCTAGATTCCCCTTTCTAGCAGGTAGACAAGACTTGGTGTTTTTATGTGGAGAAACATTTGTTCTGTATTTAAATGAACTAGCTGAGGGGACTTCAGTGGAGTTCGCTTTTCTAAAGCAGCAGCTCACTGATGCAACTGCAATCCCACCGTGCATTGCCCCTAGTTCCCCTTTCCTGAGAGAAAGCTCTGCTTGCTTTCCTCCCCATACCTGCTTGGTTAAGCACCAGGAGCGCTAAGCAAACAATCTTAGCATTCCCTAGATTTTCATAGAATTTCCTGGTCGTAAGAGAGTTATAAAAAGACATTAGAGATATATAAACAAGATTTTTATGAGCAAAGTTCAAATAAAGATGAAATGGCTTAGCTGCTTTCATTTAAATATATTTAAGTATCAAAATCAAGAAGGGGATAAAGAATTTTCTAAATACAAAATTATTTGAGAAATCACTGTTGAATTTTGCAGGAATAAAATAGCTTCAGCTTTCATAATAGAGAAGAACTTTTACAAAGGGTCTTCAGAAAGTCCAAGGGAAATGTATGTTATAAAAAAAAAACTGCCAGTGGATTTCAAATTTTGCACCAAAATAAACTCATATTTCAATTTCATATTTTCCATGAACTCTTTCGGGTCATTCTTATATATCTATATTTATATCTATAGATATATATAGATATAATGGATATATATGTGTGTGTGTGTGTGTGTGTGTGTGTGTGTGTGTATGCACAGGTATAATAATAATAGTATCTGTGCTATTATTTTGTTACTGTTTATATCTGCTTGGTTTGGAATGGAACTATGAGCAGAAACTTGTAAGAAAGGAGGAACTGCTGGAAGCAAGAAAAAGAGGTAAGAGGCCATTTTTCAAACTTTTTTTTTTGGGGGGGGGATGGAGGAGAGGTTTTTTTCTCGCTATAGGGTGCATGCGCTCGCCAGACAGACAGAGAGAGACAGAAAGCGAGAAATCACCCCCCGGGAGGATGGACACGCCGCAATCCCTTCTCCTCCATTCTCCTCTCGGGATCTTGTGCACGCACGCACATGCACCCGGCGTGAGGTTTTTTTATTTGTTTTTTGTGTTTTGAGAGGTTTTTGCTATAGGGCACGTGCGCTCGCCAGACAGACAGAGAGAGACAGAGAGACAGAAAGCGAGAAATCACCCCCCAGGGGGGATGGTCACGCCGCAATCCCTTCTCCTCCATTCTCCTCTCGGGATCTTAGGCACGCACGCACACACGCCCGGCATGAGTTTTAAGCCACCGGGTCCGAGACGCGAACCGCGGTCAACTACGTGGGAGTCCAGCGACATAGCCATTACGCTAACTGTTGGTTCCCCATTTTTCAAACTTTTGAAAATATATTACATCTATCCACCTATTATGTATTAAAATTGTGTTATAATATTCTCTGTACCCATTGAAGTCTGCTTTAAGTGTACACATACGCTCTCCTCTCTCTGTGTGAGTACAAAAGCCCACAATTAAAACCATGGACTCCAAAGGATCCAACCTTAAGGGATGAGGTGATTTTCTTCTATAGTGACTTTTTAAAGAGCTTATTGCAAAGCTTAACATTCAGAGTCTATCGCAGAAAGGGTCTTTAATTTTCTAGGATATAAAAAAGATAGAAAGTCTTAGGATAGATCTTGTTCAGCATACCGTGTTATGTTGCTTTCTCACACATTCAGATGGTGTACATTTTTTTAAGAGAGGTTTTTGCTATAGGGCACGTGTGCTTGCCAGAAAGAGAGAGACAGAGAGACAAAAAGTGAGAAATCACCCCCCAGGGGATGGCCATGCCGCAATCCTTTCTCCTCCATTCTCTTCTCGGGATCTTGGGCACGCATTCACACGCACCTGGTGTGAGTTTAAGCCACCAGTTCTGGGATTCAAACTGCGGTCAACTACGTGGGAGTATAGCAACGTAACCATTATGCCATCTGCTGGTCCCCAGATGGTTTACATTTTAAGAAACTCTTATGTAAGAGAAAGTCACATTTATACATGGGACAAATTAGGAAGTAACTATTCATTTTAGAAATAATTCAAGGCACAATTCCTAAATTTAAAAAGCCCTCACTATACATTTCATATGAAACATGATTCACAGCATTTCAATTTACACATAATTTACTGAGAACAGACCATTATAGTTTGGTCTTCCTCCAGTCGTTAATTTAGGGAGCACTGACCACATACGAGGAACTGCACTTTGCTACATGAGAAATGCCTGCAGCCCACCCCACTAAGACTTTTTAGGGCTGACCTCCCAATCTGTGATGTTGTATATCTACCTTAGTGCCAGAACCTACAGAATCCCCATTTCAATATATAAATCAGGGAAGCATAAAAATACTCATCTCATGTCATGCTCAGATGAACGATGGCATCTCAAATATTATAGTGCTACCATATTTATTAAACTAGATTCAAATAACTGAAACACCAGGCAGTTTTACAGCACCTGTCATCTTAAAATATCAAGTAATCCAACATGGGAAACACGTGCTTATTTCAGTGCTCTTCGTGGATTAAAATGAATGCCCAGATCCTGAATAAGATCAAGCTGTTGTTGTTGCATGAATTTGCTGCTTTGAGTAAAAGGAGACTAAGAATGAGAGTTTATTTCTTCCTGAACTTTGAGTTTATGAAAGACTTCCCCATTACATTATCAAGCAAGCTAAAAGCAGGCTGTCCACTTTTAAGGGCGAATTCCTTTCAAGGTCATGACATTTTTATTGAAAAGAAAAGAACTGCAACATTGTTCTCTCATTGCTTCCCTTGAAGCAGCATTCAAGGTAAGAACACTTCAGAGCCCATGATGAAGCTAGGGAAAGAGCTCATAGAATTTTTCATTCAGCTGCTTATGTTACAAAGTCCTTTTGCTGGCTTCTAGCCAACCAAGAAAAAGCTCGCAAACACCCAGCGATGATCATCTGTTCTCAGCCTGAAGAACTCTGCACTCCAAATTCACAGAATATTCTGAGTAAATATTTGACTCAAAAATCAGCCTGCTCCATTCTCATTTCACCCCTGGCTCATCATATTTGGAAGGTGAAGTCAGACTTTTTTCCTTCCCTGTGGAAGGGTATTTGGGATTTAATGGTGACGGATCAGCACACCTGAGTCACGGCACAGCGCGCAAAGCCATGTGTACTGGCTGAACCAGGAAAATCCCAGAACCTCCATCGCTCTACCTGTAAACTGGGGATAATGCCACTTCTCACACAGCGGAGAAAGCACGTTAATGAAATGATGAGTATGACAAGTGTCTTCAATAGCTCCTGAAACACACAGCAGGGGCTCAGTAATGCTAGTGATTATCCATATCTCGTATTTGTTCATTCTGTTGATAACTAGAAATATTAGTTCAGTTACAAAGTTGGCAAGAGATGAGTTCATCTATTGCTTATACCATTATTAAATAGTATGACTTTATGATCTATTACCTACTCTGTAATTAAATGACAAATTGCCTTAGGGGAATCATAGTTGCTCCTTTAGTTTCAAATACTTTTCCTTTTGAGTAGTCATAATCCACTGTGCAAACCCTTTCAATCACAGACACTACGGGGCCCTTCTACTCTTTAAGTGCATATTTCAGAGTATTCACGGCAAGGTGGGAGAGCCACAGAAGCATCGTTCGTTCTGGCTATGCAGGAGCGTGAAGAATGAAAAAGTGAGTCTAAGTCCACAAAGTCTCATTATTTTGAGGCTAGCAATTTTAAGTGCAAATACCTCTCATAAATTCTCCAGGCTACTAACCAGGCAGGCCTCAGAAATCTTGGGGACTGTCCCAATGTTTAGGGTCTGTGGGTGTGGCTCTCACAGAGCCAGGGAGCCACACTCCTGGTGCTAACAGCCAAGCAGCCAAACACTTGGACTTTGTGGAGACAGATGAAAGAAAGAACCCACGAACCACCACACTGGGCTCCCTGAGCCGCTGCACACGAGCAGATCACCAAAGCCACTTGAGTAACATCGTTACTTTTTCATGGTGCAACGTCTGAATTTTTTTTAAGTTTTTTGCCATGCTCACCAGAGAGAGAGAGAGAGAGAGAGAGAGAGAGAGAAATGGAACGTGAGAACCTCCCTCCCCAGGGAACCATGTTGTATACTCTTTTCTCCATTCTCCATTTCTCTCTTGGGATTGTGGGCACACATGCACACCTGCCCAGCATGATTTTCAAGCCACTGGGTCCAGAACTCAAACCACAGTCAGTCATGTGGGAATCCAGCTGCCTTAATCACTATGCCAGCTGCTAGCCCCAGTTTGATGTCACATTTAAGAAGTGAATAGATAGTACCGATAACATGAAATAAGTTAGTAAGTTAATCAATGGATAAATGAAATTCACAACATGTGATATCCTCAGCTGATACAAGCCATATTGATTCGCATCATTTTTGGTAGTTACTGTGTTATAAAGCAGTTACAAATCTTGAATTAGCAAACACTGAATCATTGCTCTGGGGAAAATACTGAATTAGGTTCCTATAAACCTTTGGTCACATTTTCTTCAATCATTCTATACATAAGCTTGTTTTACATGTGGTTTTGTTTAAAGACATGTTGTTAATATATAGTTGATTGATCAACATTTAACTCATGGCAAATAGATCGATAGCTCATGCCTATGCAGAGAGAACTTGAACACATGTCTTCTCTGTAGGGCACAGCACAGCTTTCTGGAATTTAGGAACACTTGGACAGTACTTCAGCACTGTGTTTGGGTCTTTTAAAACAGCAAAACCACCAACAAAAAGCCCAAAGGTGTGGGGGAAAATGTGGCACTAAGCAGACCCAAGGGATTGTTCCTTATAGTACTGGAGCTAAAAAGAAAAGACAGAGCCTCCTGGCTGGGCCTGACTGCGAACACTCACTCTGGGTGACTCAAATTTGTCCTCATTCTGAACATTTGTAAATGACCACAAAAAAATAAAAAATAATTACTCATTTAAGGATTGTAAATAAACTTTAGTGAGTAGACAAATTCACAAGCACGAATAGCGAGAAGCAACTATTTGGTCATTGGAAAAGTCATGACGCATTTTTGCATAGAGAAACATTAAATAAAGTCATGACTTTTCCAATGACCCAATGTATCAATATTCTAAAACCAATAACAGCACATATGATTGAAAGCAACCTAGAGCAAAAGCAGCAATACTTGACGGCCACACTCAGTGGCAGTGGAGGTTACGAAAGAGGTTTCCGTGTTCCTTCCGATTTGATGGTACACACAAGAAGTAATAGTCCCTCTCCTCCGAATTACTTCAGACACACAGAATCTGCCTGCCTGCCTTAAAGCACAAAAATTTGTAGGTATTAGTGGAAGTATAGCTCATGCTATTGGTGTATTTTACACACTTATTTGATTTGGGCTACTATTTCCATGTGTTTTGGAAACTTTCTCCTAGAAAATTTTGGGTCATAGTAAGGGCACAGGGAAGATAGTAAGTAATACAAGGAGACTTTTGGAATTAAAATAAGAGTTCACTTTGGTGCAACAGTTTTGAAATCCATGCAGAGCTGTTCCATCATACTCAATTTTCATGAACTCTTTTAAAGACCCTCTTACTTGCTGTCTGCTTGGTAAAAGCTGCAAGTCCATGAGCTGGCTCTGGAGAAATGAGGAAACTCCCGCCATGTGTGACTTTCAGGTAAATGATTACTCAGCAGCAACTCCTCAAAAGCGGTTTCTAAACCAGTAGCAACTTGCTAGAAAGACAAATGGTTAGGGCCCATCCTGACCTGTATTGTATCAGCATCAGTAGTTGGGGGTCTGGTAATCCGTGGCTTAATAATCATTCCAGGTGATTCTCACGTCACTCATACTTGAGACCCACTCAACCTAAGGAATCTTCCTTATGATGTCCAGATCACTTTGGCGATGAGCAATGTCATCTGCGTCCTGGGTCCATGCCTTGTATTTCCCAGAACTGGTACTCAGTATGAAGTAACAAAATACTTCTTTAAACTGATAGTGTACTTTTAGAACATTATTTCTAGGACATTATTTCAAAGTGAATTAATATGACAATTAATTATAAAGTGTCTTAACACCAGACCTATTAATTTATTGTCCCATCCATCTGGATAGGTTAATCTGGGCTAAGTGTTTAAAAAAAGAGAGGGAGAGAGAGAGACAAAAGGAAAGTGAGTACTTGAGTATGGCTGTGTTTTTGTGTGTTTTTGTGTGTGTTTGTGTGTATTTAAAGAAAAGACAGAAAAATTTAGCATGCTACGATATGTCCAAATGATAGTGAAATATGACATACACCATTAAAAAAACATTATTTTTCCTGAGGAAATAATTAGTTTTATATTTTTATTTTTGTTTTTCAAAAATTTGTCAGAAGGTACATGTGCTTGCCAGAGTGAGAGAGAAAGCAAGAAATCACCCCCCCCCCCCCCCCAAGGGGACAGTCACACTGCAATTTCGTCTTTTCTATTTCTCTCTCCTTCTGTGATTTCAGGCATGCACACGCACATGCTCCTGGAGTGTTTTTCAAACTGCTGAGTCCAGTTCTTGAACTGCACAGTCAACCATATCAGGTCAAGCTCACATAACCACCACGCCATGGGTCGACCCATTTTTTTTTTAAGTAAGGTTTTTGTTATAGGGGATGTATGCTCATTGGAGAGAGAGAGACAGAGAGAGAGAAAGCGAGAAATCCCGGGACCAGCAGTTAGCATAATGGCTATGTCGCTGGACTCCCATGTAGTCGACCACGGTTCGAGTCCCAGACCTGGTAGCTTAAACTCACGCTGGGCGTGTGTGCATGCATGCCCAAGGCCCCGAGAGGAGAATGGAGAAGAGATTGCAGCATAGCCATCCCCCCTGGGGGGGGGGTGATTTCTCTCTGTCGCTCTGTCTCTCTCTGACTCTCTGGGGAGCACATATGTCCTGTAGCAAAAATCTCTCAAAAAAAAAAAAAAAAAAGAGAGAGAGAGAAATCCCACTCCCCCAGGGGGATGGCAACACTGCAATCCCTTCTTCATTCTCCTTTCAGGATTTGGGACAGGCATGCACATGCACCCAGTGTGAGTTTTTAAACTATCAGGTCCAGGACTTGAACATCAGTTAACCATGTGGGAGTCCAGCATTATGCCATGTGCTGACCCCAAGCTGGCCCAATTTTATAACTTTTTTTTAACTCAACAGGAGATATTTTTACATTGTGACTGTGTTTTTCTGTTTGTTTGTTTGTTTTGTTTTGTTTTAAAGAATTATTTTATTTAACTTTATTTATTTATTTAATTTGATGAGAGAGAGCATGAGAAAGCAAGCAAGCCACCAGGTCCGGGACTCAAACCAAGGTTGGCTATGTGGAAATCCAGCACCCTTAACCACCATGCCACCTGCTGGCCCCTCTAGCTTTTTTTAAAATTTAATTGTCAGAGGGCACATATGCTGTGCAAAGAAAGACAAAGACAGAGAAGGAGAAACCACCCTGCAATGGTCACTCTGTAGTTCCTTCTTTTCCATTTCTCTAACCTGTTGAGATTTGGGGCATGCATACATATGTGCCTAGTGTGTTTTTCTTTCTTTCTTTCTTTTTTAATTAAGATAGTTTTGTTATAGGTATGTGCTCGCCAGAGAGACAGAGAGAGACAGAAAGATAGAAAGAGAGATATCACTCCCACGGGGAATAGCCACACCACAATCCCTTCTCCTCCATTTTCCTCTCAGTATTTTGGACATGCATGCACACACACATGCCTGGCATGAATTTTTAAACCACGGGGTTTGAGACCCGAATGGTGGTCAGCCATGTGGAAATCCAATGATGTAACCATGATGCCATCTGTTGGTCCCTACCTGGTGTGTTTTTCAAGCTGCCAGGGTCAGGATTTTAACTGCAGTTGGTCTATCTGCCTCCCTTAAGAACTGAAGTACAGGGCTAGCGGTTTAATATACATATTGTGCTATAGCCAAGTACCTCATATAGTCCATTAGAACCTGCCAATGTGAGATACCAACTACATTAAATAGAAATCACATTTTACAGGGCCAGCTGGTGGCATGGAACCCACATAGTTGACTACTTGGTTCAAGTCCTAGACCTGGCAGCTTGAAAAACACACCAGGGGTGTAATGAGTGTGGGTATGTGCCTAAAACCCCAAAAGGAGGGAGATATAGTGGAGAAGGGACCATCCCCTATGGGGCGGGGGGAGGGCCTTTTTCTCACTTTCTTTCACTCTATCTTTTTGGCAAGTGCATGTGCCTTCTGACAATTTTTTTTAATTGATTTTACTGATTTATGCTGAAATTATCAGCATAGCAATAGAACATGCACCTTAGTGTCAAGAGACCTGGGTTTTAGCCTTTGCCTATTTTGCAGTCTGTGTCCTTAGGACTAGCTCCTAATGTCACTGAAGTTCAATTTCCTTATCCTCAAATAAGAGCATTGCCATTAGAGAGCCCTGAGGTTTCTGACAGATCTAAAATTCTACCTGAGATAAAAATCAGGCTGGAACTGCAGGAGATAGCTTGGGAACTAGAGTCTCAGAGAAGAAAGAATACTTGAAGTAAAACCTGGTATTGAAAAGCTTAGATAGGGTCACTTGCTGAACTATGCAATTCTAGCAGGAATGGCCGCCTCTAAGACACAGGGGAGACATCCACATCAGATGTGAGTGAATAGTGCTTTCCAATAGCCCCGGGGAAATGCAAATATTGAAGATGACATTCCTACCCAAGGAAAATCACAATGCTCCCTGGAATTCACTCCCCTTAGGGAACTACCCGGATTACTGAGTGACTGCCAATCATTTGCTAGGTCTATCTATTGACATTTGATGATGATATTTCCCATGTATTACTGACCTCATTGTTTGTCCCCTATTGTCCTTTTACAGCATTTGATCTGCAACTTCATTACCTAATCTCAGACCTTTACCCTTTCTTCCAACCAAGCTTGTCAGTTCATCCAGCTAGAAGCCTTTGATGTTAGGCCCCAGAGAGTTTACTCAGTGTCTGCCATCTTGCTTTAAAATGTAGGCTTTATCATTTTCTGCCTATGGTAAGGCCAATAGATCAAGAGACTACTGCCATTGAGAAGATGGTTTCTTTTTTTTAATGGTTTTTTTTTTTAGATGTTTTTGCTATAGGGTGCGTGCCCTCTCCAGAAAGACAGAGAGACAGAGAGACAGAAAGCGAGAAATCAACCCCCAGGGGGGATGGCCACACCGCAATCCCTTCTCCTCCATTCTCCTCTCGGGATCTTGGACACACACACACACACACACACATGCCCAGCGTGAGTTTAAGCTACCAGGTCTGGGACTCGAACCGCAGTCGGCTACATGGGAGTCCAGTGACATAGCCATTACGCCAATTGCTGGTCCCAGAAGAAGGCATTCCACACCACTCAGGGCCTGCCATTAGTCAAGAGATGGAAGCATCAAGGGGAACACGCAGGCTAGAACCTTATGTGGTTTCCAGGGGAAGGCTGAGCGGGTAAGCAGGCTTAGGGTGGCCTAATTTGAATACGTTTGCAGGCTCTATGCAGGGGGCTGTCCCTGGTTTTCTAGTATCCGGCCCGGGGAGGGGTGGTGTACTAGGGTAGGCCGATAATGGCCTGGGCTGTAAGAGCTAAAAGAGTTACGTGGGAGGTGCGGCCTTTGGATTGGTTGGTTTGACTAGGGAACAGTCTTTCCAGAGTCAGCAAGGCCCCAGCTGTCAAAACATCAGAAAAGAAAAGCATGCTTAATACACATCTCCAGTGACACTTTCCTCTGGCCACCTTCAACTTCCTTTGGTTGGTTACAAGCTACCAAAAACACCAAAACCAAAATAAAATATTCAAAAAACAGAAAAAAAAGACACTGCTCAGAGAAGTTGAAGTCAAATATCTTAGTCCTTTTACTAGATATGGTCATTCACTATGCAGAGGGTAAAAATGAGTCAAGTATTTGTAGGAGCCCAGGTTTAACAGTCATTGTTACTCTTCGGTAATCCCTGAGAATGTCATTTAGCCACTTGGAACTTTTTGTAATTTGCTCAATAGTGATGATGATATCTACCAAAGTTTTGTAACCTGATGAGATAAGCCAGATTAATACTATAAAGAAGTATTCGTTACTATTTGTGCATGATTATGACAGCATAAAAGAGTGGTGAATACTAAAATGCTTATAGATGAAAGAATACAGCTAAATATTCTCTTGAAATATTCCAGTATGCAAACAAAAATATGAAAGGGACTAAGAACACGAGACAGAAAAAAATTGATAACTAGTGAAGCTGGATGATGGCTACTTGGGATTTCATTACGCTAGTCTCCTTGTGTGTCTTAATGAATGCTTTTGTACTAAAAAATTAAAAAGGAAAAGTGAGAAACATGGAAGTATAAGACATTAGCAACCATCGGAAGATTTCTATTAATAAAAACCTAAACTCTCTTATACAGCATGTATTTTTGCTTTTATGAATCACAAGCTTATGTTTTTTCCTTAGAGTTTTAGATTGCTCCACTGACTTAATTCATTTCAGTGGGCCCAATATGTCCAGCCTAATATTGACTTAGGTTAATCAAATTCTTGTTATAATACATGTGGGTTAAGTAATGGAATCCCTAATGGTAAAACTCTAATCAACATGTTATGACTGCTTTATGATGAGAGTTCCTCTCCAATTAGGGAATTTCCCTAATCAAAGGCCCTTCACTCTCAAGAGAGCTTTACTGAATAGCAGTGGAGTTTGCCCAATTAGTGAGGTTAAAACATCTTTCAGAAACAAGGTCAAGATGACATTTCTATCTGTGTCAAGTTGATAAAAGAATTCTCCAAACACAGCAATCAGTAATCTTGGTGTGAAAATTCTTGTAAGAGTTATCAATAGAGGAGATAGAAAAGTAGTATTGATATTGATATCAATGGACTTCTCTTTAGAAATATAGTAGTTATTGTCGTTACCTAGCATTTCTCTAAGCTGTCCATAAAATGACCAACTTTTTGCATGAAAAATGTCTTACCCAAATCCATCATTCTTGTTTAAAAAAATAAGAATCATTAAAAAAATAAATAAATAAAGCAGAGGTGCCAGCCCGTGACATGGTGGGTAAAGCAGCTAAATCCCGTGACCAACTGGACCACTTGAGCCTCAGACCCAGTGGCTTGAGAAACACACTGAATGCATGTCGGTGCATGTCCAAAATCCCAAAAGGAGACAGAGATGTAGGAGTAGAAATTATGGCATGCCCAAGACCCATGGAAAGTGTTCTCTCACTCTGAGTGCATGAACTCTCTTGCAAATTAAAAAAAAAAAAAAGAAAAAGAAAAAAGAACCTTAATTATAAGCCAAAAACCAGAGGAAATTTTTAAAAATGTAATTCTCTGAGAATTGTTGTATAATGGTGTCTGAGAAGCTGCTGGAAGAGAGTACAAGAAACACTGAGTCAGTCTGTGCAATAAAAAGACATGAGCAATGGACCCTTTCATCAAAATGCTTTGTGCTACCATAGAGCACTTAATAACCAGTGTGTCTGCCATGGAAAAGGAGAGGAGATGAGTCTACACAAATGTAATATATAGGTAAAAGGCTAAGTGTCAACTCTTTCTATGATCTTTCTACTTCCTCTTTGTGGGAGGCTGCGCAACAGCGAGTCGGCCGAGGTTTCTCAGAGAGCAAACAATTGCCATGATTGGCCACTAGAATCCCTCAGATTTGCATATCTGGCACCTCATGATTGGTCCAAAAGCAACCAATCGTAACCCACCGTTTACAACCAATCACGGCCCACCGTTTACAACCAATCACGGCCCACCATTTGCAACCAATCATAACCCACCTTTGTGATCCACCAATGTGTATATAACCACCATGCCTGGCCCACAATAGCCAGACGGCCAGGAAGACAACGAAGACAACACAGACGACCAGGAAGACAAGGAAGATGATGACCCTGGAGAGCCTGCAAAGCTGAAACACCACACAGTCTCCAGACGACCCTGGAGAGCCTGCAGAGCTGAAACACCGCACAGTCTCCAGACAACCCTGAAGAGTTGTAACACTACATCGTCTCCAGATGAGCCTGAAGAGCTGTGACACCGCGTCGTCTCCGTGCTGCTCACAACAGACGACGCGACCCTAAAGAGTTGTAACACTGCGTCGTCTCCGTGCTGTACCGTGCTGCCCACAATAAACAGACGACACTGTGTTGTCTCCGAGCTGTGACACTGTGCCGCTTGTTCCAGCTCTCACTCCTTCCCTCAGGAAACCTGTTCAACTGTCCCACCGGGTCGGGACACGTGGCGCCCGAACCAGGTCGGGACAAGTGGCGCTCGAACAAGGGACCTGAGTACGAAGGATCCAGTGAAGAGCACCCGAGGAGGGGACGGCAGAGAATTGTCCCGAGATAGGACGGCAGAGAATCGTCCGAGGAGGGGACGGCAGAGAATCGTCCCGAGATAGGACGGCAGAGAATCGTCCGAGAGGGAACGGCAGAGAATCGTCCCGGTGAGTAACAAAGATTGCTTACTTATAAGTAATAAGGGTAATAATGGGACAAGTAATAAGGGTAATAATGGGACAAGAGCTTAGCCAGCACGAACAAGAACTTAGTCAGCATGAACAAGAGCTTAGTCAGCAGAAATTATTTGTTCAGGGCTTAAAAGAAGCCCTCAAGACACGGGGAGTTAAGATTAAGATTAAGCAGTTGCTCTCCTTTTTTGATTTCTTAAAAGAAGTTTGTCCATGGTTCCCTCAAGAAGGAACCATATATGAGAAAATGTGGAAAAGAGTACGGGACACTTTAAAAGATTATTATACCACATTCGGCCCAGAAAAAGTTCCCGTGACTACTTTTTTGTGCCGGAACTTAATAGACGAAATTCTCAGGCTCCGCACCAGTGACCCAAAAATTGTCGCTATGGTCACTAAGGGAGAGCAGATCATGCAAAATGATCAACCCCAGGAGGAGGCTATATCCTCCTCAGATCTAACCATGGATTCTAAAATTGAAAAAGAACAGGGAGAGGATCTTATTTCCCTAGATAGTGAGGAAGAAGTTAAAAGCCCTGAAGGTGAGACAAAACCCAAAAAATCCAAAAAACTAAAAAATAAAAACAACCTTAAGTCTCTACAAGAGCCAAAGAAAAACAAGTCAAAAACTGAGTCAGTTTTTTGGACAATGTGCTGCTGTTTATCATATTTCTATATGGTCTCTGCTTGGGGTGGTTATGTGTTTATCATCAACCTTATTCCACTGCATGTGTTTGTGTTGTTACTGATGCAGAGATATAGCAAAAGAGTCTACATAGCATATAGCATTTTCTACATTGTGGGTTTAATATTATCCATGCAGATACCTTTTATATCACAATTAGAGAAACTAAAAACCAATACAGACAAAGAAACAAAACTAGCTCAGGGATCACATACGACAGACTTTGAGACATTCCCTGTTATGGAAATTATAGATCCCCAAGGATAGGTTTGGCGCCGTCACAGTAGGTTTATGGTAAAAGAGATTAAGGCAGCAGTTGCCCAATATGGAGCTACTGCTCCATATACCTTAGCTATAGTTGAAGCTATCACTGAGGGCTGGCTCACACCGTCTGATTGGCAAACATTAGCCCAAGCTATCCTTCTTAAATCTCAAAACTCTCAGCCTTTATGTTCCCCTAACTGCAGCTACAGCTGCTGGCTCCACTGGCTTGGGTTATTACGCCAAGTCACTGAGGGTCTTATCTCAGACCAACTAGATTCCCCGGCTGAGGTGGTTCTTCAAAATAGACGAGGTTTAAATCTCCTCCTGGCAGAACAGGGAGGTCTCTGTCTTGCTTTACAGGAACGCTGCTTTTACGCCAACAAGTCCGGCATCGTTCGTGACAACATACATCAACTCCAACAATCTCTCCAACAACGTAGAATGGTCTGCCTGGAACGGTCTCCTCCCTTTCCCGCTCCCCCTCCTTGGCCCACTTATTGGCTTTTTGATTGTTTGCTCACTGGGACCTGTTATATTTAATAGGCACATGTCATTCCTCAAACAGCAAATTGACTCGCTTATGGAAGACCAACACTCCTATACTGGTCTTGCCTGAGGTGCTGAATCGGTTAGCCAAAGACGGGTAAGAGAGTCTGATGAACCCAATAACTCTTCAGTCCTTCCACCTAAGACAGGAGGCCCATCATAGCTATGGGACTCTCCAATGACGGGTAAGAATGGACTTATGGTTCTATAAACGACTCCAACCTAAGACAGGCACGATTCCCCCAGGCCTTTACCTCATCTCTCAAAACAGAGAAGGGGGATATGTGGGAGGCTGCGCAACAGCGAGTCTGCCGAGGTTTCTCAGAGAGCAAACAATTGCCATGATTGGCCACTAGAATCCCTCAGATTTGCATATCTGGCACCTCATGATTGGTCCAAAAGCAACCAATCGTAACCCACTGTTTACAACCAATCACGGCCCACCGTTTACAACCAATCACGGCCCACCATTTGCAACCAATCATAACCTACCTTTGCGATCCACCAATGTGCATATAACCACCATGCCTGGCCCACAATAGCCAGACGACCAGGAAGACAACGAAGACAACACAGACGACCAGGAAGACGACGACCCTGGAGAGCCTGCAGAGCTGAAACACCACACAGTCTCCAGACGACCCTGGAGAGCCTGCAGAGCTGAAACACCGCACAGTCTCCAGACAACCCTGAAGAGTTGTAACACTACATCGTCTCCAGACGAGCCTGAAGAGCTGTGACACCGCGTCGTCTCCGTGCTGCTCACAACAGACGACGCGACCCTAAAGAGTTGTAACACTGTGTCGTCTCTGTGCTGTACCGTGCTGTCCACAATAAACAGACGACACTGTGTCGTCTCCGAGCTGTGACACTGTGCCGCTTGTTCCGGCTCTCACTCCTTCCCTCAGGAAACCTGTTCGACTGTCCCACCGGGTCGGGACACGTGGCGCCCGAACCAGGTCAGGACACCTCTTGCTGCCTCTGAGGCCAAAAGGAGATTTACATTACCAGTCGAATGTTCAGAGTATCTGCTACCTCCCCACAAAGTAAAAAAAAAAAAAAAAAATTAAAAGAGATAATATAGAATCCCAAGGTGAGGAGCATTATGGTAAAAGTGAAGGGAAAAAAATTAAGCCAGATGGTGGTATAGTGGTTATAGTGGTTGGATCCCATGACTGACGGCACAGTTCTGAGGCCCAGACCCTGCTGTGTGAAAAACATGATGCAAAGGCCAGCAAGCGGCAAGACGGTTTTGGTGCTGGATTCCCACATGGCCAACGGTGGTTCAAGTCCTGAACCTGACAGCTTGCTTTCTCTCTCTCTTTCTCTCATAAGCATGCCTTGTAGCATAAATTTTAAAAATAATAAGTAAATAAAATTTCTTTAAAAAGAAAGAAAAACATATGGTGCACATGGGTATGTGTGCCCAAAATTTCAAGAAGAGAATGGAAGAGAAGAGATTGCAGCATGGCTTTTCCCCTGGTGCGGGGGCAGGAGTACTTTCTCACTTCTCTCCTCCCCCACCTCTCTTTGGTGAGTGCATATGCCCTCTAGCAAAAATAAAATTCAAAATAAAAAAAAAAGTGAAAAAAATTAAGAATGGAGGGATATCATCATCGTGCCTAGAGAACATCGTGAAGACCACCTGTTAAAATCAGTCTGACCTTCACCCAGTCAGGTTACTGGGAATCAACACAGGGTATACTTTGTCTTTCACGCTCTACGTTTATTTATAAAAGCTAAATTCCCCTCAATGCTCTTTTTGTTTCCACTTGACAAACCAATTAGTCTATCAGAAATGACTAATTCAAAATAAAATTCTCTTTTCTCAGCCTGAATTTTCCCAGAATTGTAAATATACTGCAAAAGAAAAGTGTTGTATTTATAAAAGGAAAAAGCATGATATAATACAGGATGGAGTGCTTGCAAGTGTATTATAAACTAAACTAATTTTAGTATACTGTGTTCTAAAGCCTGTAAACAGTTTGCAAATGTGTGATTTCACTATTATAGATCCCAGACAACTTATGCCAAGTGAGTATGGTGCTAGGATATAAAAGCAGAAAATAATCACAGCCAGGAATTCGGGTAATATGGCTCAATAGCAATGGTTTTTACACCATCCCATGCATTGGCTGAGGATGGCAACCTACAACACCACCCAGGGCCAAGTGACTGCAGAAATTAAAGTTGCTGTGACCAACATCTGAAGTCCAGAAAAGTCATCTGGACATGAGGCCCAAAGCTACTCTCCTCAAACAGATTAGCTGCAAAGCGCTGTACGTTTTCATGAGGAACACCTAAAGCATCAATCTCTGGCCACCCGCTCACTCCACCACTCTCATCTCTGTTTGTTACTTCTGAGACACTGACCAAGCTCATCCCTCTGCCACCACCTAAACCACACTGTGCTATGACTCATGGGAATTCCGTTCCATACACTAAATCCTCTATGACTTAATCTGTTTCTTTGTTTAATTCTTCCTTCTTGTTTTAAGAGAGACTCCTGGTTCAAATACTCTACCACATCTTTCACAAGTGGAGGTTGGTTGTTCTCTGTCAGGTAGCTTGAAGTCAGGATATGAAGTTTTTGACTTCTGCACTTCACACTTCATCACTTGCCAACAGTTATCAATTCCTCTCCTACATCATGCATGACTGCCTGTCTTCTTTCTTTCACCCATCATTAACTACTCTTCCAGGCATTCATCAACTTTCTTTATCCCTCAATCACCACATTCAATGGAAGACTTTGGCACATGGTCACAGTTTTTACTCCACCTCAAGTCCTGCCAGTATCCTGGGTGACTTCAATAGCCAGGTAGATGACCCATCTAACACTGTGATGTTAGGTTCTTGACCACCTCATTACTTGCAACCTTCTCCTCTGTTCTCTGTCAGTCACCCTCTACTAAATAGCTTTAGATTTTCTCATACCCCAAAACTAAAGGATCTCTCATTTAGGCCCAACTTCTTTTCCTTCCAGGTTACTAATTCCTAAGCACTCCTGTGATCACTCTTCTGTCTCACTGGGGCCTCCAAATAATTGTCCTATTTAGCATCATTCCTACTCTCAGTCTTGTAATTTCTTTAATTAACTCCCCCATGACTTAAATGGCAGAATCCACCATTTCTGTGATAATATGGTCAGTACCCCATCACACTTGTCGGTCATAATCAGAGTCCATGTAAACATTAGCCATGTTCTCTGGCCTCGCACTGAAGCACATGGTGAAGTATACTTACATTTTAAACAAATGATCAGCAATCTGTTACATTTATCTGGTCAACATAACAGTACAATTACTCATTGTACTGTTTACAATGGCTATTTCAAATCTGGGTCACTCTTCTCCAGACACGTTCTTACAGCCCTAGCTTCCCTTTCCTCACAGTTAATGACCTCCCCTCCCTCATGGAGAATGTTGAAGCCCTCAACACTCCACTAACACACCCTTATGCACATTTTTTTCATCTTTGTCCACTCTGACTGTGGTGGAACTTCTCTCCTATTTTCAAAGGCCAATTTCTAATCTTTGGATCAACTATAGCCTTTTATAAAACCATAGGCTAGCATATGTATCTTTTTCATCTTATATATATCACCCCATCTCAAATGGATCCTTCCCACTAGAATTTGAACATGTTCAAGTCTCATCATTTAGAAACCAAAAGGCTCCTGTGATTTCACATTCCGATCCAGTTATCACCCCACCTCTCTCTCCTGCCCTTCTGGGGAAAACCTTTATTTTCTACCTCCATTACCTTATTTCCTATTTATTCAATTCATGCCAATCCAGTTTTTGATTGTGTCACTCTACTGAAAGAACCCTTGTGAAGGACACTAATGAGTGATAGTAGCTAAATCAAACAGGCCTATTCATATCCTTATTTTAAAAACTTGAAACACCATTGGACACTGTAAACCACAAACCACTTTTTCTTCCTTAAAGCATTTTATTTTATTTATTTTTTTTTAAGAGAGAGAGATTTTTGCCATAGGGCTCATGTGCTCTCCAGAGAGACAGAGACAGAGAGACTGAAAGCAGGAAATCACTCCCCAGGGGGGATGGCCCTTCTCCTCCATTCTTTTCTCAGGAGTTTGAGATTTAAGCCACCAGGTCCAGGACTCAAACTAGTCAACTATGTGAAAGTCCAAAGGTATAACCATTATGTTACCTGCTGGTCCCTCTTCTTTTTATTTCAAACACACAAACACAATTACACACACATACACACACACACACACACACACACACACACAAACACACATTTTTCTGATTTTCCTATCTCTGACTTCTCAGTCTTTTACAGGCTCAGCTTCCTCTGTCTCTCCACAAACTATGGGCAAGGTCCTCTTCTCTCCGACACTACAGTCTCCTTCTGTATGTCAATCATGGCCATGACTTCTCAAATTTACCTCTTCATGCAGGTCCTGCTCTGAGTTTCATCCTAATACCTACTAAATAGCTCTCAAATGCTTCAATTTAGAACACATTCAAATCTTTTCTCCCAAAATAACATTCACTTCCAAGTTTGTCACAGGATACTATCACAACTTACCTAGTTGTTTAAGGCTGAAATCATCCTTGGTAGCATCTGTTTCTCACGTACTGTTCCAGTTTCTCAGCAACTTCCATACATTTCAAGTTATAAATATCTTAATTTTCTGTGAGTTCTCATGGCCACTGCTCTTGGATACCATCATCTCTATTCTAAACAATATCAGTAATGATTTCCAGACAATAGCCCAATTACTCAAAGCATGTCCATTTGAGAGCAGCATTAGAACCACGTGGAAACAGCTGATGTACAGATTCCCAGGCCATACTCCGGGCCAACTGAATTATAGTCTGCATTTTTATTTTATTTTTAAATTTTTGTCAGAGGACATGTGTAGTCACTGGGCAGAGAGGGAGGAGGAGTGGAAAAGCACCCTCCAGGGGAATGGGCACACTCCAACCTCTCCTCCATTTTCTCCTCCTGTTCAGGATTTTGGCTTGTATACACATGTACCTGGAATGTTTCTCAAGTCACAAGGTTAAGGACTCAAACCATGAGTCAGCTATGTGAGATCCAACCACTTCAACCCCCATGCCACAGAGTGGCCCTATTCTGCATTTTTTGCTTAAAGAGGTTTTTGCTATAGGGCTTGTGTGCTTGCTGGAGAGAGAGAAAGACAGAGATAGTGAGAGGGAAATGAGAAATCAGCCCATGCGGGGATGGCCACCCCGCAATCTCTTCTCCTCCTGGGATCTTGAGCACACACGCACAGGTCCCTGCATGATTTTCAAGTCGCTGGTCTGGGCTCAAACCACAGCTGGCCTTGTGGAAGTCCAGCAGTGGAAGTCCACTACACCATCTGCTGGCTCCTATTCTGCATTTTAAATAAGACCTACAGGTGATGCACATGCCAAAAGAAGCACTAGACTAAAGGACATTAGACTCCCCCTCAATTCCATGGCTCAATGGTTGTATAAAAGCAAATTGGTTCTACTCATCCAAAGGCAAAAAGAAACATAAGTCCTCACTCTTTAAAAATATGTTTTTGAGACCAGCAGATGGCATAATGGTTGCATCACTGGAATCCCATGTAGTCAACCACAGTTCAAGTCCTGGACCTGACAATTTAAAACTCGCGTGAGGCATATGCGCAAGTGGGCCCAAGATCCTGAGAACAGAATGGAGGAGAAGGGATTGTGACATGGCCATCTCCCTGTGAGTTGATTATCGCCTTCTGTCTCTCTGTCTCTGTCTGTCCCTATAGCAAAAATCTCTCTCTAAAAATAAAAAGAATATGCTTCAACCTTTATATTCTCCAGTGAGAAAGAATACTCAGAATGTGTGTTCTAATTCATTTATTTTGTTTTATTTATTTTATTTTTCTCTTTTTTGGATAAAAAGTAAGGTCTTCACGGGACCAGCAGTTAGCGTAATGGCTATGTTGCTGGACTCCCATGTAGGCAACCGCGGTTTAAGTCCCGGACCTGGTTGCTTAAACTCACGCCAGGCGCGTGTGCGTGCATGCCCATGATTCCGAGAGGAGAATGGAGGAGAAGGGATTGTGGCATGGCCATTCCCCCCGGGGGTGATTTCTCGCTTTCTGTCTCTCTGTCTCTCTCTGTCTCTGGTGAGCACACGAGCCCTGTAGCAAAAAAAAAAGAAAAAAGAAAAAAAATCCTCTCAAAAAAAAAAGGTAGGGTCTTCAGAAACAACACTATAAGTGATTCAGGAAATCTGTATTAAAACTATGTGTCTGCTCAAAAACACAGCTGACTCTACAACATTATGCTGAGTGAAAGAATCCAGACACATAAAAAATATGTACTGCTCCCTAAATCCATTTCAATGAAGTTCAAAAAAAGGGAAAACTAAGCTGTGGGGATAGAAGAGAAATGGTTGGTTACTTCCAGGGGAGGGGGAAGATTATGACAGAGAGCAACACAAGGGCACTTTTGGGGACAATGTTAATGTTCTCTATGTTGATTTGTTACATGCACATAAACGTATGTAAATACTGATCAAGAAGCACATTTAAGATGTGTTCATTATGCTCCATGTATTGGGTCATTGGAAAAGTCATGATGTATTTTTTTATGCAAAAATGATGTATTCTTATATGCAAAAATGCATGATGACTTTTCCAATGACCAAATAAATTACACCTCAGAAAGAAAGAAAGAAAAATTAAATAAATAACATTATGTCAAATATAATTTTTATGATAGGGAAAACCTGAATGTACTTATTCAGTACAGTATTCTGAAAGTTTGGTATGAACCAAATCATAGCCTCAACCAGAGGTTAGAGAACTATGGTCCCTGGGGCCTCCTTGGTGCCATAAATAAAGATTTATTAGAACAAAGCAACACTCATGTGGTTTCAGATAGTATATGTTCTCCAAAGTTGGAAATACCTATTAGCTAGATCTTTTCAGAAGTTTACCAATGCCTGACCTAAATCAGCAGTTTGTAACTTTTGGCAGATAAAGTTCATGGATCTCTTAAAGAATACAGTGAAGGCATCGGGTGATCTCCTCAGGGAAAAAGCACAGCTTATTGAATACAAAATTTTATTTATTTATTTTTAATTGTCAGAGGTTGCATGTGCTTGCCAAAGAAAGACAGAGAAACAGAGGAGATGAGGGGCAGAAGCCCCCCTCCCAATGGGACATGACCAATCCCTTCTCTACTTCTCAATCCTATTGGGACTTTGGGAACACATGTATACATGCCTGGCATGTGTTTCAAACCATAGCCTCCCCTGTGGGATCTGTCTCCATTAACCTCTAAGCTATGTGACCAGCCCAAAATGTCATTATTCCAATAGTTCAAGCACCCTCTGAAGCACAGTCATCCACCCCTAACTTCACACCCTCTGTTTGAAGTTTTCATCACAATCTGATAATATTATACAGATGTGCACTAACATTGAACTCTTTGTAAGATTACATAACTACACTACTAAGAATAATCCATAGGTCAGGTTGTCTTTGTCTGAACCACAACTGATAGAACTTCATTTTACATTCTTTTTTTTTTAATAGGTTTTTGCTATAGTGTGTGTGCACTCACCAGACAGACAGAGAGAGACAGAGAGACAAAAAGTGGGAAATCACCCCCCAGGGGACATGGCCACGCCGCAATCCCTTCTCCTCCATTCTCCTCTCGGGATCTTGGGCACGCACGCACACGCGCCCGGCGTGAGTTTAAGCCACTGGGTCCGGGGATGCGAACCACGGTCAACTACATGGGAGTCCAGTGACATAGCCATTACGCTAACTGCTGGTCCCAACTTCATTTTACATTCTTGATTGCTCCACAGATGTTTGTGGTTACAAACAATAACGAAATCACCCTGATCTGGTCCTGTATCAATCAATTAATTGTGGTCTGGTCCTGTATCAATTGATTAATTGTGCTCTCCTTCAACGGGACAATCTATAGACTACCTAATCTTGACAAGCCTTTCTAAAAAAGGAGTGTAATTTGGTAGAATGATAGTCCAGAACACCAAAAGTGACAAACTGGCAGTCCCTAGTGTCAACCCTGAAAAGTTCAGGGCAATAGTTTACAGATAAACCAGCGATCAATGTCACCTTCACCTGTGAATAATATTGACACATCTATGCGCCTCATAGAGACCACGAACTGAGAGACAGTAAGATGTGTAGACCAAACAATGGAGTGTGCACGGATATTGCAAGGTCTTTCACAGCAAGGTCATGCCTATGAATCTATTTTGTCCTGTGATGACTTGCACACTGTAGAAATCTAATACATAATGAAGAAATGGATAAATTAAACCAATTTATAAACATAACTGTCATTATTTTATAAATGGCTTAGACTTCCTAGGAGCAATGTGATAGCTTATTTTCCTTTATAGAAAAGGACAATTATGAGTAGGGAACTCGTCCTATGTTTCTGCCTTTTAATTCCATATTAATGTGCTCTTACCACATATATTGAAGATCTGCCTGGCAGGAGGCCTGCCAACTTATTAGCACCATTTATTGCCCTAAAAGAAAGCACAGGGAGAACTCATTTGATGACAACATGGCATGTTTGGGCCAATTTATGAATAATAAAAAAACCCATCTTCACATAAAGTAAAGGCACTCCAGTCAGCATGATCTCTGATCTAATGCTAATTCTGCAATTCTTCATTACGGCCAGCCTAGCTGTTATATGAACGGTGGGTACTAGTCTACAGAATTTGATTACGGTGGGATTTTAAATTGCTGAAAATTGAAGAAGCATGCCTCATGCTGACAATATTTTAATCAAAAATTGCCATTTCTACCACTGTTCAAGCTTTAATGTATTTTATAAAAGCCATGCATATTTCTTCACAGATGCAATGTTATAAATTCTGCCTTCTACGAGACTGAATGCTTTTTCTCTAATGGCAGAAAAGTGTCTTATGGATCCATCAAGAGGCTTAATCAATCTAATGCTAGTGAATCAACTTCCAAAGCGGAAGCAAGATATTTCTTCCATATTGGCTACCTTTTTGGTATCAACCTGAATAAGATTCCACAGATCTGAGCTAACATTGAACTCTTGAAAGATTATGTACAGATATATAAATTTCGGACCAGGCAGGGGCACAGCTGTAATGAAATTGGACCCACATGAGAAAAGTCCTTGGACCTCCCTGAGCAGGCTTGAGATCCTGGCCAACTGATACTGGGCGTGGATCATAGAGTGAAGACTCTGTTGAGTGTGTGTGTGTCTGTCTCTCAGAAGAAGTAAATAAGTAGTTTAAGACAATTTTATAATGGACATAATTATATTTTGAAAGAAAATTAATAATCTAAGCTCTTGCTTGAACTCTTTTTCAGTAGTTAGCATCATTATAGCCTCAAACCAAGTGACTATATCAACCAATGCAAAGTGACCATCTCCTTGTGGAAATATGATGACTATCAATATGACCATATTTTGTAGCCAGAATGGACTCAGAAAATATGTCTGTATGGCTCCTAAACCACAAGGGACATGGGACAAATTCTAATTCTCCTAGTGTTTCTCTCTACTCACCTTGAGGGTAAGTGGGCACTTCTCTCTCCTATCAGAGTGTACCAATAATTTACCATTTTTTTTAAAACACCTTTTCCCAATACTTCAACTTCACCAATTCTCATACAACTTGAGCATAGATGTTTGCCAATGCTGACAGAAATACTGTTACAGGCTCTTGGCATGTTATAAATTCTATAGGTGCTCTAAAACTTATATTTAGAATAGAAATGGGTGGACTTCTCTCAAATGTTACATTTTGAGGATACTACAGAAAGTAAGTTATAAAAGCCTAGAGTATGGGGGGCCAGCAGTTAGCGTAATGGCTATGTTGCTGGACTCCCACGTAGTCGACTGTGGTTTGAGTCCCAGACCCGGTGGCTTAAAACTCACGTCGGGCGCGTGTGCATGCGTGCCCAAGATCCCGAGAGGAGAAAGGAGGAGAAGGGATTGCAGCATGGCCATACCCCCTGGGGGGTGATTTCCCGCTTTCTGTCTCTCTGTCTCTCTCTGTCTGGCGAGCGCACGCGCCCTATAGCAAAGACCTCTAAAAAAACAAAACAAAACAAAAAAAACGCCTAGAGTATGGGACCAGCGGGTAGAATGGTAGTTAAGGTGCTGGTGGCTTGAGAATCACACCAGACATGCGTGAGTGTGTGCCTAAAATCCCAAGAGGAAAATGGAGAAGGGGCAGCATGGCCATCCTCTCCAGGGGGTGATATCTCACTTTTCCTCTCTCTGTCTCTCTCTGTCAAGTATGCATACCTATGGCAATAACCTAAAAATAAATAAATAAATAAATAAATAAATATTAAAAGAAAAGAAATGCATAAGAGGAGAGTCAGAAAAGAAGGATGCATGTGGAGTTATGGCCTTAAACAGTTCCATCTTCAGTAAAAAACAGTGCTCACCAACAAAAAAGGAGACCCCATGGAAATTACCTACTTCTCTGACCTTTGTATTCATAATCATAAGTTGGACCTTACACTACTTTTTGGCCTAATATTACACTATCGGTTTGGTAGGAAAAGCATCCCCCAATTTTTCAGATCCACCCAAATCCTCTTTGAATTGCTTTCCAAAGTGATTCTGGGTTGCTAGTGTTCAAGGAACTAGGGAAAAGAAAAAAAACAAATTCTTGCTAGAGAAATGTATGTTCATCCAGTGCTCCAGGTGTTTCCAACAGAACATCATAGAGGCTGACATTAAAAAAAAAAAAAAAAAAAAAATGGGAACCAGCAGTTAGCGTAATGGCTATGTCGCTGGACTCCCACGTAGTCGACCGCGGTTCGCATCTCGGACCCGGTGGCTTACAACTCACGCCGGGCGCGTGTGCGTGCGTGCCCAAGATCCCGAGAGGAGAATGGAGGAGAAGGGATTGCGGCGTGACCGTCCCCCCTGGGGGGCGATTTCTCGCTTTCTGTCTCTATGTCTCTCTCTGTCTGTCTGGCGAGCGCACGCGCCCTATAGCGAAAAACCTCTCCAAAAAAAAAAAAAAAAACAAGGAACCATGAGCAAAAACTGCCAGTAACAACAAGCAACATAATCAAATGTGTAAAGGCTGCAAATGTTGGAATTTTTAGATACAGAATATAAGATAAATTAATATACTATTACTATCAATATTACTCAGTTATAACTCCACTGGATATTTACACTGATACTGTCCACAAAATACTGAGAATTCTCAGAAATCCCTCGAAGAAAATAAAATTTTATATAATGAGTTTATGAAAGGTATCATTTTGTTGATAATTTCTTTGCTGTGCCAAATTTTTTTAGTTTGATGTAATTCCACTTGTTTACTTTTGTTTTTGTTGCCTGCATTTTTGGTCATATCCAAAACGTCATTACCCAGATCAATGTCATGGAGCTTTTCCCCATTTTTTTCTCCTAAGCATTTTATGGCTTCAGATCTTACATTTAAGTCTCTAATCCATTTTTTGAAATGGTGCTCAACATCACTAATCATTAGAAAATGCAAATCAAAACAACAATCAGATATCACCTCATACCTGTCAGGATAACTATTTCTTTAAACCTTTGACATTTTTACTGACTTTGTTAACTTCTTCAAAACTTGTATTACTGGTGAACCTATATTTCACTTCCACTCAAATCCTCTCTCCACCTAATTTTTCAATTCCACCCAAATCCTCTTGCTTAATATTCCAGCCAAGCCTCCTGCATTTTCTGCAAGTGTTTCCAAAGTCTCAGGATCATGGTCACCAGGTTTATCTACAATTCTCCCACAAAACCTTAAAATTAAGAGATAACATTCTTGTATTCTGTTTCGCATGTCCAAGAAATCTAACTTTCTTATTTTTTTCATCTTCATAACCATTAAAGTAGTCAAATGAGATACCATCTAGAAACATAAGATTTATAGTGAGACTCTGCATTCAGCATCTTTCTGCCAGTCAGTTGTGAATTCTACCTCAGCATGTCTTCCATTAGTAATGACTTCACTTTGCAGTGTAGTCATTTCAAATTTTTCCTCATGAATCCTGGTAGTGATCATTCCATGCTTTTCTCCTTTGTTATTGATCATCTGAATCCCCGGTGCCTGAAACATCTCCTACCCTGCCTAAGGGTAGCGGTTGTAGCACAATCCACATGCTGAGTCTTCACTCCAGTTAATAAATCCCTCCCAGCTACTCCAGCTGTTCTTAATTCATGATTCTCTTTGACAAACAATTCTGTCAGGTTCTTCAATCCTTCTGTGAAAAAGACTAGAATTCTGGAGATTGTAACTTCATTTTACACAGATGTCACCTCAGAAGGCATAGCCTGCTCCATTGACAGATGAGTATGGACCTGGGCCAAGGATACAGGTACCTCAGCAGCTGGAGAGAAGGTCACCCACCATGCATTGTCCCTGCCGCTGCCATCACTGCCACATACCAGGATAACTAAAAAGTCAAAAAAATAGAAAATGGTGAGAATGTAGAGAAAAAGAAACTTTTTTCTTTCCCCCCTTTCTAATGACTGAAACATAAACCATCTAAAACAGCAACTTCTGGAAGAGCCACTTGTTCTTGCCTGTCTTGTACCTCTCTTTGAACTTGACCTTTGCCTCCTGCTGGCCCTTGCATTTAAGAGCAGGGTCTTCGGAGACATCCTTATTGACCACGTTTTTTTCCCAAGGGTATGTCCACAGAGTACTTTGTGGGCATGAGGTGATTGTAGTTATAAACCTTCACAAAAGACTTGATCTTTGACCTCTTGGAGATTTTCTTCTTGGCCATGACAGCTGTCACTTTGTGGGGATAGTGGTCAATTCTAGCCAGCAGAGCGTGGCTGTAGGAATGGTCTGAGGTGCCATCTCAATGTTCTTCATGATGACAGCTTTGCATTCAGAGTAGCATCCGGCCAGCACCAGCACCACTTTCCCGGGCTTCATGGACCTATGCATTTCAACAGCAACTACCAGGGCCTATAGAAAAAGCAAAAGGAATTTTTATACACTGTTGTTGGGGATGTAAATTGGGAGCTGGATCCCACATGGCTGACTTTGGTTCTAATCCTGGCCCTAGAGAATTGAAAAACATGCTAGGTGTGTGTGCATGCATGCAGATGTACATGCATGTGCATGCAATATCCCAATGGGATAGAAAAACAGAGGACAAGGAATGAGGGTGTGAGCACACTCCATGGTGGAGGAGTGCTTTCTCGCCCCTCTCTCTGTTTCTCCTTCTCTTTCTGGAGAATACATACACCCATTGACAATTAAAGATTTTTTAATGTAAATAACAAATAGAAAAATATTTGGAATAGCTATAATAAAAGGATAATGTTTCCTATTTTGAGGACTCTTAAATAAAACTCCTGAAATAATTGGGTAAAAGGAATATGCAAATATATTCCACAGAAGAGTAGAGGCAAATAATCAACAAACTTATGATGAATAAATGTTCAATTTAGCTATCAAAGAGAAGTAAATAAAATGATAATTATTGGATCTATCAAAGAAACAAATATTTTTACTTAAAATTATAATACTACTCAATGCTAGCCAAACAAGTTGAGATTGACACTTTCACATTCTGCTGGAATATATGTTGGTATCACTTTCCAGGAAACTATTTTGTAATATTTATGTTCATGCCCATTACTCCAATAATTATATTGCTAGGATTCTATCGTAAATATTTTATTATATGATATACAATAGCAAACATTTAGAAACCTACAAGTGTCTCTTAGAGTGTTGGCACATTCATCTTTTGCAATCATTGTGAAAAGTTATGTTTTCAAAAGATATTTAATTGAGAATGAACTGGGAATGATCAATTGGGAATATATTCTCAATGTAGTTAACAAAAAAAGATACAAAACAGTATTTTGGGGAACATGGTTTAGTTTTTGCTTGTTTGTTTAACTGACGCACAGAAAAAAGACCAAAGAAAATATATACAATGTAACAGTATTTATTGCTAGGTGGTAAAATTAATGGCAGTTAAATTTTTCTTTAATTCTGTAGGCTCTACTTCTTTGAGAATGCATTATTTTTATAGTTAAAAAACATAATATTGTAAACTTTCTAAGGATTTAAAAGTCAATTTTCTGGACCAGCAGTTAGCATAATGACTATGTCGCTGGACTCCCATGTAGTCAACCGTGGTTCAAGGCCTGGACCCAGTGGCTTAAAATTCATGTCGGCGTGTGTGCATGTGTGCCCAAGATCCCGAGAGGAGAATGGAGGTGAAGAGATTGCAGCATGTCCATCCCCCCTCAGGGGTGATTTCTTGCTTTCTGTCTCTCTGTCTCTCTCTGTCTGTCCAGCGAGCGCACACACTCTATAGCAAAAACCTCTCAAAAAAAAAAAGTCCATTTTCAACAAATCAATAGGAAGAAAAATAAAATACTGATATAATAATCTGCTATCTATATGAGAAAAAAAATACTGTCTTAAAACTAATGAATTAAATTTGTTACAAAAAAAAACACAACACTCTTTCTGGGTTAGCTAGTGGTGTGGTGAAGGTGGCTGGATCCCACATGGCCAACTACAAGGTTCAAGTCCCAGCACTGGCAGCTTGAGAAACACCAGGCATATGTGCATGTGTGCCCAGAATCCTGCGTGAAAGGAGGAGAAAGGACTGCAGGGTGATCGTCCTACATGAAAGGTACTTTCTCTTTTTCCCTCTCTCTATGTCTTCTCTAGCAGGTTCATGTGCCCTGTAGTAAATTAAAACAAAAAATAAAAATTGCTAGTGCTGCAAGAGAACATGAACAGAAATTTACAACTGAAGAAATGCAAATAGCTGACATATGGCCATGGATAAAGATAAAGCCAAGTAATTAAATACACTAGTATTAAAACAATTGTGGAAAAAAGCAACATCTTTTTTTTTCTCCAGTCAAATCAGTGAAGTTCACTCTCCCCATCCTTCCTTTTCCTGTGCACCTACTCAAGAGTAATCCCTCACAAGGGCATGAGGAAGAGGCATTCTCTTCCACCATTGCCAGAGTATGGATTACTTTAGTCTTAGAACATTTGAAGACATGAATCAAGATTTTAGGATTTTTTTTTTCATCAAGTTAGACTCAGAAATCCCCATCTGGAGAATCTAAACTAATACCTATTTATAAAAGGGCAGATGGAACTCTCCATTCTCCTTTTTTTTAATTGAGAGAGAGTTTTGCTAGAGGGCATGTGAGAAATCACCCCCCAGAGGGGTGGCCTCACCACAATCCCTTCTCCTCCATTCTCCTCTCAAGTTCGGGACTCAAACCACGGTCAACTACATGGGAGCTCAACACCTCAACCACTATGCCAGCTGCTGGTCCCTGAGACTCTCTGTTCTAAAAAATGTGTCATCGGGTCACTATTTACTTTAAAATGTTAAAAAATATTCTAAATGTCAAAAATTCAGGGGCAGGGGACCAGCCTCTCTCGGAAGAGGACGATGCAGGAGAAGAGATTGTGAGGTGGCCATTCCCCCCACCAGGAGTGATTTCTCTCTTTCTGTCTCTCTGCCTCTCTGTCTCTCTGGCAAGTGCATGTGCCCTATAGCAAAAATTTCTCTTAAAAAAAATAAAATAGCTGGCTAGCAAACATTCCAAAAATTATAAAGGTAACAAGTTTTTAATGATGAGGAACACATCTGCTATAATACTAAAGACAAAAAAAAAAACCCTACAATTATATTTAAAAATAAATAAAACCTACATATTACAAATAATTAGAAGAACACATATCCAAATAGTAGTCATTTTCACAAAGAAACAGGAAAATATACTAGACCTTTTCTAAACCAAAACATTGAAATTGATATTCCAATGTGAGAGATGGTGAGATTTGAAACCATCACAACAGGGACCATTTTGGAATTTTCTGCCAAGACTTAATTTCTAGTTTTATCTTTATATTTAACGTTGACTTATGTCAAAATTATTCAAGGTCCAGGATTCAAATAACTTGAGATAATTCAGAAAAAAAATACAGCTTAACCGAAAATTTATTTAAGAAATAGTGGACTTATTTCACTTGTATACTTTGCCAATCACAATTCAATTTGATGAGGTTTTCATTGGCCAGCTACAGCCTTTTTATCAAATTGCCACATTCTTTGGTGTTTTCCTACCAAATAAGCTATTGCACAATTAAAGGCCACTGACCTTGGGGAGACTGATGATGTTTCCCCAGATTACTCCCAGCGTTGTGCCAGATTCCAAGTGCATCATATATCCTTGCTTTATATATTGGATAAGAAAACAAAGATCTATTTATAGAAATACGGGAGGAATGAATGGCATGTGCTACAGGCATTCAGAAAAGGGCATGCTTAATGTAGGCTTGGAGAAACTAAAACAGCATTTATTAAACACATACTAAGAGCTAAGAGTAAAGTTTCTTTTGGGAACCAGCAGTTAGCGTAATGGCTATGTCGCTGGACTCCCACGTAGTCGACTGTGGTTCGCGTCCCAGACCCGGTGGCTTAAAACTCACGCTGGGCCCGTGTGCGTGCGTGCCCAAGATCCCGAGAGGAGAATGGAGGAGAAGGGATTGCGGCGTGACCATCCCCCCTGGGGGGTGATTTCTTGCTTTCTGTCTCTATGTCTCTCTCTGTCTATCTGGTGAGCGCACGGGCCCTATAGTGAAAACCTCTCAAAAAAAAAGAAAAGTTTCTTTTTAATCTATTATGCCCGAATTTTTATAACAACTTTTGCTGGCAGTCATTATAACTCACACTTTGTAAATAAGGTGACTAGGGTGGAAAATTACATAACTTTCCCAAATGCACATAACTAATAAATAAGCTTATGTGATTTCCAGATTTTTTCCTGCTGGTGAAAGGACGCTCAAATAGATGTAAGGATTTGAGTGGGGAAATGATTTATACATCCATGGGCACAAAGACAGGTATTCTATAAACAAATGATAATCTATATAACACTTATAGTAAGTTGACCAATTACATGGGTCGATTTAGTACAATAGAGTATTTTTTCTTTATAAAGTAGTAAGTTGGGGCAGCCAGTGGTGTAGTGGTTAAGGCAGCTGGATCTGACATAGTTGAATAGGCAATTCAAGTCCTAAACTGGGTAATTTGCCCCAAAATCTGGAAGAAAGGAGAGAGCGAGAGGAGATTGCAGCATGACCATCCTTCTGGCAATGCTTTTTCCCTTTCTTTCTCTCTGTTTCTGGCAGGTGCAGTGCCCTCTGGCATATAATAAAAATAAAGCAGGTGGCATGGTGGTTCAGGTTCTAGACTTCGTTATGGTCAACTGTGGCTCAAGTCTTGAACCTGGCAGCATGTAGGTCAGACCAAGCAGGTGTGTGTATGCCCAAAATCACAGGAGGAGAAAGAGAGAAGGAATTGTGGCATGGTCATCTCCTCTGGGCGGTAACTTCTCACTTTCCCACTCTGTCTCTCTCTGGCCAGCATATTTACCCGATAGCAAAAACTTTAAGATAAATAAATAAAAATAAAACACTATATCTAACACATAAGAAATAGCTACCATCTTAAGCAAATACATATAGAGTTTCTCTTGGTACTCTTTTCAGAAACATAATTAAAACTGACTTTTTATTTTCGTTTTTTTTTTTTTGAGAGAGATTTTTGCTGTAGGGCATGTGTGCTTGCCAGAGAGACAGAAAGAGACAGAGAGGCAGAAAGTGAGAAATCACCTCCCGAGGGGATGGGCATGCTGCAAACCCTTCTCTTCCATTCTCTTCTCAGGATCTTGGGTATGCACGCACATGTGCCCAATGTGAGGTTTAAGCCACTGAGTCTGGGACTCGAACTGCAGTCGACTACATGGGAATCCAGAGACATAACCATTATGCCGTCTGCTGGTCCCACAACATAAAATAACTTCTATGCTTCACAACATAAAATGATGAGGACTATCATCAACTGAAGTAAGAATGTTTCAAATTGATTGCTAAGAATAAATGAAACTGCCAATTCCTGTTGAGTCCTTCATTCCCCATAGGACACCATCATGTGCTATGTGCTGTTAGACGCTTGGTGACTGACAGCCTTGGGAAGACGTATTTAAAAACAAAAACTTGAGAAGACAGGTGTCTCAAGTGATTTGTAGATGGTTCACAAATCAGAACCAGTCTCAAATTAAAGGAAGAAGTATTTGTCAACCTCAGAATCATTCCCTCTCAAAATGAAGAAGAAGCCACATTGCCTCCGGGAAGGTCCTTTGCAGTGTTTCTGGTACAGGTGGGAAAACAGCTGCATCGTCTTTGCCTGAAGAGTTCTCCAATCTTGATGAGTCTTCAGTTGACGGAAGTCAAACTTCATTAGTCGCCTAGAGATTGTGAAGTCTGGAGTGCCTTTAAGCAGGCGCCCTCTACTACGAGTTATACGTTGTAGTGGGTGAGTAGCTGCTTCCCCCAAATGAGGGAGAACCACAGCTCCTGTAAATACAGCCATTGGGATGGTCGTAGGTGGCAGCTGACAGGTGGGCTGGCAGCCCAGCCCTGCACCACACCTCAGTGTTCTATTTGTCCTGTATCTTAGGTTGCTTTTGGTGGCTGTGGCATGTGTCAACCAACTCAACTGGTTTCCTGTTATGTATAACTTCTGGATTTTTTTTATATGGGCAAAGAATAGTATTGTTTAGCATATTAGGTCATAGTTCTTAATTTTTTTAAAGATCACATATATGGTGTGATTTCTATACAAAAGAAATGCTTCTTTCAGTATTAGAACATTATTTTCTCTTACATTTTAAAAATTGCTATTTCCTTTTTTAAAATAATTATTTTATTTAATATTATTTATTATTATTGTTTTTAAATTTGACCAGAGGGAGACAGAGAAAGTGAGAAAGCAAGCCACCATGTTCGGGACTCAAACTGTAGACAGCCATGTGGGAGTCCAGTGCCTTGGCCACCAAGCCACCTGCCAGCTCTCCAAAACTGCTATTTTTAAAATGTGTAAAAAAAAAAAAAAAAACCCTCTTACTAAAAGCAAAAAGAAAATATAATCATTTGGTGATCTTATAATGTTATAAAACTGCATGGCATTGCGAGTAGCAGATGGCATAATGGTTATATCACTGGACTTCCTTGCGGTTTGACTGTGGTTCAAGTCCCAGACCCAGAGGCTTAAAACTCATGCCGGACACATGTGCATGCATGCCCAAAATCCTGAGAGGAGACAAGAAGATAAAGGATTGCAGCATGGTCATCCACCCTAGGGGGGATTTCTTGCTTTCTGTTTCTCTGTCTCTGTAGTGAGTGCACAAACCCTATAGCAGAAATATATATATTAAAAAAACAGGAAAGAAAAAGAAATAGAGAAAAAGAAAGAGAGGAGAGAGAGAGAGAAAGAGAGAGAGAGAGGGGAAGAAAGAAAGAAAGAGAGAGAGAGAGAGAGAGAGAGAGAGAGAAAGAAAGAGAGAGAGAGAGAGAGAGAGAGAGAGAGAGAGAGAGAGAGAGAAAGAAAGAAAGAAAGAAAGAAAGAAAGAAAGAAAGAAAGAAAGAAAGAAAGAAAGAAAGAAAGAAAGAAAGAAAGAAAGAAGAGAGAGAGAGAGAGAGAAGGGAAAAGAAAGGAAAGAAAATTGCATGGCATTAAGTCTTTCAGCTGAAGACAGTGGAAATCATGATGGGAGAAGTCTCTAGTTATTTGTGCCTACCTTGGTTCTATAACAAAGGAAATTAAGAATGAGAGGAGAAAATGCAAATGTTTTCATGATATTTGCTTGGAGTTGTGCTATACCTTGAAGGACATTATGCTTAAAACTTGAAGGTCTAACTTCTGTAACTTACTGTGTGCTCGCTGATTGGTTACTTACTATCTCTGGGCTTCAGTTTTACTCAAATGACAGCTGATAATGCCTACTCTAAAGGATGCTTAATGAAAATGCCAACATAATATAAATAAAATATGAGAATGTATTCGGTAAGCTGATAGGTAATACTTAAGCATAAGATTTTGTAAATGAGAAGTTTAACATTCTTACCTGTTTCCATGTTTTTTAACTAATGTTTTAATGGTTCTATTATCTGACACCCATTAATGGAGAGTCCTTGAAGGCTAAATTTTTTTTTTTAAAAAAAGGAACAAAATCACATCTGAGTAATATTTTTACTTAAAAAGAACAATTGAATACTCATATAGTTTGTTACTTAATCAAAAAGCCTCAAGAATATCTAAGGAGGAATCCTGTTTGAGTAAACAATGCTTTTTTTTTTTTTTTTTTTTTTTTTTTTTTGAGAGGTTTTTGCTATAGGTCTCGCCAGAAAGACAGAGAAACAGAAAGCAAGAAATCACCACCCCCCCCCAGGGGGGATCGCCTTGCTGCAATCCCTTCTCTTCTATTTTCCTCTCGGGATCTTGGGCACGCACGCACATGTGCCTGGCATGAGTTTAAGCCACTGGGTCCGGGACCCGAACTGCAGTCAACTACATGGGAATCCAGCGACATAGCCATTACGCTAACTGCTGGTCCCAGTAAACAATACACTTTAATTTTGGCTTATGGATTGACTATATAGAGGTCAATAAATCAAGAATAAATATAGTTATTTTTTAATTTCTTGTTTTTTTTTTCACTGTTGCCTTTATTTTACCTTTATAAAGCACGTATTCTCATTTCGAATTATTTTATCAAGGTTTTGCTTGAATTCATATGACTGTGAATGATACGGAATAGTCCTATGTTTGGTGATATAGTATGGTTCTTAAACCAAGAAGAGTTTCCTATGGATTTAAATCAAGAAAATATGGGGCCAGCAGGTGGTGCAGTGGTTAAGGGCTCTGGACTCTCAAAAGGCTGACTGCAGCTCTAGTCCTAAACCTGGCGGCTTGCTTTCTCACTTGCCATCTCTCTGTGGTCACATCGAAATAAATAAATAAATAAAATTGAATAAAATTTCTTTAAAAAAAATAGAAAATATATTACACAATGACATCATGATCATTATGGAGATTTTATTTGCTTGCCCTGAAGTCAAATTGCAGCTAGAAATTAGCAAATATATTAAACATAACAATTTTTACATAGCATTTGATTTTATATTCATCACCAAACATAATGGAACATAAAAACCACAGTGTTTTTCATATGACACATCTCTCTTTATTACATACACAAATCAGAAAAGCCAAAAGACCATATTTTCTCTGATACTACAAAAATCGTACCCAAAATATGAATTCTTTGTAAAAAAAAATGTTTAGAAGACTCAGTTTTAGGAGAGGTTTTTTTTTTTTTTTTTTTCTTTTTTGCCATAGGGTACGTGAGCTCGCCAGACAGAGAAAGAGAGACAGAAAGCGAGAAATCACCCCTTGGGGGGATGGCCACGCTGCAGTCCCTTCTCCTCCATTCTCCTCTCGGGATCTTGGGCACGCACGCACACGCGCCTGGCATGAGTTTTAAGCCACCGGGTCCAGGACTCGAACTGCGGTCGACTACATGGGAGTCCAGCATCATAGCCATTACGCTAACTGCTGGTCCCTAAAAGACTCAGTTTTAAAAGACTGGAACTTTAATAAACTTGTACCTGAGTCAAGAGGAAGCCTTTATCTTAAAACATACTATAAGGAAGCTTTTCTCATTGAGAAGCATGATCGAGGGATCTTGATAAAGTCACACATCACAGAAATGGTTATCCTCCATGTGGCCTGGAGCAAAGGAGGAAAACCAAAGAGACGCCCTGCCTGAAGTTCTCTTGCACCATCAAGTTTGCCATCTGCAGTTCTGAAGCGGACAATGAAGGGTCCAGCCACGGCACCATTTTCCCTACACAGACAACTTGATTATCAATCTCAGTGCAGCTGTTTCCTGGTTTCCATTTGTCCTATACATGTAGACGTCCTCAAAGACAGATTTCTGTTTTGCTTTCAACTTTTAGAAAGTTGCTGAAAACACTAATATTTTTAAAATGATAGTAAATATATTTCTCAGACAGTTCTTATGGACCAGTGCAAAGTGTATTTGCAGTGCTCCAAAAAAAAAAAAAAAAAAAAAAAAAAAATGATGATGATGATGAAGAAGAAGAAGAACGAAAAAGAAAAAGAAAAAAAGGGAACAAGGGAACAGCAGTTGGCGAAATGCTATGTCACTGGACTCCCATGTAGTCAACCACAGTTCAAGTCCCAGATCTGGTGGCTTAAACTCACACCAAGCGCATGTGCATGCGTGCTCAAGACCCCAAGAGGAGAATGGAGGAGAAGGGACTGTAGCGTGGCTATCACCCCAAGGGGTGATTTCTTGCTTTCTGTCTCTCTGTCCTTCTGGTGAGTGCATGTGCCCTATAGCAAAAACCTCTCCCACAAAAAAAAAAAAAAAAAAAAAAAAAAAAAAAAAAAAAAAAACACAGAAAGAAAGTGTATTTGCAGTACTTAATGATGTATCTAATTGTACTGTTTTGGACAGAAAAACTATAGTGGGTTATTTTCCCTTTCATTTGACATATATTGACATCTACAATTCTATTAAGAAACTTACAGAAGCCCTAGTGGGTGGGCTTCAAAGAGGCCAATGGGAAACTGAAACTAATCCGGCTCTGGGAAAAAGTGATGAGAAAAGGCTGATCGTGATAATCAAGAGGGCAGTTAACTTATATTTGATTTTTCTCTTTTCAGAAAGGTAGAAGGATTGCAATTCTCCATCCTACGGAGCTTATTTCTTTGGCCATGGGATACAATCATTTGCTTTATGATCTGGTTATTGCTTCACCACATTTTTTTTTAATCTTGCCATGTTTGCTCACCAAAGAAAGAGACACAGAGAGAGAGAGAAGGAGAAAGGGAAACATAGAAAGCACCTCCTCTCCGGACCAGTAGTTGGCATAATGGCTGTATTGCTGGACACCCATGTAGTCAATTGGTATGAGGACTATGCTAACTTTCCATTGTTAGAGAAAGAACTAGCAACTAGAACTCTGCAGATAATCAGAAATGTTGTAGAACTCTTTTATAAGGTCCTCTAAAACTCAGGTGATACTTAAAATAGAAATAGAGATACACAAATGTTTTCACTTATGTACCATCATTGGCAGCACCCATGATGAAAACCTTGCCCGGATGACCTCATTGCTCTAAGAGCAAAGGAAATGATTCATCAATAATCCTTTGAAAGATCCAGAATTCCTTGATACATATCGACCATCAGGTAATAAAGAGACCTACTAGAGTTCTGATTCCATTTCTGTATCTCTTTATCTCATTTTTTAAGAATTATTTATTCAGTTTTTAAATTTATTCATTCATTTATTTCCATTTTACCAGAGAGAGACACAGAAGGAGGTGGAGGGGAAAGGGAGAAAGCAAGTCAACAGGTCTGGAATGCGAACCGTGGTTGACCATGTGGGAGTGTCTAGCACATTAACCACCAAGCCACCTGCTGGCCCACTGTATCTCTTTTTTTTTTTTTTTTTTTTTTTTTGAGAGGTTTTTGCTTTAGGGCGCGTGCGCTCACCAGACAGACAGAGAGAGACAGAGAGATAGAAAGCGAGAAATCACCCCCCCAGAGGGAATGGCCACACCGCAATCCCTTCTCCTCCATTCTCCTCTCAGGATCTTGGGCACACACGCACACGTGCCCGGCGTGAGTTTAAGCCACCGGGTCCGGGACTCGAACCGCGGTCAGCTATGTGGGAGTCCAGTGACATAGCCATTACACTAACTGCTGGTCCCCCTCTGTATCTCTTTTTAAGTCTAGGCTTAGCTCTTAGCTTTTGTTATCATCAGACAAAAAAATCAGAGCCATTAGGAAATTAAAGATGATGTTTGCTTTCAAAATCTGCATGCACATTAGAATTACTTTGGAGCAGATTTATTTTTTACTTTGTATTTTAATTACACAATTAGAGATGTTTATCAGGAAGTAAAATTAACTTTTTCATAAAAGCTATTTATGAAATACATGATTTATAAAGATTATTTCATATTCTGACTTTTCTGAAGATCAATTTTCAAGAAAGTATATCGACATATGTAAATATATCATACCAATAAATATACATGTATATCAGATGATATATCTATATGCACACATTTTATCAGTATATGTAAAAGGTTTTATATATCCTTTCATGTGGTTCATTATGCTTTCATTTGATTCTCAAAGAAGTGGTTACTCATATAACATTTTTTTTTTTTTTTATTTTGCCAGAGGTGCCATGTGTGTATGCAAGAGAAAGAGAGAGAGACAGGGAAAGAGAGAAAGCATCCTCCATGGTGTTGCAATCCCTTCTCCATCTCTCCCTCCTTCCTTATTTTGGGCACACATCCATATGTGTCCAGTATGTTTCTCAATACCACCGGATTAGCATTCAGACTAAGCAGTGGGTCGTGTGGGATCCAGCCCCTTAACTATCACCCACAGGTTAGCTTACCTATAACAATTTAAGAAGCACTTTTCTAGACCAGGGGTCAGCAAACTATGTTCCTTGGGCCATGTGTGGCCTTCTACATGATTTTGTAAACAAAGATTTATTGGAACATAATTATATCCATGGCTGTTACAAAGGCAAAGTTGGCTAGTTAATACAGACTTTATAGCCTGCACAGCCTGAAATATTACCTATCTGGCCCTTTAGAGACAAAATGTTTCAAGCCCTGCTGTGGTTTGTGCTGTCTAGTAACCTGGCACTCCAGGTTGTGAACTGAGATTGAGGGAGTTAAGTCTACAGAAACCACAATTCAGTTAGAGCCCTTGACTCAAGACGAAAAATCCTCACTTCTTTTGTTTCTGCAGGAACAGCTATAAGGTAGAGATCACTAGGACTGTAAAATCCCATTGTCCAAGTGCCAATACAGGCTCCCACTCACTATGAATATACATGTATGAAGTTAGACAAGTCACCGAACCTTACTCTGCCTGTTTTCTCATCAGCAAAATGCAGAAAATCATACTTACCCTGTAGAGTTGTTCTAGGGAATATTTTTTTTAAATGATAGCCAAAATAGCTATCTAACTTATATAATTATATATAAAAGAACATATATTAAGTATAACATAATATTAATAAAATAATAATCAGTGCACTTAGAACAGTGCCTTGCACAAAATAACAAGAAGTATTAGTGACTGTGTTTAAAAGTTATTATCAGTTAGGGAAGAGCAGGCCTTTTTTGGCTTTTGCCACCTGTGTTTGCTTTGCACATGGCCATAAAGCTGCCCTGTCCTTTGTCACACCTCCTGCCTACAGTTTTGTGGTGGTGGGTGGGTGAACTTAGTTCGAACTTGGTCACTTGTAATGGTCAAGGTTCATCTGTGTTGTAGTATATGTCAGAATTTCCTTGTTCTTAAGGCTGCGTATATATCAGAATTTCCTTGTTCTTAATACTCTACCGTGCATGTGTTTCACATTTTGTTTGCCCACTCATCTGACGATGGATACTAGAACTGCTCCTACCTTTCAACTACTGTGAAAAATGCCATTATGAACATGGGAGTGCAATTATCTGCTCAAGGTCTTGCTTTCTTTTGTATATATACCCAGAAGTGGAGATAATGTGTTATATGGTAATTCTAAATTCAAATTCTTGAGGAGAATTTAGTCTTTTGACCAAATTTAATATTATTATGAAAATATCATATTAAAAGATCTCAAACATTCTGCTGGGATATCATCTCAATATATAAGAAAATAACTATCTCTAAGGGCTATAGCCATTTTATAAATTAGTCAGAAGTGCTTGTTTGGGGAGCTTCAGGGTTAAGATGGTAAATAAGTTTGCCAGTTTTGCCCTTCCTGAACGTGTACTAATGTATAAAATTCTTTAATATATAGTGCATACCAGAACAACCGCAATAACAGAGGCATAACTCAATGCATAATTCCCAAAAGGAGATAAACTGAAGATTATGGAACAGAGAGAAACCTTTCAGCACCTGGGGACTCCAAACTACTGTCCCAAGCCCTACGCCTTACTGTGAGTTAGTAAGAGTCTGAGACTTGTCAATAGTTTCCCCAAATGGGAGAGATGCAAACTGCATGGTTATCATTTTCCTTTGTGTGACTGGCGAGCACTGAAGAACTCACAGGGAACTAGTGAAAACAGACAAATTAAACCAGACCTCACTGTGTCAGACAAAACCACGGGTGCAGAGGCACATGCTGAGCTCTAGGATTCATCCCAAAGCCCGGGGTAGTTAGAAGGAACCTTGAGACAGGTTATTAAGGAGATCAAGAGGCAAAACCCAAGCCCAGGTATTACAAAAAGGCTGTAAATGGTGGTGGGCTAGCAGCTGACTCGCCAGCTGTCTTTCTTCCCGGCTCCATGTTCAGTGGTGTCAAAGCAGTAGCTTGAAATGGGTGAGGGTGGAAATGTGCAATCATCAGCAAATTGGCAAGTTTTACAAGTTAAGCATTTTTTTTTCTTTTTTCTTTTTGGAAAGGTTTATGCTATAGGGTGTGTGTGCTTGCCAGAAAGAGAGAGACAGAGAGACAGAAAGTGAGAAATCACCCCCCAGGGGAGATGGCCATGCCGCAATCCCTTCTCCTCCATTTTCCTCTCGGGATCTTGGGCACGCACACACACGCGCCCAGCGTAAGTTTAAGCCACCAGGTCCAGGACTCAAACCGTGGCTGACTACATGGAAGTCCAGCTACATAGCTATTATGCTAACTGCTGGTCCCAAGGATTTTTTTTTTTTCTTTTTGGAGTGAGGAGGGTATGGCCTAGAGGGAAGAACCAGTTTCCCCAATATCCCATGACACCACTTCGGGCAAGCTCTCCTGTGTGCATCATTAACACCACCACAGAGGCAAGCTCCCACTAGATACTTGACAAGGCACAGAAATAAATTATTTTCTAGAGCTTTCCGAAAGCATCTCAGCCTATCACACCTTGATTTTAGCCACTGACACTGATTTTGGACTTCTGAGCTCCAGAACACCGATACAGTAAGTTCATGTTGTTTCAAGCCATTCACTGTATGGCAATGTGTTATAGAAGCAGTAAGAAACTTATACAAGCTTCCCACATTTAATAATTGAAAGATTCTTACCGTGTTCTGGCCATTACTTTTTGGGCTGCTAATTTTCCTCCATTGAATTTGCTGTTCTACCCAATTTTCTTCTTTAAAATTCTTATTTTATCACATATCATTCTGAAATCCACCATTCCTTTTTTGCAACAATGTACATAAGTAATAAGTAAGCAAATATAACTTATGAAGTCGTTTTTTATTTTTCCATCCCTACACTAAAGACTCACAGTAGTGCCTCCGGACAGATGAACAGATGTTCTAGGACTGGTAACTGCACAATCAAATAAGGCCTGAGGCCGCTGCACTCATTATTGCTTCCACTGTATCTGTGAAATACATGAAACGCTCTGAGAAGCTCTGTGAAAGAAAACTATTTCGTTTTGCTCAGCTTGGTTTTCCCCAAGTTTTGTGACTCCTGATTTAATTTTTTATGTAATATGCATTAAGATCCATGAACTACTGCTCTGAAGGCACAGCTCAGAAATGCTGATATAGCCACGAAGAAGCTGGGAGGAGGGGCAGAAGGTAGTGCAGGGGTAAAATGCAAGGCTCTGCAAGGCAATTCCACATGGAAGCGTTCCTAGTTCAAGTACAGAAATCTCCCTGCATACATTGGGCACACATGTCCCCATGACCTGGAGCTAGTTAAGGCTGGGAGTAGATTACAACATTAGGACCATGCTGAGGGTACGAACTCTCAGTCTCTCTTGTTCATGGAGGAAATATAAATAAATAAATAAACAAACAAACAAATAAAAACTTAAAAAGAAGCAGCAGCAGCTGGTCTGGATGCCTATGGAGCAGGGTTGATCCTGGGCCTCCCACTAAAGAGTTGTGTGGTCTTGGCAAGTTACTTAGCCTTCTGACCCTCCATTTCTATATATATAGTGAGAGATACTATGCTACTATGGACTGAATGTGTGTGTTTTCGCAAAAATTCCCATGGTGAAGCCTTAACCCTGATGCGATGATATTATGAGAAGGAGCGGCCTTTGGAAGGTGATTAGATAGTGAGGTCAACCCCTGATGGTGGGATGAGTGCGCTATAAGAAGACACACTGGAGGCCCCTCTGTTTCCACTGTGTGAGGACACAACCAGAAGGCAGCTATTTGCAAGCCAGGAAGAGAAGCTTCCCCAGGGGCCAAATCAGCCTGCACTTTGATCTTGGACTTGCCCACCTCCAGAACAGGGATAAATTTCTGTTGTGTAAGCCCCCATTGTGTGCCACTTTGTTACGGCTAGAGCACACACTAAGACGCCAACCTTGAAAGGGTTAAAATTCCCCGAACACCTTGAGGATTGGGAAGAGTTAACTGTGTCTCACTGGAGCCTTAGATAATGTAACTGAAAAAGCCCATTTAGTTACAAAAAGCTCCCAGGTGCTTCAGATAGTTTTTCTCCTCGCATTGCAGAGGGCTGATCTTGTATTTTCTAAGTTCTTGTCTTCAGACATAAAGACTGTAACATCCATCAACAGTTGACACCAAAATTAAGGACAGGCTGCAGCAAGCAGGTAAGACATCCAGAGATAACAAAACACCCCAAGGAACAACAGATATCTTGCCCCAGGATCACCCTAATTACCCAACCATAGCCCTGCCTTTCCTTAAGTTCCAGTGAAAGATCCTTGCCCTTACCCTCAGAGTCAGGGCAACTCTCCACATCTGACCCCTTTCCTTTCTTGGAAAGTCGATAAACCTTTCCTATCTGCTTTCTTTCCGAGGTTTTGAATTCTTTTATAACCTGAGACGAAAATCACCCTAACAAACCTTCCAGGTTTCCCCTTGGAGGCATTTAGTAAGAAGACAGACAATTGTGCATACAGCTTCGCATGCCTCAGATGTGGCTCTCGATTTCCATCCAGATGGAGCAACTAAGGAGGAAGTTGGTACATCACACCTGCAGCTTCACGCTCCCCCTGGGAGGACTCCAGTGGCCTATGGCCTTGGATGAATGGCAGCTTCCAAACCCCTGGACTTCAGGTAACCTACACTGCTGGACATTCTCCGTTAATTATCTAAACCTAACATGTCATAAGTGATACTCTTGTAATTAATGATTACAAAAATTATATTTCTTTTGACACAGCAAACTATTAGGGAAAAAAAAATAGTACTGGGACTACCCTGGGTTAAGAGGACACAGAAAGAGGTCATGGACTCCCAGTCTTGTCTGTTTGTTTACAGAAAAGTTTTAGACATTTTTGTGCCATGGACTTCTTTGGTGAATTGGAGAAGGCTATGGATCTATATCAGGATAAAGTGTGTACATGAATAAAATATAATGCATAACTTGCAAAGGAAATCAATTATAGACATGCAGTTATAAGATTTAAAAATATAATTTGTGATATAGTATCATATATTTTTCCTTATTTTTAAAGAATTATTTTATTTTAACTTTATTTATTTATTTATTTATTTACTTACTTACTTAAATTTGACCAGAGGAGGACAGAGAGAGAGAGAAAGTGAGAAGGTAAGCCACCAGGTCTGGGACTTGAACCGCTGTCGGCCATGTGGGAGTCCAGTGCCCTTAACCACCACGCCACCTGGTGGCCTCCATATATTTTTCTTTATTAATGCAGTTAGTTAAATGTATGGCCACTGATCCAGGAACTACCATAGTTTTGAAGTAGTGACAGGTGTAAAGCACATTTAGAGATTCTATAACTTAAAGTCAAATGAAAATACCTATGATTTGTAGTAGTAAGAAAACCACAGTTTTTTCTAATACTAGATTATTGATTGCCTATAGTCATAGTAGAAGAAAAGACTAAATTGTTGTAGGGCAAAAGTAAAAATAAGTATGGGGAACCAGCAGTTAGCGTAATGGCTATGTCGCTGGACTCCCACGTAGTCGACCGCGGTTCGCGTCTCGGACCCGGTGGCTTACAACTCACGCCGGGCGCGTTGCGTGCGTGCCCAAGATCCCGAGAGGAGAATGGAGGAGAAGGGATTGCGGCGTGGCCATCCCCCCTGGGGGGTGATTTCCTGCTTTCTATCTCTCTGTCTCTCTCTGTCTGTCTGGCGAGCGCACGCGCCCTATAGCAAAAACCTCTCCAAAAAAAAAAAAAAAAAAAAAAAAAAAAGAAAGAAAAAAAAAAAAATAAGTATGATTTTTTTCCTACAGTCACATTTGCAACCCCATTGAATTTTATCCAGTGCCCCTAGGTTAAGAGCTTCTAGCTGAAACTTTAGCTATCCTGTTAAAACAAGCTAGGATAGGACAATTGAGTGGAATTAAAAGAGGAAAACCTTCAAAGGAAGAGAGAATGAGAATGAGAAATTGAGCTCCAGAGTAGACCGTCTCTAGCAACGTGAATGAAAGTGTAGTGTACATGCTGGCCGGAAGAGTGAGGAAAGAAAAGACAGGAGAGACTAGAAACAAGAAAGAGCTTTATTTCAGAGGCACTGCAGGTGGGGTTAGTTACCGTGGCGGGCCTGGGACCTCGGGAGTGACCACTTTTACAGATGATTCTTTGTCTGCAAGGATCCCTGAAACTGGATACTAACAAGAATGTGGGAAACCCGGCCCTTTTACCAAGGTGCATGCCCAAAGCCTGCAGCAGGGCAGACTGGGACCAAAAAAAACAAAAAACAAAAAAAAAAAAAAAAAAAAAAATTAGAGAAGATTTCCATAATTCTCTCTGTGTTTCAACAAGAACCAAACCTGCTTATGGATGGATGGTGGCTGATACATCTCAAGATATTTTATAAACAAATTGCTATTTGTTCCTATTCATTGATGTGAAAGTTGAGCAATAGGGCCAAGGGATTGAGGTCTGCCACTACAAAGGGAATATTTTTGTAAAAATGAATTGAATGATATCCAGTGCTTCCACCTCTATCTGTAATTTATGGAAGACACAATGTCTTCGTTAGGAAGCATCTTAGAGATTCTGAAATTCCTCTTTGAAAATCAAGATGATGGTTTCAGTATCATGGTTTCTATTCCATAGTATTGTGTTCTTTCCAATGGATACACTAACACTTTGCTAATTACTCTTTCAGGAAATTGTTGTTGCATAGACATATTCAGAGTAAGGTGTTCAAATCAATTAGTTTTATTCTGAGAGTAGTTAATTATCTTTAACACAAAAAAGATAAAAATATATTTTATGTCATAGAATACATGAGGATACTTCAAAAGGTTTATGTAAGAACAGAATTAAAGTATGGCTTTTTTGTTGATGCAAAAAAATGTCCAAGATCCATGCACAGATTTTTCATAATATGCATTTTCCATGAACTTCTTGAAAACTCTTGTGTACGCCTCACTCTTTCAGATGACTTTGAAGTAGTGCTTCTGCCACCCAGATAAAATCAACAGAAATCCATCACTAGTATGAGAAAGTAATTTAAGTACCTTGATTTAAAATCAATTCAAATTTAGCAATTGTTTTATTTTTAAGTATTTTTAAAAATAAATCTGGAGTATTTATTTCTAAGAGAAGATATTCTCTCTTCCTAGTTAAGCCTACAATTCATATATGAGTAACATGGTAAATAAAAACTTGCTCATTATTTTTAGAATGTGTGTCTCATCTTCAGCCAGGCTTAGTCTGAAAACAAGCTTTTATGGATAGCATTCAGGATGGTGAACTAAGTATATGTGGCCATGGAAACAACTGGAAAATTCCACTCTCTGCCTTCCTCCTCTAATCCTGGTGATCGGTTCATACCCTGAACTCTCTAAGTGGAGTAGCTGATAAGCACCAAAAACTATAGCACTGGTCTCAATTACTAAGCCAAGCTCCACACCACCATAAAAATAGGTTGTCTTAAAAGAAACATGCAACATAAGAAAATAATTCAAAAATTATCTTCTGTATGAGAGTGATTGGAAGTACCTTGGGTTCTTTTAAAATTGGTGTGGGGACCAGCAAGTGGCATAGTGGTTAAGGCACTGGACTCCCATATGGTCTACCATGGTTCGAGTCCAAATCCAGCAGCTTGAAACTCATGCTGGGCACGTGTGCGTGTGTGCCCAAAATTCCAGGAGGAGAATGGAAGAGAAGACTGGCGTGACCATCCCACTTGAGAGGTAGTTTCTCACTTTCTCTCTCACTGTCTCTCTGTCTCTCCAACAAGCCTATGTGCCCTGTGTCAAAAAAATAAAAATAAAAATAAAACCTATGGGGGGGATGAGTATGAAACAGTTGTGCAAAATGTGTCTGATATACTCATGAGAGGTCATTGCATGGTGTGACCAACTGCACTGGTATGCTAATGGCTCAGCGCAGTCAGTTGTCTAGGTGATACAAAGTCACAGGGACAGGAGGAATCCTGTGGCTAGAGGTGATATTCTTGAGAAGTCCCATTGTATCCCTGAATCTGAAAGGCTTAAATGACTTTGCTAGGTAATCCCATTTTTGTAAATGCTTCTGTTATCTATGCTTCTGTGATTTTCTTTTCCAGATTTAATCTTTTTAAAGCAGTTTTAGGTCTACAACAAGACTGAGTGGAAGGTATAGAGAGTTCTTAAATACTTCCTACCCCAACACATACACAGCCTCTTTGATCAACAGCATCCCTAACCAGAGTGGTACATGTATTACAACTGATGGACCTACATACGATTGTTTATTTTACAACCTACAACAATTGCTGACATACAATTGTTGCCCAAAGTTCATAGTTTACAGTAGGCTTCACTCTTGGTGAACTGCATGGATTTAAAGAAATTGGCCTAACTTTTTACACAGCATAATAAAGCCACAGTTTCCTTTGAGAATCAATTTGGCAAGTGCCCTACTGACACCCTACTGAAAGCATCTGCCTCGCGTGGGAGTGACACACTAGGGTTTATTCATTTCGTTCATCAATCATGTATTTAATACTTATCAAGAGCCTGCTGTGTGCTGCTCACTGAGCCCAAAAGAAAATGTGCAAGGAAACTAATATAATGTTCTGTCTTCAGTGACTCACCGACCAGTGAGAGGAACCCAATAACCAACTGAGACATCTTACAGATGTTCAGGATGATCAGTGCTGTGTATGATGATGTGCTATAAAACACTGAAAAGGGAGAAGATATCTAAGTGGCCTTACTCCCTCCAACGCAGACAGGGCCATTCAAAAATAAAAGTGTTCAAATCAACATGTCATCTAGTATTTGTTGAAGGCTTACTCTGTGGAAAGCACTATATGTGGCCTGGGCTGGTTTCATGAGTTTTATATTCTTACTCTACTCTGACCCCAACTCGCAGTGTGATATCTCTAAAACACTACTCGAAATCAGACAATGTGATCCTTTCGGTTCTTTATCCTTCTGATTCTAGCACATCACTTTAAAGATGTGATTTCTATCATTGAATATCTGTAGCACCTGCTGTCAGGGAGGCGCTGTTGTCCCTCACACCTTGCAGTACCTGCATATTTTTGCCTGAGCCCTTCCAGGACCTTAGAAAGTTTCTATGCATATGCATGAGTAGCCAGTTAGAAAAGATGAAGAATTAACTCTTCCAAGAAACATCCCTCAGTGAGTGACTCTTGAGATTTGGTGTGCAAATACATCAGCTCTCTTGTCCTCTGGGTGTCGTAATTCCGAAGCATGTGCTTTATGCCATTTCCCAGAGCATTCCTGGAGAATTACACTCCACACTCCCACCCTGGAAGCTGGCTTAACTATGCCTACTTCACTGCCGTAATGTCCCTTCCTTGTATCACCTCCCTACCTTACCTGAACCTCCTGACACTCGAAAAGTGGGCAGGGCCTACTTTCAGAGAACCCAAAGTAGGTCACTCCATTAGGATTTCTGGTTTCCGGTTCCACATGTAAGGAGTTCAGAAGTCACTGCTCCTTCCAAACGAGTAAAAAGCTAAAAGACTGAAAACTCAGTAACTCTTCTTGGATCTATAAGAAAGGTGAGGACGCAGAGAAAACTGCTGCCCTCAAGCCTGAAGAGACAGTTGGATGAAAATAGGAGTGCAGTTTAGCAGATCAGACATTTGTGAGTGGAAACCACAGAAGAAACCAGTAGAAAAAAAAGTGAACTATAATTGACAAGTGGACGGATGCTCGGTGTGGACAAGACTGATAGTTAAGATAATTGTAGGTGCACCCATCACAGGGGGACTTCCCACATTGGCGAGTCTTATCTCCAGGAATTTGACCAGGTTCTTACAATAAACATCCCTAATGTCTCTGGCAAGGGGAGGAGAAGAGAAGCCATTATGAAATATGCCAGACGTGTTTGTTTGTTTTGCTGTAGAGCGTGTGTGCTTACCAGAGGGAGAGTAAGAAAACGAAAGCTCCCCTCCACATACACCAGGGAGTGACAATGTCACAATCCCTTCTCCGCTTTTCTCCTCTCAGGATTTTGAGCATACATGCACACATGCATGGTGTGTTTCTCAAGCCATCATGTAGAAGACTCAAACCTTGCAGTCAGCCAGGAGGGATCTGGTTGCCTCAACCACCACACCACCAACTGGCCCCACTCTATTTTTTTTTTTTTTTTGGAGAAGTTTTTTTTTTTTTTTCACTATAGGGCACGTGCGCTCGCCAGACAGACAGAGAGAGACAGAGAGATAGAAAGCGAGAAATCACCCCCCAGAGGGGATGGCCACGCCGCAATCCCTTCTCCTCCATTCTCCTCTCGGGATCTTGGGCACGCACGCACACGCGCCTGGCGTGGGTTTTAAGCCACCGGGTCCGGGACACGAACCACGGTCGACTACGTGGGAGTCCAGCGACATAGCCATTACGCTAACTGCTGGTTCCCCCCACTCTATTTTTTTTAATCCAGGCTACCCTCGTGAAAATCTAGTTGATCAAAGTTTAACCTTTCAGGTGTTTTATCAGAGCCTGGCTGACCCTGGAAAAAGAGAAGTACCTAAACTAGCCATGTCTGGCCTTCCGTGTGGGACAAGGGAAATATCCAACCCTAGCCCATTCCTCCACTCTGTCCTATATGAGGCAGGGGTGAAAACTGAAAAGTTGTGAAGTTCACAGCAAGAAGCATAGCTTCATAAAGGACTGAGCCCTAGCCGTGGGACACAGAGCACTTCCCTTCCTCTACTTTACCACCCCATTAATTAATTAATATTTTAGGGGTTTTTGTCAGAGAACACATGCACTCCTCAGGAAAGACAGAGACAGAGAGAGGGAAAGTGACAACTCTCCCCGAGGGGATGTCCACACCATTTTCCCCATTCTCCTCCTGGGATCTTGGGACATGGACACACATGCGTCCAGCATGATTTTCAAGCCACCGAGTTTGGGCCTCAAACTGTGGTCAGCCATGTGGGAGTCCAGCAACATAACCACTATGCCATCTGCTGACTCACCACCAGACCTCTTGAAGGCCTATTCCGAGCATTTCTTTTATGTGGTACATCATGAGCAACTGTAAGGAAAAGTAAAAAGGCATACTAGAAAGCAAAAATCACAATTTGAAGAGATGGAGCAAGCATCAGAATCAGACACAACAGGAATATTGGAATATTCATACCAGGAATTTAAAACCACTATGATTAGTATGCTAAGGGATTTTTAAAAATAATTTTTTTATTTAATTTTATTAGTATTATATTAATTTCCAGTTTGATCAGAGACAGACACAGAGAGAGAGAGAGAGGAAAAGTGAGAAATCCAAGCCACCAGGTCCAGCACTTGAACTGTGGTCCGCCATGTGAGAGTCCAACGTCTTTAACCACCACCCCCACCTGCCGCCTCCGTTATGCCAAGGTCTTTAATAGATGAGCAGACAGATACCAGAACAGATGGACAATGTAATCAGAGAGATGGCAATCCTAATAAAGAACAAAACTAAACAAATAAACAGAAAAATGCCCCCAAAAATCAGACTATCTAAAGAATAAGGGGAAACTACAAAAGGTAGAAATATGAGTAATGGAAACAGCAGAAGAAAGCAAGAAAAGAACAGAAAAAATATTTGAAACCAAAATAACTGAGAATTGTCACAGTGTAATACCAGACACCAAAACAAAGATCCAGAAAACTCAGAGAACACCAAGCAAGATAAATGCCAGAAACAAATAAACAAAAAACACCAAAGTATATACATTTTCAGACTATAGAAAATTAAAGAAAAAAAAATCTTGAAATAAGCTATGAGTGGGTGTGGGGCAGCTCACCTGTAGAGTAAACAAGAGTTACATTCACTGTGTCCTTGGCTATATGGCAAGCAAAAAGAGAGTGAAGTGATACATTTCAAAGGTTGAGAGAAGAAAGCAACCCATCTAGAATTCTACACCTGGCAAAATTATACTTCAACAGTGAAAGAGAAATAAAAACTTCCACACATAAACAAAAACTGAAGGAATTATTTGATAATAGACCTGTCTTTCAAGAAATGCTGGGATCGGGACCAGCAGTTGATATAATGACTATGTTGCTGGACTCCCACGTAGTCAACCACAGTTCAAGTCCTGGACCCGGGCACGTGTGCGTGTGTGCCCAAGATCCCAAGAGGAAATGGAGGAGAAGGGATTGAGACGTGAGCATCCCTCCTGGGGGGTGATTTCTCGCTTTCTGTCTTTCTGTCTTTCACTGTCTTTCTGGTGAGCATGTGCACCTTATAGCAAAAAAACCTCTAAAAAAAAAAAAAAAAAGAAAAGAAAAGAAAAAGAAAAAGAAATGCTGGGACCAGCAGATGGAGTAGCAGTTATGTCACTGGATTCCCACGTGGACAACGGTTTGAGTCCTGGACCTGGTGGCTTCTAACACGCTGGGTGAGTGTGGGTGCGTGCGGGTGCATGTCCAAGATCCCGGGAGGAGAATGGAGGAGAAGGGATTGTGATGTGGCCATCCCCCACAGGGGGTAATTTGTCACTTTCTATTTCTCTGTCCCTCTCCATCTCTCTAGAGAGCCCATGAGCCTAAAGCAAAAAAAACCCTCAAAAAAAAAAAAAAAAAAAAAAGAGATAAAGAAATGTTAAAAGAAGCTATTTCAAGAGAAAGAAAATAATATAGGTCACATACTCTTATCCATATAAAGAACATCAAGGAAGAAATAAGTGAAAGTGAAACCAAAAATAAATAAATAAATAAAACATCTTTTATTATTAATTGATCTATCAGATAACAGCTCTTATTTTCAAAATCACACAACAATGTATTTGAATATATGTTTTTTTACATAAGATATATGTGTCCTGCTTATATATATCATAAATTAATGAGAAAAATAACATAAGAAACAGGAAGGAGGAATTAGGATTATTTTGTAATCATAAGGCATTCATATTATCCAAAACACAATATAATGTTATTTGAAAGTGGACTTCAATTAGTTGTAAAAGCATATTGTGAATTAATTCTAATATAACCAATAAAAGAAGTAGGATATGAAGTGTAACTAACATGAGATGGAATATAAGAAAATAGAATCATGTAAAATGCTTTCTTAAAACCATAAGAGGGGCTGACAGGTGGCGTAGTGGTTGGGATGCTGGACTCCCACGTGGCTGACCATGGTTTGAGTCCTGGACCTGGCAGCTTCTTTCTCACTCCCCCCCTTTCTGTGCCACTCTCTGTTCAAATTAAAATAAATAAATAAATAAATAGCAATGATGAATAAAATTAAATAAAATCTTTTAAAAAATAAAATTAAACCATAAGAAACAAAATTAATAGAAAACAAAAGACATTAAGGGCAACAAATAGAAAACAGTAACAATTATGACAGAGATTAATCCAAGTATATCAGTAAACACTTTAAATATCAAAGATTTTATTGAATCAATTAAAAAACAGAGATTGTCAGAATGCATCAAGAAAAGGATCAAATTGGTGCCGGCAGGTGGCATGGTAGTTAAGGTACTGGACTCCCACATGGCTGCCCATTGTTCAAGTCCTGGACCTGGAAGGTTGCTTTCTCAACTTTCCCTTTCTCCCACTCTCTCTCTCTGGTCAAATAAAAAGTAATAACAAATAAAATTAAATACACAATACAAAAGGACCAAATTTTATGTTGTCTACAAGAAATGCACCTTAACTATAATGACAATTGGTTAAAGTAATTGGATAAGAAAAAATATAGCATGCTAACACTAATTGAAAAAAAGCAAGACTTTCTATATATTTGTGTGTATTGGCATGAATATGTAGTATTTCCCAATTTGTTTCCTCAAGCAACCATTTTCATAGTTATTCTCAAGGAATAACTATGGGAAGTTTTAGGCTAAAATGACGCTCACTTCTCATCCGTAGATTTTCCTCTTCTGTAGAATCTGAGCCACAGATCATAAAGGCTGTACTTCATCATTATGATAAATTGAAGAACAGTTATTGGCCAGCCCAGAGAGACCCACCTCTTGGTAACTCCCGTGTGTGCCGTAAACTCGTTCCAACAGTACCAGAGAACAAACAGTAGGAACTCTGAACGTCATTCACTATTTGCTTTGCTAATAATAGTTCCAGGATGTGCTGTTCTTCCAACAGGTTTGACAAACATTTCAATGCCCTGAAATTTTCATCACCCTCTGGCTCTGTGAGTATCTCAATTTCAAACTGGAAAGCTGTACAATGAGAGAGAGAGAGAGAGAGAGAGAGAGAGAGAGAGAGAGAGAGAGAGAAATTTTGTCCCTAATCTCTTTCAGAGTAATGGAGGAACTAAACAGAAAACTTCCAATGTAATATCTTACTTCCCTTCACGGCTTCGAAATAAGTTCTCCCATCTATAAAATTCTGAGTGGCCAGGGAGGAGTACTAAATTGCTAATGAGTAGAAAAATGTTGCCAACTTTTTTATTATTTAAGAACAAGAGGCAAAATACTGAAAAAATAAAAAGAGTTCAGTTTTCTAATCAAATATGTGAAATTGGGAATTAAGCTAAGGAGGTCAAGCCTTGGTCAATATATAACAAGGGAGTTTCACTGATCTAAGAAAGGAATAAGAGTGAGGAGTTACTCGTTTGACTCCTAATTAGTCAGTGCATGACAACATCAAATGAGTTAATCCATGACTCAGTTTCTCTGCAAATAAAATGCCACCCAATTTTCTAGCCCTTTTACCTAAAGAATCCCAAGGATAGGCACGGTCAGAGCTGGGACTAAGGTAAGACAATGAGATCTTTGAAATAACATTACAGGGAACACGAAGAATCTCAGTAAACAAGATAAATTGTCTAAAAATCAAAATTAGTGCAAACAAGATCTACAATGAACAAAATGTCAAAACTTTCCATTTAAAAAGGGTCAGTATTACTGATTTTTTTTTTTTCTTTTTACTTCAGATGCCACTATGGGTCAGTATGATGCTGTACTGAGCTGTAAACGTCAAATAAAATAAGCTCCACTATTTCATCCTACACAAGAAATGGATGTAAAAAATCTAATGCTGGGCTGGTCCCATAGACTAGTGGTGATGAAGCTGGATCCCACAGGGCCAACCCTGGTTTGAATCCCCGCCTTGGTTTCTTGAAAGCACAGATACATGTGTGTGCATGCTCTACATTCTGACAGGATGGAAAAATGGAGGAGAAGGGATGTGGCATGACAATGACCCCTTGTAAGAAACTTTCTCTCTCTTCTTCTCTGTCTCTGTCTCTGTCTGGAAAGTGCATGATCCTTCTGGCAATGAAAATGAAAGGGAAGGGCAAGGGAAAGGAGGGGGAAGGGAGGGAAAGGAAGGGCAAGTACAGTGCAGCAATTCTGCTGACTGGGGCCTCAGATAGGGAGGGGGAGAAGAGAGATGAAAAAGCTTGTATAATAAGTGGGGAAATTCCATTTCAGTACATTTGGTATATACAATTATAGTTATGTATATGTTGATATGTGTGTTTAGATAGATAGATGATAGACAGCTATCTCTATACCCATACCTATATCTGTATCTGTTAAAGCTGATAACCAATAATTTTGACTAATGCAGAGTCTTGAAAAGAGCTGTTGTAATAAATAGGTAAGTGTTTTATATGTGAAAGAGTATTTCTGAATTGTATGGGTCCAGGATTTGAACTGCAGTCAGCCATGTGGGAGTCATTGCCTTAACCATTATGCTATCTCTTGGTCCTGTTAGGATTCTGGGCACATAGGCATGTGTGCTCCATGTTTTTTTTTTTTTTTGGAGAGGTTTTTGCTATAGGGCACGTACGCTCTCCAGACAGACAGAGAGACATAGAGACAGAAAGCGAGAAATCACCCCCCAGAGGGGATGGCCATGCCGCAATCCCTTCTCCTCCATTCTCCTCTCGGAATCTTGGGCACGCACACACATGCGCCCGGCGTGAGTTTTAAGTCACCGGGTCCGTGACACTAACCGCGATCGACTACATGGGAGTCCAGCAACATAGCCATTATGCTAACTGCTGGTTCCTGCTCCATGTATTTTTCAAGCCATCATCAGGGTCTAGTTTCAAGCCATGGCTGGCCATATAGGATCTGATTCCCTTAACTACAAAGCCATGAAGTTGGTTCTTTTTATTTCTTAAAAAAACGAAGTATTCTTCTGCATGCAGGATAAATGTTCTTCATCAATTTATATTATAATTTGATGAGTTTTACATTTAATTCCTTATTCCATAAAGATTGATTATAAAACATGGGGCAAAGTAGGAATTTGCCTTCATTGTTTTACTGAAATGTTATCCTGTTTCTATCATATCCTATTAAATAATCCTCTCCTCACCTTTTTAAACACACCCCTTGCATACATATAATTACCCTATACTGATATTCCCCAGACTGTGGTATTAATTGGTATTCCTGTTTTTATTGCAGCAAAATACTGGTTGGGGAATTGAGCGTTTATGGACTGAATCTGATCATACAAATTAAAGAAGAACATAGTCACTGGATACCAACATAAATAAGCAAGAAAACAGGTAATAAAAGTAAAACTGATTACATTGCAGATGGGAGTTAACATTCGTGAAATATTTCTTTTAAAAGTTAATCTTGAAAAACAATGTTGGCCAGGTCTGTCTCACAGTGAGAGTTCATGGGGCAGCATTTATTAGACAGAAAACAGGATGATGGTGAACATTGAGAAAGACGATAAAGAGCTAGAGTGGCAAAACGAGACCACTTAGATCACGCTGGGAGTAAGAAAAACAGAGGACTACAGGTCATCGTAGTAAAGTTTGCTGCCGGAAGTCAGAAGCTGGATCAGCTTGGGCCAGCAGCCACCAGAAGCTGTTTGATCAGAATGATATGGAAAGGCGTGAAAAGGTTATGGAGGCACAGTCTGGGGACAGGCAGAGTTAGGAGGCTGCAAATCAGTAGGGAGCAGTGACATAACCACGTGGATTTTCATACAGGAAGTGATTAAAAAGGATCGCATAAAAGGCAGCAAATGCTAAGAGACGAGGAGTGGGGGAAGCAAGTTAAGCTGGCAACGAACTGTTACCTTCTAAAAAAAAAAAAAAAAAAAAAAAGAGGGCCAGCAGGTGGCATGGAGGATAAAATGACTGTATCCCACATGATGTACTGCACGGTTCAAGTCCCAGACCCAGTGGCTTTGAAAACACAGCAGGCACATATGCGTGCATGTCCAAGTGCCAAGAAGGAAGGGGAGAAGAAGGGATTGTGGTGTGGCCATCCCTACCAGGGGTGAGTTCTCATTTTCCCTCTTTCTCTATCTCTCTCTCTGGCAAGTACACACAGCCGAGGGCAAACAAACAGAAAGTAAATAAGTACATAAATGGAACCTGAAAGGCTGACTTCTTTGGTAGAAAATATACAAAACTTGAATACCATCCTCAGAAAGAGCTGGTCTACGTTAAGGTATAAGTGCCATTTATTAGTTACTTTACAGATACCACATAGTAGGAGAAATTAAGACACGACAGCAGTGACTTGTCCGACTACAGAATTGGGGTCAATGGTAATGCCAATATCTGCTTTTTCCAGACGCCGAAGGTCTTTGAGGCTTCCGGGTGCCTCACTTTCCCTCTCCTAATCCATTGTCCAAATACACCCGAGCAGGCTAGTTTCAGATGGTGCTAGCCCTGAAAACGCCACTGTCTTCCTTCTATGTGAGGTCTCAGTTTACTTTTCAGGTATTTTTTAAATAAATATTTTGAAATCTTTAGCCACAGCATAGCCCATAAACTGGCATTGTCTATAATGAAGACGATGCTCCAAAGAAAATGTAAGTTCGGGACAGCGAGGTGGCATGGGGAAGAGTGGCTAGATCCTATGTGGACAATTGCACAGTTGACGTCCCGGACCTGGTGGCTTGAGAAACACTCTGGACGTGTGTGTGTGTGCCCAAAATCCCTAGAGGAGAATGCGGGAGAACGAACTGTGGCATGGTCATCCCCCGAGGGTGATTTTTCACACACACACACACACACACACACACACACGATTAAGGAAGTAAGTATGCTGGGGAGTCGGTTCTAGCAAATAAGTGATGTTAAGCAGTCAATGCAGTCTTATCCTGAAAATTAACTCTGATTTAAATTTGACAACAAGTACCCCAAATGGCAAACAAATAGCTACAATGGAATGTATTTGGAGGGGTTGGAGGGATCTTCCACATCAGTAGGAGCTATTTCCTGAATGCTAACGCATGAAACAACCCAGCTCTTGTAAAAACAGAGCCAGCCTTCTTAAAAATAGATCATTCTTTTCCCATAGTTCCAAACACACCCTTAGCTATTTTCCTATTTGAAAGATAGTGTCCCTTTTGAAAATCCATTTGCAACCTCTTACTTATCCCAGACCTCAAATAATTGTAAATTTTTAAGACACCCCCCTTTTATATAACAAATCCCACTTCAGATCCTTAGAAGTTTATTTGTTTTTGATTTTTTCTAAATAAAAAATTATGATTGCTGTCATAAACGTGTTAAGACTTATCTGTGGTTGCCACCTCCTTATTCTAACAGTCTCCTCCCAGATAAGGAAGGTCATGAGTATTTGAACATGAAATGACACATTATTATTGGTGGATCAATCATTTGGTGACAGTTTCTGTTTTGGGAGCAGGGGTCACAGAACACCATGGCGATGTTGCAGAATTTTCACAGGGTGAGTCTTTCTGAATGGTAATCACCATGGGAGTGATTTGGGCTCTGAATCATGACACAGCACACCAGCTCTCCCAGCTCCTGACTGCTTGTCACAGCCATCGGCATCACCAGGGAGCTTGTCAGAAATGCAGGATGTGAACTTTAACAAAATCCCCAGGGGATCTGTGTGCACGTTCAGGTTTGAGAAGCACTGTGTGTAAAAATATGAGATTAGTACGAACTCTTCTAAAATATTTCTTTGTATGTAAACTAGAGCAGAAAATGTATTTTCTGGGACTTATGCTAAAAATATTTTATGTGATTTCTTTTTATTATTTTAAAATTTGCTACAGGGCATGGGTGCTTAGAGAAGAGAGAAAGAGAGAGAGAGAAAGTAAGCCACCAGATCTGGGACTCAGTTCACGGTCAGCCATGTGGGAGTCCAGTGTCTCAACCACCATCCCACCTACTGGCCCTGCTAAAAATCTTGAAGGTCATAGAAAAAAAAAGATTTCCTCTGAACATGAACATGTCAGTATTTGGGTATTTTCAGTATTGCTGAAAATATTAAAAAATGTATTGGTTGCTAATGTCTCCTTTGCACTTTAAAATTCTGAGAAAATTTGTCAGAATCAAAATGGAGTCATTTATGTCAACTTGTGTCAAACCGACTATACATGAGGGACAGCCATGGAGAGCGTGTTTCCTCATCTATTGTGCCTAATAACAAGGACTGTTATTTAGAGGAGTTTTCCAGACTCGTAATGTTGCACAAACACCACTGCAACCTGACCCAGGGCCTACTTCTGCAAAAAAAGAAAGAAAAAATAAAATCCACCTGTTCAAACTTGGACTAATGCCACCCTTATTATTGATCGTGGTGGCCAAGGATAATTATCCTAAAACAACTGGCAGAATCCTCTTTCCCCCTTTTTCCTCCTACTTGTGGTTTTTACCTTTAAAACTTGGTTGAGGATCACAAAATCTTGGTGCACATGTTTGGGACAAACTGAGTATGTCCAACCAGGCTGTATGCCAGACAGCCATCCTCTTCTTGGCCCAAATTTCTTTTGCTTTACATGCTTTGACTCAGTTTACCTTTTAGTTGACAATAACGACATGTTGGGAAAATCACAACAGCCGTGGAAACAAAGGGTATAAATCAACGCTGTCAATGATGGTTTTAATCATTGAGAGCAATTAGTTCTAACTACAATGCAAGTGAGCCGGACTAAGAAACAATGGCCAGTGAGCGCATGTACAGGCCTCTGAAAGAAAAGAGGGCAACCGCAGTACGTTTCCCCATGTTAGAGACTTGTTTTCTGAAGAGGTCATTTCAAATTCTCCCCCAAGAATTTCAGTGCCCCATTAGTAGATGGACATTGGCACTTATGACACCCAGCCATTGAGTTTAGCCCTGAGTTCGAGTGCATTGCAATGGTGCATGGTATTCTATGATGTCAAGTCACGTGGAGGTGGGGACAGAAACAGGAAGCAATCCACTTCAGAGACTGGAGTTCCCCATGCTTTTTTTTTTCCAGTTTGCCAGAGAGGTGTGCTCTCACCAGAGAGAGACAGAGAGGGGGAAGGGAAAAAAGTACAGTGCACTGGATTATGGTCATGCCACAATCCCTTCTCCTCTATCTCTCCATAATGTAGGGATTTGAGCACACACTATATGAGCCCAGCATGGTTTTTAAGCCTTGGGAGGCCAGGATTCTAATTGTGCAGTTGGCCATGTGGAATCTGGCTCCCTTAGCCACAGGCCATGGAACCAGTCCACCATAATTCAGCAATACCTATGTGCTGATTCAAAGTTTTCAGCCATAAGTGAACTAGCTCATAGCTAGAAAACCAGGTAATGGAAACAGAAGTAATCCTCCCTCATTAACATAGTGCAGCATGTGGCTAAGTGCCTTCCAGACACTAAATCTTAAAGCTACAGACTTGTGTACCTGCTTAATTTCAGTTTATATCCTGAACAGGGAATTGTAATGGTACCTTGGAGAACAGTGAAAGAATCCAAATAGAATTGATGGGTTCTGGGCAAGCCTATGGTGTGGTGGTGAAGGTGACTGGATCCCACATGGCTGACTGCGTGGTTTGAGTCCCAGACTCTGCCACTTGGAAAACATACCAGGTGTCATGAGGACATGTTCAAAAATCCTGAAAAGAGAAGAACTGGAGAAGAAGGGATTGCAGAGTGCCATCTCCCATTGAGGGGTGCTTTCTCTCTTTCTCTCTCCCTTCCTCTCTTTCCAGTGAATACACACACTCTTGGGCAACATTAAAAAAAAAAAAAAAAAAAAAAAAAAAAAAAGCAGCAGCAGCAGCTATGAGTCCTGTTAACTGGAAAACACCAGGTCAAAATCATCTTCCTTATTCAACATAGGGTAACCCGAAAACATATACAGAGGTAACATTTGAAAAGTAATGAAAGATACAGAGAAAAATCATTACTACTAAGGAATCAGAAAACAATTCTAGAAAGCATTCCTGCTTTCAAAAATATAGGTCTCAGTCATGGTGTTATTTGCAGCTAAGATGCTGTTCTCCACAGGCTGGGACCATATGGAAGACCTGGGTTTGATTCTTGGCCCGAACCAGAGGCCAGGCATGGTGGCATGAGCCTATAATCACAGTGGCTCTGGAAGGGTAAGGCAGAAGGATCATTACCTGGAGCCTGCCCTGGACAGGGGATAGGCTGTGGGGACTGGCAGCTGCTACTCCATGTGGAGTATACGAGATGCACACGCCCAGCAGCAATGTCAGTGGTAGTGATAATCTGGGTAATGGGTCAAGGGGGAGGGCCAGTGTCTCCACCTGTGCAAGGTTACGGTCATGATTAAGGTGAGTACATTCCTGGTTCAGCTTGCATAGAGCTGGGTTCGGAACAGGACATTAATGAAAATGAGCACAAAGGAATTTGGGGAGATGATGAGAAACCAGAACCATTGAATTGTATATTTATGTAAATTGTATGTGAAATCTACACACCAATAAAACTGTTTTTAAAATTTACATATAAAGCTGGCCCCATGGCCTAGTGGTTAAAGAAACCAGACCCCACTTGACTAATCACAGTCTGAATCCCAGTCCCAGGAGCTTGGGGCTGGCACATGTGGGTGTGGTCCCAAAATTCCCATTGGAAGGAGATTTCTCACTTTCCCTCTCACCATCTCTCTCTCTCTGTCTCTCTGGTGAGTACATGCACCATATGCCAGGCACATATGGGTTTGTGCCCAAAATTCCAACAGAAAGGAGAGATAGAGGAGAAGAGATTGCCTAGTGACTACACCCCATCAGAAGGTGTTTTCTCCTCCCCCCCATCTCTCCATTGCGAGCTCTCGCTCTCTCTCTCTCTCTCTCTCTCGTGAATGCAAGCATCCTCTGACAATTAAAAAATTTTAAAAAACTACATACAGTGAGGGCCACCAGGTGGCATAGTGGTTAAGGTGCTGGATTTCCACACAGTTGACCACAGTTTGAGTCTAGACCTAGTGAGTTGATAGTTACGCCAGTGTGTGTACATGCACACCCAGAATCCTGAGAGGACAATGGAGATGAAGGGATTTCAGTGTGACCATCTCCCTCTAGGGGGTGATTTCTCACTTTCCTTCTCTGTCTCTGTCTCTCTCTGGTGAGCACACATGCCCTCTAGCAAAAACTTAAAACAAACGAACCGACCAAAACTACATACAAAAAGAAAAACTCTGTAAGATGAAACAAAGTCAAAGAGCACAGCTCTAATGAGTTCATCATGTCACTAGTAAAAATCTATCTACCACTGCTTAGTCTTAAATGTATCTTGGCAATAGTTTTCTTCTCATGATGATATTTTATAAGCCCTATGATCTTGCTCATGCAAGAAAAGAAAGCCAAACAGATTATTTGCAAAGCAAAAACTATCACATTGAACCCAAGCTTCCCCCATGCAAAAGTAAATGTCACACTAATAAAAGGAAGAGCTTTATAACAGAAATTTAACAGAACAAAAGGAGCGCTCAAAATGCTATGCCAAGGTACGATACAGCTCTTGTCAAAGCAATAGAAATATAAGCGAGTATGTTTATTTGAGGTACATGTGATGTTAGTTTACAGTTCTAGTCAACTCCTCTGAATAGCGAATTACATGCATTTCAAATGGAGTTGGATTTATAAACAATACTTTTCACGATATGTCAAATATTGCAGAAGCTGAAGTCTCAAGGTCATCATCCGTAGTGACAGGCAAGTAGTGTCAACAATTTGGGGTTTGAGTGCTGCTTGTGAGAACGAGTTTCTGCAGCAGACAAACTAAGCTGTGGTGAAGGTTGTGGCAAACTGGAGATATTTCAGCAGACGGACACTTTCCAAGAACATGAATTGGTGTTGCTAAGTCTTTTGATTTCTCAAGGTAAGTCATTTGTCTGGATTTTTTTTTTTTTTTTTAATTTGACAAAGGGCACATGTGCATGCCGGTATAGGAGAGGTGTGGACCGTGGAGAAGCAATTCCGTGGGGTATGGACATACTGCGCAATCCCTTCTCCTCCATTTCTTCCTCTTTCAGGATTCTGGGCACGTGCATGTGCACGCACACACCCACATACACTTGCCATGTTTTTCGAGCCTTCGAGTCTAGGACTTGAATTGTGTAGTCAGCTATGTGGGGGTCTTTTTTTTTTTTTAAATCTGCATTTTGCTCATTTGAAAATAAATGCTTTTGTCAAGAAATCAGTGGCTTTCATGCTGTTCTTCATTTCATTTTGTTTTGTTTTGTTTTAGGTTTTTGCCATAGGGAGCATCTGCTCACAAGAGAAAGAGAGAGATGGTGAGAGGGAAAGTACCCCTGGGAGGATGCCCACACTGCATTCCCTTCTCATCCATTCTATTCCTGGGATTTTGGGCATGCGTACACACATGCATACACAGTGTGATTTTCAAGCCACAGGGTCTGGGACTCGAACTGTAGTCAGCCATGCAGAAGTCCTTAACCACTACACCACCTGCTGGCCCCTTCATGCAGTTTTACACTACAGAAGGCTTTGTTCAAATTAAATTCTCCACAGAACAGAAAAACCTGAAACAGAACCATTGGGTTGTCAGAAAAGTCATGATGAATTTTTGCATAGAAAAAATACGTCATGGCTTTTCTGACAACCCAGTATATTATCTTTCAAATCCCTCAGAATTCCCTGTGATTCTATGTCCTATGGGATCATTTTTTTAAAAAAGAATTGACCAACTAATGAATGGTCTGTTATCCAGCTAGTGGGAGCTTTACCGTACGCCAGTTGAACTCATAAGCCGCTGGATTTAACACCTATTTAGTGACAGCACCTAAGGCCTGGCCTGTGCCTTGATGATACCTAGACTCACAGGGGACACTCAGACAAACTTATTTCAAGCCGGAGAGGGCAGAAAAACCACAGATGCTGAACATCCTGCCTGTGGAGCAGAGGAGGAACAAATCAGCCAATGTGACGTTCCACTGTGCCCGAAAGACGGGAGAAACTTTCCCAAGCAGAGAGAACTGGTCACTGGGTATCTGGAATGAAGATGCAGCTTGAAGAAGCACACAACCTGTAAAGCACATCCAGGGAAAATGAGACAAATGAGGTACAAAAAGAAACAGTACCCAGAAAGTAAGCGTTCACCTGTTTGTTTGTTTGTTTGTTTGTTTATAGCTTTGTTAGAGGGTGAGTGCGTTCTCCAAAGAGAGATAGAAGAGAGAGAGGGACAAAGACAGAGACAGAAGAAAAGTGAAAAATCACCCCCCAGTGAGGATGGCTGCACCACAACCCATTTTCCTCTCAGGATTTGGGTACACACACACACTTGCCTGGCATGGTTTTAAGCTGCTGGGTCCAGGATTTGAACCAGTGAGTTTGAGGCTGTGTGGAATCCAGTACCTCAATCTCCACGGCACCTAGTGGCCCCCAACATTCACATCTTTATAGATGGGGAACTGATTTATACTAATGAGTTCTTGTAGTATTCAGCACAGAGGAAGATATAAATGAGGATTCTGGCTCAAATGCAAATCTTGGCTTACAAGTTTAAATCATTTATCCAATAAGGGTACGCATTTTAAATGAGAATCACAAATATGTGTTACTTTAATAAGCCAAATACTCTTAACTACTATAAATGCATAGAACACAAATATGTAGATTTTGCACAAAATAATATCATGGGTTTGATTCTCAAGAAAATTCCTAGTCTAAATTCTGAATCCTCCTAGCATTAAAGTCTTGTTAGCATGTTAAAAAAATTAAGTGATCCCAAACTATATTGAGCCATTCTGAGTAATCTTTAGGGTTGTCTCCTCAGTTCACTAGAAAAACCCATTACCAATCAGAACAATTAGCTGGAACACAGACTAAATTCTTGTTCAAAATACTGTTAGGAAGAACCCTATTTACATCTCTACTAAGCACAATAAACCCAGAAAAGGAGATAATCAAACAGCCCACATCTCTGGAGTCATATTATGATGTAATTTCCAAGTCAGACTTAAACCTACAACCCCCCTCTGTGGTTACTATGTCACTTCAGTAAAGTTTGGATTAATTTCACTCAATATTGTATTTTTAAGACCGTCTATATTTTATGATATGTATTATATTGTTTTCCCATTTAGCTCAAGAGATCTTAGGCTCTTTAGAATCAAGAATTCTTTTCATCTTCTTCTTACCTACTAGAGTCCTCTAATTTATTTCAATATTTTTAAAAAATAACTAATTAGGTTTTATGTTTAACCTGTCTTCCCACAAATTCCAAGGTTTGCCTATTGACAGGGCCTAAGATACTTTGATAGTCAATAAATAATAGATGAAAAGGAGATTGTTAATCATAGCATTGGAAAGGATCTTGTGTAACTAAAAAATGCCCACAATTCCATAAGACAGAACAATAAGCAAGGAAGAAAATGGGTGTGGGGGAGAAAGAAAAAATAAAATGAAGGTAACATTTAGGTTACTTTACAAACTATGTCATAACACCCTATATTCTATTACGATATTTAATACCACAAACTTGAGTGTGGATTTCCCAGAAGCCAAAGTGAAAGGAAAACATAATCATACTTTCCATGCAGTAAAATCAAAGAAATAACTCAGAAGGATGACAAATATCCCTAAGTTTAATTTTTTTGAGAAATGTATTCATCCTCATAAAGGAGACAATTATTAATAAAACTGCAAGGAATGGTCTGCCTTAACGTTTAATAAGCTAGGTTGTTTTAAGTGGACAAAGGAAGTGCTAAAAAAGCAAAAGGTAGGGGCCAGCAGGTGGCATAGTGGTTAAAGTGATGGACTCCCACATGGTCAACTGAGGTTCGAGTCACACACCTGGAGGCTTAAAAATCATGTGAGCTTGTGCGCATGCATGCCCAAAATCTCAGGAGGAGAATGGAGGAGAAAAGATTGCACCGTAGCCATTGCCCCAGGGGTGATTTCTCACCTCTCATTGTCTCTCTCTGCTAGCCCTATGGCAAAAAACTAAAAAATAAAAAATAGCAAAAGGTAAAGAGTTCTCCAAAGTGACATTCCTCAGGGGGCATATGGTGGATCACAAGTTAAGTCCTCAAAGACATTTGTATAAAAAAGGGAAGAAGGCTATTTTTTGTAAGATCTTTTAAAATAAACCAATATATGAAAAATCACCAGCAACACAGTTAACTTCTTTGGGCCAAGGTATCATCACTTGGAAAAGCAGATGATATGGACTAGGTCATCCTTAGGAGTCTGTCGAGCTCTGCAACAATGTTGGGATTCTTCATTAAATTTTTTTACTGAGCACCTACTATGAGACGTATTACTCTGGATAAAGACTGTTTTTTCACATACCTGTAGAAAACCCTTTAAGTAAGTATTTCGTAATTTTTGCTATGCCAGAGAGTAGATTTGCTGCTACTTGCCTGTTATAACAGCAGGCATGAATTCAGTATTTGCACACCATTGATCCATGCATGTCGACAAAGAGCAGACAGCTCCTGTCCTCCTAAATTGGTCATCTGTGAACTTGGACCAAAGTTGGGAGACCCTCATTGATTATTCAAAACTATTTTTGACACATTCTGTCAAGACAGAAACTTTCAAAAAGTGTCATTATATTTAAACTCTCACAAATATCCCTTACCATTAAAAACTCTTAACTGAAGACACAACTATTATAAAATACTGGGCCTCTAAAACCTGGGGAACAGACACAGAGCAAAACCCCCGGCAACTGGATGACAATGTCAGAAGTGAAATTAATGAAAACTGATCAGTCTCAGTAGGAGACTTACCTCTGTTAGAGGTAATACTACAGTACGCAGTATTTTACAATATGATTGTGCTCTGTGCCTCCCAGATGCCTCAGATATGTAGCTTAATGCTTATATCATATGTATATCCCATAATCTTTGGGGAGGAAATATCTGTAAACCTGGCTTAGAACATTATGCAATTATATTCTTTCTACCTCAGGAGAAAAATTATGTAGAAAAATAAAATTATTTTTCAGATCATTTTCACACTAACAGGAACCTGATATATTTCTATAAATGGAGTGTGCTTTAGGTGTGTGGTATTAGTGACCCAAATATTATGCACAGTATTGCTGTAGGTTACATGCATTTTTAAAAATTTGCTAAAGGGCACATGTGCTCACCAGAGAGAGAGGGAGAGAGAGAATAAGAGAGAGAGAGAGCATACTCCCATGAGAAAGTTGAAAAATCACTCCCGATAGGAGGAGGGGAAGACTGCACCACAATACCTTCTCTACCGTTCTCCTCTTGAAATTTTGGGCATGCACACATATGCATCTGGCGTGTTTTTCAAGCTGCTAGGTCAGGGACTTGAACCATGAGTTGGCAATGAGGGATTCAGCCTCCTTAAACCACCACTCCACCAGCTATCCCGACATGAATTTTAGGACATGAGCCGCTCTTGGTAAATTTCCAAACAAAACAAAGCACACTCCTTCAGTAAATCAGGTAGTTTCATTTCTGAGAAAACCAGTGCAGGGTTAAACTGTGTAAAAATTCCTGGTAATTCCTATGTAAAACTGTGTTAATCCTCTGTTCAAATAATTATGAAGTGTCTTTCCCCTGTAGGAATGCTCGGCGAGGCATTGAAATAGGCAGTGTGCGTGTTATGGGAGAGTTCTAAAAATGTTTGTACTTTGGATCCATGACTTCATCTTTTCTCTTTATACTCAACCTCACTGCAAAAAGAGTTTGAATCAGGTTTTCAAAACACAAAGAAAAACAATGAAGGAACAGAGCGAAGTATGGAAAGTAAAAATACGGCGAGTAGAAGGTAAGCTGTACATACATTCATAATGTCGTAAACATTTTTTAAACATCACTCTTTAATTTGAGTCAGTTTCCTAACAGCTATTTAAAAGAGAGTGGGGGGAAGTGGTGTTAGCTGTAATCACTAAACAGTATTATAAACTGGAAGACACTGAAAATAATGCAATGTGAATAGTCTTTGTATTCTACCAACATTTCTTCAACTTTTCGTACAGAAACATTGATAAACCTTTTTTCCTACAATAGTATCAGAACTCAGATTTAAGTAATATTCAAAATGAAGCGAAAACAGAGCATAAAAAGTATTGTCTAGGTATAGCAACAGGAGGGTAAATTGAAGAAGCTCCAAATGATGGGAAGCTGTCTTTGCAGCTTGGACTTTTTTTTTTTCTTTCCTTTTTCAGAGAGATTTTTTTGCTTGCCAAAGAGACAGAGGGACAGAAAGGGAGAAATCACCCCCCACCTCCTCCCCTCCTTCCGTGGGGGGGGGGGGGGGGTGGTGGTTTAAGGGGATGGCTACACCGCAATCCCTTCTCCTCCATTCTTCTCTCCAGACCTTGGGCTCACAGGCAGCATGAGTTTTAAGTCACTGGACCCAGAACTGGAACCATGGTATGCTGCGTGTGAGTCAGCAATGGAACCATTACTCCATCTGCTGGCCCCACACATCATTAATCCTATCACAGTACACACTGTCCTCTGAGAAATTAAATGCACAGTCCTTGATTTAGCTGCCCCAGGGGCACTAAGTGGGACAGCTCTCAGCGCTGTGCATGTCTGCTCTCCACATCGGCCCAAGAAAGCGAGAGTCTGGCCTTCCAATTCTGGAACTGTTTGTTTAACTCTTTGAGCACCCCAATGCATCGAGCAAATGAACTGCTCTTGGCCCCTCTCTACAACATACTAGAGTGACTGGGTCTTTCCTGAGAAAGCCAGGTACAGACAATGCAGAAGCAAAGAAGCCTGTGCAGCCCCAAAGACTTTTTTCCCCCTTTGGAGAGGTATTTGCTATAGGGCACATGCGCTCGCCAGAAAGACAGAGAGAGACAGAGAGACAGAAAGTGAGAAATCACCCCCTGGGGGGGATGGCCACGCTGCAATCCCTTCTCCTCCATTCTCCTCTTGTCATCTTGGGCACACACGCACATGTGCCGTTGTGTGAGTTTAAGTCACCGGGTCTGGGACTCAAACTGCGGTGGACTACATGGGAGTCCAGCAACATAGCCATTACATCAACTACTGGTCCCTTTTATTTCTCTTTTCTTTACTTTTTTTTTTTTTTAAGACTCTTGATTACACTTGACATACAGGTTATAAAGAGAGCGTGAAAGTCACAAGAAAGTCCCAAGTCACTATTACACCTTAAGTCTTCTCTAAGCAACCAACCAGAAAGACAAGTCCAGGGACTAGCTGCCCCAGCTGTCCAACTGATGTAGAACTTAGGGAGCCAGGGTGTAAAATAGCATGCAGCTCTGTGGCCCAGGCAGCAGCAAGATACTGAAAATTGTGGAACTGCCAACAGAGAGAATCCTTGAGTCCCAGATCTCTTACCCAGCCTTTGTCTTCAGTAGTGGTATCCTGAATGCACATATACAAATTCTGCAACTCCTCTCCCCTGCCTACCCCACCCCTGGGCCTAGCCTGGTCACCTGGCAGATGAAGGATTTGTTTAGTTACTGCAAAGCAAACACTAATTCTGGTGGAGCTTTGAGGCAAAGAAGTCATTGATTGACCCATGTCACTCATCTTTGGCTGGGGTGCTGGTAACCCATGATCACTGACCCAGTCAGGAGAGGCCCAGTATCAGCTCCCAGCAAAATTGAACAGAGAGGCTGAGGTTGAGGTCCCAGCATTAAAGGAAGAGAACCTCTCTGTAGAGAGCAGTGGTTTAAGAGCAATAAGGTCTGGAGTCAGATTCTCCAGGGTCAACCCTAGCACTTGGTCCCATAGGCTGTGTAACGTGGGAAAGTTCACCTTCAGGCTTCTGTTTCCTCATCTGTATATGGGATCTAACCAGCACTATCTTGGGAGAGTTGTAAGGATTTAATTACTTAATATACCCAAAGGGCCTAGGACAGTACCTGGCACAAAATCAGACTGAATTATGACTTGCTAAATACTGAGTTGAAACTGAGTAAATAAGGAGTGAGCAGATGATGTGGAGCAGGGAAGCAGTATAATAGAAAGAGCATTGGACTTGGCCTCAGGGGTGAGGACTGGCATCTCCCAGCTCCACCACAAGCCAGCCAGTGTCTTAGGTAACACTCTTAAGAGTCTTTATGCTTTATTTTCTACACCTTGGTCTAGCAATACCAAACTCTTTCCAAGAGCTTGTGGCTGCTTTCTGTGGCCGTTGCCTGGGCACATGTTTCTGGTGTGTTTTTTAAGCTGCTGGGGCTGGGATTTGAACTGCCTGGTTGGCAGTTCAACCAGATCCACCTCTCTTAACCACTAAGCCACAGAGCCAGACCACTGAGTATTTTCTAGGACAACATTTCCATTCTTTTTCATGATTCTTTTACTATATATTAGTAGTTATTTTCTTTGTGGCTGCTTTAGGGCTTACCACATACATATTAACTTATCAGAATCTACTTAAGATTTAGACTAACTGAATTCGACTGAACTATATTGGGTCATTGGAAAAGTCATGACATATTTTTCCGGTTTTTCATGCAAAAATGCGTCATGACTTTTCTGACGACCCAATAGGAATGTTATTCTTTATAGCACTATTACCCTGTTACTGTTACACAGCAGTCCTTCCTTATCTGCGGTTTTACTTTCCATGGTTCCAGTTGAGACCTGATACCCATGGTCTGAAAATATTACTATATGATAAGTTATTTGGAGAGCAAGAAAAAGATGAAGATCACATTCACCTAACTTTTCTTATAGTATATTGGTATAATTGTTCTACTTTTTTATTGTTACTATTCTCTTACTATTCCTAACTTATACATTCAACTTTATCATAAATATGTATAATTTATAGGAAAATTATAGTATGTATAGGGTCTACTACTCTCTGTAGTTTCTGGCATCCACTTGAAGTCTCGGAACATTCCTCCTAGAGATAAGGGGAGACTAGTGCGTATTTAATCTATCTATATCTGTATCTATATCATCTATATCTATATATTGCAACCTCAACATCATATTGTTTTATCTCTTACTTTATATAACTTTATGTCTTTTATAGAAGGTAAGATAACAAAAGAGAGATCAAGTATAAATGTATAGAATTTGTTAGATTAGGGACCAGCAAGTGGTGTGGTAGTTAAAACTCTGGACATTCCCACATGGCTGATCTCAGTTCAAGTCCTGGACCTGGCAGCTTGTTTTCTCACTTTCTCTCTCTCTCTCTCTCTCTCTCTCTCTCTGTATGTGTGTGTGTGTGTGTGTGTGTGTGTGTGTGTGTCTCACTGGTCAAATTAAAATAAATGAATGAATAAATAAAATAAAACATTAATAAAAAAGAATTTGTTAGATTAATCTTCTTGTTTACCATTTCTGATCCTTTTCATTTGCTCCTATGGGTTTAGTTACTTTCTCTTGTAATTCCTTACTCTAATATAGTTTATTCTTACCACCTCCTTTGTGCTGTTGTTGCATAGCAAATTACATTTCGATATACTACAGATCCCACAAAGTAATTATCCAGTTTTTCCAGTACCATTTGCTGAATAGATTTTCTTTTTCCCACTGGGTTATCTTGTGCTTTTGTCAAAAATCAAATGGCTATAAGTTTTGGGGTTTATTTCTGAGTTCTCTATTCTGTTTCAGTGGGTCACATGCCTGTCTTTTGTTTGATTGTTTTGTTTTTGTTTTTGCCAGTATCATACTGTTTTGATTATGACAGCTTTGTAATATATTTGAGGTTAGGAAGGGAGATGCCGCCTACTTTATTCTTCTTGTACAGTATTGCTTTGATGATATGGGGCCTTTTATGGTTCCAAACACATTTTATAACTTTTTTCCTACTTCCATGAAGAATATCTCTGGTAATTTAATTGAAATTGCACTATATTTGCAGACTAATTTGGGCAGGATTGGCATTTTGATTATATTAATTTTTCCAATCCAGGAACATGGGCTGTCTTTCCACTTTTTTGTATCATACTCAATTTCTTTTTTTCAGGTTTTCATAGTTTTCCTTGTAGAGGTCTTTCACTTCTTTGGTTAGGCTTATTACTGTTTTTTTTTGTTTGTTTGTTTCTGTTTCTGTTTGATCTTTGTTTGTATTTTGTTCATTGCTGGTTTATAAAAATGCTATCGCTTTTTGTACATTGATTTTATATCCTGCCATTTTATTCATTTATCACTTCCAGGAGGTTTTTGTGTATTCTTTTGGATTTTTTATGTAAATAATCATGTCACCTGCAAATAGAGATAACTTCACTTCTTTTCCAATTTGAATACCTTTTATTTTAGTCTCTGTTGATTGCACTGGCTAGGACTTCTAGTATATTTTGAAAGGGGTGGAGAAGGTGGGCTGCCTTGTTGTTCTCCTATGTTTAGTGGAAAAGTTGTCAGTTTTTCTCCATTCAGTATGATGTTAACTGTGGGTTTGTCATATGGCTTTTATTGGGTTGAGGAATTGTCCCTTCTATGCCAGTTTTGCTGATTCTTAATCATGAAGGGATGTTGTATTTTATCAAATGCTTTTTCTACATTAGCTGAATTGACCATATGGTTTTTATCTTTCCTTCTGTTAATGGGATGTGCTGCACTTATTATTTTGCATATGTCAAACCATCTTTGCATTCCTGGAATAAAGCCTACCTCGTCATAGTGTGCAATCTTTGCAATGTATTGTTGACTCCTATTTATTAGTATGTTGTTGAGAAATTTTGTATCCGTATTCATCAGGGATGTTGGTCTGTAGTTTTCCCTTTATTATGTCCCTGCCTTTTTTGGATACTAGGTGACAGAGGCTTCATAGAATAAATTTGGAAGGGTTCCTTCCTTTTGGATCTTTAGAAATAGTTTGAGGAGTTTGGCCCTGAATCAAGGCCAGCAGTTTGCTGAAGCTGTTGGTCTCAAGCAGGCACCTAAAGAAAAGTCTTCTTCTGGTCTGTTGGTCATTTCAGGACTTTGGAAATGTAATGGTCAATTCATTAGGAAGAAACATATAAGTTACTGGGTGATAGATAGAACTAATACTTTATAGTACTAGGATTCCAAAATATCCATAAAATATTTATGGACCCTGGTTTTTAACATGTTTGTTAGACGTACAAAAAAAAAAAAAAAAAAAGAAGAAGAAGAAGAAGAAAGAAAGAGAAAAAAGAAATAGTTTAAGAAGAATCAGGGTTAGTTATTCCTTAAAAGTTTTGTATAATTCAGAAGTGAAGCCATTAAATGTTTTCTATGCAAAAGTATGCCATGACTTTTCCAATGACCCAGTATTACTGATTCAATCTTACTGCTTGTTATTGGTCTATTCAGGCTTTCTACTTCCTGGTTCAATCTTGGTAGATTATATTTGTCCAGAAATTTTTCCATCTCATTTAGGTCTTCTTGTTTGTTGGCATAATATCACTCACAGTCTTGGTCTCCCCTGAGCCTGAGGGTGGGACTCAGGAAGGTAATGGCAGGGGCACAGAACTGGAAGAAAATCTAAGATCACACCTGCTTGCAAGGCTCACAGCCTTGTCAGCAGCCGTGGAGTCAAATTGCGGCTGACAGGGATGCAGCACCACCACTTGGCATCCATAAAAGGTGGCGACCACACGCCATGATTGGCAGGCCCCCTTACATATTCTATGCACATAACCAAACAGTTATAATTTCACTCTAGAGTAAGCAATGAATTGTAAATCCTCGAGAACTGAAAGAGTTCCTTGTTGTTCTTCCAATTTCTCCTATCAGAAATTACATAAACTAGACAGCAATTAAGCAAGGCATTAGAAGATTTTAGGTATTCATAGAGTTCACTTTTTTACTTATTTATTTTTTAGTTTAGTTTTTTAGGTGTTTACTAAAGGGTGTGTGTGCTTCTTGGAGAGCCAGAGAGAGAGAGAGCGAGAGACAATGAAAGAGAAATTAAGAAATCACCTCCCAGGGAGGTTGGCCATAGCATAATCCCTTTTACTCGATTCTCCTCCTAGGGTTTTGGGCATGCAAAACACATACCCAGAAAAATTTTCAGGACACCAGGTCCAAGACTCAAACTGTGGTCAGCTATGTGGGATTCTAGCACCTTAAGCACCATACCACCTGCTCACCCTACAGTTTCCTTTTAATGGACAAGATTTTTAGAAAAATGAAAGTAATCAGTGGGAGTTTTCTTCCTACCGTTCGACAATCTGACTCCTATTAAATCATTGTTATTATCCAATTTCTAACAGTACTCCAAAGCACTAATTATCTATTTTTGAATTATAATCATTTTTAGAGTGGTCAGGGCATTGGCACTACATAATAAAGTCAGTGAAATGTTAAATTTTGGAAAAAAAAACAGCCTCATTTAATTTTTAAAGCAAACTGCGGAGGAAATTAAAACTGTTCATCTTATAAGAAATATAAAATCTCTACTCTTACAATTAACTGTTAGTAGTTAGAGAACAGAAAGACATCCCTCAGGAGAGCTTCAAGGGCCACTTGCCAATAATTAGCTTTCCTCAGACAGTAGCATTTATCATGATCACCAGGGGTATTTATTTACATTCAGATTTCTAGGTCCCATTCTACGGGCTTCCTCTTCAGGTCTGGGTGAGGAGTATTTTCATGTCTAGTAAGTTCCCAGGTAAGGAGGACCATACTTTGAAACCAGGTATGATTGATGGGCCATAGTTTGAAACCAGAGATTGTCACAGAGGAAGAACAGGGATATTAGAATTGACAGATTGTGAGTAAAACTGGATATAAGTAAATGAGGGAAGGAATAATACCCTTATTGATGCAAGCTATTAGCTAATCACAAAGGGAGGATTTGGGGGAGGATCAGGGAGCACTTTGATTATGTGGTTGATAACATTCGGAGTCACCTGTGGGACTGGTAAATATAGAAAAACATCCATCAAGTGAAGGAGACAGTGGGAGCAAAGAAATAGCCTTTAAATGAGAAGCTATTTACTGATAAGTATAGAGTAGTATCTTTGGCTTGACTGAGATGCATAGTATTTGTGCTGGAAAAAGAAATGTTGTACACTGTAAAGATGTGATTAAATGTAAATAAATAAATTAATTTTAAAAAAGAAAGTATATAATATGGTCAGGGAATAATGAGGGGTCTACAGAATGAAAAGCAGGGTAGAGAGGAGATGGAAGTGTAAGCCGACTTGTGGGGACACCCTCCTGTGTTGCCATGAGGGGAGCACTGCTCTGTGGAGGTAGAAGTCCTGTCTTCTACATGTTGCAGCCCAAGGAAATTTCATAGGATCTTTGCTCCAATGCCAGACCTTGGCCCATGCTAACCCACTATTTAAAACTCCCCTTCTCACCATCCTTAGTCCACCATTCAAACCTTATCCACACTTTGAAGACCACCTTGAGCCCTGTTTCACTCTGAGTTCCTTCCTAAAGAGCCAAATCCACTTGAATATCCTTCTCCTGATCTTCATTTTGCCAGACACTGTCCTTTCCTTTTGTGTTATATGTATTTCTCATCTCCATAACCAATCAGAAAATTTCTAGGGAAATGGACCACATCACTTCATCATGTCTATTTTAATGCCAACTTCATAATTAGAATTTCAAACAGGACCAGCTCAGTAGGTGGGTGGTTAAGGCCACTAGATCCCACATGGCTGAACTTGTGGCTCAAATCCTGGCCTGCATGGCTTTAGAACCTTGCTGGATGTCTGTGTATGTCCAAAATTCTGATGGAGAAATGGAAGAGAAGAAATTTCAAGATGACCATACCCCCTTGGGGATGCTTTCTCCTCTCCCTCACTCTCTTCATTTTGTTTCTCTGATCAGCACATGTGCTCTCTGGCAAATTAAAGGGAAAAAAAAGAATTTAAAATAAACACATTGCTTGACTGGCAGGTGACTGATATAATACATAGCCACTAGTTCCCATTGTCATTCTTTTCTTCTTGACAGTGGTACCCAAGGCGTAGCTCCAGGAACTGCAGTTCAGCATCTCCTGGGAATGTGTTAGAAATGCAGACTCAGGTCCTACCCTGGATCTAGGGAACCAGAGACTGTGAGGTGGGGCCTGCAACCTGTTTAAAATGAGCCATTCAGGTGATTCTGACGGTGCTGAAGTTTAAGAACCTCTGCTTTCTTCTAAGCCTGACTCCCAAAGTAAGTTCAGTCAGTGTATAAAGGCCTGTAGACAGGATAGTGAGATAGAAGTAATGTTTGTTACTACTGTAACAAAAAACGACTTGAAGAGAAAGCAAGAAGAAAACTTAATACTATCCTTGGTCAACAAGATAAGCAGCTCCAAAGTCCTTCATGTACGTGAGAGGTGAGACACCAGTGCTGCTCTCTGCTCTCTGAGAATGCACAGTGAACTGCACAGTTCAGTACCGCGGGATGGAAGAGTCACTTAGAAGTGCAAAGGTTCTGGTGGTGAGCCCTCCCCGTGGGTCCTCAGAGGGAGGCAGTAGTGTGATGTAGAGTTTGATGTGCTCAACTACAAAACACGTAGAGGTTTTACGGAAAACAAGCTGAATCTCCCCGGGCTGTTTCTCAATGCAGCTCGTAAGGTCGCAGGCCAGATGAATCCACGGAGAGGGCTCTGTAAGGGGAGATAGACAGCTCTGAAAAGTCTGAACTTAATCCAGCAGCATGTTTCTGGGTACCTAGAATAGATGAGCTGCAAAGCTTCGGCCTCTCCTCCATAAATACCTTTCTCTCAGTTGGCTTTTTGTTTGTTTGTTTGCCAGAGGGCATGTCAGCTTGCCAAAAAGACAGAGAGGGAGAGGGAGAAAGTTCCCCCCAGTGGAGTGTGGTCCTTTTGAAGGTGCAACCCTTTCTTCATCTCTTCATCCTGTTGGGATTTGGGATGCACAGGCACAGGCACCCAGCGTGTTTTCCAAACTGCCATGCTAGAATCCAACAGTTCGGTCCACAGCTTCGTGGAATTCAGCTCCCCTAACCACCAGGCCGTGGCCGGCCCTCAGCTGGGCTTTTGACAGAAACTGACCAGCAGCCACCCCAAGGTGAATGTTGAGTGCAGCCACCAGAGGGTGCCCAGGGGCACAGCCAGCCATAGGCACCTTCCCACCCCCCAAAAAAGCTCAAGGGCATCTGATTTATTTCCCACTTGATTTAGTGACTATGAAGCTACCTTGGTGATTAGAGTTGCCATGGCAACCCTTTGTATAATAAAGGTCTCCTGAAGGAACTTCCACCACACAGAAGTTACTCTGTTTGCTTCTACACCTAAAATCATAATCTTAAAATAACCTTTGGTTAAGGTTAGCCACAAATAATTAACAAGTTTGCTTTTATTATTTGCTTCACTGGAGGAAAGTTTAAGTTTGAGGACTCAGTATTCACATTGAGATTGCAATTACAAATACATTTAAAATGTGAAACGTGATAAAAAGCCTGGTCAGGGGTTCATAACCAATTTCTGATAGGATTCATTGGCTACACAATTTGCAAGTAATCATCTGAGATTATGAGCAAATAGAATAAGATTTGATTTGATTTGATTGTTTTATCTATTTTTGAACACCATTATAGGAGAGTGCTAATTAAGCCCTTCAATCTCAGGCCCAGAAACAAAAGAATTCATAGTATTCTTCTTCCATAGAAATCACCCTGGAAGGAGGCCAGCAGATGGTGTGATGGACTGGACTCCTGTGGCTGGACTCCCACATGGTCGACTGTGGTTCAAGTTCCAGACCTGGCGGCTTAGAATCTGCCAGGTGCATCTGTATGTGTGCCCAAAATCCAAAGAGGAGAGTGGAGGGGAAAAGACTGTGGTATGGCTATCCCCGGGGCATGATTTCTCACTTTTTGTCTCTCTGTCTTTCTGTGTTTCTCTGGTGAGCACATACACCCTAAAGGAAAAGAAAAAAGAAAAAAAAAAAGAAAGAAAAGAAAGGAAGGAAGGAAGGAAGAAAGGAAGGAAGGAAGTGAAGGAAGGTTTTAGGAAGGAAGGAAAGAAGTTACCCTGGAAGAGGAAGAATCAAGTGGACTCTAATGTTTTAGACAGGAGTCGGCAAACTTTTTCTTGGAAAGATTTTTCTCCAAAAAAAAAAAAAAAAAAAAAAAAAAAAAAAAACTTTAAATAGTAAATATGTTGGGCTCTGGAGGCCACATGGTCTTGAAACTCCTCAACTCTGCCACTGTAGAGAGAAGGGAACTCCAGAGAATATGTAAAAGTGGGTGTGACATGCTCCCATAAAACTTTATTTACCAAGACAGGTGACTTCCAAATCGTGGGCCAAAGTTTGCAAACCCCCAGTTTTGGGAATCCTCTGATTTTCCTGCTGCCTAGGAAAAAAGCTTGTGACAAACACCCAGTGTAAGCTATCCAAAAAGCAAACTGGTTCAAATCAGGAAATTCATTCTCCACTAAGCACCTGGTTGCTTGTTAAAAATTCATCTTTGCCTCTGAAATACTGGCAATAGACCCCTAGGAGTAGTTTTTAATATATTACTGAGCACTGTTTTGTTTTTGAGAGGTTTTGCTATAGGGCGTGTGCAATCGCCAGACAGACAGAGAGAGACAGAGAGACAGAAAGCGAGAAATCACCCCCCAGGGGGGATGGCCACGCCGCAATCCCTTCTCCTCCATTCTCCTCTCGGGATCTTGGGCACGCACGCACACGTGCCCGGCGTGAGTTTTAAGCCACCGGGTCTGGGACGTGAACCGCGGGCAACTACGTGGGAGTCCAGCGACATAGCCATTATGCTAACTGCTGGTTCCCAGCACTGTTTGGTTAGGGAGACCATTACATTCTCCCCATTTCTCACACTGGAAACTCTAAATCACCTGTATCCCCACCTCCAAGAAGCCTCCCAGACCACCTCTGATTCTAGCCGCATAGTCTCCAACATGCATTCTCTCCTCAATGCCCTCGATGTGCACCCTGCCACTCTCTTCTGCCCAAGGTCCAATTCACATTCCAGAGTTCAATTTATTGGGTTTTCCTATTACAGGATTTTTCTCTGTTGAATGCATTTCAGGTTGCTTCCAAAGCGATCTTCTTGAAACAGTCACTCTGCTCAAGCCCGTTCAACATTCCCTATTATCTAAAAAATGGCCCCTGCTCTGTGTTATTTACAGTCTAAGCATTTAAGTATGGCCTAGGGGTGTCTTAGCAACTCAGCCCAGCTCCTCAGACACAGTACCCCCAGGACCTCCAGCGCTCCCCACCTGAGGAAATGTTGCTAATCCACTTCTTCTTCACAGACCCCTGTTGAAGAAGATGTACTCCCAGTCAAAACCCCTTATTTCTTAGCCTGCCTTTAAATAGAGGGGGTCACTATGAATAAAAAGGCATTGGCAGAGAGGGCCCAAGTGCCAAGAGCATGTGTAAGGCACTGCGGTGTGACACCTGAAGTTCATATCCAGGGGGAACTAGACATGCCAGGCACGCCCCAGGTGCATGGTGATCCTGGCTGTCTGGGAGGCTGGAGAGAGAATCTTGGGATTATAAGAGACAGCCAAGTGTTCCTCTCTCTTTCTGTCTGTCTAAATCAACTTTTTAAAAAAGTCATCGTCTGAAAAAGGACTCAGTTTTAAAGGGAAAAAAATATCCTTAAGTTTAGAGGAAAATGGATGTGTTGTGGTAGTTAAGGCAGCTGGATCTGACATGACTGACCGTACAGTTTGAATCCCACACCAGGCAGTTTGGTGGACGCACTAGTGGTGTGTGTGTGTGTGTGTGTGTGTACCCCAAGTCCCAAAGGAGGGAGAAATGCAGAAGAAGGGATAGCAGCATGATCATTCCCTATGGGTGGAGTGGAAGCATGGTGCTTTCTCACTTTTTCTCTCTTTCTCTCTGGTGAGCCACATGCCTTCTGAAAAAAAAATTAGAGAAAAAATCTTTAAATAGAATATATCATTGAGTCTTGGAAAAGTCATGGCACATTTTTGCATAGAAAAACACATCATGGCTTTTCCAACAATCCAATATATATAAATTTATATATTATATATATATATATATATATATATATATATATTACATATATATATATGTATGTATATATATATGTGTGTGTGTGTGTGTGTGTGTGTATTTTACTTTCTGTATATTATGGTGCTTTAATATCATTTCTGAGCTGGAAAAAGGGCCCTCTCCCCCGAATTCTTAGAAATAGCAAGGGCCCGGGACCAGCAGTTAGCGCAATGGCTATGTCACTGGACTCCCATGGAGTCGACCACGGTATGAGTCTCGAACCCAGTGGCTTAAACTCACGCTGGGTGCATGTGCAAGCGTGCCCAAGATCCTGAGAGGAGAATGGAGGAGAAGGGATTGCGGTGTGGCCATCCCCCTGGGGGGTGATTTCTCGCTTTCTGTCTCTCTCTCTCTCTGTCTTTCTGGTGAGCACACACGTGCTATAACAAAAACCTCTCCAAAAAAAGAAAGAAAGAAATAGCAAGGGCCCAGCCTAACAAGCCTTAGGTATGCTAACCAACCAGTCCAGAGCCATGTGTTCTGTATCTTCCCCATACACCCCAGGAGACACTATTTCTCTGCATTCATCATCCCAGGGCCAAGTAACAGGCAACTGAAGATCATTTCTGTAGGTTAAAGAGTCCCCAAATTATTCATACTAGCTAGTGCCCAGATCTTCATAGGATGTGTGCACTCACCTTCATCAATCCCTTCTCCTCCATTCTCCTCTCGGGATCTTGGAAAACCCCCAGGCCAAACGTGAACTGTCTACGTGGGAGTCTATACTAACTGTCCCCCCCAGATTCTGTGGAAACCCCAGGAAAGGCTTATGCTTATGCTTGATCACCTAGTGACTTTCCCATATGGCCCTGTGTGGTAGAAATCCTTCTGGTCTCTAGGGCATGTGAGTTAGATCAACTTTGATTCCCTGATTCTCTTGTTTGTGTCCTCTGTGGCTGCATCCAACTGACCACAACATAATAAATACAAAACAACATTGCTCTTCCCTACGTTTTAAAAACTTTTCTTTTTGGAACTATGACATGATGATTAGAGATCCAGGGCCACCTTGTCACAATGAACTAACCTCAACCATAGGAGCTGTGACCCAAAGTCAGAGGAGGAACTTGGCTCCTTGGTGACCACCCAGTTTAATCAGTCCAGAATCTTCCTCTGGATTTCATGGCACATGAGAGAAAAATAAAACCCTTTCTAGTTTAGGTCCCCGTTATTTCAGATTTTTGTGACCAGTAACCAAATGTAATCCATAACTGATCTGAGACAATGCTTCTTTGCTTTGCTCATTCTATTCAACCTCTTTAGAATGCCTTTCTTTCTTCTCTAGTCCATTTCTCCACTTTGAAAAGTACTATTCATTTTGCAAAATTTTGCACAAATACCACCTGAGTTACCCTCCTCACCCACTGCAAGCTAATGCTGTCCTTCAGCCTAACAATAGGCTTTACCGGCTACCAGCCATGAGAGGATTAATACATTATACCCGCTCCAAGACTGAGTTCTCCCATCTGCAAGACAGGGATGGAACTTTGATTCATATTGTTATTTGGAAAAATAAATGAGACCGAGTACATGAAACAATATAATGCCTAGCACATGGTAAGTGCTCAGTAAATGATTACAATGGGCACTATTGTTTCTATTGCCCTTACAATTGTGTCTCAGATCTGTCTTCCTGATAGCATAAAATAATCTGAGGACAGGGTCAAAATCTCATTCTCCTAATTATCTCCACAGCACCTAATTTAGAGGTTAGATAGATGGGCAAATGATAAATAAATGGAAATATTGTCTTAACATAATAATGGCCAGGAAAGTGTAATGCACTTGTCAAAGGACTTTCTTTAGACAAGGGAAAAAATTAACAGCGAACTTGACAGCACTACATAAATATTTCCTCTCCAATGACAAGCTATTCATTTCACATTGTGTCTTGTCCGCTTACAGAGGCTCCCATGGCTTGCAAGTCAGTGAAAGTGGTGACACATTTGTGCAGTCCCAGAAAGGTCCTTGTGCAAAAGAAGGGAGAGTATGCCCACCCATACCCATGTTTTATTATCCATGTTTTTTCCCTTTGTCCCTCACACCCACCATCCATCTACCACCCACTCACTACCATCCATTCCCTTCCCTTCAAGTCTCTGGTATCTACACTATTTCCTTATAGTCTCTGGTATCACACTTCTAGGTGAATTGGCCATGGTGAGAGGTCAGCCTCTTTTTTGTGTACCTGCAATGAAACAAGAGACAATGTGAAAGTGAAAGACTAGTAAAGAAAGGCAAGTCCACACATTTTTCAAAATAAAAGAAGTAAAAGGCACTGCACACACATGCTGATGGAGACCAGGAATCGTCTCTCTTTCCTTCTGCCTGCATCAGCCTATCTCATCCATGAAAGAATCCACATCCACGTCTGCAAACCAACAAGGAAAACATCAGTGGAAAACCCCACTGAGGACGTAAAAACCCTCTGAGCTGCCTTCTCAGTTGCACTTCATGGACATTAGTTAACTATAGCTCAAGGCCTTCTGCTCCAGGCTCTTGTGTGGCATTGTCCCCAAATACTACTCGCAACTGGCAGGGAAGGAGTTTTGACCACATCTATGTGGTTCCAAAGCTGCCCACCCGATAGCCATGGCCCAGGCCACATCAGGGGTGGCAGTCTCGGCTGCTAATACTGAAAATGACCCTGAACTAGCCACAGCATCTTTGTCACTGGCCTCTTGCATCTGCCATGGATAACTTCAGTTTCTTCACAAACCGGGTTATTTCTGAGGTTAGGTTGAGATTGACTTCCCAGCTAAGACTTTTGTCAGGAAGTTGACTTCCACCCTAAAAATCCCTCACAACATTGTAAGACTGGGTCTCCACTGGGGACACCTAAGCCTAAACCATGTATTCTCTGCACAGTTTTAATCCTAATGTTAGCATGGTGCCCTTCTTGCTTTTGGCTTAATTGACAAAAATGGCCATATTTTGTCTTATTACTTTCTGTAATATCATATATTCTTTAGATAAGACAGATATGATAAACTCCTACACTAATCTCAATTCTGGTATGAATTTGAAATGCTTACCTCCAACCCAAGATCCTATATGTCAATGTAGCAAAAATGTAATTATGTCTTTTCTAGAGCCTGTCTCTGTGTGTCTCATCCAAAAAAAATCAGTTCAACCATCCAAAAGCAATTTCAGAAGGGGCCAACCAATGGCATTGCAGGTAGAGTGGTAGATCCCACAGGGCCAATGTCGAGTTTGAATCCCAGACGTGGAAGCTTGTAAAATTGCAAATGTGTACAAAATCCTGAGAGGAGAATTGGGAGAAAGGAATACAGCATGGCCACCCCCCAGAGGGTACTTTCTCACTCTCTCTCTCTCTGTCTCTTTCCAATGTGTGCATACACCTATTGCAAACTTATAAAGGAAAAAAAAAAAAAAACATAAGAAGGGCTTCAAATCTTATTATAGTCTTTCTAAAACTAGCAAAAGAGAACCCAATTCCCATAAAATGCCTTAAATTCCTGCTTCATTTCTCTTTCAAACTTCCTCATACTCTAGAGTATCCTGCTTATACTTCCTTGTTTTTACTTTTTCCTTTGTAAAATTTTGTATAAAGCAAAAATTACAGAATTTTTCTTTTTCAACAAAGAACCGTACCTTGTTTTGTCTGTTAAATGTTTCTTCCCTTTGCCCCTCACACCCGCTCCCTTCCCTTACAGTCTCTGCTATCTACACTTAATCCTCTTTACCATCATATTTTCAGAACTTTCCATTTTGACCACAGAGTGAAGACATCTGGTATGTGGAAGTGTGTGTCTTTCAAAGTCTGGCTCACATTCTTAACATTAAATCTTTTTAAAATATATTCATCATTTCAATCAAATGAGAGGATTTCGTTGTTTTTTTTTTGTTTGTTTGTTTGTTTTCATTGGCTGAGTAGTATCCCATAGTGTATGTGCAAATGAATTTTTCAGCAAATCCTAGAAGAAGACAAGAAACCTATTGCCCACGAGGACAGAGGAAACCCAACAGCAGCGTAGTCCTCTAGTCAAATGAGCAAATGCTCATGCAGACCCAAGAAGCCGGAAGAGATCACACTCAGTTCAAAAAAAGGAAAATCTTACCTGGAAAGTCGTGACAAGTCTGTGGTTAATCACCAGGAAAATCAATTTGCTAACAAAGATCCCAGAAAAGATGATTGCCTTCCAACAGACAGAGGACGTGCTCATTTAATTGTATTATTCTATTACACAGTGATGAACTGGCAGGCACCAATTATAAACCCCCGAAGAAATCGCCCCGTCACCAAAAAGCTACCCCTTTATTACTTCTTGACAGACTAAGAATGAAAGAATATCAGGTGATGAAAACAAGAAAGCCTCTAGAAAGATTCACTCATTTCATGTGATGATTGTGAGGCATAGCTTGGTCACAATTTTCAGCCATGATAGTTTAAACACTTGGAATCTATGAGAAAGTACTATGTGGTCTGTGATTCTATCAGTCCTAGACCTAGAAATCTCTTTCACACTAACCCTTGAAAAAAATAGCAGCTCATGCTGTGTGTGTGTGTGTGTGTTTCAGAATTATTTATTTAATTTCATTTATTATTATTTTTAAAATTTTTTTAGAGGTTTTTGCTATAGGGCGCATGCGCTCACCAGAAAGACAGAGAGAGACAGAGAGACAGAAAGCAAGAAATCACCCCCCAGGGGGATGGCCACGTTGCAATCCCTTCTCCTCCATTCTCCTCTCAGGATCTTGGGCACACACGCACACGCGCCCGGCATGAGTTTTAAGTCACTGGGTCCGGGACGTGAACCACGGTCGACGACGTGGGAGTCCAGCGACATAGCCATTACGCTAACTGCTGGTCCCTTATTTTTTTTTAATTTGACAGAGAGAAATAGAGAGAGAGAGAGAAAGAAAGTGAGAAAGCAAGCCACCAGATCCAGGACTCAACCAACAGTCAGCCACGTGGGAGTCCAGTGCCCCAACCACCATGCCATCTGCCAGCCCACACATGATTTTTTGTTTTGTTTTGTTTTGGAGAGGTTTTTTGCTATAAGGTGCGTGTACTCACCAGGAAGACAGAGAGAGACAGAGAGATAGAAAGCAAGAAATTACCCACCCCCCAGGGAAGATGTCCATACCTCAATTCCTTCTCAGGATCTTGGGCATGCATACACAGGTTCCCAGCATCCAGGACTCGAACCGCAGTCGACTACATGGGAGTCCAGGGACATAGCCATTACGCCAATTGCTGCCCCCAACTCATGATGTTTTAAAAGTCTAACCTTGAATATATATTTAATTGGACCAATATACAACGTTATTCATGCTGGGAAAATTCATTTTGTATGATGTGACATTTACAAAAGGTAATAAAAGAAGAAATAAAAAGTAAAAAGGATTATTTAGCAATATTAACAGTAATAAAAACATTAGTGAATGTGAATGAATGGCACACAGGCACTTTGTACTATCTTCTAAACCTTTCCATAAATATAAAATTATTCCAAATAAAATAAAAAATCTAGTAAGATAATGAGAAGAGTGGTTTTTCATTTTATGATTTCCTTTTTATTTTTTTTTTGAGAGTTTTTTGCTACAGGGCATGTGCGCTTGCCAGGCGCGTGTGCTCGCCAGACAGACAGAGAGAGAGAGAGAGAGACAGAAAGCGAGAAATCACCCCCCAAGGGAGGATGGCCACTCCGCAATCCCTTCTCCTCCATTCTCCTCTCGGGATCTTGGGTGCGCACCACACGTGCCCGGCGTGAGTTTAAATCACTGGGTCCGGGACTTGAACCGGGGTCGACTACATGGGAGTTCAGTGACATAGCCATTACACTAACTGCTGGTCCCTTTTTAAAAAAAATTTTAAAGTAAAGTTTTTTCTTGGCTCTGAAATCCTCCTTTATCTTGGTAATAATCTTCTCCCTTTTCCTCCCTCCATCCAGGCAAACAGAAAGGGTGGGCCACAAGAAGACTGAGTCCACCATGAGAGCTGAGATCTAGGATTTCAGAGATAATAAGGAACGTGCTTGCTGTACAGGATCCGGGGGCCAAGTGCTGTGGGAACCGTGGTCAGTAACAGAACGTGGGGTAGAGAGGGGCTGCAAAGCCATGCGCTTGGCCATCAGACTGAGCTCCACACGTCAGCAAGCAGCTGAAGGTCCAGGGCCCCTGCCCTGCCTGCCCCAACATGCCTTACCCAGCATCACGTTCCTCACCTACACCTGCAGCAAGCCAATATGGAAACCCATCCCTGCAGGGAAAGATGAGAAAACAAAGGCTGGCTGGTTTTATATCCTCACCTGAAGTCCAATTACTCACAGCTATGAAAGACCAGAGAGAAGGAAATCCGGGGAGTGTGAGCAGTCACCCACGTCAGTGTGTTTTCTTCAGCCTCACTGTCACAAGTGGAAATTTGCAGAAAATCAGCATGCCAGTAACTGTAATTAGAGTTCTAGAAAGAACTCTAATTCCTGGAGTAGGCAGAATCCAAATCCTTTTTGTAATTTGGATGAAATGAAACCACCTGGCACAGGACTTGATACATAGAAGATCTGAAAAATGGTTGTTTTATTCCTCTAAGTGGTCTCATACATATGGAGTTAGATGCTAAAATCTAAATCCATGCTTCTCTGTGGTGTTAAATAAGATAGATGAGACAGGAGAATTATGTATGTCTTTAAGAAATAAATGCAGAGAATTTAAGTTAGGCAATAATGGCTGAATGTAAACCATAGAGATTGAGGAATATAGTATTTGCATCAACAGGTGAGACAATTAGATTAAAACCTGATGACATAAAAGATTTAGGTCTGTTCGTTCACATCCAATAAAGTCCCTCTGAGAACCAAGGCGAGCCGGGTTACCTTGGGTGGACTCCAAATGGAAGTGCTCCCTACTATTTCATTTTCTTTTGGAGAGGTTTTTGCTATAGGGCGCGTGCGCTCACCAGAAAGACAGAGACAGAAAGCAAGAAATCACCCCCCAGGGGGATGGTCATGCCATAATCCCTTCTCCTCCATTCTCCTCTCGGGATCTTGGGCACACACGCACACATGCCTGGCATGAGTTTAAGCCACCAGGTCTGGGACTCGAACTGCAGTCGACCACATGGAAGTCCAGTGACATAGCCATTATGCCAACAATAAACTTTTTGTTATAGAATAGTTTAGATCTACAAAAAAAAAAAATGCAAAGGTGATATGGTAAATTCCTGTATACCTCTCACTCCTGTTAACATCTGTTGTCTGTTAATAGCTTATGATACCATGGTATACTTGTCACTACAAAGGAACCATTAATGCCAAATCCCTATTGAATAAACTCTGCACTTTGCTCAGCTTTTGTTTTTCCACACATGTCCTCTTTCTGTTCCAGTACCCCACCCAGAATATAACATTACCTTTGCTTATCATATCTCTGAAAAGCCCTCTTATCTGGGACAATTTTTCAGTCTACTCTTGTTTTTCATGACCTTGACACTTTGACACTTTTAATGATCAGGTATTTCATAGAATGTTCTTCAGTTAGGGTTTGTTTGTGCTTTTCTCCCAGTATGGACTTGGGAAAAGAATGCTACAGAGGCACAGGGCCCTCCATAACACAATGAACAGAAACCATCAACAAGACTGTGTGAATGGTGTTGCACTCCACCACCTTTTTTTCTTCATGGGACAGTTTCTTTTACTCTCTTTTCCATATTCAAATAAATCCCTAAGTATAACCCACACTCAAAGGAGAGAAGAAAGAATTAAACTGCACATTCTTATTATATAAATTTACAGTTCATACATAAATTATTTGCAATTATTCTATAGAAAAGAGTTAACTCTTCTTCCCTTCTTATTCATTTACTCATTTATATCACTATGAACTCAGGTATTTATTTTTTAGTTTTGATTATATTATAAAAGGAGTGGTCTTCCAATAGTTCATGGAATTTTTTTTTTTTTTTTTTGGAGAGTATTTTTTGCTATAGGGCGCATGCACTATCCAGAAAGACAAGAGAGAGACAGAGAGAGACAGAGAGACAGAAAGCGAGAAATCACCCACCAGGGGGGATGGTCACACTGCAATCCCTTTTCCTCCTTTCTCCTCTTGGGATCTTGGGCACGCATGCACACGCGTCCGGCATGAGTTTAAGCCACTAGGTCCGGGACTCGAACTGCTGTCGACCACATGGGAGTCTAGCGACATAACCATTATGCTAACTGCTGGTCCCAAGTTCATGGAAATTTAATATTACAAAAAAAAAACTAGGAGGATGAGGAAGCCTACTGTGACCATGCTGTTAAATCATTCATTCATTCATTTCTTCCTTAGGTAACAAATATTTATTCACTTACTACACATTCCAGACACTGTTGTAGGCACTATGGACACAACAGTGGAAAAAATAGACAGAAAACAGATTTCATGCCCCAGTGGAGCTAACATACTAGGAAAAAAAGTTGGGGATTTCAAAAATCTTTGCAAGACAAGCAAGTCCATAGTTTAATTCTATTTTACACGAACATTTTCCTTTTATTTGCCACAGGGAGCAGGCGCTTGTTGAAGAGGAAGAGAAAGCACCCCATCCATGGGGGACAAGGTCATGCCATAATCCCCTCTCCTCTGTCTCTTCCTCCTTTAGGAATTCTGAGCATGCATGCAGCTGGCATGTTTTTCCAGCTGCCAGGTCTGAGGCTCGGCTATTCGGGTGGCCATGTGGAATCCACCCACCTTAACCGCCAGTCCCTGGGTTAACCCAACTATTAGCTTTAGAGGTCCCCTTGCACTACACCATTTGGTTTCTCAAGTTGCTTCAGCTTTGGTCAGCTCTTTCAGGGTTCCTGTGTCCCCGTGAGATATCCTGTTCTTTTGTTCTGGGAGCAATTCCTTACTTTCTGGTACAACAGGATATTTTTTGCTCATCTTGTATATTCCCTGGCCCAGCGCTACAGTGGCTATTTCTCCAAGGAAATCTGGCTTCTTTTATCACAAAATGGTATTAGAAACCAAGATCTGTGCACTGGGTACTGTCCCTGCTTTTGCAATAAGAGAACATACAGCAACTGTCTATGACAGGCTTCCTATCTCTGTTGGCCTGTTAACTGAACTAAGGTTACTGTGTGCAAGAGGCAACCTCTCTGCCTCTAGTTTCATGCTTCCAAGTGGTGGAACTTCAGTTTCAGTCATTTTCTTGCCCTCTCTCATATCTATCACTCACACCAGAGGAGAGTGAGTTATCCACTTGATGATTTTGGAAGTGAGAAATAAATCTGCTCATCCCTTCAGAACTCTCTATTTCCAATGGACCCACAGAAGAGCAGGGGCAGGGGTCAGCTGTCTGCCCCTATGAGGGGGCCTGGGTTTGTGTAGAAAGTTGACAACTGAGAAACAAAGCTGATCTCATTCAGGAATAGAGGATGAGGAAACCTACTACAACCATGCTGTTAATTCATTCACTCATTTATTTCTTCCTTAGTTAACAAGCATTTATTCACTATACATTCCAGACACTGTCATAGGCACTGTTGACACAATAGTGGAAAAATAGATAAACAGACAACAGATTTCCTGCCCTGATGGAGCTAACATACCAGGGGGAAAGCAAAGGCAACAGAAATGAATATGTGACAGTCAGTTGGTCGTGTTATATTGAGAAGGACTGGTTGACTTGCAAGAGCCAATGTAAAGGGAGTGGAGTACACGCAAAAATGACAGAGAGGGACGAGGGGTTAGATTTCATAGGCCATGGGGTTCAGTGACATGGAAAGTTACTGGATGACTGAGCAGAGGAATAGTGCATTTCTTTCCTTTCTTTTTTGGAGGGATCACTCTGACTGCCATGTGCAAAGAGCCTGTTGATGGAGTAGTGAACAGTAGGAAGGCAGAGGCCAGGGTGAAAGCAGGAAGGCCAGTGGGTGGCTCTTATAATAGCATAAAGCAGAAACAATGGCAGCCTCGACCAGTGTGGTGGCAGGAGGTGCTGCACGTGAAAGAGGGAAGGTGGCTTGGCCTGAGTGACTGGGAGGGGGAGCTGGATCTGACTGAAGAGAAGCAGGAAGGAGTGGAAAGGATCAAAAGCTTGACTCAAGCCTTGTTAAATTAGTAATGGTAAGGAAAATGTAACTGTCGGGTCTGCAGATGACTTGGTCTCCTTCAGAACTGTTTCCTTGGGAACAGCAGAGCTAAGATGCATTGTGATATCCCTTCAACTCTGTCAAGTACTCTGTACCTGGGCTGGGCAGCTGTGGGTTCGTGGGTAGGTTTTAGACCTATGAATGACCAGAGTGATATAAAAGCATTAATGAAGCAAAGGAACCATAGCTCCTCTGTGTCAAAATGACCCCATACATTTTGGCTCTCATCCATGGCAGTCTTAAACTCCTCAAGTGGGAGACAGGGCAGGAAGGGCTGCATCTAGGTCACTGCCAGGCCCCCTCATAAGACAAAGATTCTGTGCCTCTGCTGTCTCTGCTGTTTAGCATTTCTGTAAAACCATCTAAATACATTATGAAATCTTACTTGTGTCTCGTGAGTCTGAGGCCAACTTGAATCCATAACCACAGCTATAGTTGCTGTATAACAAAGCTGATAGTTTAATCTCTTTCTCTCTGACTCTGTTAATTTCATAACCATGAAGGGAAGAAGAGGAATTCATCATTACCTCCCTAAATACCCAGCATCTGGGTGGGAGTTTCCTTCAGACTATGATAGTGCAAATTGGTATTTATATAGAAACTCAAAAGGTAAAATATTAACTGCAATCATAGAAACCCAACACCATCAGATCAATTCAATCTTCACATAACACTTGGAATGACAAAATGTCTCTAGTGCTACTCCCCTAATGAATGTATGCTTTCCTAAACAGAAATAAAGAGCTGTTCTTCTGTGAATGGTGCACACCAAGAACACTGAACAGAATGGCCCAGGGAAGAGCCAAGGCATGGTGCATGGACGACGACCCCACCGTATCTCTGGAAGACTATTCTCTCACAAAGGTAGAACCGTCACTGGTCTCAGGAGTCACTTCATACTTCAATAGGCCTCTCCTCCATTATCACATAAGCAATCCCCTTGGGAACCACAGAAAGGCCAATTTGGAGCAAAGTCTTTGCTGAGCTTCTGAAGAGCTTGTTGGGTTCTCACCACACAGAGCTGCTAGGGTGAAGCCCAACAAACCTCCCTCCTCAAAGGTGACAAAAGGAGAGAAGCAAGAGCCTGTCATACATAGTGATGCAGATGGTATTCTATCATGGTTCTGTAACAGGAGGTTTTGAAGTTGAGTTTTAAAAATTGCTCTTGATTGGGGGAAGCAAGTGGTGTGTGGTGGTTAAGGCACTGGACTACCACATGGCTGACCACAGTTCAAGTCCTGGACCTGGTGGCTTGAAAATCATGCCAGGCATGTGTGCATATGTACCCAAAATCCCAGGAGGAGAATGGAGGTGAAGGAACTGTGGTGTGGCCATCACCCTTAGGGCTTGATTCTCACTTTTCCTCTCACTCTCTCTCTTTCTCTGTCTCCTCCTCTGGCAAGCACATGCTCCCTATAGCAAAACATTTTTAAAATAAAATTGCTCTCGATGGCCAAAAGAGGTGGTGCAGTGGTGATGTGGTGTTCCACAATGCCAAAGCCACATTGCAAGGTCCTGGGTTTGTGTCCTGAGGTCTCCCTGTACACACTAGGTTTGCAAACTTGTGCCTATGATCCTGGGTGGCTGAGGCTGGAAGTAGACTATAGTTAGGCAACCATGTTGGGAGGGGGCTTTATTTTTCTCTCTGTAAAGAAATGAATAAGCAATTGAGTGAATAAATGTTCAAAAATTGCTCTTGAGAGCACAGATTATAAAAGTGCTGATCTAAAATTGATGCCAACATTTGAGTAGTTGGAGAGTCTTGGACCTAGGCTTTGCTTCCTCACCCCTGCTTCTATAAAGGTCCTGGATTTCACATTTTAATCAGGTCTGGCTCATGCTGTCATTTTTATCAGTCTGACAGATTAGACCACTTCGCATATTAACAACTTGGCCACCTCCTAATGGCATAAGCACTGGGAACAATCTGTGGAGGATGCCTCCTATACTTGAGCTAAGCAGAGTGGTGAAAAGCTTTGAAATTTGTGTCAACAAAAGCACAAGGCCGTGGGGAGCGGCAGCCAAAGTGGCATGGTGGTTAAGGAGCCAGCTGCTCCAAATCCCAGGAGAAAAGGAGAAGAGACTCTAGCATAGCCATCCCCAATGGAGTGCTTTCTCTCACTTTCCTGCTCGCTCTTTCTCTCTGGGAGCAGGCATGCCAAAACAAAAACAAACAAGCAAACAAAAACAAAAACCATGCCACAGGGAAACTGAATTGTTTGATGATGGCACTGCTTTGCATTTATCAGAATCATCTTTTGGAAATGCAGGTGTACCTCTCCCCAGTGCCAATGCAATCAGCTCTGGCTCACAAAATCTCTTTCTGCTCTGAAAAATGCACCCTAAATAGAATGATTTCTTGGATCATTTTATCTACTACAGGTAAACAATCACAGTTTACCATGTCTTTAATATTTGTCTCCCAAGTCAAGACTCCCAAGTGGTCTCTCTTTCTTCTTTCTTATTAGTTGTTTGCTACATTACCCAGACACGTACAATTTGAAATAAACAGTCACCTGAAATCTACAACTACACAATATTTTTGTCCAAAAGGAACAGACAACCTAAGGAAAGATTAGGTAAAAACAAGTCAGCAACCCTCACCCATTTCTACCACTAAAAAAAGGCAGCATTCACATTTATCCCTTTTCTTGCACACAAAGAAAACTCTTGGCTCATGCATAATTCAGTGCCTTTCTCTCCCACTCTTACATGACTTTACACATGGATATCTACCCCCTGTGCCTGCTACTCTGGAGGGCAGACCCCAGGCAGCGTCCCATTTTGTTAACCTGCTAGACTAACACAGACCACAAGGAGATAAGGGGAAATAAGGCAGGAAAACCTCAAGTTTCCTTCAAGCACTGAGCTCAGGCCATTCACCTCAGTCCAACAATGTTTCTGGCAGCCTGCATCCCCTTAATGGATCAGAGGATAAACAGACAATGTTTAGCCATTCCTCCCCAGAGTACCTGCAACATCCGAAGCAAGCAGGGGTGGTAAAATATAGCCCTGAAGAATGATAAAAGGCAGGCGTAAATTTCACTTCCCACATTATTTAAAAAGTAACACATAGGTGGAAGAAAAAGATAAACAGAGAAAACAGTTGATTAATGAAATAAACTCTCCAAGGGCAGGTAGGTGTGTGGTGGGAATACACTATCCAAGCTAAGCTGGGTCACAGGGAAGATCATGGGCTTGGATCCCTGGTCAATCAGTACAGGCCAGATGCATAAGCCCATAGTCCCGGCTGGCCAGGTTGGCTAGGCAGGCTGGACGAGAGCTGATCCATCATAACATGAGGCGCCCTTCAGAGATGAGGAAGCCAAGGTATCTCGTCCTTTGGTGGCTTATCTGGGCCTTCATCCAGGACACTCAGTAATCCAAGCCTGCAAGCAAAGCCAATAAGGTCTGAGTCCCAGTGCAACAATCTTTTTTAGAGTGCGTTCAGTAGAGGATCATCTACATACTGAAGTGAAGTAGTGTGCAGTTTAGTTTTTTCCAAGAAAGGCATTAGGTCTGATGTCAGGGCTTTCCTGAACAACTTGTGTGTGGGGAGGTTTGAATCCCTGGGGTAGCCAGGTTCACATGACCTGGGTTCTTCCCTCCCAGTCTTTGGATCTTTCCCTTCAATGGAAAATAGAAACTGGCTCTTGGGAGCCAGTAGGAGACAGAGAAAGTATCCTTGAGATCCAGGCAGGTGAACCAGCTGGCTTGAGGTGGTAGGAGGCTCAAGAGTGTGGGGACCAGCAGTTACCGTAATGGCTGTGTCGCTGGACTCCCACGTGGTCAACCGCAGTTCGCGTCCCGGACCCAGTGGCTTAAAACTCACGCCAGGGCATGTGCATGCATGCCCAAGATCCCGAGAGGAGAATGGAGGAGAAGGGATTGCGGCATGGCCATCCCCCCCGGCGGGTGATTTCTCGCTTTCTGTCTCTCTGTCTCTGTCTGTCTGGCGAGCGCATGCGCCCTATAGCGAAAAACCTCTCCAAAAAAAAAAAAAAAAAATGTGTAGGAGTTTGATACTACCAGGTGGATGGGGACAGTAGTGTAGTTTATGGCACAAAGATCTTTGCAAAGAGGGCTCTCCCCAAGAATGGAATGGGTCAGTCTGGAACAGAACTCATGGGTCACTTGATAGCCCCCAGGTTGACATATTCAGGATTGGCAGAAAGGCCTGGCAGCCTGGTACTCAGTGGCCCCCACAATGGTCGTTTCTTTCCCTGAGAAGAGGGTCACTGGCTTTGTGACCACTGAGTGTTCTGTGCCAGTGTCCAACATAAACGTTACTGGTTGTCGTCCCCCCTTCATCTCAACCATGGGCTCCTGGGGGCATAGGTGTAAGGAGCCCAGTTTATCCTAGTCTATGTTTACCCAGCCAGGCCCACAAATCTTCTGGGGGTGAATTCCAAATCATAGTTGGCCTTTTTGGAGGCAGACACCCCCCTTTCCCATGTGGAAAAATTCATAATTAGAACATTCATTCTTCCAGTGTCCAGTCTCTGCAGTAGATGCTTTGGTCTTGTCTGATGGACTGGCATTTTCTTTCTTCTTCTGTCTTTTGTGGGGGACTTGGATGTCCCATCAGGTCAAAGCCTCCAAGCACAGCTGCCAGAAGGGACCCCTTTAGTTTCTGCACTGGTCTGCCTCTCACTGATCCCAACTGGACTCAGTAGTGAGATGGACCAACTCACAGGGTCTGCCTCTCCTGGGACAGGCATAGATCAAACCTAGCCTGGAAAATGGTTAGTCCAAGAGCTCAGGGGCAGAAGGCTTCCTCAGACACATGGGAAAATCCTCTTACCAGTGTGTCCCTGCAGCAGTGACGCAAGACAAACAGTGGATGGGTGTCCCCTCTAAAGAGGTGACCCATCAGTTATCTACCTGGCCACCTCCCTCACAGGAACTTTGGGTGCCTCTTAGCATTGATGAGTCAGTACAGACCCCTGCCCTGGACCCAGCGCACCAGGAGTGACAGGGTCCTGGACACTGCCCTAAGCTGTACGAGGTCTCCATGGAACTGCAGGTTAGGACCCACTCAGACCCCATAGCCCAAAGGCCATGAGGCCACAAATATTGCATTCACTCCAGAGTTTATCACTATGCCTTCTCCACTTTAGGAGGGTCCCCAACTGGTGGTTCTCTGACTGAAGATCACAGGAGGTGATCAAGTTCTTCTTCTGTCCAAATAAGATGAGCCCGACTGTGTTATGGGTCCCAGGACCTTACCTTGTCCTGAAGTTTTGGCCTGTGGGTTGGTCCATCTCTCTATTGAGTCCAGTTGGGATCAGTTTCCCCAGGGTGTTGGGGCCCCTGCTGAAGGAAGACCTGAGAAAAGAGTGTATGATGTCACCTCAGTCGATTCTGGAGTCATTTCATCCTGGTGGATTCCTCCTGCTGAACCAGTGGCTCAAGGGACCAGCACAGATGGGATCCCAGTCAGGAAAACAGAAATGTTGCAGAATTAGACCATCAAGAAATCAAGAGCCGCTCATAAAGTAGCAGAACTCTGGTTTATTATGCCGGCAGACCCAGCAGAGCTTGTAATCTGATGGCTCCCCTTTGGGGAAGTTCCAGGAGTGATATAGGCATTTGGTTCAGGGTGTTTTTTGTTTGTTTGTTTGTGTTTTTTTTTTTTGCTGGGGGGGGGAGGGATTGTACCCTGAATTATCTCAGGGTCCCAGGTGTTTAGAAAAACAATTCATTCTTTCAGGTTTTGGAATTTACTTCAGGCTGAAGCCACATCCTATTGAAGTGAGTAACTTTACAGAGCAGCATAGCAGTTAAAAGAAACAGAGTCCATATCTGAAATAGCATCAGCCACTAGAGGTCAGAATTAGACTGCCCTGTTCAGTGCTGTTGAGGCTCACTGAGATTCCAGAAGAACTGAATAACAGACTTAAAAGAAATGAAATCCTAGAACCTCAACAAGTGACACTCAAACTGTCGGTGACATCAGCAAAATGCATTTCTGAATCCTCTTGTGCAGTTTCCTTTCACATCTAAATCAGTGGGTGAACGAGGCCCTGGCAGGGAAACATCTGTCAGTTGACCCTACGTTGAGGTCTTCGAAACCAGGACAAATGTCGGCAGTTCTTTCCCAGACTGAAAGCAAAAAATGAGGGAAAAAACCTTGCTGAGACACAATGTGTGTCCAAGAGAGAAGAAAGGAGAACAGGGAAATGCCTCTGGAGTTCTCAAACCTGGAGTTTTCAGACCCAGAGCTGGACTCTGAGTCAGTCTCAGCCTGGCACACAGGACGAGAACTTGCGTCACACACAGCACTGCATACGTGGAACATGAAGCAGCCACCGAACAGGTGAAGTAGGTTGTCTGTGGTGTGGAAAGATCTCTAAGACATGCTGAACACAGAAAATAGCAGCCAGCACACTCTTTAACCACGGCACATGTGCGGGTTTCTTAGGATGTATATGCAACTCATATGCCCACACACATCCACCGGAAACGACACGCCATAACAAGGAGGCTCCCAGTCACAGTCCGTGCTCTTGCTGTTGACCTTGTTCAGAAAGCACTTTACCTTACCTCCCCTCCACACCTCTCAGGTTCTCTCCTCATTTATTCTCTCAATAAGAGGCCCTTGGGACCCGATTTAAAAATCACAATCCCTCTGACACCACTGTCTCCCTTTACTTCCTTCTTTTCCTCCAAAATACGTATCACCATCTGCCACATTTTATGGTGTACTCATTCATTTGTGGGCTGTTTTCCATCGCATTCCACTGGAAAGGTGAGCTTCATGCCATGAAGGGAGGGGCAAGTTTATCACATGAATTAGTTAAACCATATCCTATGAAGCTGTTCTATGAAGTGAGAAAAGAGGAATAAGTCCTTAGGATCACCAAGGCAATGCCATTGAGGTGAGGCTGCTGCTCTGGATATGACCTTTAGTCAACTTTGCTCCAGAGGGGGTTTGAAGGACTGGAGTGTATTTCTACTTTCTTAGGGCTTAGAATGCAGGATTTTGTACTTAAAAGCGTTCACTAGCAGAAATGAGTTTGACCCAGGTTTCTGAGAGAATGCTGCTACTCCCAAACATATGACTTCAAGAAGGTGCTCTTCTTCCTGGCGAGGCCATCTGCTTCACCAAATGACACAGGTTAGGTGGGATCCTGGAGAAGTTGGGGATGGAGAACACCTGCTCAGCCAGCCACACCAGACTATTCTATCCTGGCTGCTAACGTGAGGACAACTGTGTCAACTGGAGTCCCTGCATTCTTACCCAGAAGCAGTTCACTTCCATGCAGTCTAACTCATTCAGTCTCAAATTGTGCACCAAAGAGATGCAGTAGAATGATAAGCAACTGCCCATCCAGAATTCTTTGCAGGGAGGAAAGCATATTCTTTTCAGCATGTTTTGCTAAAATAATGTTAAGTTGTCCCTCAAAAATAAAGAATGGCAGATCTCAGATATTGTCTTTGAAGAGATCATGTTGATGAAGACACTCTCAAATGCTAATTGGATGGTGAGGGCCACTATATAAACAATATAGATTTATTTCATAATTTAAAAAATACATAATTTTGAGAAACATTTTGAGTAACACATATTATCATGTGCGCCAATAAACAGTAGTTGGTCTAACTGTAAATATTTGAGATTTTGTTTCCCATTTCTCTATTCCTTAGTGAAAATTAGTTACTTCCCAGAGATCTAATTCTAGTTAGTATATAAATAAGGAAAATTACTTGGTGGGATTTCATGCTTGGTTTGTGTTCTCTTCAGTTCTATTTATCAAGTGTTTTGCATTCTATTTTAAATGTTTTAGCACTTATATGCATGAATATATACAGTAACATCTCTTTCCATATTATCAGACCCATGACACCTTAAGCACCCAGAATCTAGGCCAAAATATAGATAGAAAACACTAACACAACACTGCATCAAAAGTTTGCTTGGTAAACTTTTATCTGATGCCTTCTATAATAACTCTTACTTAACAAATAACACATAAGCATAACAAGTCAGGTTTGGTTGATTTCTACAGCTATGTAGTTTGGGAGAAAATTTGGCTAAGAAAAAGACATGAGTCAGGCAATTGCAATGACTCAGAGATGTGATAGATATGATAATAAAAGCAAACAGAACTAAAAATAATGAATACTCATAATCAAGATGAATTGTCAAAGGGTCAGACTGTGGCATGGCAGTAAAATGCAGTGTTCTCTGAGACAATGCCACTTGAGAACTCTCCTGGTTCAAGTTCACAGACTTCCCCGAGTATGCCAGGCACGTGCTTGCCCATAATCTGGGGGCTAGCTGAACACTGGGGGTGGATTGTGGCATCAGAACCCTGTTGGAGGTGCTATCTGTCTCTGCCTCTCTATCATACAGAAAAGAAAATAAACTTTTTTTTTTTGGAGAGGTTTTTCTGTTAAAGGGCGCGTGCCAGACAGACAGAGAGAGACAGAGAGACAGAAAGCGAGAAATCACCCCCTAGAGGGGATGGCCACGCCACAATCCCTTCTCCTCCATTCTCCTCTTGGGATCTTGGGCACGCACTCACATGCGCCCGGCATGAGTTTAAGCCACCGGGTCCAGAACTTGAACTACGGTCAACTACATGGGAGTCCAGCAACATAGCCATTACGCTAACTGCTGGTCCCAAGAAAATAAACTTTAAAGAAGATTAATTGTCAAGATAACATTTAACTACAATCAGCCTACAGTGTAATGGTAGAAAGCTTTTGAATGTATTTTAGGGAAAAAAAAATCAGAAATAGTATCAAAAGAAAGCAGTGGTTATATACACAGAGATGCTACAGATGAAATTTGAAGTATTTTACCGTAAATTTATATGTGAGGTAATGCATACATTAAATAGCTTAGTGTAGCCATTCCACAATACAGTATCCTTACACCGAACATGCATTGTGCACAATATGTACCATTTTCACTTGTCAATCAAGAGCAAACGAATAAATAAATAGCAGAGCTTAAAAATGTACTTATCTAGATTAATTTGTCTCTCACTCTTTCTGTTTTATTTTTATGGGAGAGTGTGTGCACACACGAGAGGGAAAGAATGCAAAAGAGAAGTATTTTTGACAGGATCTCAGCAAGTCACTGAGCTTCCCACTCAGCTGGGACCACAGATGCGTGTCACCAGACCCAGCTTGTTTAGGTTGGACCAGAAACTCGACCTGTTGCGGAATAACAGATGTGGAAGAATGAAAACGCAGCACTCTGTAGAGAAAAAAGGGAGAACTCTTATTATTACACTAGTGGGCACAGAGGAGTTAACACTCTGAGTCTCCAGACCCAGCTGAGAGTTGAGCACAGTCTTTTATGGGTGAATGTGGGGAGGTGCGGTTTCAGCATGTTTGGAGTGTCTGATCAGGGAAAAGGCTCAGTGTCTGCCCTAATACAGAGCTGGCAGAGAAGCGGGGAATTTAACCTCCTCAAGGCCTCCAGCCACTCAACAACCCAGGGGAGGGGGCAGCTAACTCGTGGGGGAATAGAAAGCCCAGGCAGTTATCAGCCTTGGGCTACTTCAAGATTTCTCATCAGTTTGGGGTTGCTCCACATCAAACCTGGGGGCTCTCGTGCTGCCTCGGCCACTGTACAGCGGTTGGTTATTCTTGTTGACAGACTCAACTCTTAGAGCTAGCAAAATGGAAATTGTATATTATACAGAATATATATGTGTGTATATTATACATTATAGAATAAATAATAGATAACAATGCACCAAATATAATGATGGCTTCCAACAAAATTTGCATTTATTTCCATATTTATTGTTTATTCAATACATAATATTGAGCACTTATTAAAATGAGTTGGGCACAGTCATAGTTCCTTGTGAGCTTGACAGAATTGATCCTGCTCTTGAAGACCCTGCTCACGTTCTGTTCATGACTCGCATTTCAGGTGAATTCCTTGAAAGAGGATTATGGGGTGCCTTGAGAGCAAATAGACAAGTTGACCACCTAGTCTGAGGCTGGTGGGGTGAAGGCCCTCTCGGTGTCTAATCTGAAGAGTCAGTGTCAAGTAAAAGAGGTGGTGGTAGTGGGGAAGTCACTCCAGGCAGGAGCACCCCCAAATACTAAGGCTCAAGAGTAGAAGGGAGGGTCAGAGGTGTCAGGAAGATTAAGGCAGCTGAATTTTTTTTTTTTTGGAAAAAAGATGATCAATTTATTTATTTATTTATTTTTAATTTTTTATTATCATCATGTTCTTCTATTATATTACATTGAATTACATATAACTTTACAGTGTATTACATTGCTTTTTCAAAAGGGAATGCCATGCATGTCAGTCAGTACAGAGACATTAATCTCCCCACTTTAACATTCAATATCTTTTCTATGTTTTCCCCAATCATTATTATTATTATTCTAATTATTTTTTAAAACAGTCTATTGCTATTTTTCATTTTGCTTGTACAAATACTTTTCCCATCATGAAATACTTCTCAGACAAATCCAGTTGAGAATACTATACATGTCAACATCAACAGTTAATAAGCCATATCTCTTTCTCACTAATGTCCTGCCTCTCTATTGTTCACTTGTTATCTTTCTCTATTCTCTTCTCTTCACTTCCCCCATTCCACACTGTCCTATTCTCGTTAAGTACCTTCACTGCTTTTATATCCTCCAATTTTTTGCTATTATAGAGTGCTGATAGTCGGTATATATTGAGTGGATACATACAATATCTTTCTTTCATAGCCTGGCTTACTTCACTCAGCAATATATCCTCCGTATCTGACCACTTTCTATCAAATTCCAGGGTCTTGTTATTTTTTATGGCTGAGTAGTATTCCATAGAGTATATATACCACACTTTTCCAATCCATTCATCAGTTTGTGGACATTTAGGTTGGTTCCATGTCTTGGCAATTGTGAATAATGCTGCAATAAACATTGATGTGCAAGCACTTTTCTGACTGAGCGTTCTCCTGTCTTTTGGGTAAATACCCAGAAGTGGGATTGCTGGATCAAATGGTAGTTCTATTTGTAGATCTTTGAGGAACCTCCATATTGTTCTCCACAGTGGTTGAACTAGTTTACATTCCCACCAACAGTGTAGGAGGGTTCCCTTTTCACCACATCCCCGCCAACACTTATCACTTTTTATATTCTTTTTTTTTTTTTTTTTTTTGGAGAGGTTTTTCGCTATAGGGCGCATGCGCTCGCCAGACAGACAGAGAGAGACATAGAGACAGAAAGCGAGAAATCACCCCCCAGGGGGGATGGTCACGCCGCAATCCCTTCTCCTCCATTCTCCTCTCGGGATCTTGGGCACGCACGCACACGCGCCCGGCGTGAGTTGTAAGCCACCGGGTCCGAGACACGAACCGCGGTCGACTACGTGGGAGTCCAGCGACATAGCCATTACGCTAACTGCTGGTTCCCACTTTTTATATTCTTAATCTTTGCCATTCTGACAGGGGTTAGGTGGTATCTCATTGTAGTTTTTATCTGCATCTCCCTTGTGATGAGGGATGTTGAGCATTTTCTCATATGCTTTTTGGCTGTTCGTATGTCTTCCTTAGAGAGACTTTTATTCAGCTCATTTTCCCATCTTTTAATTGGGTTCATCATTTTTTTTCGCATAAGGCACTTGAGTTCCCTATGTATTCTGGTTATCAGTCCCTTGTCTGAGGCATATTTAACAAAAATATTTTCCCATTCTCAGGGTTGTCGGTTCACACTTGTTACTGTGTCCTTTGCTGTGCAGAAACTTCTTAGTCTAATATAGTCCCACTTGTCTATTTTAGGGATTATTGCCTGTGCTTTGGGAGTCTTATTTAAGAAGTCTTTGCCTACTCCAATGTCCCCCAGAGTTTCCCCAGCATTTTCGACCAGTAGTTTTATTGTTTGAGGTCTTAGGTTCAGATCTCTGATCCATTTTGAGTTGACTGTTGTTAATGGTGAAAGATGGGGGTTCAGTTTCATCTTTCTGCAGGTGGATACCCAGTTTTTCCAGCACCATTTACTAAAGATGTTTTCCTTTTCCCAATGGATTGACTGATATCCTTTGTCAAAGATCAGTTGGCTGTAAGCTTTGGGGGTTATTTCTGGGGTCTCTATTCTCTTCCATTGGTCCACTTGTCTGTTTTTATGCCAATACCATGCTGTTTTGATGACCACAGCTTCATAGTATATCTTGGGATCAGGGAGTGATATGCCTCCAACTCCATTCTTCTTGCGCAGGATTGCTTTTGCAATACGAGATCTTTTATGGTTCCAGACAAATTCTATGATTGCCTTTTCTAGATCTCTGAAGAATATCTCTGGTATTTTGATTGGAATTGCATTAAACATATAGATTAATTTGGGTAGAATTGCCATTTTGATTATGTTAATTCTTCCAATCCAGGAGCATGGGATGTCCTTCCACATTTTTATGTCACTTTCAATGTCTCTTTTAAGATTTTCGTAGTTTTCTTTATAAAGGTCTTTGACTTTCTTAGTTAGGTTTATCCCTAGGTATCTTATACACCTTGTGGCTACGGTGAAAGGGATTCCTTTCTTCAGCTCTGCTTCGTTCAACTTGTTGTTCATAAATAGAAATGCTATAGATTTTTGGATATTGATTTTGAATCCTGCCACCTTACTGTATTCACTTATTACTTCAAGCAGTTTTTTCATGGATACCTTTGGGTCTTCTAAGTACACCATCATGTCATCTGCAAATAAAGATATTTTCCATTCTTCTTTGCCTATTCGAATGCCTTTAATATTGTTCTCTTCTCTGATTGCAATAGCTAAGACTTCCAGTACTATACTAAAGAGCAGTGGAGAAAGTGGGCAGCCTTGCCTAGTACCTGTTTTCAGAGGAAAAGCTTTCAGCTTTTCCCCATTCAGTATAATGTTAGCTGTAGGTTTTTCATAGATTGCTTTTATTGTGTTCAGAAATGACCCTTCTATACCAATCTTACTGAGAGTCTTAATCATAAAAGGATGTTGTATTTTATCAAATGCTTTCTCCACATCAATTGAGATGATCATATGGTTTTTATCTTTCTTTCTGTTAATGTGGTGTATTACATTTATGGTCTTGCGTATATTAAACCACCCTTGCATCCCTGGCATAAAGCCTACCTGATCGTGATGAATGATCTTTGTTATATGTTGTTGGAAACGATTTGCGAGTATCTTGTTGAGAATTTTCGCATCTATATTCATCAATGATATTGGTCTGTAGTTTTCCTTTTTTGTCATATCTTTATCTGTTTTGGGGATGAGGATGATGGAGGCTTCATAAAATGAATTTGGAAAGTTTCCTTCCTTTTGAATCTTTAGAAATAATTTTAGTAGGATAGGGGTTAACTCTTCCTTAAAAGTTTTGTAGAATTCACAAGTGAAGCCATCTGGGCCTGGGCTTTTCTTTGTTGGGAGGTTATTTATTACTGATTCAATCTCCTGGCTTGTTATGGGTCTATTCAGGTTCTCTATGTCTTCCTGATCCAACCTTGGTAGATTATGTGTATCCAGGAATTTATCCATCTCCTCCAGGTTATCTTGTTTGTTGGCGTAAAGTTGCTCATAGTATCCTCTAATGATATTTTGTATTTCTGCTGTGTCTGTGGCAATATAGGCAGCTGAATTTCATATGGCTTATGGTGTGGTTCGAGTTCCAGACCCAGTGACTTGAAAATCAACCTGGGCATCTATGTGTGTGTGTGTGTCCAAGATCCTGAGAGGATAATGGAACAGAAAGGATTGGGGTGTAGCCATTCCCCTGAGGGGTAATTTCTCACTTTCTCTCTAGAGATCACATGGGCTCTTTAGCAAAACTAAAAAAGAAAAAAAGTGGAGGAAGAAAGTGCACTGCACCAGTGGAAGGCCCTCTGGCTGGCAGGGAGAGCAGTGGTGAAACCACTCTGAGCCCCAAAGGATACATTAATGTGGTTACTTTTTATTCTAAGCGCAGCAATGATCCTTTCTAAGGGGCCTTCTAAAACACTTGGAAAAAAAAAAATCACTTTGATGTCATTGTGGAGAACAGATCTCAGTGAGGGTTAGAATGCTAAATGAAACAAGGTAGGAGGTGTTGAGTCTTCCAGGGAGAGCTGATGGTAATGGGGTAAGGGTGAAGATGAGTACCTGTTTTTTTTTTTGTTTTTTGTTTTTTTTCAAATGTCACATTTAATGTTTTCACCACTGTACTTCAAATCTACATTGTACAAAGTGACCAGAAAGTGTGCCACAGTAATTGACCAACCTCTGAGATTGTACCTTTCACACCAGTGTCTTCTCGGGCTCTTTTGATACTAAACACGTTTCTCATTCAAGTGAATTGAAATGCTTCAGTTGGGTTGATTCTCAGGAGCCTCATTAAAAAAAAAAAAAAAAACAAAGATATTGCACCATCTTTGTTTAGTAATTCAATGTTTGTTTCTTTCACAGCAAATAATTACTTCATTGAAGTTAAAACTTCCAAACATAACTTATTAATAGTCTTCAAATTCAGCTCAGATCACTCAAGATGAAAATACTCTGCTAAATACAGATAACTTACAATAACTTTAACAGTTAATTGTCCATAACACACACCAGGTTTTTTTTTTCCTAGACCAATTTTAAGACGATCCATTAGTATTCCTTGTACAGGTGAAAAACGATCTTCAATTTTGTCTTTTTATTTTTAATATAAAAGTTGGAAGGGACATTCAAGTTTCAAGTCTCCACATTGAACTTAAAAAAAAAAAAAATAGTCATCATCAGCATGTGGAGGTAAACAAGCCAAGTTGTATAACTCCAGGAGGTAGAGGCCTTCAGTTTGTGTTCGTATATACATATGCACAGAAGAATTCAGTGTTCCAACAGAAAAAAGAATTTGTCAAAAAGTAATAAGTTATTTACTACTGTGACATTTCAAGACTCCCACAGTTTTTCCTAAGGACACAAACACATTTGACATAATTCCCTATGTGCCTTTTTTTGTGGCTTTAATTTTTTTTTTAATTTGTTTTTGTCTTTTATTTATTATTATTTTTTTTACTGTCCAGTGCAGGAAAAGTCTCACAAAATTTCACAGACCTAAAATGTGCAAGCTAGTTCTCTCTATATACAGCAATGTTGGGATTCTTTTGAAATTAGCCCAGAAATGAATTATTTACACACATGAAAGATGCATGCTTGGGATTCTTTTTTGTAAGAAAGAGCAGAAAAACTTCTAATAAAAATAGATTAAATATTTATATATATATTTATACTGGGTAAGGAAAACAAAAGTTTCGTCTCTCCTAGTCACAAACTCATTCTCTCTACCCACAACATTGGATGTTAGACAGCACACATCACCGGCACGGCTCTAATGAGAAGCTAGTTATAGGGCTTGATCATTGGGTGGCATGCCCCTCCTCCCACCCCCCAGTGCAGCCACGATCAGCTCACGTGGCTCCATGATTGGTCGCAGGCAAGGTTTCCAGATTCTCTCATTTCAGAAAACCCAAATGTTTAGGAATGGCTCAAATATCAAAATGTATGACTGACCTGTGTGTGTGTGTGCATGTGTGTGTATGTGTGTGTGTGTGTGTATGTGTGTATGTGAGAACAATCTCATTTCATTTTAAAAAAGAAAAACAAAACAAAACAAAAACACAAAACCCCGAACTCCCAAATTTGGTTCAATTCTGTTTTGTTCTGAGGTGAGCCATCAGCTGCACTAAATTCATAAAACATGTGCAACTCTGGGTAAAATATTTTTCTTCTAAAAGCACAACCACTTTACAAGATTAAAAGTCTAGTAACATTTCTAAATATTATTCATATCATACAAGTAGTGGTTGTTAATTTAAAACTTCATTAGTAAAATTACAGTACAAGCATGATTAACCTCCAGAATTGCAAATCCCAGACTCCAGTGGAAAGCTACATTACATCTTCAGTAGTACATTATCTTCCACCGTCACTCCCACACCAGAGGAGATGGGGGCATCTCAGCTGGCTGAGCAACAGTGGAACTAATAAAGCTCTTAAAAGCAGCAGACTGAGGGTTGATGCAGAGAGGCACTCTGTTTCCTTTCTGCTGTTCCAAAATGAACTGGTGAATAATCTCTTTAACCTGTCGGACAGAACTGAGGTTCTTCTCAAAAGTGTCATCAAATTTGGGATTGGTGACAGGCTCAAAGTCACTGGTATAAACTCTTCCAGTAGAGGTGGAAAAGCAACATTTACACATACACGTGTGGTATCGTAGTCGCCTTTCATCTAGGTAGGGGTGGGCTAAGGCATCCTTAGCGGATATTCTTTTGGATGGATCAAAGACCAACATCCTGCAAAGGAGATGAACAGCTTCAAGTGTAGCCTGGCTAGACAGGGTATAGAGTACAGGAAGAGATGGCTGTTTATGAGGACCCCTGAGTATGTGTGCCTTGGCGCCTTCACAAGCCGTCCTCATTGCTTCCAATGATGGGGTGCCCAGCAGATCTGTGATCAAATCCAACTGCTGAATGGGACTCTGTGCCTGAAACAGTATTCTTTGTCCTAGTAGTTCTGCAAAGATACATCCGACAGACCAGATGTCAATAGCATTGCTGTAATGACGGCTGCCCATCAGGATTTCCGGAGCCCGATAATACTGAGTAACAACTTCCTGAGTCATATGACGAGATTCATCTAATTCTTCCACTCTGGCCAATCCAAAATCACAAATCTTTAGAACACAGTTGCTGTTCACAAGGAGATTCCCTGGCTTAATGTCTCGATGCAAAATGCCAGCTGAGTGGAGATATTTCAAACCTCGCAAAATCTGATAAAGAAAAACTTTTGACATGATCTGAGCTGAGTGGTTGAGGAGAGACGATAATTTTATGTAGGTCACTCTGCATCAATTCTGTGACAACATATATTTCTTCAAAATAGTCAATGTGTGGAGGTTGGAGTATGTCAAGGGCAGAGAGTACATTATCATGTTTAAAAAAACACAACATCTTCAATTCCCGGAAGACCCTTTTGCAAGAGACCAGATTCTGGAAGACGTTGGGCATCTTTTTGAGTGCTACTCTCTTTCCATCTCTTGGATCTGTTACTGACCAGACAACACCAAAGGCTCCATATCCAATTGGTCTATCCGGCTCAATATCCAGCTGCTGTTGTGGATGATACGAGTGCTGATGATGGTGCGCCTTCACTGTGGCAGCTGCGGCAGCCTGTACCTGAGCTGGGGCTGCTGCAGCTGGTCCAGGAGCCTGACCCGGTGCCGGTGATGGGAAATATGGCTGTTGTTGCCCAGGGTTTAACATGGCTGCTGCTGTGGCCGCTGCTGCGGCTGCCGCAGCTGCCGAAGAAGTATGCTGCTGTACAGGGTGTACAGCAGCAGCCGACCCCGGATGAAGATGGTGTTGAGGGTGGTGGTGGTGGTGAAGGTGAGGAGGAGGGAGGTGTGGAAGGTGGTGATGATGGTGGTGGTGGTGACCTGCTGCTGCTGCAGATGTACCGCCATTGTAAGCCACCATCATTTTTGCGTTGGCTCTTGCGCCACAAAGAGACATTCAAAAAAAATGCCCTTTGATTGGAAAGTAAACTGGGTCAAGCTGTCATTTGGCCATTTAAAAATGAAGAAAAACCACTCACTCCACCTCAAAAAACATAGAGCGTAACTGGCTTTATGTCTTCATCAGTCAATCCAAACAAGTTAGAGAATCTTGGTGTTTAGTTTTTGGGTGAGTGTGTGTGGAAGGGTGTGGGTTGCCAAAAATAAAATAAAATAAAGAAAAAAGGGGGGGAAAAGGAAAAAGAAAAGAAAAAGGAAAAAAGGACCCCTTCCCCCCAGGATTCCTGCCACAAGTGGGTACTAAAACTCCATTCTTAATTTGGGGGAGGCTCCAACTTTGAATGTGGGAATAAAGGCCAAACCTCCCGACCCCCTGAACTCCACACACGAAAAGGATCAGGTAACACACCACCCTTGGAATCTTGTAAGAGGGTTGACTCATCTACCCCTTCCATTCCCACATCCTTTTCTAAACACCTACCACCTCCTCAAATACACAATTTTTTAAAATTTCAACTACCCTGAATTCAAAAGATGGGTGGAAATTTTCAAGGAAACCAGCTTCCAGCTTCCCCCCACCTCGAACTCTCAGGCCTTCCTACATCTCCCCCTACTCCTAGTCAGGTTGACCTCACTGGGGGATGGATGGGGGAGGGGATACTAAACTTTCCTGGGCAGAATGAGCCAGGGAAGGAGCCTGGAGAGGTCGAGTGGGGAGAAGAGGCAATAGGCTGCACAGAGAGGAGAAAGAGAACCAGTGCAAAAGTGAAGGTAAGGAGGTGCAGGGAGGAATGAAAGACAGGAGGGCAGCACTCCGACGCCAAGACAGAGGGAACCGCCCCAGGAGGAGGTTAGGGTCCCGGGGCCAAAGAATAGGAGCCCCGGGAGGCGGGCGGGGTACGGTCGGAAGCCGGCTGACTCCTGCCCCCGCCGGCTGCTTCTGCTGAGAAGGGTTGGGGGGGAGAGCGGGTGGGTCCCCCCCCCTGGGTCCCCCCCACCCCCCGCGCGACGGCCCCCGCAGGGCTCAAGGCTGCTCCGTCTGCCCCCCTCCCCCTCAGCCGCCGCCTCCTCAGCAGCCGGTGCCGCCGCGGCCGGACTCACCTCCCCTAGCAAAGTCGGATAGCTTGTTTTTGTTTTTTTGAGATTTTTGCCTTAGGGCACATGTGCACTTAGGTGAGAGACAGAGACAGTGAGAGGGAAAGTGAGAAATCACTCCCAGGGGGGATGGCCACACCCAAATCCCTTCTCCTCCATTCTCTTCCAGGAATCTTGGGCAAGCACACACGTGTACCCAGCATGATTTTCAAACCACGGGACTTGAACCATGGTTAGCCATGTAGGAGTCTAGTGATGAAATTGCTATGCCATCTGCTGCCCCAAAGTAAAAGTTATTTAGAAGATAAAAATGGACAGGATTTGGTGATGGGCCAAATATGAAGGGTAAGGAGGAGGTGAGTCAGGATGACCTTGATGTTCTGGCCTGGCAGTTGGGTACACTGAGGGGTTACCCCTCTAGGTGGATGACACTACAGAGAGGAAAGGGCAGGCGGGGACTGCTGGAGCATTCCTCTGAAACATTCACGAGGACAAACCAAAGCTGTATGTATGTGTTTGAGGCCAGAGGCCAGGTATGGTAGGAGATCAGAGTCTTCTCATTCCTTGTTATTTATCAAGAAGATCTCTGCGCTTCAATGCCAATAGTTGTTTGTTGCTCTTGAAAATTTCTCAGCCCTCCTGGGCCTGCAGTGTAAATGTGCCACTTTCAGGCACAGAAGGGGCTGGCTTGTTCCAGAACAGCCAAGGAGACTGCTGAACTGTTACTCCAAGACCTTGGGGGAGAGCGGAAGTTCAGGCAGAGGTAAGAGTCATAGTTAGGACAAAAACTGGTAATATTCTGGGCCCATGCTGGTGTGATGGCTACGTTGCTGGACTCCCACACGGCCCACCACAGTTTGAGTCCTGGACCCAGTGGCTTGAACCTCATACCAGGTGCATGTGTGTGCTTGCCCAGGATCCTGAGAGGAGAATGGAGGAGAAGGAGCTGCACCATGGCCATACCTCATGGGCGATGATTTCTCACTTTCTGTCTCTCTGTCTGTCTCATCTCTCCAGCGAGTGCAGGCATCCAATAGGAAAAATCTCTCTTAACCCCCCCCCCCCCCCCCCCCGCCAAAAAAACCACAAACAAACAAGGGAAACAGCAGTTAGTGTAATGGCTATGTCGCCGGACTCCCACGTAGTCAACCGCAGTTCACGTCCTGGATCCGGCGGCTTAAACTCATGCCAGGCACGTGTGCGTGCGTGCCCAAGATCCCAAGGGAATGGAGAAGGGATTGTGGCATGACCATCCCCCCTGGGAGGTGATTTCTCGCTTCTGTCTCTCTGTCTCTCTCTGTCTGGCGAGTGCACATGCCCTATAGTGAAAACCTCTCCAAAAAAAAAACCAACCTGGTATTTTTTTTGGAGAGGTTTTTCGCTCCAAAAAAAAAAAAAAAAAAAAAATCACCCCCCAACACGCCGCAATCCCTTCTCCTCCATTCTCCTCTCGGGATCTTGGGCACGCACGCACACGCGCCCGGCGTGAGTTGTAAGCCACCGGGTCCGAGACGCGAACCGCGGTCGACTACGTGGGAGTCCAGCGACATAGCCATTACGCTAACTGCTGGTTCCCAACCTGGTAATACTCTGACAGTGTGTGTAGGAGAGGAAGTAACAACAAAGTTAAGAAAACAGAAATGTAGCCATATAAAATTGAGAGCTGGGAAACCAGCAGAGTGAGTGTATCAGTTACAAGCTGGAAGAGAGGTTGTTTTCTTACCTGAAGCCAAACCACATGCACACTGGTAAATTATAGAACACAAAGTAGCTTTTTTCTAGGAAAACACACTAGGAAACAGAGTTCGGGTTTAAAAACAACAACCCTACATATAACAACACAAACTTCCTGCCCACACCAATCCCAATCCAATAGATTTTGCTGTTCTGTTCCTTTTCTTTACGCTACACTTTGCTTGTTTGAAATAACAAAACAGCCTGCAATTCCGTTTTAGGCAAGGCTATGAAGAAGGAGTTGATGGACAAAGCTTGTTGTGTTTTTCCAGCCTCTTATTTCACATGGAAGCTTTAGAGTTCCATAAGCACTCTGAATCAGAGGGCTTCCAGCCAAAGTCAAAGGCTGACAGACTCTCAGGTGGGACCTGAAACATGCCGATAGAGCTACAGAAAACAGCTCTGAGGGCTCGCCCAGAACCAGGGGTTGACAACCTGAGCGCCCAGAACCTCCAGTTGAGTCCCCTAGTAACGGAAGTTGACCAGGACAGTTCCTAGGGCTCTGGAGCACCAAGCTCACCCCAGAGGTCTCTGAGAGCACAGCCTTTGCATTCCCTCCAGACTCTGCCCACCCCCCCTACTCCATCCGGGTTCAGCAGAGGCAGCCATCCTTGGAGAGAGAGAGGCAGAACTGGACAGTCAGGACAGGGACAGAAGTTCACATTTGGTTACATAAACCATGAATCTGAGGGTCCTCGATCCCACTAGGGGACCTGCAAAAACGAATTGCTGAGCAGGTGGACCGTGTGGATTCTCTGAGCCAGGGGTCAGTCTGTCCAAGGCATTGGAACCTGGACAAAAAAATGTTAGAACAAGTACTGGAAAGATAGTATCACATATATTCCTCCCCTCCAAAACAAACAAAAGCAAAATCTGTGTTTAAAGTTTCTTTTTTAATTTTTAAAGAATTATTTTATTTACCCTTTATTTATTTACTTATTTATTTTAATTTGACCAGAGAGGGACAGAGTGAGAGAGAGAGAGAGGGAAAGTGAGAAAGCAAGCCACCAGGCCCAGGACTTGAACTGCGGTCAGCCATGTGGGAATCCAGTGCCCTTAACCACTGGCCCCAAAGAAAAAACTTCTTAATGCTTATTTTTAATAATGGGCTCAAGAAGTACTCAAACCAGTAAGAAAATAAAATAATAATAGTAATAATAAAGCTAATTCTTAAACTTACCATCCTGGACCAGAACCCCACTTCCAGTCTGGCAATAGGAGCCAGGGTGCAGAGATGGCCCCTCGCTCTCTCTAAGGATGGAGGACTCTCTGGTTTGGGCACAGGCTGGTGGGAAGGGCTGGATCCTGACTGTCTAAGACTGCTGGAAGACACTGAGTTCACGTCTTGTTCCCTCACACACCACCACCACCCTATCGTGGTAACATAATAGACCCTTCATAGCCTAATTTCCTCCGGAGCGACTCTCAGGGAGGTAGTTGGAGTGGGATCTGCAGAGCCCACTCCATTCCTTGAATAAGGTGGCTCTGGCAGGGATCTTGGCTGCTCTTTGCATGTTTTCCACTAGAGGGAAGCCTCATGCTTCACTCCTATTTGTTCAGCAAAGGAGCAGGCCACCCTGTGGATTCTAGTTTCTTCAGTCTGCTGCCTGGTTTATATGCACATCTAGAGCTCCGATGCAGAGAAAGATGGCTCCATAGAGGAATAAGTAGTAGCAAAGCCTGGGTCTTTCGATGGAAGAAGGTCTCAGCCCCAATTCTTAGTTTACATTTAGCTTTCAGAACAGAGAATCAATGTTTGTAAGGAAAAAATGTCCTTGAGGATAACACAGGTGCCCTGGACCAGAGTTCCCCAATGCCCAGGCCATGGACCAGTATCTGTTAGAAACTGCGCTGCACAGCACAGGCAGGCCAATGAATGAAGTTTCCTCAGTATTTACAGCCTCTCCCCATCCCTCGCATTACTGCCTGAGCCCCTCCTCTCTCAGGTCAGCCAGGGGCAGGAGGTTCTCAGAGTAGTACAAACCCTGTTCGGAACTGCAAATGCGAGGGGTCTAGGTTGTGCGCTCCTTATAGACTCTAATGACTGGTGATCTGAGGTGGAGCTGAGGCAGTGATGCTGGTGCTAGGGAGTGACTGCAGATACGCATTCTGGCGAATTATATACTTATCTCATTTTATATTACAATGAAATAATAATAGAAATAAAGTGCACAATAGAGGTACTGTGCTTGAATCATCCCCAGAGCAGGATAATCTGTGGGTCTCTAGTGTGTGATACATTTACCATACCTTAGTTGACAGCCTGGTTGGTCTGACTGTTGCGGGAGTACACGCATGGCACATAGTCAGTAAGAAAAGCTGTTTCTGTATTCAACTCAACTGTATTTTGTCCAATTCAAACTTTTGAATCACGATTGCTTCTAGAAGGGGACAGGGAGCTGAGATGGTTAGGGCTCAGTGGGCAGTCTATAAGATGTACCATAAGAGTCCTTTTACATAAGAAAGGGACCCACAGTCAAAGAATAACATAACATATATGGTTAAATGCACTTCCTTATTCAAGGAGCTTTTTATAAACCTTTAGCAAGGCAATATAAACTGTGCCTCTTCAGGTTAAAACTATAAAAACTATAATCTGGTGGCCAGCAGGTGATGTGGAGGTTGGGGCCCTGGATCCCACACGGCCAACTGTGTGGTTTGAGTCCTGGACTTGATGGCTTGAAAACCGTGCCGAATGCATGTACGTGTTTGCCAACATCCCAAGAGGAGGCTGGAGGAGAAAGGGTTGCCTGTTGCCATTGCCCCTGGAAGATAGTTTCTCACATTCCCCTCTGTCTCTCTCTGGCTAGCACAAGAGTCCTATAGCAAAACTATAAAACAAACAAACAAAAAAAAAGAAAGCAAAAAACTACAATCTGCACCATATTTATTTCCCATTTAACCTTTCAGACACTGACTTGCAGAGCAGCTATTCTGCAAAACATGCTTTGGACAACATTACACTGGAGTAATGACCTCACCAGGAAATTTCTGTTTGCAAATACAGAGTTGCTGGACACTTCAATGTGGCAAGATAAATTAGGGCTGCCTTCTTTAGAAAAAGGATAAGAGAGGTCATTTGAAGCAGGATAAAGAATTAATTTGGAGGACCAGCAGTTTAGCGTAATGGCTATGTCACTGGACTCCCATGTAGTCGACCACTGTTCGAGTCCCAGACCCAGTGGCTTAAACTCATGCTGGGCGCGTGTGCGTGCGTGCCCAAGATCCCGAGAGGAGAATGGAGGAGAAGGGATTGCTATGTGGCCATCCCCCTGGGGGGTGATTTCTCGCTTTCTGTCTCTCTGTCTCTCTCTCTCTGTCTTTCTGGTGAGCATGCACGCCCTATAGCAAAAACCTCTCAAAATAAAAAGAATTAATTTGTAAGGGAGGAAACACTGATATTTATGTTTCAGATCCTTAGCCTTCTGTATTTTTTTTTTTTTTTTAGAGGTTTTTTCTATAGGGCGCGTGCGCTCGCCAGACAGACAGAGAGAGGCATAGAGACAGAAAGCGAGAAATCACCCCCCAGGGGGAATGGTCACGCCGCAATCCCTTCTCCTCCATTCTCCTCTCGGGATCTTGGGCACGCACGCACACGCGCCCGGCGTGAGTTTTAAGCCACCGGGTCCGGGACGCGAACCGTGGTCGACTACGTGGGAGTCCAGCGACATAGCCATCACGCTAACTGCTGGTTCCCGCCTTCTGTAGTTTTTTTAATCCTTACAACCACTCTCTGAGATACCAGTTTTCCCATTTTATATGTAGAGAAACTGTGCTCACAAATTACTCAAATACCACATCCAAATTAGAGAACCAGGAAGTGAGCAGGCCGAAATTTGGAGTCAGATACCTTCTAGTGGAATGAAGAGTCCAGTCTCAGTACCAGAGCAGCCAGCAGGGTTTGGGGAGAACTGGTTTCAGTTTCAAGGTCACCTGAGTAATTAATAGTGAACAGAAGGGCTGGAGGGTCATTTCAAATAGTGAGGAGATAAAAGCCCCGATGTGGGTTTTTGGTGGTGGGCAAGAAATAATCGTTCCTCAAAGACACTTGGTCAGGAAGAATTGGGAAATTAATTTTGTTGGAAGCTCCGGTGCAAATAAGAGAAAGCCTTGGGCACGCAGAGGCAGAGATCAAAGGCAGCCAGTCTGAGGGGGTGTAGGACCATGCGCCTTCCTCTTGTTCATGGAAAAGATGATGGCGCTGTTTAGGGAATCCTCTGCTAGAACGCAGAGTCATTCCTACAGACTAGAATCGCCATGTCTGCCAAACAATTTAGCCAGGGTTAGACCCTACTGTGGAGGTAGGAGCCGGGTGAGTCCTCATGGGCTACAAAGAGGAGGGCACTACTAGGCACCCAACTTAAAACTGATCTGGATGTTACAGGGCAGACTTTCGACACCTTAGTCCTCTGGTGGGTCCTGTGAGCTGGTAGCCAGAGATCTGACAGCCGTGCTGTTTGAAGGCCTGAAATCACAGTTGAAAAAGGGAACTAATCTTTAATATGGTTGGTCCCAAAGGCTCTTGCCGAGGCACTCCTGGGATGGCCAACAACTGGTCAGGGACAGGATTCTCAGGCTGCATCAGAAGAACTGGATGCTTGAAGTCAAGTAGGATGTGTAGGAGAGGAGAAGGGAGAGAAATCAGATAGCCGGGGCAAGCAAGGTCTTCCCAAAATGAGGGCCCAGGCTGCCATGGGGAAGAGGAGAGGGAAGATAGTGGAGACAGAAAGCTGACAATGAGCCGGTGGGTGCATCTGTGTTGTGAGAAACAAAAGAACACTCAAGGACCCTCTTCCTAGGACCTTTGTCCCAGATCGAAAGATTTAGTAGTATTCTACTGTTAAAAATAAATAAATAAATAAATAAATAAATAAATAAATAAATAAATAAAGCAGTTTGAAATTAGCACTGAAAATTCCTGGGTAGGATTTTGGGTGATTTTTACTTTGCTCCTTTAAACTTTCATTTTCAAGCTTACAGCCATGGATTTGAATTCTCTTCATAATTGTTTTCATTGGAAAATAAAGCCGAAACTCTTTCATATCAAATGACTTGAATAAAGTGAATTTTAGAGAATAAGTTACAGAAAGTCCTTAACTTTTTTAAAAATGTAAGGATAGAAAATGCAAATTCAAAGAACTTCCTGCTTCTGGAAAGCTTAACACACTCCAAAAAAGTATCCCAAGGAAGAGAGAGAAAGTTTCAGGATGAGTGGGCCCCTTCTAGAGTAGCAACGGGGAGAAATATTTGAAGACGACATAAAATACACTTTATACGATTCTCTTTATTGCTTCTCCCATTCGTGGGACTCATACAATCAAGGTACAGAACCTAAATCGGCCTATAAATTCTTTATCACCTGAATTTGCTCCTTTGTGACAACATTTTTTCCAGTACCTCCTCTGTAGTCCCTTCTATTGATACTATCGACTTCCTCTGCCCGAGGATCTCTTTACCAGGCTCCTTTACCAAGTGAGAAGCTGTACATGTTCCTGACCCCATAGCCGACTGAGGCTTTGGACCCCACTTCAGCCTCTGGAATGATCCTGACCGTAAGTACGGCAGCATGGAAGCAGGAACCATTAAAAAGTCCCTGCCCTTGTGACTGTCCTGGTGTGGGCCTTCCTCCCTTCTTTAGAGGGTCTGGCACACTCACTCTCTGTGTCCTCAATGCTCGGCTTGAGGCTCAGAACAGGTTAAGATCTACAGAGATGGTCCAGGGATGGACTTAAAAAAATGGAGGGTCGAAGGTTTACTCTGTATCCACACACTTCCTCCATGCCCCCTTGTCTCATACTCTGGCTGGAAGGCCATCTGGTAAGTGCAGCTGTCCCAACATGACTGTGTCCTCCCTGCCTCTGCTCCAGCTCCATCCTGCCCCTCTCCTGCTCCGTGCTCAGGAGCGCCTCCTACCTGCGCAGCCCAGGGCAGCCACATTGCATGGTTCCCTCCAGCACTGCTGAGATCCTTGTTGGAATGCCCCCTCTTCAGTGAGGCCGTCTCCAACCACATGCCCCAGCAATGGTGTATTATATTTATAAACAAATATAGCAGTGCTCAGAAAAAGAAACACAGCACAAATTTTCTTTTATTAAACCAGTACAAATCTTATGTGTAATTTTATAATGTATGAACTATATAAAGTTGTGTAAGTTTAAGCAATTAAAAAATAAAATCAACAATTATTTTTCGGTAGTTTTTATTTCTGCTTAAATTGCTGAAATTTGATCTGTTAGACACAGTCTGATAGTAATATCTATGTAAATTATATTATACTAGCTAATAAATAGGTTTTACTATAACTAAAATGTCTGCAAAATATATACCTTATGCAATTATCAATGCGAGTTTCTATCTTCTTATTCCGATTTGTTTTGTTTTGCTGTATTTTTTTGTTGCTGTTAGTTGGGATTGCTGTTGTAATCTCCTGCTTCAGTGACCCAACTGGGACCACAGGTTCCTGCCGCTATGCCTTGCTCTCTTTTTTCAGGCAGGTCTCACTATGTTGCCTAAGCTAACAAGGAGTCCAAGATCTTCCTACCTCAGCCTCCCAAGTCTCTGGGATTACAGGCATGTTTCCACCACATCAGCCTTTAGGTCAGACCAGGAATCAAATCTGAATCTCCTCTGTGGTCCCAGCCAGCAGAACACAGCGTATTAATAATGTGCACCCCTGTGGCTGGGGACTTTTTATTTTGTTTTAAAACAAGTAATTAGCAAATTTTTAAAAATCAATCTCAATGTAAACAATTGCTCATACTCAGAAAAATATTTCATGTGTGAAATAAAATCTGTGCTTACATGCCAGACAGAGGGGTGGGAGGGGCAGCAGTAACACAACACTCAGCAATGCTAAGACTGTATGGGAAGGTTCTCGGTTTGTGTCCCGAGGTCTCCTTGTGCATGCCTCACACACGTGTACATGCCCATAATATTAGGAGGTTGAAGATGGGGGTAGGGTCGCAGCATGAAGATCCTAGGGGTTGCCTCTCTTTCTTCTTCTCTCTTTCTCTTCTCCCTCTAGTATGGAAAAACATAAATGAATGAGCTTTTAAAACTCTGCACTGATGAAACAAAATTCTACAATTTGAAATGTTGTAAACTTTAAACACAACTAGGCCAGACTGAATTGTATAATTAAAGTAACTCAAATGCCGTTTCTTCATCTTCATGCTGACTTTACTCTCATTGCTTATTTCTAAACTACACCAGAACACGTCTTTGCCCAGGGATTGTGTACTCAGCTTCACCCAAAGAAGACCCAATGACTGAACTGTCATGAGTTTCCTCTAAAACGAATACATTAGCTTGAGAAACACACTGGGTATGTGTATGTGCATGCCTGAAATCCCAAAAGGAGGGAGAAATGGTGAAGGGATTGTGGTGTGACCATGCCCCATAAGGGGTTGCTTTCTCTTTCTCTCTGTCTCTCTGGAAAGTGTATATGCCCTCTGAAATTTTTTTTGAAAATGTATGTATAGATACATATATACTTTTATTTCTCCACACAAGCTCCATAAAATTCATGGCTATTGTAAACAATAACACCAGCCATTCAGCCCATCTCTAAAGAACTGAGGGCCCTGAAAATTTAACCATGCTAATACAGTCTTTTTGTTTTATTTTTATTTTTTAAAATGAAAAAAAAAATTAGATTTTTGCCATAGGACACATGTGCTTGACAGATAGAGACTGGGAGAAACAAAGAGAGGGAAAGTGAGAAATCATCTCATAAGGGGGATGGTTATAACACAATCCCTTCTTTTCCATTCTCTTGGGATTTGGGGCACTCAAACACACAAATCTACAGTGATTTTCAAGCCACTAGGTCCAGGACTTGAAACAGTCAGCCATGAGGGAATCCAGTTCCTTAACCACCACATCACCTGCTAGCCCCCTCAATACAGCCTTTGTAATATCACTAACTGAAGAAAAATAACTGCCCTTTAGAGTTGTTGTGTGTTTTTTGTTTGTTTGTTTGTTTTAAGATTAGGAAACAAAAGTCAGAAGGCATCAAGTCAGGACTGAAAGGTACATGCCTAATGATTTCTCGTTGCAAATCTCACAGAACTGCCTTTGTTTGATGAGAGCAATGAGCAGTAGCATCGTCATGGTGGAGGACTCTCATAAAGCTTTCCTAGGTATATTTCTGCTAAAGTTTTGGCTAAATTTCTCAAGACACTCTCATAACAAGCAGATGTTTTCATTCTTTGATTTTACAGAAAGTCAACAAGCAAAATGCCTGGTGGCCATGAACATTGCTCTTAGTTTTCCTTTGACAGGATCAGTTCCACCTCTTGTAATCATTGCTTTGATGATGTTGATAAAGCCAATGTGTTATCTCCTGTTACAATTCTTTGAAGAAATTATTTAGGATCTTGATTCCACTTGTTTAAAATGTCTATTGAACGTTCTGCTCTTGTCTACAGCTGACCTGAGCCCAATAGTTCTGTCATTCATTGAGGAGAATGTCTGCTTAAGTTTAATTTTTCAGTCAGAATTGTGAGCCTGGACCAATTAAGATGTCCAAAGAATTGACTATTGTTTCTGTGGTTATTCACTTTCCCTCTTCAATTTGGGCATAAATTACATTTAACTTTCCCTCACAAACTGATATGGATGGTCTGCTACTGTGGGTGTCCTCTCCAACATCATTGTGCACTTTTAATGAGTGAATAGACTAGTTAGGGAAGACTTTGTCTTTGTTTTGTTAAGAGGTGGAGATAAGACTATGGCCTGGCCATGAAATGGTAGTATTTGGATAGAAGCTTGTATAAGATTCCAGATGAGAGCCACTGGAAAAGGGGGAAAAGAGGGTGATAAAAAGACAAGAAATAGGTATTTTTATTTGAGGAGCAATAAGCAAATTATACTTTAAGAGGACATATAATTATTAGTAGAGAATTACACTATCTGCATTACATATTTATGTGTATTTAACTGTGGTTTTATGTATTTAACTCTGGAATAAAGAATGCCTCTGCAAAATGCCCTGCAGCTGCAAGTGAATGTCATTTGATAGACAAGAGAAATTTTGCCCTTCCAGTATCAGGAAATACATACTAAAGACATTCTGAAACCCTAAACCTCTCCTCTCCTATAAACAAGAGATTTGTTTGTAAATTGGGACATCTACCCATAATAAATGAGTAATAGGGAATGCCAGTTTAGGCCTATTTATGAGGTTTGATCTACCTGAGAAGATCTTTGTTAATGAAGTGATCTGTGCACAGATTCATTTATTCTTTTTGTTGTAAAGAATTATTTTAAGTTTATTCATCATTATTATTATTTTAAAATTTGACCAGAGAGATAGAGAGAGAGAGACAGAGAGAGAAATTGAGAAAGCAAGCCACCAGGTCCAGGACTTGAACTGTGGTTGGCCATGTGGGAGTTCAGCACCGCCACGCCACCTGCTATTCCCAGATGCATTTATTCTTAATAGAATATCTATGTTATCAGTATAAGTCCTATGTTTTCTATAAGGAAGTTAATATTCATTGAATAAAATTGTAAAAAAATAGAAAAAACATTTTATATATGTATGTTTATACATGTGTGTGTATATATGTATGGTAAGTATACTAAATAATTCACCCATTTTATATATATGTATGTGTGTCTGTGTATAGTACATATATGGTAAGTGTACTAAACAATTCCCTCATCATTAATCTAGGCTCTTCTTTAGTCTTTATCAAGCATCTGGCTCTACTCTTTCTGCAACTTAATACCATTAGCTTTTCACAATTTACTTTTTTTTTTTTTAACTTTTTTTTCCAATTAGATTACAAGCTCCTTAAAAGTGCAGAGTCCTTTAGTCTGTTTTTCCTGTATTCGTCAAGCACCTACAGAGTTAGTACTCTAAATGTCCTATTTTTAAAATTAATTTTTTATTAGAGATTTTTGCTATAGAGTGAGTGTGCTTGCTGGAGACAGCAAGAAATCACCCCCTAGTGGGGGACAGCCTCATCACAATCCCTTCTCCTCTTGGAATTTTGGGCATGCATGCACACACACTAGTGTGAATTTTAAGCCCCCAGGTCCAGGACACGAACCTCAGTTGACTAGGTGGAAGTCCGGCAACATAACCATTATGTTATCTACTGATCCCAAAAGAAATATCTCATGATAGGCTCAGCAATTTGTTAAAAATTTTTTTACTTGATTTTTTTTTTTTAATTGAAACATAAACTTTTTTCCTTTCCTGACTCCTCTGGAATTGGAAAATATTTGTGAGTATTCTTATTTTGAGGAAGAAGGGTTATTTGCATAAGTTCAATAATACCTGTTATCTTGCATAAGAAATTGGAGATACTCATTATTGCCAGGGTTTTGACTGGAATGTTACAACTTTTAACAAAAGAAATGGGTTTTAAGGGCATGTGCATTAATTGCAGAGAAAGACAGAAAGTGAGAAAACACCCCCCAGGTGGATGGCCCCACCATCATCCCTTCTCCATTCTCCTCTCATGTGTACACAGGGGACTCGCATGAGTCCCAAGCCTTTGGGTTGAAGGGGACTCAAACCACAGCTGACTATGTGGGTGTCCAGCACCTTAACTACTACACCATGTGCTGGGCCCTCTAAATGTCCTGCTTTTAAAACGTTACATGGTCAATCCAATTATGATCCAACATACACACTTAGTGTTGTTCACAGATTGTTCTAGACCATTATGTTCTTATATAAACATGGATATTCTGCTAACCAGAAAGTTTTTGACTGTTGAGCACCAGAACTCAGCAGCTGGCTCTGTCCCAGCCACAGGACTGCAGTTGTTCACCCCGTGGGAACTCAACCTCAATGTCACAAACAGAAGTCAGATTGTCCTTCTGATTTTTCTCAAAAAGCTCATCCATAATGCTCTCTTCCTTTTAGTAAGCTCCTTGTCATCCGGTCTATTCAGGTCTTCCTCAGGATCAATGGTTATTTCCCATTTAAATTTGTTCCATTGTTTCTGCCAAACTCTGCCCCCATAAATAACCTTGTTTAAAAAAAAAAAAAAAAAAACAGAATAACTTCTCTAATTGCCTCAAGGGTACTCATTCCATATAACTCTTGTGCCATGGATTATTCTTTAACTGTTCAGCAACTCTGTAATATTTTGGACTGGCATGATAACACTGGCAACTTTTCCCCTTAATTTCATTCTCATAAATTAAGATAATAGCTGGAGGCTGGAATCTAATTTCACATTTCTTGGCAATGCACATCATTACCACAGAACACTTCAGGGTAAATCGGAGGGAATCTGATGAAAATGTATTCGTTGCATAATGTCTTCCTGCCTAGGGAGTACATAAAGTGCATCTTCTCCTCTGGGTCAACGTCAAAACTACTGTGAGGGGGTTGTTTCCACCCAGCCACAAGCATGAAGAGCATGTCACCCCAGATTAAGAAGTGTGGAGTTTCTTTTCATAGACCCCAGAATGAGGCAGACTCTCACATCTCAAATGAAAACCAGCACCTAGAATGGCATGTGTTGCAGAAACATCAGGAAAGCTCGTGGGGTTTCGTCCCGGTGCTCCAAAAGTGTCAAGAAGGCTTACGTCCTCCAGCTCCTAACCTTCCGTTGGTCAGCCATTCTTCCCAAGTCCATGTTCCTGTCTCCATCTTTCCTGGTCATTTTCATGTCACTAGTGACACTCAGGAGAAACTGGAGCTCCATGTTCCAAAGAAACAAATTCCCCACTGGTGCCTCCCAGCCTGTAGGAATCTAGGATCGACAGCACTGATGGAGCCTTGCTACAACTCAACAGAAACATTGCACCAGAATGTCAGACATGCTCTCTCACAGCTCCCTGAGTTTCAGGGCTGTGTTAGAAAAGACTTGGTAAAGACAGATTTCAGTTTTCCAGGCAGTTTCCATGAGAGGTTCCCAACAATATTTCAACCAAGGAAGGACATGGCAAAGAATCTATGCTCAACCCTGGGAAAGTGCCCATCAGAAAACTCACCAGTGGACTCAGAATGCTATGTAGAGAAGGATCCGAGGGCCACCTCTGAGACAAAAGGTGACTGGATATATCAGTCAAGGAATGTCTCAGGGAATGAATTACTAAGTATGTCTAGCAGGAACTTAGACCAGAATCAAATGAAAACCATCCTGAGATTGCATGTAAGCAGGAAGTTTTGGCAGATCACTGCAGGTAGGATCCCTGTAGACGTGTGTCGTTCGTGGCTGGCTGACGACAATGTGTTGCCTCCTTATGGAAGTTCTCATACTAATACAGAAAACACAAAGGTAGCACCATTAGAGGGTAAATTCCCCAGCCATGTTGCCACTCTAGAGCTTTCTTTTCTTGGTCCCCAAATTCAAAACCTCCTAGAAGCCCATATTATAAGGTTTTGAGTAAGTCAGAGGTGGGGTCTGCCCCTCAAGGTCCTTGAATCCATTAAATTCTTTGTGGTAAGAGAAGCAAAAACATGGCCTCTTCCCCAGATTGACTTTCCCTCATATGCCATCCACATATCTGGGGTGGATTCCACAGCTAGTGTTATCAAGGCCTGCTCTAAAGCTTTTCATAAAGACAAAGTAGGAACAACAAAGTTTCTCCCTGTCCTAGATCATACTCTCCTTGCCATCTCACCTGTGGACAAGGAAGGACAGAAAGCCCTGAGACAATTGCCTTCTGATACTGACAATGAGCTTACAGAGAATGTTCAGACAATCGAGAGTAGTAGACAGACGTGTCTGCCCTGCACACACAGCATCGCAGAAAACCCAAATCAGAATGATGTTGCAGTAGTCAACAGATGCAGCCTAGAGCTGCCCACAAAGCAAGATGAGGATGGACATGAATCAATGGATGAGAAAGTGAGAGCTACTGGCAGAGTAGAAATGCTTCAGGACAAAAGGATGGTTGAGAAGAATTCAGAGAATTTTCCCACATCCAACATGTCCAGGAAGATAGTCAAGGCTGATGAGCTCTGTGCTTTTTGACCTAATGATATCTTGAAAAGCAGTAAGTTGAGAAGCCCCCAAATGATAAAGGTGGGAACAAGTAATGTAGAAAAGACCCCAACCACTGAATACTCTCCACCAAGAGTACCTATTCCTGAAGACCTTAAATTATCAGACCTTAAAAGACAACTCCTTGGTGAATTAAGGTTTAAACTGGAGAGTTTGGAACATAGCCAGACCCAAAGCTCTTCTAGTGACATCTCCCTTTCTTCAGTTAGCTCAACTTCTGATTCCTCCCTGCCTCATTCCCCAGGTGTCTCCAGTACAGACCTGGCAGATGTCCAGGTATTGCACATTCACTTGGATGACAGGGGAATCGATGTGGAACAGAGACAGGAGCCCTGGCTCTCTAGGCATGTTGTATGTAAATGCCATGGTAAGAATGTCCCACCAACTACAGAGGGAGTAAGTCCCCCAGGACCCAAAGCAGAAGACTGTGAAGGCAAGAACTCAGGATTAGGGACAGCCAGAGTTGAAGGGAAGACCCATCCTTCTCAAGATAGGAAATTAGAGAAGACTTCTACATCCCTGTCACAGAAGGAAACATGTCCTCCTGAAACCTATTTTAGCAAAAAGATAAGGCAATTTTTTCAGTGGATCAATTCCAAGAGAAAGGGTACAAAGAAGAAAAGTCCCCTGCAAAAAGACAAGTTCATGCCAGACTTTTCAGGGTGCTACAACCCAGTTAAAGATCAAGCTCTCTTTATGAGCTGTGGACCTCCTGAAGCTCATGAGCTCATGGCAGCCATTGGGAGGGTTATAGAGGAGAAACTGGCATGCAGTCAGGAACCTGAGCCCTTGGAGTTACATCAGCAGAAAAAGGAACCAAAGGTCCAGGAAGAACCCAATAAGGGACAGTCCTCAAACTATAAGGCTCCTTCTGACCCACAGCAAGAGAAGGGGTCAAATACCCACTCCTGCACTCAAGAAGCTGTCATTCCTGCCCCAAGTTGTCTTACAAGTGTCAGAAAGAAGAGAGACAGAATCAGACATCCCCAGAAAGCTGTGAGATTGAAGGACCAGCTATTACTCCAAAGTCATTGCTCTTCTGAACCCTCCAGGGAGCCTGCATCCCATCCACGCCCTACCTGCATGCGAGTATGCCAGGAGCCTCCAGCTGCTATCACACCTGCTGAAGGCACTGTGTTCAGCCATTGACCCTTCTTTACAAAAAGAAAATGCTTCTCCACCACATAGAGGAAGGAAAACTCTCCCCAAAGGAATAATCCAGTTACTGTGGAAAGGGCCTCTCAGTTTTCATGGTAGTTCATTTTTGGATAAGAACAACCTCTGTTTAGAACAATCAACAATATATTGGTTCTCCCCATTAAATGTTGTGTCTAACACGCAGTGCTGTCCTCTGTGTTCTGCCCAGGGAAGAATGGATTTGGAGTATCCCAGAGCTTGTGCTCAGGAAAGGAGTTAGTTTAGCTTTTATAACTATTTGCCTCTTAATTTTCCAATGTAAAACTTTTTAATAGATTGTCAAAGATAGTTATTAGGATTATCTGAATATCACTTATAAAAACGAGTGTATCACAAATACCTATAAAGTAAGACACAAATCACACATTGATAATAGCCCCTGCAGTCCAAGAAAATCCTCCATCATCTAAGCAAATTACAAATACTTAATTTTCTTTTTTTCTAGAGAGCACATGCCCTGGCCAGAAAGAGGGAGAAAGAGAAGGAAAGTGAGAAAGTGGAATGGTCATGCTGCAATCCCTTCTCTATGTCTCCTTTTGGGATTTCGGGCACAAGTGCTCATGCACCCAGCATGTTTTTTATTCTTTTTAATTAAATGAAAATTTTTTGTTTATATTTAATTGCTGTACATCTTTACAGTGTATAACACAGTTTTTCCCAGTATAAATTAGTCAAGTCAAAGACATTGCATATACATTATCATCAACAGGTAACTTCAATTTTGTGTCTATTAAGTGTGTTATTTGTTTTAATCCCTGATGCCCTCCCTGCCACCCCCTACTACCCACCTGCTTTTACCCATCCCCTTCTACACTGTCTAGTAGCTACAGCTGGCCTCCCTGCTATTATACCTACAACTCTTTCCATTTCAGCCCAGCATGTTTTTCAGCTGCAAGATCTGGGCCTCAGACCACATAGTCAGCCATGTAGGATCCCACTGCCTTCACCACCACACTGTCTGCTGGTCCGAAATATTTTTAAATTTTTTTCCACAGGGCATTTGCACTTGAAGAGAGAGAAAGAGAGAGAGATCAATAAAGGGAGAAAAGACTCTCCATGGGGAATGGTCACACTGCCATCATGAATGTGTGTGCCCACATTCCTGATGGGAATTTCTCCCTTCCCAAAATTGGAGAATTTTTGGCAGGCACACACACGCACCCAGTTTGTTTCTCAAGCTACAGGATCCCAGACACAAACCATACAGTGGGACATAGGGGATCCATCCATTTAACCACCACGCCACTGGCTGTTCCATAAACACATTTTTTTAAGTGACATTATTTAGATATTTAACTGTGACTGAATACATTCTTTCATCAAATACAATACATTTAACATAGTCACGAATAGCACTATTTTAGGTACAATTTCACATGCTTTCATAAACCTACCAGTACAGTTTCTATAGTAAAGCATTTTCCTGCATTCCATTTTCATTTATATGTGGGTGCATCATTCATCATACTTAAGATTGTTTCACTTCATAATTAAACTTTTATTATATAAGTGAACACCAACCCCAAATTTAACCCTAACAATAACAAACTTAAACATTTTTTAAATATTGAAAGTATATACCAATTTGTTTTTATTGTATCTTCTTAATCTTATTATTCGAGGCCATCAAAATATAAAAATTTAGACATTAACTCAAAAAAAGATGAAAGCTCCAAGCTTCCTAAAATATTAACGAGCATTTAAAGTAGCAACAGAATCATGCTGTAAGTCAAAAAGTAATTCTGACTTCACTGCCAAATTTAAAATATTAGTGATTCGAAAGTAAGATTGTGGTCTAAAATATTTGTACCAAACTGCAAAATGCAATACCAAAAAAATGTGCAGTTCATTTGTTTGTGTATATATAATGGAGTATTTTTCACAGTAATGTTAGGTTAAACATTAAACTTATTTTTGTTTTAACTGTAAAGTACAGAGTTTGCTCTAATACCTTTTAGGTCTTTTCAAAGTGAGAAAAACACTTAGACTCCAGGCCCTGGTTCAAATTATATTTTGGGTGTTAGTTACTTTTTTAAAAAGATTTATTTATTTAATTCAATTTATTATTGTTGTTGTTATTGTTATTTTTAATTTGCTATAGGCATGGGTGCTTACCAGAGAGAGAGAAAGTGAGAAAGCAAGTTGCCTGGTCTAGGATATGAACCACAGTCAACCATGTGGAAGTCCAGCACCTTAACCACTACACCACCTGCAGGCCAGGTGTTTATTTCTTTATTTCTTCTGACAGAGAGAGATAGTCAACCCCAACAGAGTCTTCATGTCGTGATCCACCCCTACCTCAGTTAGCCAGGATCACAGCCCTGTAGTGTGTGTCTAGCATGTACAGGGAGGTCCTGGAACAGGAGCCCAGGCTTTTCGGTAAGTGCTCAGCATTGTAGAGCATTGCATATCACAGTATCACTTTCTGGCCTGGTCCCCAAACCATACTTTATTATTATTATTATTATTATTATTATTATTATTATTAAGTTGCTGTCAGGTGGGCGCTCCAGTGAGTAAAAGAGGAAGCACCCCTCCACCACCCATGGGACATGTTCACACCACAATTCTTGTGACTCCATTTCTCCTTCCCATCAGGAATGTGGGCACACACATTCATGTGCAGGTGCTGTGGCTGGGATTCAAACTGTGGTTGGCCGTATGGAATCTGACTCTATCCACATAACATTTCATCACTGCACTCTGGGGCCAGTCTTTCAAGCCATCTTTTTACCTGCTACCTCACTATCCTTTATGTAGAGCTGTGGGGTGTGAGTTATTCTGACATAGGAGAGCCAGAAACACCCTTTACTGCTCCCAGGAAGATTTAGAATTAGAAGCAAGGGGGTGTTAAGGCTGTGAGGTCAATGGTAGGAAGAAATATTTCTCTTGGATCTCTTGGTGAGGAATAAATGTACCCTGCTCCCACAAGCCAACTCTTTTCTCCCTCATGAAATTTGGAGTGAAGGGCCACGTTCCCACCACTTCCTGTACTCTAATAGAAATAGAAAATGGCAGTAGCTCATCCTTGCCTTTCCCTATCCTTTTTGGAGCAGTACAAAATGACAGAACTTGGCAATTATAAAAGGGGATAGAGATAAGAATATTTTCCTGAAAATTGTGTCTGGCTTATATTTTATGAATATCACCGAGTCCAGAGTATCTCATGAGTCAGCCATCATTGAGTGGGGCAGGAATGGATGGGTTTTGCTATGGTGGCCACTGGATTGGCTGGGGCAGGGGCTGGGGACTAAGTGCCCTGCACAAATATCTGTAATGTGTCTACAAAGCACATTTTGAGCTTGATCATGAGATCTCCCTGCTTGTGAGGGCACCTTTGAGAAAAGGGAAGGGCCCTTCCCTAGGGAATCACTTCAGATTGATGCTTACTTGATAGCATTATTCTATGACCAAGAAATTACCTGAAACCCACTTGCAGGAAAGGCCAGGCATATACCCGGAAGTTTAGAAACAGGTACAGGAAATTTAAAAATGTAATGGTAGAATAAATGGGCAAGGAGAAAAAAACGAGGGAAAAGAATGACCCGAACATCACACTCATAACCCCATCCTGGCCACCCACTCATCTCGCCTATGCCTTATCTTCTGGAGGGTAGTAAAGGCCTTTAGTGCACAGTGTCCCCACTTCAGTGTAAGAGTATGAGGGATGATCTTTGAGCACAAAGACAATACCTGCAGGTATGTTGTCAGGCACTATATTTTCCAGTTTGGAATAGGTGATCCTGGTCCCTGCCTTCTAACCACACTTTCTCTTATACCAAGGTTATGGTGATTTAGGAGTGTATTAGTTATCTATTGCTAAGTAACAACAGAGACCTCATATAATTAGGCCACTATGCTGTTTCTACTCCCTGCCAGAGGGAACTTCAAAAGGAATAAAACTTAATGTTCTACTTTTTTTAAGAAGTTTTAAAACGGTTCTTAATTTATTATTTTTTATTTTTCAATTGTTTTTTTTAAGAGAGGTTTTTTTTGCTATAGGGCATGTGTGCTCACCGTGAAGACAAAGATAGAGAGACAGGAATCAAGAAATCACCCTCCAGGGAGGATGGCCATACCACAATCCCTTCTCCTTCATTCTCCTCTCAGGATCTTGGGCATGCATGCACACACGCCTGGCATAAGTTTAAGCTGTCAGGTCCTGGACTTGAACCATCGACTATGTGGGAGTCCAGCAACGTAACCATTACACCATCTGCTAGTCTCAATTTATTTTTAAAATAATATATATTGTTAAAAATTAAACAAACGGGCTAGCAGGCGGCATAGTGGTTAAGATGCTGGACTCTCATTTGGTTGACAGTGGTTCAAGTCTGGGATCCAGTGACTTAAAACTCATGCTGGGGGGAACCAGCAGTTAGTGTAATGGCTATGTCACTGGACTCCCACGTAGTCGACCGTGGTTCGCATCCCGGACCCGGTGGCTTAAAGCTCACACCGGGCACGTGTGCATGCGTGCCCAAGATCCCGAGAGGACAATGGAGGAGAAGGGATTGCGGCGTGGCCATCCCCCCTGGGGGGTGATTTCTCACTTTCTGTCTCTCTGTCTCTCTCTGTCTGTCTGGCGAGCGCACGCGCCCTATAGCGAAAACCTCTCCAAAAAAAAAAATAACAAAAAAACAACTCATGCTGAGCATGTGTATATGTGTGCCCAGAAGCCGGAGAGGAGAATGGAGAAGGGATTGCAGTGTGGCCATTCCCCTGGGGGAGTGATTTCTCACTTTTTATCTCTCTGTCTCAGGTGAGTGCATTCACCCTATAGCAAAAATCCATCAAAAAAAATAAAATTAAATAGTTCAAAGGGACATAGATTGTTAAGAGTATTTTCTTCCACCTCTTTCCAGGAAGTGTGGGGCTCTTGGTCCCAGAGGTTATTTGAATAGTACACGTTTCCTGACCGAAAACAGCAGCTTTGAGGTACCAAATGTACGGAGCTCTCCAGACTCTGAGGAGGCAGGGGGAATTTAGCAGGGTGTTCATCGGAGGGAGGAGATAGGGTTAATGCCTGAGCAAGTTTGAAAGCAGAGTTGCCTAGTGGTAAGAGTGGCCTTCTAATCTGAGACTGGGGGTGTAAACACGGGTTCCGTAGGTGATCTAGGCCCACGTGGAAGTCCTCTAGGAGGCAGCAGGAGTTCCTCAGGGATAAAATGGTGTTCGCTGAGATTACTGTCCCCCTCCATCATGGGAGCTGCGGTACAACACTGCCTTGCCCATGCTTGGCATACTTGGCAGACAGCTGATACCAACCAAAAAGGCGAAAGACCCCCAGTGTTGACTAGTATTTGCTACTCTCTACCGTTTAAAATGTGAGCTTGGAGTCAGGTTTAAATTAATTTAAAATTAAGTGCTTTTTATTGTCCTTCATTATTGTAGACCGAATTCCCGCATTCATGTATATTAGCTCACACAATCTTTACAACACTCTGAAGAAGGCATCTCTATTCCCTCTTACAGAAAGGTAACCTAAGAGGTAACAGAGGTTATATAAATTCTGTGGCTAGCGCAGAAGAGGGAATGGAGAGCCCCTGAATTGTAAGGAATCATTTGGATATCAATACCAGAACGTTTGACCTGACTTGACTGAGGTCCCTGACAAAGTCTGGGAGGAAAGCTGGCCTCAGGCAGCAAGCTTCATCCTGGGGCCCTACTGATGCCACCAGGATTCCTTTTCTATCCATTTCGTGGCTTGGTAAGACTTTGTGTCTGGGAAACTCATAGCGACATTATCTAAGCTGCAAGTGCGGGGGACACTGGGTTGCCTCTCCCACGGATCCCTCTAAAGTGTCATCACACCTTACTGTCTCCTGTGGGTCAGGTGGCCATTCCTAAACCATCACTGTTCTCTAAACGTGCAGGGATATTTTTAGCCAAGTCTGAGTTTCATACCATCCTTAAATAAGAGTGTTGGGGAAAAGCAGCTACACTTGCAACTGGTCTGCAACTGGTCTGCAACTGGTCTAGGGTTAGTTCTTCAAAGGGCAACAGAGGAAAGAGTTCCAGAAAACAAGTGACCATTGGATGACAAAATACGAACAGAAACAAAATAGTTATTAGACAGAAATATACCAACTCTGGGCCAGCCCGTGGCATGATGGTTAAAGCGGCTGGATTGTATACGGCTGACTGCGCAGTTCAAGTCAAGGAAGGAGCAGCTTGTGAAACACCTGGTGCATGTGAGCAAGTGCCCGAAATCTCGGGAAGGAGGAGAAGTGGAAGAGAAGGGACTGCAGCATGACTATTCCCCACGAGGGGTACTTTCTTGTTTTTCCCATCTCTGTCTTTCTCTGGCTTGTGGATATCTCCTCCAATTTTTTTTTTTTCCAAAGGGAAAAGGATAAGAAAAAGAAAAAGCCCAACTTTGCAATTTATAAATAAAAACTGCGATCCTATGAAACAAGTTTTGGAATGGACTGATTGCATTTATACCAAGAATATTTTTCATTAATTCCCATGGGTGGATATGGTGGAATATGTTAATGCTATGAATGTGAGCACAATTTAGGGGGGAAATACACCTGCAAGGAATTTGATCTGATGACATAAAGCACAGACATATGATGTCAATTGGATAAAAGGCTGAAAAAAAATGCTTTGAGAAAAATGGTAACCAAAAGAATGCAAAGAGAGGGGCACAGTTAAGGTATCTAAACCAAACTAAACAAAATTCTACATCATTTTAGCTTATTAAAATCTTTTTTTTTTTTTGTAGAGTTTTTGCCTTAGGGTGTGTGTACTCACTAGAGAGAGAGAGACAGTGAGAGGGAAAGTAAAAAATCACCCCCCTAGGTGGAATGGCCACACCACAACCGCTTCTCCTCCATTCTTTTCCCAGGGTCTTGGGAATGCATGCACACACACCCAGCATGAGTTTCAAGCCTCTGGGTTTGGGACTCAAACCATGGTTGGTCATGGGGAAGTCCACCAATGTAACTACTACGCTGTCTGCTAGCTTCAGCTTATTAAAGTTTTTAATTTGTTATTTTTTAAAAAGAGATTTGAAAGTAGCTAAAAAGCATGAAAATTGTTTGAAAACACTGTCTAGCAAATTCAAACAGTTTGTGAGGATCATTCAGGTGTTTGCCAAAGAAAATCAGAAGTATCTCCCCAGAGAAGGCACGTGATTGATGATGCCCTTCCAGCTCTTGGACTGGAAGGCAACTTGAGGTCTGTGCAGCAGTTATAGAAAACAAATTATTATTATCATCTGCAAGGGAAAGAATGGTGGAATCCCCTTCTGATGGGGACCAACCCAACTGTCATTTCCCAGACACTCGGCATGTGCAGGTCTCTGACACTGGATACCTCTAGTGCATCTTTTACTTTGAACCACTCTCCCTTCCTGTATTGAGAGAATTCTCCCAATCGTCTAGGATTTCAGTGACAGTAAGAACATAAACACCTATCCTGTGCTCGTGGTCTTGGTTCTCCAAGATGCCAAAGAGTCTGTCTCATTTTCCCCTGACTACAGCCTCCCCACGCACGTCCCTCCCAGCGCCAGCTCCTCATGCCTCCGCTCCTCCCTCAGGACAACCCACTGGCCTGTGTCCTGCCTGCTACTTCCCACAGCCCATGTTCTCCTGCGGCTGTGAAAGCTCGGAAAGACAGAACATTGCCTTTCCCTCCCCGCCATGGTCTGAAATTCAAGTTCCACTGGGCTTGACCTTCATTCTAGAGGCAGCAATGAGGGCTGCTGCTGTGGTCGCAGCCTCCCTGCCTGGCCATGGGGCTGAGGCCAGGACAAAGCTGAGAACAGGGAGGGCATCAAGGCCAGTAAGGACAGGAGGAGAGTGCAGGTCCCTTGAGCCTGGAAGCCAAGATGGGAGCCTTTTAGCCGTTCATAGTTGTTACAAACTATGTCAAAGTCCCTGTCTCCTATGCCCTAGAATGGGACTGTGGAAGACCGAGAAAGCAGAGATTTGCACAGTGACGAAGTCCAGTCTTCTACCGTTTGACAATGCCCTTGGACTTTCCAACACCAAAATCGTGACTTATGCGAATAAGTTGCTGCTTTCTTTACAACTTACCCAATCTCATGTATTTCCCTTGGCAACAGGAAAAAAAATGCACTAACATAACATTCATATAGAAAATGGCAAAAATCATCCTATGAGATGAACACATTGTGAAACCACCACCCAGATAAAAAAAGATTTCTCTTCTCATATTCAGTAACTACACAAGCTTAACCACCCTAAATAAACAATCTGAAATGCAAAATGGTCCAATATCTGAAAGCTTTTGAGAAACATCACAAATGGAAAATTCTACCCCTGATCTCTGTGATGGGTTGCAATCAAACACTATAAGACAAAAATAGTGTATGAAATTAGCTTTAGGTTGTCTTTAAGGTGTATACAAAATAAAAACATCTCATGTTTAGACTTGGGTCTCACCCTCAAGATATCTTATAATGTATATGCAAATATTCCAAAGTCCAAACAAATCTGAAACCTGAAGCACTTCTGCTTCAAGCATTCCAGATAAATGATACTCAAACTATATCTCCTAAGGTAGTCATTTTTTTTTTTTATTTTTTTGAGAGGTTTTTGCTATAGGGCACGTGTGCTTGCCAGAAAGACAAGAGAGAGACAGAGACAGAAAGCAAGAAATCACCCCCCAGGGGGCATGGCCATGCCGCAATCCCTTCTCCTCCATTTTCCTCTCAGGATCTTGGGCACACACGCACACGCACCCGGCATGAGTTTAGGCCACCGGGTCCGGGACTTGAACTGTGGTTGACTACATCGGAGTCCAGCAGCATAGCTATTATGCCACCTACTAGTCCCAGGTAGTCATTTTCTTGATTTTGGTTTAAAGACCACACATTAAGGTTTCCTCCCTACTTTCCCCTCTCTTCTTTCCTTCCTGTAAAGGAAATTGTAAAAGAATGTGGAGTTTATGTATTCACAATTCAGCCTCCACTGCATGGAACAATGTCTGCCGTGTTAGGTGCTCATAAAGTTTTGTGAGATGAAGTTACTTGACCATCTTTTATCTCAGAGCCTTTTCTCTAATAAGGTGTCCAATGGCTCATCCCATGGTCCCTCGCTGCTGTGAGTGACATGGAGAAACTCCTGACTGTCCTTGGCTCCTCAAGGTGTATTGCATTAGGTGAGACAAAGTGTGACTCTAACAGACAGCTCAGGAAGCATTTTTTGGTAAGAAAACCCTTTTTTACCTTGATTGTCTGAGACCAATTTATGTATGCATTAAAATTACAGAAGTGCAGGCCAGCCTGTGCTGTGGTGGTGAAGGTGGCTGGATCCCACATAGCCGACTATGTGGTTAGAATCCCAGACTCAGTGCTTGAGAAATACTCTATGCAGGGGTGCATGCCTGCCCCAAATCCTGAAAGGACAGGGTAAAGGATGAGAAGGGATTGAGACCAGATCATTCCCCATGGGAGTGCTTTCTCAATTTCCCTCATTCTGTCTCTATTTCTCTCCAGTAAGTGCACACATGCTGTGGGGGGGAGAAAAACTACAGTTTTGATATGTAAATTACATAGTTAATTATGTCTAATAAAGACTTTTTTTTTTTTTTTTTGAGAGGCTTTTGCTACAGAGCACGTGTGCTCGCCAGACAGACAGAGAGAGAAAGACAGAAAGTAAGAAATCACCCCCCAGGGGGGATGGCCATGCCACAATCCCTTCTCCTCTGTTCTTCTCTCGGGATCTTGGGCACACACGCACACCCGCCCGGCGTGAGTTTAAGCCACCGGGTCCGGGACTCGAACCGTGGTCGACTACATGGGAGTCCAGCGACATAGCCTTACGCTAACTGCTGGTCCCAATAAAGACTTTTTTATTGTATAAAGGAAGCTTATAGGGGCTGTATTCTTTTCTTCTTGTTTAATTCAACATTTTGTTGTTGAAAATTGTCTCAAACATATATAAAAGAATAATATAATGAATTTGCTTTAATAATCATCAACATTTGCCATTTTTGTTTCATTTTCTAGCCTTCTACATAATAAAAACCTTTTTTGAAAAAGGGAGTGTTTGAAAGCAATCCCAGACATTACATCATTTCAAGGAGCTGTATTCTTAATTGCCAATGGTAGAAATGACGAAGATATCCTTAAGTAGGTGCATGAATATGTAAACTATAGTACATCTAAAAAATGAACTAGTATTCATCACTGAAAGAAATGAGATATTAAACCTTAAAAACAACATGAAATAACCTTTAATGCATATTGCCAAGAAAAGTCAATCTGATAGCGTACATACTATACCATTCCAATGATATGACAATCAGGAAAAGGCAAGACTTTGAAGACAGTGAAAAGATCCCTGGTTGCCAAGGAATGGGGAGGAGAGGGGTGAACAGGAAGAGCACAGAGGATGTTTGGGGCAGCAAACTACTCTTCATGATACTACAGTAGTGGAAGCATGTCATTATGCATTTATCAAAACTCAACTGATGTCAACACCAAGAGTAAGCACCAAGGTGCACTACGGCATGTGGTGGTGATGTGTCCATGTAGGCCCGTCCATTGTAACAGATGTGTACTGGGGCTGGGGGAGACTGTCTGATGGGAGAGGGGGTGTTGGAGAATCTCTTTACTATTCCCTTAATTTTGTGTGAACCTAAAACTGCTCTGAAAAGTGAACTCTGTTTAAAAGTTGTTGAAGACAAGGAGTAGGAATAGGTGGAGAAGGAGGTTTTCAGTAAGGCCCAACTGATTTAGGATCAACTCTGCAGAGTCAGAATCAATTCTGAAGTGTTCTGTGACCTGCTCCCTCCTCTCCCTCTGACAGAAAAGTCGCTTGCAATTTTACCTATGCTTCCACTGTGTATAATCCCTATTCCTTTGTAGTTTTTTTGTAGTTTTTTTTCTTTAGAGGTTTTTGCTATAGAGCACGTGCGCTCACCAGAAAGACAAAGAGAGACAAAGAGAAAGTGAGAAATCACCCCCCAGGGGAGATGGCCACGCCACAGTCCTTTCTCCTCCATTCTCCTCTCGGAATCTTGGACACGCATGCACATGCATCTAAGCGTGAGTTTAAGCCACCGGGTCTGGGACACGTACTGCAGTTGACTACAAGGCAGTCCAGAGACATAGCCATTATGCTAACTGCTGGTCCCTGCTTTGTAGTTTGTGTCACATTGTATTACAGTGGTTTTGTTGTGAACACAAAGACAACGTTTTATTTTGGTTATGTTTCTACAGACCTGGGGACACTATGTAGATGAGTTCAATAGATATTTCTTGGACCAGTCAAGGGTCTTATGGTCAGGGTGGTTGGAATAATTTGGCTGACTGGAAGGTCCAAGTCCCAGACAAGATGACTTAGAGGTCACACTGGTCACATATGTGTGTTTGCCCAGAGTCCCAAGGGGAGATGAAGTTTAGGAGACTGTGGTGCCTGTACCACCTAAGGAGAGTTTTCTCACCCCTTCTACCCTTTCTGTCTCTCTTCAGAGATCACATGCACCCTGACAGGTTAAAACGGGAAATAAATAAATAAACAAAAATAAATAAAATATTTGTTGGGTGAATGTATGAAAGACATTTTATAGTTACTGTTTTTAAATACAGTTTTGGGGACCAGCAGATGGCATAATGGTTATGTCACTGGACTCCAACATGGTTGACCACAGTTTAAGAGTCCTGTACCCGGCAGCTTGAAACTCACACCAGGTCTGTGTGTGGTGTGTGTGTGTGTGTGTGTGTGTGTGTGTGTCTGTGTGTGTGTGTGTTCCTAAAATCCCGAGAGGAGAATGGAGGAGAAGGGATTGCAGCATGGTCATCCCCCCTGGGGGGTGATTTCTTACCTTCGCCTTATGTCTCTCTCTCTCCAGTGAGTGCACACACCCCATAGCAAAAACCTCTCTTAAATAAAAAAAATGGGAAGGATTTCGTCCAAGATTCTGTTTTTTGGGCTTTTGTGAATCCTGAAAACAGCTGCCTCAAAGAGGCTCATCCCAGGAGTAGTGGACAGGATGAGAGAGAGAGCACCACAGGAAGGTTTAGGAAACAGGACATGAGAAATTTGCTGGTGGTGGTGGTGGCTCGACCTGAGAACGTGCCTCCTCTGGGACAGGGCTCCCTCTCAGCTCAGTGTGTGCAGGGGAGCTCCAAGCACAACCTCCTACAGCTTGTCTTGTCTTGCTAATTACATGTCACATGACTGCCAACCTACTCCACAGACAAGGACATTGGGGAGGTACAGGTGTGCCTGAACTTTGAAGCTGTGTTCTTTATCAAGTTAAGCATGTCTGGGTCTCGGTGTGTATGATTTTTTGTTTGTGTTTTGTCTGTGTCTCTGAGATAGGTTCTGAGGCTGTTCCCCCTGGCTGGCCTCACCTTCATGAGCCACCTGCTTCAACTCACCTCCCAAGTAGCTGGGATTATGAACCAGTGGCACTGAGCCAGCTTGCTCTTTTATTTTGTTTAGTTTTCTAAGTCTCAATGCTGTGTGTGTGTGTGTGTGTATGTGTGTGTGTGTGTGTGTGAGAGAGAGAGAGAGAGAGAGAGAGTGTGTGTGTATACACACACACACTCACACATATGTATTGGGTTATTGGAAAAGTCATGATGCATTTTTGGATAGAAATACATAGAGAAAATACATAATGACTTTTTCGACAACCCAATGTGTGTGTGTGTATGTGTGTGTGTGTGTATTTGTAGTGTCAGACATGCACATTGCTCACTGCAGAGAAACAGAGGGAAACTGAGAAAGCATCACATACCCACCCCCCCAATAGGGGATAGTCAGGCCACAATCCCTTCCTCCGTCTCTTCTTCCTGTTGGAATTTTGGGCACCCATACATGTCCAGAGTGTTTCCAAGCTGCCAGGTCCAGGATTCAACCTGCCCAGTCAGCAGGTGGGATCCAGCTACCTTAACCACCATGTCACCCGATTGCCTGTGTATATATATATTAGCTTTTGCTATAGGGCACATGTGCTTGCTGGAGACAGACAGAGAGAGAAGAAAAGTGAGAAATTACTTCCCAAGGTGATAACCAGACCACAATACCATCACTTTGATTCTCTTCTTGGGATTTTGGTCAGGTATGCACATATGCCCAGTGTGTTTTTCACACCACCAGGTTCAAGACTCAGACCATGCAGTCTGTTATTTGGGTCCCAGCTGCCTTAACTCAACTCAATCTGTTTGCCCATCATGCTATATTTTTTAACAAGGAGAATTGTTTTAATTTTTTGTAATCTGACCACTAGGTTTTTCATTTTATGACTTCTTTAAAGGACTTTTAGCTTAGGAAGTCATCCTTTAAAAAATTTTAAAGTTCACAGATCTTTTGATTATCTTGTTTGAGTAGATATCTAAAAAGAATACTTAAAAAGTTTGAACCTATTAATAGATCTGGAATTATTTTTTTCTATGTACCATGAAAAATGATATTAAATGAATTTTATTTCCCTGAAATTTCTCTCTTTTTTCTTATACAAGTTAATGAATTGTTCTTTCTCTCTAGAGATGTCACAGGGAAATTCTTAATGTGGAACGAAATTAACTTCAGAGCTATCTATTTTATGACACATATATATTTTTCTTCCTTCACTAGTGCCTTGTTTTAATTTTCATAGCTTTATAAAACATTTTAATATTTAGATTTAATGTGGCTAGTCTCATCTCAAGACACATATTTTATTTTCAATTTTCTTTGGTAAACTGATTCTTATCTGATTTGGTAAACTGATTCTTATCTTCCTGAGAACTGATGTTAGATTGTTCTTATCTTCCTGATAACCTAGTTAGATACTCTAAAAGGATCTTGCAATTTTAATTGGATTTGACCAAAATCCTTATGGGCATTCATATATTACTCAGGGTTGCCCAGAGAAACAAAATCAGAAGATTTTATATACATAAAATATATATTTATATATTTATTTGTGTGTGTATGATTATATATATATATATATATATATATATATATATATGATAAAATAAATGGGAAATTGATATCTACATCAATATCTATATATACATATGCATGTGCCCTAGAGAAGGAGAGAGATGTATTACAAGGCATTGGCTTACGCAATGATGGACCCTAAGAAGTCCCAGAACTGGCTGTCTGCAAATTGGAATCCCAAGAAACTGGGTGGTGCAGTTTGAAGGTCTAAGAGGTAGAGAGTCTATGATGGATGTTCTAGTCTCACTCTGGAGGCCTGAGAACCAGGAGTTCTGAGAGTACAGAAAGAAACATGTTCCAGTGGTAATCTCCTTCAGAAACACTCTCACAGGCACACCCAGACATGATGTTTTAGCCAGGTAGCTAGGCATTCTGTGACCCAGTTACCTTGACAAATAAAATGAACCATAAGCAAGATTGTACTGAATTTACACATACACACAAGTTCAATCTACTTTTTGATGTTCTGACTATAGAGCATAGGTAAGAGTCAAATCAACAAATTTGCATAAAATAATGAGGACTTTTTTTTTATCTCAGTTGCATCTTTTCTTTGAATTCTTTAATTGTATAAACAGTCAAGTCAAATTTAATTACTCTTCGCTTTTCTACCGAAGTGATTAGCTGTAGATAAATCCAATAATCAAGATTACGATCACTGACCTCAGGGGACAGAATTAAAAGAAAAAGGAGAATGGTGAACATATTTAACTTCTTTTTTATTTAACTTTCCTTCTTCCTTTCCTTTCCTCCTTCCTTTCTCCTTTTCTCCCTTACCCTCTCCTTCCCTACCTCCCTCCTTTCCTTCCTTTGTTTTTTCATTGTGAGAGGGTACATTTACTCATGAGAAAAGTAAGAGAAACAGAAAGTAAGAGAGGGAGAAAGTATCCCCCAGTGGGATATGGTCATATCACAATCCCTTCACCTCCATTTCTCTATCCTGTCAGGTTTGGGGCACAAGCATAGACACATGTAACATGTTTTCAAGCAGTCAGGGCCAAGATTTTAAACCATGGCCTGCCATGAGGGATCTGACTCCCTTAACCACTAGACTATGGGGCCAGCCCAGTAATTTGCATTTTAATTTATTTAACTTGCATTTTAAATACTTATTCTTCTAAATGAAAACACATGATCCCTTTCTGTAAGGAATCTGATGCTTATTTATAAAAATTTAATGGGAAGAGAGCAGATGGTGATGCAGTAAAATATGATGCTCTGCAGAGCATCTTTCATTAACATGGAAAGGTTCCATGTTAATGTCTGAAAACTCTGTGAGTATGGTTTGTACAGGGGTACCCTTGGGTTGCCTGAGGCTGAAGACAAATCTCAGCATAAAGACCTTGCTGGGGGTGTTATCTCTCTGTCTCTGTCTCTTTTGATCATGAATTCAATAAAGAAACAAAAAAATGTTTTCTCCTATCTTTCCCCTGGGGAATAGGTGCTATTCCCCAGGTACTGGCTAATTCTTTTATTCTTGAATCTCTTCTGACAATAGAAAACAGTAGACAGGCTCAATGACTCAGTGGAAAGGTACTATGATCAATTCTGTCCTGATGCTTTGACACTTCTCAGTCACCTGAGCCACCAAGGATGGGGGTACAAATCCCTGAGCACACATTGACCTTTCCCTGGTTTGGGGGAGTCATGTACCTGTTATAAAATTGATGCAGAAGCTTAGACAGTATGTATTTTAGGTAGAGTTAGAAGAATTAGGGTCAAAATAATGAATCATATGCTGAAAAAAAAAAGAGGATGTGATTGATTCTTGAATTTGAAAATATTGACTTGATTTGTCAAAGGATGTGTGTGAATATAGAGACTTTCTCTTTTTCTTTCTTTCTTTCTTAGTTTCTTTCCCTCTATTCTTTTTTCTTCTTAAATTTGGCTGGAGAATGTGAACACTCTGTGGAGAGAAGAAGAGAAAAATAAAGAGACAGAAGTAAAGTGAGAAAGCGACACCCATGGGGAATGGTCACACCACTATAAATTCTCCTCCATCTTTCTCTCTTGTCTTGGATTTGGACATGCACACATGTACTCGGTGTGTTTTTAAAGATTTCATCCATGACTACAGCAATGCAGTAGGTCACTGGGATCCAACTGCCTTAAATACTATGCCACATGAAGGCCCCAAAAGTCTTTCAACAGATTAAGTTTCAGTAACTTCAGAAAAATTACTGCTATAGGGACCAGTAGATGGTATAATGGCTATGTCACTGGGATCCCATGTGGTCAACCATGGTTAGAGTCCTGGACCTAATGACTTTAAACTCACCCTGGGCACGTTGGCATATGTACCCAAAATCCCGAGAGAAGGGAAGAGAAGGTCCATTCTGTCTCTCTGTCTCTCTGTAGAGTGCATGCACCCTGCAGCAAAAATCCTCCTAAAAAAATAAAAGAAAATTACTACTATAAACTCACCCTCAAGAAAGTTTGAAATTTTAATTCTACATAATTATTTTATTTAAATTTTGGTTCTGTGAAGGTTAAATAATGATTAGTTTTAATTATTTCATTTGACCCTCTGAAGACAGTAAAGACTGACTATAGCAAAAACAAAAAAAAACCATATAATTTAACATGGACAAAACTGAGTAAATGAAAGAAAATTCAAGTTTTATAAGGGGGATACTGTAAGGTGAAAAAATTTTGTGCATAAAATCAATTTGGGGACATATGTGATCCTGAGAGTGTCAACGTCTGAGTACTAGTACAAATTCCAGGCAGTTTTTCAGACTTTCAAGACAGTGGAATTGGTGGGGCTCAAGTCATGATGTTTAAATAGTAAAGGATGACCCAGGTAACATCTGGGATACAACTGGAACAAACAGAAAATGTCAGTAAGAAAAGGTCAACATATGATATGAAGAGAGGGTGGAGTTGGGAAAAGGGATACAGGAAGAGGGAGGGGTCTGCTAGGCTGATGGGTGGGGGATGGGCTGTGAACACACCCTTCCCTGGGGTCCCCACCCTCAGCTTCAGAAACCCTTTGTGACTCTTCCATGCTCTGTGATGCAGGCCTAGAACTATAGTCAAATCTTGAACCCAGAGCTCAGTTGCCTTAGCCATCTCTGCGATTCAGACAATGGAGGATATTCTCTCATATCTAAAGAGCTATACCGAGCCAGGCCTGAGCTTGGGCTCAGCATTCTTAGCTTTTAACCCTAAACTCACTTTTCTGAGTGTGTTGGGGTTGCTCCTTTCATATGTGTGCTATCTGGTGTTGGCATCACTCTTATCAACCCTTGGAAGAAGTCAACATACCCAAAAGGTAAGATATCATGGATGAACCACCAAGACATTACATGAGTAGTTGGTTTTGTTTCCCATGCCTATTTTTACATTTTTAAATGAGTTTGGTTGGCTCAGGGGGTGCTCCTGAAATAGAAAGTCTGGGAAGAAGAGGGAATATATTTCTGAGGAGAAGGCCGGGCAGAACTGGGGACTAAATGAGGACTAAGTTTCCCATCTGAAGTGCAGAGACTGTCTGGTGTGGTCAAGGAGTTCAGGACAAAACCCCAGTCACAGTGATCTTGAGGTCCTGGGTTGCCTTAAGTGGAGGGGGTGGGTTCTCAGAAGGGAACAGTCTCTCCTGATACTTGATCATGAGTCATGTTCCATGTCAGGCATCACTTGACCAAGACTTCTTTCATGTTGTGCTAATCAATAGAGCAATGCTGAGCCTTGAAAGACTCTGAGCAGAGGGTGGGCCCTGTGCTCTGTCCCAGAAAACAGGGTCTTCTGAGGGAGAATAGAGGTGACCACTGGCTTCAAGTTCTATGTCCTCTTTGAGCAGAGGACTTCCAAGAGATAATGTCAAGTGTGTATTTCTAAGATAAAGCATTTTCTTGAGTTTCTAAAGAAGGAATAATATAAAAAAATTATTATTACCTTTCAAAATTAATAAAAGGAAAGATTTATTGTTAATTATCATTAAGAGCCATATTATTCTTAGATAATGAATAACTGATCTTTTAGAGAGAGGAGTGATGTGAATGAGTGAGTAAGTCCTGGTCCCTCACTTTTTTTTTTTTTTTTTTTTCTTTTCATCTCAGAGTCAGGGCAGAGTGAAGAGGAGACGGAAAGGTGAAACATCTCGAGGTAAGTTTCTTTCTATTTGACCTGAGATCCTCCAGGTGACCCTTCCTGTCCTTCCATGAGGTCCCAGGTCCATGGCCTCTGAGGATGTCAGTTTCTAGATATGATCCCTCTGAGAAACATAACCCATGAGAGAGACTCATGGGAAGGCAGTCAGATCTGAGATACTTCTCTGAGTCCCTGGTCTGGCCATGCCTTGTCATGGAGCCATGTTGGACCTGGGCTGCCAATAGGTCACCATGTGAGAGGAGAGGACCAGTGGTGGGTTTGGTATCAAACATTCTGCCTCCTGATTGATGTAAGTATTCTGAGTTCATGGGTGCTCAAATTCATCTTTGAGCTAACCACTGCACTCCATGGTTTGAGAAGTAACATAGAATATCATATGAGATAAAGGACTTTAGAAGCAAAACCAGATACACGTGAACCTTGACAATATTATCATTGATCACTTGACACTAACTACTTATTCATGAGGCTTTTAAAGTTTCATTCCTGCCCGCCTGCCTGCCTGCCTTCTTTCCTTCTTTCCAAAGGGACTCCTGTCTGATCAAAACACTTCTACCTTTATTTCTTATAACCCACTGTCCTGATTTCCCAGGTCGAAGAACTGGATGGAGAAAGGCAGAAGAAGAAAGGAGGCTGATTTCCATTCTGAAAAGGTGATTCATCTCTCCCCTTCCTTCCTGGTCACCTTTTTAGCATTTGCTATGCACTCCTGGGATTCAGTGCTATCTACAGCTGTCATGGAGGGGAAAGCCACAGGAATGGGACTGTGCATGAAGGCAGAGGGGAGGGGCCAGAGAGTGTATTGTGAAGTCATGGGGTGGGGCCCTGTGAAAGGGTAGCAGGCTCAGATGGCCCAGCCCCTAGTCCAGCAGGCCCTCCTATGCCTGCTCTGGTTCTGGCTGCAGCTTTGTACTTCCTGTCTCTTCAGCTCCCTGGGCCAGCATCATGATTCCACCCACTTTCGTCAGCTGTTGTGCCCAGACCCCCTCTGTGAGGTGTGTAACAGATCGGCGGCTGAGGTCAATCGCCTGCTGGACCAGGCGTACATGGAGGAGGCTGCTCCCTCTGTGTCCCTATTGACTTCCATAACTCCTGCGACTGAGTCATCGACCTATCTTCCCTCCACACTGTCATCAAGCCCTCCAGCAAGCCCTCTGTCTGAGCCGTCTCCAGCTCCAGCCTCCAACCTGCCACCTAGTCTGATGACACCCTCCCCTGATTCACTCTCACCCTCACCTCAAAGTGACGCTGAACCACCAGAGCCTGTGCCACCCTTAGATTCCAAATTCCCAGCAGACCGTTTCCCATCCTCACCATCCCCTTTCTCTAGAATCACTCCTCATCACACTCAGAGAGAAGATGATTCTGGTCTCCGGCCAGGAGTCACTTTTTCTCAGGTGGATGGCCCTGCAGGGTTGTCCACTTCTGTCCCAGCAGTAAGAGATCTTGACCAGTCATGGGTCACAACTTCACAAGTGCCCTTACCTCCTGCCAAGGGCTCACTTTCCTCCAACTTGGCACAAAGTGAACTCAAGCAGGAGCTTCTTACTTGCCATTCTTCTGAGGCTGCTTTTGAGAAAGCCACTACAGCCAACATGGCAGAGTCACGTAATCTTTCCTTTCTGAGCCCTGAAGGGAGACAAAGCCAACAGAAAGGCAATGCCCTGATACAGAAAGAGAAGGAGAAGACAACAGGCTCTTTCTCAAAACGGCTTAGCCCAGACTTCCAATTAAGTCCTTCAGGGAAAATGTCAGAGCCCATTGCTGCTCAGCAGGACTCAGCATCCTCCCCTCCTTTAAGCAGCAAAGGCGAACCAGAGCAGCTGCCTGTGCCTGAGCAGCCCCCATATCTTAAGGCTGATGGGGATCCCTTACAGAAAAAATCTACCTCATCTCTGCACAGGGAATCCGAACACCCTACTGTCCCTGTCTCAGGTGACAGCTCCTCAACCTTTGTGTTCAACAGAATCTCCAAGGCATCCATAGCCAAAGAAGCCACAGTCATTCCGCATCACCAACCTCAGCCCATGCCTGAGATCTTACCTCACCCCATGTCCCAAACTCTGCCACAATTTGAGTCCAAACATCTTACTCAGGTTCAGTCAAAGGGCCACTTTCAATGCCCAGATCAAATCCTGCCTCCTTCCTCTGAACCCCAGATTATGATCTGTGGAGCACGTTTTATTAGACCCCAGTATGTTGTACAGTCTCTTTTGCCATCTGAAATTGATCACCTAGAACGGAACGTGTTGAAGAAAGAACAGGAAAGTGTGTGGGGTTTACCCTCTGTGGTCCAAAGTTCTCAGAAAGACTTTTGTCCTCCAGCTCCCAGCCTTGTGTCAGTCAGCCAATCCTCCAAGGTCCAGGTTCGAAGTTCCATCCTTCCTAAAGATTTCCCCCTGATCAGTGATAAGCAGAAACTAGGGGCCCACTTTCAGAAAAGGTTCCTCCAACACCAGGGAAACCTGCCCCACAGGGTCCAAGAGTCTCTGTCACAGATGAATCTTCAGAAAGAAACTACCGAGACATCTGAGTCAAAGAGCAGTTATGGACTCACCTGTATCTCTTTGTTTAAGAGTCAGAGCAGCAAAGAGCTAGGTTCTTGGGGATTGAGCTGCCCGGGAAGCTCCCATGGCAAGAGCTCAGAAAAGTCTCAGCTAGGGAAGCCTGTGGGGAAAGATCAGAGACAGAGTCCAGAGGAAGGTGCAAATGATTCTCTCCCAAGTGAATCAAAGACATTTTCAAATAATAATCTAGTATCTAACTCTAAGAAAGACCTAGAAATGGTGAATCTTTCAGAAAATAATTCAAGAGCCTCAAAAGTGAGCCAAAATCAGAAAGAAATTGCAAAAGCTCTGGAAGTACATCTGAGCAAGAAATTTGAGGAAATCCGTGAGGGTCAAATGCCCAGCATTGTGACTAGTTCATGGCATTTTATTAAGCACACATTGTCTCTTTTTGAGAAACCCCACAGTCAAACGACCCATAGAGATTTGGCACCATCTTTGGGTGGGGACCAAAGCCTGAATACCTCTGAACAGATTTCCTTCATTTCTTCCAGCAAACAAGATCTGTTGGAAGCTCATATTAAACAGTTTCATATGAACATGATGCGGGGCCTCCCCCCCAAAGTCATTGAATCCATTCAAATCTTTAATGAAAAGGAGGATCTCTTTAACCTCCATTTTTATTCTAACTTCTCCTCCCCAGATAAGCTCATTTCTGGGGTGGATTACAAATCTAGTGACTCTAAGCATGAGAGAGAAAGTGTGAATATTCCTTATAGAGACAAGGTAGGAAGAACAAACGATGTCCCCATTCTTGATGATGTTCTCCATTCTACCTCAACTGTAGAAAAGGGAGGACAGGGGACCCTCCAACCACCAGCCTCTGAGAGCAGCCATAAGGATGTGGAGAACATTCAGGGAGTTCAGGAGGGCAGACAGCCTTTTCTGCCTGGCACACACAACATCATGAACAAAGGTAGTCAGAAAGTGGAAGTCTTAGCAAATTGTCACAGCCCAGAGCTGCCCACAAGGCAAGCTGAGACTGAACTTGAGCTCAAGGATAACAGAGAGCGTTCCACTGATACCGTAGAAAATTCTCATGACAAAAGGTTAAAAAATCTAGAACACTTTTTGCTATCCAATGAGTCTAGGGAAATATTCAAGGCAAAAGAGCTGTGTGATCGTCAATCACTGTGTAATGACATATTGACAACCTGTGGATCAGATGGTATCCCGATGATGGAAAGGAACTTAAGTAAAGTAGAAAATACCCAGACTACTGAAAGCTCCCTTCAAGGAATGTCAGATCTCCAAGATCCAAAGTCATCAGACTTTAAAAATCATCTCTTGGCGGAGCTAAAATTTAACTTGGAGATCAGGGAGCAGAGCCAGGCTCATGGCTGCTCAGTGGACATGTCCTTTGCTTTTGATGGCCTGCCTGACAGGGCTGCTCTGACTCCCGCTCAGGAGGTTTCCAGCAGGGACGTGGCAACTTCCCCGATGCTTCCTGTCCCCTTGGATGACACAAGGGTCTTTCTGGACCAGCCACAGGAGACCCGGGCCCCTAATCGTGACTTCTTGAACAGCCGCATTAAGAAATCCAAACCAGATGAGAGGAGAGTGAGCCCTCTGGTACCCAATGGAGGGGAGCTGGGTGGAGGGGGTGCAGTCTTGGATCCATCGGGACTTAGAAGGACGAGTCATCTTCCTCAAGGCAAGATGTTTCCAGAGACACAAGCGAATAAATCTTTGCCATCTCCATCACAGAAAAGGCAGCCTCCTATTGAAAGCTTTTTTAGAAAGCAAATGAAGCACTTTTTCCAATGGCTTTGTACATACATGAAGTACCAGGGGCAAGAAAGTTCCCAGGAAAAGGGCAGCTCCCTCTCATCACCGCAGAACAAAGGCCTGGTGAAAAGGGCAGTTGCCTTTTCAGGAACCACCAAAACTCAGAAATACACTGCAGAACCTGGCAAGTTCTTTGGGAAGAAACAAGGGTGCGGATACAAAATTCAAAGCACCTGTCCCCGAGAGGCCCTCTCCTCTCCTGTGAAAATTGATCAAACTCAGCACGGTGCACAACTGCGCATCCGGGAAAAGCCCACCCAGAGTTACCGCTCTGACTACAGGGCTCCTTCCCATAAAGTGACAGGTACCAAGTCCTGTAGCCAGGGAGCTGCCTCATCTGTCCTGAGTAATCCAAATGGAACTACTCGGGTCCGAGATCAAAACAGACAGCCCCAGAGAATTGTGGCATTAAAGGACCAGGTACTGTGTCAGAGGTGCTTCCTATCCATTTTGCGTGGGGAGACCACGTCCCGCCGAAGAACCATGTGCCCATCCGAGCAGGCATCAAGTCAGCCAGGTGCCTTCAGCCGCCCTTTCCATTCCTGAAGGCTCCCTGCTGATGGATTTCCTATACATTGCCAGAGATTCCTTCTTCGCATTTAAAGAGCAAAACTCTTACACACTACTATTCCAATATTCTCCTTATTAAAAATATTGAACCCTTCTCCACAAATAATGCATTTGTTGTCAAAGATATAGATTACCTCAATAAAGTCACCAATAAGAGCAGTAATTTGTGTGTGTGTGTGTGTGTGTGTGTGTGTGTGTGTTCTACACTGGGGGGCATTAGGTCTGAGTAAACCTGGGCTTGGACTAAGGGAAAGGAAGGGATTTACTAGGCTCTTACTATTTGCCTCTTTTGGCTTCTAGAAGAGGGCCAGTCTCCAGGAGATCTTGCTGCAGAATCATGTGCCTCAAAAAGCTCCTTCTGGGAACCAGCAGTTAGCGTAATGGCTATGTCATTGGACTCCCACGTAGTCGACCACGGTTCGCGTCCCGGACTCGGTGGCTTAAAACTCACGCTGGGCATTTGTGCGCGCGTGCCCAAGATCCCGAGAGGAGAATGGAGGAGAAGGGATTGCAGCGTGACCATCCCCCCTGGGGGGTGATTTCTCGCTTTCTGTCTCTATGTCTCTCTCTGGCGAGCAAACACGCCCTATAGCGAAAACCTCTCCAAAAAAAGAAAAAAAAAAAAGCTCCTTCCCTCCCTGATGAAATTCGCGGAGATGAGATCATCTTCCCAACTGTTAGCATAACCTTAATAACACAGTATGGCAGCCTGAATTTTCTCATTGATAATTTCATAACCTTTACAGCACTACAGTAGAGAGGTCTTCCTTATTTGAAGAGAGGTCAAAGACAGTAACATCCATGAGCAGAGAATCACACGGGTGGCGGGCCTTCGTTGAAATGCTGAGGTTTTTTTCAGCAGTGATACTAGCCTGGTTTGGGGTAGCATGTTTTGACCTTACTGCTGAGTTTTCCCTACTGAAAAGTCATCTTGCAAAAGTGGTTCCTCTCCTCTGGTATATCTTCAAGCTGCATGGAATGACACTTTTTTTTTAAGAGCTAAAGGATCACTTGGTTATCAGTGTTTGGAATGTGGTCAGGCAGGCACCTACCTCCCAGGGCAAAACAAAGCTGAAGGCACAGAAAAGCTGCCTTACAGTAGGAACATAGGAAAAAGATAAAGAGTGGGAAAGAATGGCATTACTGGTAGAACAAAGGTTAATACTCCACCCCACTATAATCCTATCCTGCTCCCCATTTTCCCTGTCAGATCCAGGCATCCCTTCCCCAATGCTCAGGGAATTGTATAGCTGACTGAGACAGAGGTGTCCATGTGGCTGTTCCTTGAGTCCTAAAACAATAGCAACAGGGCTGTTGTCAGGCACGGCATCCGTCACTCTGGGACAGACGATTATGGAGCCTGCCTTCAGCCCTGCTTAATGACAACGTGCAGAATCTTGCCCATAGGGAGTTCATGTCTCCTACTAGGAAGGATGTGAGAACTTGGAGCTTCATGGGCTTAGGAGAACCATGACACAGCTTCCCCAGTGTAAACATCTGCAGCTACTGACCCACAGGCTAGTTTTGAACAATGCACTGGAATCTCACAATGGACCTCCATAAAATGCTCTTTTTGGCCAAGACAGCACACATATCACTTTTAATTACAGGTCTGGAGGGAAGGCAACTCCACTTTTACAGTCCAGGACTCAAATAGTGGGTGAGTTTCCTAGAGGACCCTTCAGATAGTTTTTTCAGAAATATTTGTGGATAAACTTTGAGCTGGATGTCAAAATATTAAAAAAAAAAAAAAAAAAAAAAAAGCTAAACAGATGTCCATAGAGCCCCCTCTGCCACACTTTATACTCTAATCCTACATTATACCATTGACCTGAAGAGTCAGAAGGTTAGGGTTGAAGAAAGAATACAGATTATGTGAAATCCCCAGAAAAGTCACAGGGCGGGAATCAGAAGACCCCAACATTCATGTGGGTACTAGCCAGTGACATGGCCTCCCATTTCCTCTGTCCCCTCTGAACACCTCTTGTATCCTTCCCCTTCACTCTAGGTCACTTACTTCTACATTACAGAACTTATCACCAGGAACACCTGGGACATCTGGAGAAATCAGCCTCACATTCTACCCTTTGGCCTCACCTCCCCTGCTTTCTGTATATGCTGTTAATCTATTAATTATTCAACTCTTTTTCATTAGTTTTTCCCCTTACTAATGTACCCACTAAACTTTCAGTGGTAGACTTCATGGTTTATAAGGCAAACAACATTTAAGAGTTTCCACATCAAATGAACCTCCTCCAGTTTCCTTTATTCCTTATACCTGGCAACTCCTAGGAATCTCTGCCTTTCTAGAAATGCTTTCTTGTAAGTGAGCAATCACTATTTGATTTGTGGCACCAACATAAATTCATGGTCAGATCCAGGACTACCTGAATACTGTTCACTAATGAACAATTTCTACATGTTAACTAACAGTGAGCAAACCAATGGAGCTTAGAGATGATATGGTGGTATCATATTTATGGATTTGCAAATATGGTTTTTTTTTTTTTTTTTTTTGGAGAGGCTTTTTTTTATTTGGTTGTGTTTTGTTTTGTTCTTGTTTTTTTGCTATAGGGCACCTGCACTCACCAGAAAGACAGAGAGACAGAGAGAGACAGAGAGATAGAAAGCAAGAAATCACCCCCCAGTGGGGATGGCCACACTGCAATGCCTTCTCCTCCATTCTCTTGGGATCTTCGGCATGCACGCACACGTGTCCAGTGTGAGGTTAAGCCACCGGGTCCGGGATTTGAACTGTGGTCTGCTACATGGGAGTTCAGCGACATAGACATTACACTAACTGCTGGTCCCTGGATTTGCAAATATTGAACCATCTTTACACCATTTGCTTAGTCCACTCTCTTCCATATTCTTACATCTATTTCAAGCATCTTCACTTTCCTCAAACTTAGACCATCTCCACTTGCTCAGAGATGTGGTAGACTCAATACTGACAGGAACTAGAAGACATCTGGAGGAAAGTTTTATCTAATAACTTTCAAAATACTGTATTCCTCCCTCCTTTATGTTTTCATTCAAAGTACCCAGACTAAAATAATTGCATTTCAGTAAGTGTCTTTATTTATAGAATACTAAACTATAGTTTCCATGGACTGGTCCAGACAATCCTTATGACCCTCTCTCTCTCTCACCATAAAGCACCCAATAACTTTGTTTTAGAAATTTTTTTTTTTAGATTTTTGCCAGAGAGCACTTGTTTTTGCAGTAGAGAGACAGAAAGAGTAGGAAAATGTTAAATCACCCACGGGGGGGATGGCCACACTGTAATCCCTTCCCCTCCATTCTCTCAGGATTTTTTGCATACACACGTGTCAGTGTGTTTTTAGGCTGCTGGGACCAGGACTTGAACTGTGTGGGACCCAGCATCTTAACAACCATACCATCTGCTGACCCTAGAACTTTTTTATTACAAAAAATTCTAAACAGACAAGAAGATAAAAAGATATAACTCCCCATGTGCCCAAAACCCCACTTCCACAGTTATCATCATTTGGCATGTATGATGCCCTACTGCTTCTACACAGACATTAAAGTGCCAAAGTCCATTTAAACACCTTGCATTCTTTCTTTTACAAGACATGCTACAGGCCTGGGTCAGTGCTCTCACATCCTTTGCTATTTACCACACGAGGAACATGCTGACCCTCAACACTGAACACAGCATCAGTGACTGAAAAATAACTCTCTATAGGGTTTTGCAATCAGTTTTGATAAATCTTGAGGAGTCAAAGTAAATCTCGCCCCCTGCTCCACACATGAAGGAATGTCACAGAAAAGATTCAGTACCCAACATCGCAGTCTCTTGATCACACAGTATAATGTGGAAAACTGTGTATATTGATAAAACTTGAGCTTGGTATATAAACATTTTCAAATATTTAGCAGAAAACAAAGTATTTTTTCTTTTAGACTTTTAAAATCAGCTATTATATTTCCAGCTAAATACTGTAGGCAAGTACACTTGACCTTCTCACCTTCCCAATATGTCAGTTAAAGTAAAGAACATGAAAAGATCCTTCACATCATTTATAATCAGGGAAATGAAAATAAATACCCCCATGTGATAACATTGCACATCTACTAGTATGGCCAGAATTAGTCAGATAAAAAGTGAGAGAATGTGGAGAAATGGGAAGCCTCCTAGACTGCTGGTGAGAATATAAATGGTGCGGCTATTAGTAAAACAACCTGGCAGTTCCTCAAAATGCTAAACTGAGAGTGGCCATGTCAACCAGCAAGCCACTCTTCCGTATCTCCCCAGGGGAGTAGAAATATATGTCCACATAGAAATTCCCGCACCAATGTTCACAGAAGCTTTGTTGTAAGCGCAAATGGTGGGGGACCAGCAGTTGGTTACATCGCTGCACTCCCACGTAGTCAACCATGGTTTGAGTCCTGGACCTAGCGGCTTAAAACTCACGTCTGGCGCATGTGCATACATGCCCAGGATACTGAGAGGAGAAGAGATTGTGGCATGCCATCTCCCCTGGAGGGTTATTTCTCACTTTCTGTCTCTCTCTCCAGCAAGTGCACATGGTCTATAGCAAAATTATATCTCAAAAAATTAAAAAAGAAAGAGCCAAAGGTGGAAACAACCCAAATTGGAGTGTCACAACAGGAGTGAACTATGCATAAATGCCGCACGAGCCTTGAGAACATCATGCTAAGTACAAGAAGTCAGTTGCAAACAACCACATTTCACATGATTCTGTTCTTATGAAATGTCCACAAGAGGGAAATCTATACAGACAGAAAGATCTGGGGCTGCTTCGTGCTACGGGTAGGGTGGGGTGGGTGGTGAAAGATAGTTAAAGACAATGGGGTTTCTCTTTTTGAAGTCATTAAACATTTTCAGGCTGACATGATAAACGCACAACTCTGGGACTACACTGAAAGTGGGTAAATTGCATTGCTTGTGAGCTAGGATTCTGTAAAACTGTTCGAAAGGTAAAGTATTTCACAAGAGTAAGTGCTTGAGGGTGACAAGAACTAGAGGGGACAAAGAGCCAGCACATATTTGGAAACTGGGAATCTGGAGGAGGGGAGGGAACTGAAAGTAAAGCAGAGGAAGCGCCTGCAAACCAGTTCACACCAGAAAAGACAGATGACAGTGACGTGGTGGCACCAAAAAAAGAAATTGGAGTTACCTAGTATGAACATGGCTTTTTGAATGTTTGGATTTTTGTTTTTATTTGTCATATATTATAATTATATAATTAAAAGACAACAAAAAAAAAAATCTCTGGGTGGTGCCCTTTTTCATTATTTTGTAAAACCCTGTGAAAATGCCATGATGCTTCAAATACAGAATGAGGATTCCAGGTGCTTGCCTGGGACAGAATCTGAGAGAACTCTTTTTTTGTTTTTTTTTTTTTTCTTTTATTTCTTTTAAGCTTGTTTATTTATTCAGGGTGTTGGGTGTTGACTCCACAACCTACCCTCCAGCTACAATGTGTCTGATTCAAGGGAACACACAGCCCAAGGTACTCAGGCCTCCAGACTCAAACGGCCTACCTTCCCAAGTGGGTCTGGCACTCAGAGGGATGCATTTTACCACTGTGTCACCATCCTGCTTGAAACTGTTTAAAGCTGACATTACAGTTTTGGGGTCTGGGTGTGGTTTTGGTGGCCATGGCAATGAAAACCCCAAATCTCAAAGGCTAGCTAAAACTCAGGGCACACAGGCAATGATCCTTTTAAAAGGTATATTTGAAAGTAATTAAACTTGTGGAAAAGTTGCAACAGGTGAGATTTAACTAAGGGCAAGAGCAGCTTGTGGGGCTGAGGCAAACATGGCTGCAGAGGTGTTCCCTCCCACAGCTAAGGGGCTCCTTCTAGGGAGATGGGGGCAGGCCTGTGAGCTCTCATCCTTCCCTACAGCCCTGGTGGGTCTGAAGTTGATGGAGGCAGAGGGAAGAGTGGAGGAAGGCCCCTTGGTACAGTCCTCTCCTCTTTTCTCAGCAGCTCTGTACTACATCCTGCCAAACAGGGAGCCTCCATAAACAAAGGGGAAAGAAATGTTTTCTTAGGGAAATTTGCTAGGTTTTGAGGATTTGTTTCAGCTGCTCTTTTTTTCTCCTTGTCAGGTGGGACAGGCATGTGGTCCCCTTGGTTGTGTCAAAGTCCCCTGGACAGTGGGCAGTGGTGGTAGAGGACAGCATCCCCTGTCATCCCCTGTCCTGTCCCCCCAGGGACTTGGGAGCCCATCCTCACTGGCCCTTCCTGCTCTCCTTCCAGTACTCTCCCCACTGCAGCCCCTCTCTGGGGAGCTGGTGCTTTCTTTTCTCCCCTCCTTTTATTTTTATTTTTTCCTAGAGTGAGCTAGGAGAGAAGAGCAGGAAAATGATGATTCTTGGCGTAAGAGGGGGAAAAGGTGAGATGTGACTAGGGATGGTATCAAGACAAAGTTTGCATCTTCATAAGGCAAGGTTGTCTGGGGCCAGGCCCTAAACATCATCCTATCTGAGACTCGGTCAGGGGGAAACAAAGTCCAGGGCAGTGAAAGAAGGAGCCATTAGGGCCAGAGGTAGAACAGGAGAGGGAACCATAGGGGGGCAGGTAAATGAGGGGATCCGGACATTAGATGTGCTTCCTGGGGCTGGGGGAAGGCAGCCAGTGTCTCCCCTTCCCTCTTCCACTCCAGCTCCAGTCCTGGTCTTTTGTCTGCAGCCCTCCTCTCCAGGACAGAAGCTGTGGCCCTGGCCTGTCATTGTGTTCCTGTGTCCCCTGATTGTTCCCACCGTGCAACACCCTCCTTTTGTGCAGGCCCCATTGCAATATGTTTTAAATTAAAACCTGAGAATAAAAGAAAGAAAAGTTGCATGGATTGTGAATAACAGGATACTTTTATCTAGAAGCAGCTACTGTTTTTGTTTGTTTAGAGAATTTTGCCTTAGGGCGCATGCACTCACTGGAGGGAGGGAGGGAGGGAGGGAGGGAGGGAGGGAGGGAGAGAGAGAGAGATAGAGAGAGAGAGAGAGAGAGAGAATGAGAGGGAAAATGAGAAATCTCCTTCAGGGAAGGTTACCATGCTGCAATCCCTTTTGCTCCATTCTGCCCCTGGAATCTTGGGCATGCACACACAAGGGTCCAGAGTGATTTCCAAGCCACCAGGTCCAGGACTTGAGCTGCGGTCATCCATGGGGAAGTCTAGTGACATAACTGTGCCATCTTCTGGCCCTAGATGCAGCTACTGTTAACAACACAGTGTCCCAGTTGTGATCTTTCTCCTTTCTCTCTGTTGCTCTTTCTCTCCTCTTCCTCTCCCCATCTCTCTTTCTGCTGTCCTTCCTCTTTACACATGCACCACACACACACATACACACACACATAAGAAATACACATACGTTCCTGAATATTTGAAAATATCCCTCATGCATCATGTACTTTCTCTTTAAACATTTCCTTGCAAATTTCTTAATGAAAAAAAAGTTTCTTGCATATTCAATTGTCTCCATCATTAATTTTAACATTGGCATAAATCTTGTAATATTTTGTCGATACTCATTTTTTCACTTTATCGATCTTACCAGTGGCTTAAAAGCAAAAACTCTATCGCGATCTAGAGTGAAATGCTGTCTTGCAGTAGTTGTCATGTGTCATTAGTATCTTTTAGTCTAGAACAGTGTCTCAGTCTTTCCACTTTTCTTCTGTCATAGCCTTTTTTTTATTTTTTTGCCACAAGGTGTTTGCTCTCACCAGAGAGACAGAGAAAAGGCAGTGAGAAGGGAAGTAAAAAATTACGCTCCAGGGAGATGGCTACACTGCAATGCTTTCTCCATTCTCCTCCTGGGATTTTGGGCATGCACGCACACCCACCTGGCATGACTTTGAAGCCAGCAGGTCCAGGACTTAAACTGCAGTCGGTCATGTGGGAGTCCAGCAGCTTAACCACCATGACACCTGTTGCCTTTCATAGCCATTTTTGAGGAAAACTATATCCAACATGCCATTTTTATAACTCTTCCTCAACTGCCATTTTTTAGCATGGCTTATATTGTTCAAAGTTTAAAGATCGTTTTCACTTTTCTGAGTCCTGGGGATAATAGAGGCCAAAAGGACCAAACTTGTTATAAAGATACAAACAAGTGCTAGGCCAATACATTTCATTATAGTTAAGGTGCTGGACTCCCAAAACACCTACCGCTGTTTGAGTCTTGGACCTGATGCTTGAAAATCACACCTGACAGATGTGCATGCATACCCCATCTCCCAAAAGAAGAATGGAGAAGAAAGGACTGCAACATGGCCATCACCCCTGGGAGGTGATTTCTCGCTTTCTCTCTTACTGCCTCTCTTTATCTCTCAGGCAAGTACATGCACTCTAAGGCCAAAACCTTTAAGAAAAGGGAAACAACAAAACATAAATAAGGGCTGGCCCTGTAGTCTGGTGGTTAAGAGAGCTGAATTGCATGTGGCCCACCGTAGTTCTAGATCTGGCCCGAGCAACTCAGAAAACACACAGGATGCATACACATGCCTGTTACAAAATTCTGTGAGGAGGATGAAGTGAGAAGTAGGGGTTGCAAGTGTGCCCTCACCCATTGGGACATACTTTATCCCTCACTCTCTTATTTTTTCTGTCTCTCTCTCTCTCTCTCTGGGGAGTACACATGCCCTCTGGCAATTTAAAACAAATGAAAGTACCCTTTGTATATGGAGGGATTTTTCTAGACAAAAGCACCTGTTGTAGTCATGGGAGGGCAGATGAGAGGATACAGGGGCTTGGAGTGTTCCTCCCTTCAGGTAGAAGGTAGAACCTGTGGATGTAGAAGATAGCTGAAGAAAGGAGCAGCCCTGACTGTAACCCTCATCATATTAAAAGGAGAGAACCAGGTATTGGGGGCCAAGGTGAATTCGTCAGAGTCGGTGAGAAAATATAGGCAAAGTTGGGAGATGGCACATGGATTAACTTTGGCAGTTTATAATCTAATTATGGATGGTTTAAGTGTTACAAGTCTTAAGTGACACAACATTTTGAGGGGATTTTATATATATATATATATATATATATATATGCACGCATATTAAATGGATATAGATTATATATACACACACACACACACACACACACACAACATATATATATATATATATATATATATATATATGTAATATATATGTACACAGTATCAACAAAAATGACATCTTGACTCGAACCGCAGTCGACTACATGGGAGTTGGGTGACATAGCCATTACGCTAACTGCTGGTCCCGACATCTTGGTTTTAAAAAGTGTGAATCATCTGATAGAAATTTTGGTGAACAAGGGGGAAAAATCATAATTTTTTTATGGAGAAAGTAATCACAGGTGTGATTCCAAATGAAAGGAATTTCTAAAAATAGTTCCATTGTCCTTGTTAGAGGTTATACTCCACTAAACCAGGAGGAGTTTGGTTGTGTGGCCTATGGTCCTGCACAATTGCTCTGTGAAACTGAGGCAGAATTATAGAAGCCTGGAAGGAGAGAGGGGTTTGGTAAGAGAAGAGGGAGGAGCAGGTGGGGCACTGCATGGTAGGAGGTGCTAGATGTGAGAGCCCCTGGGGCAGAATCACCTTACAGGGATTTGGCTGAGAAAGAATCAATACATTTTCAGTCAATTCCCACAGGTGGCCAGGCCGCCTCCCTTTCTGTCATGATTTCTGTTCTTGGCCAATGCCACTCTTCTCTCTAATCATTTTTGGCAAATGTGGATCCTTGTGTGGAAATATGGGGGAGGGAGATTGCCATTGAATCTATTTCTGGTTTTGTGTAGATTATTAAAAAATAATAATAATAAAAATAAATAAATAAATAAAAACCACTGTGTATATGGGAAGTTGTGTGACCAGAGCAGATCATGAGGGTATAAATCATGGACCCATGTGTTCCTGGACAAATCAGGTTTTCAAAGATTACGGGCAGTCCAAAGGGAGATCACCAAACAGCAAAAGGCTCCCAGGGACTGTGTATGTAACAGGTGGAATAAACACAAAATTCACTAAGGCAGTGCTGTGAAATGTGTCCCCAGAAAATCTATGTGTTGAGATTTCCTTGTAACTAGATGAGGACGGTGAAAACTTGATCTAGTCATGGTATGACAGGTGGGGCTTGGGGGAGGAGATCAGTGACTAGGTGATGAAGATGGGGCCCTCAGAAATGACTCCTGGTGCGTTTATAAGGAAAGGGGTTATGAGACGCATGTGGACACAGACCATTTTCTCCTGCCCTCTCCCATGTGGTGGTACAGTCAAGGTCCTTCACCAGAGGTGGTCCCTGGGCCTCGGACCTCTAAACCATGAGATGAGCAAGCCTCTAGATGTATAAACCACCTAGTTTCAGGTATTTTTTGTTATGAGCAACAACACGGAATAGAATACACATACAGAACAGAAAAAGAGTGAAGTTGAAGGGTCAAGTGGGGAGACCGAAAGGGCCCAAAGGGATGGACTCATTGGGTGGTTGGATGGTGAGGGAAGGGCTACAGGTTCATCTCCCATGTGTTGTCCCTTCTTCCATGCTCCAAGTTTCAGTTTGTCTTTCAATTTCTCAGAGGGTACATGCACTCAACAGAGACAGAGAGAGAGATAAAACACACCCAATGAAGAATGATCAGGCCTCAGTTCCTTATTCTTCATCTTTACCTCCTTTCAGGATTTTGGGCACACACACACACACACACACACACACACACACACACACATGCCTGATGCAAGCAAATGAGCTCAGAGTGTTTTTAAGCAACTGGTTGCAGGACTTGAATAATGCAATCAGCCCTGTTCTAGCCAGTTGTCCCTACTACCATGCCACGTGCAGTTAAAAAAAACAAACAAACAAAAAAAACTTTCTTTTATGGAGAGGTTTTCGTTTTATTTATTTTATTTTTTTTTTGTTTTGTTTTTGTTATAGGGCACATGCGCTCACCAGAAAGAGAGACAGAGAGACAGAAAGCAAGAAATCACCCCCACGGGGGATGGCCATGCCCCAATCCCTTCTCCGCCATTCTCCTTTTTGATCTTGGGCGTGAGTTTAAGCCTCCAGATCCGGGACTCGAACCACGGTTGATTGCAGGGGAGTCCAGCGACATAGCCATTATGCCAACTGCTAGTCTCAGTTAAAAATATTTTAAATTTCTCTTAATATTTCTTTTATCTATATGATAACAGTTTTTGTTTGTTTTGTTTTGTTTTTAGTTTTCTATTTTAAATTTCCCAGAGGGTACATGCACTCACTAGAGAAAGAGTCAGAAAAGAGGGAAAGTGTGAACGGCCACACCATAATCCCTTCTCCTCCAGTCTACTCTTAAGATTTTTGGGCACACACATGTATCCTGTACAACACTCAGGTCACTGAGTCTGGCACCCAAACTGTGCTCTAGGCCACAGGGGACCTAGTGCCTTAACCACCATTTCACCCACTAGCCAGATAACACTGTTTTGTTTTGTTTTGTTTTGTTTTCTTAATCTCCAAGTATTTTGCTATTTTCCAGCTATCTTTTTGTTATTCACTTCTAATTTATTTTTATTGTCTGAAAACACACTTTGTGTGACCTTTTTCATTGTACTTGTGACGGTGTATTTTACAGCCCACAGTATGGTCTATGTTGGTGAGTGTTCCCTTGTAACTAGAAAAGAATGTGTCCACTGCTGTTGTTGAACTCCTCAATACATGCAATTAGATTGAGTTGCTTGATGTTCCTGCTCAGGTCAATTGCATCCTTACTGATTTTCTGTTTTCTGAGTCTGTCTGTTACTGACAGGGACTTGTAGAATAACAGACAATTCATTTTCTTTCTTCAGTTTTACCAGTTTTAACTTTATAAATGTTGACACTCTGTGAGATCGTTACGACTTCTTAATAAATAACTCCTTTATTATAATGTTATATCCTTCTTCATCTCTGACAGTTTTCCTGGTCTGAGGTCTGCTTTGTCTGAAAATAATGTAGGTATTCTTGCTTTCTGTTGATTAGTATAGCACAGTACCTTTTCCTCTATCCATTTACTTTAAATCTATAAGTCTTTATATTTTAAAATGGGCATTTTGTAGACAACCACAGTTAAGTCTTGATTTTTGCCTCCTGTGGCAATCTGGCTTTAATTGGTGGAAACGCATTCACATTTAACGTGTTTTCTTGTATAATTGGGCACTATCTGCTATTTACCATTCAGTGCCCTGTGTGTGTGATTTCTACTTCCCCATTTATTATGCCTGTGGTTTTAAAGAAGAAGTAAATAGCTAGCTTGTAATGTTTTTTATTCATGATAAAGTATTTATGTGCACAGATGGGGGTGGGCAGAGATAGAGAAAGAGAGATTCTCCATAGTTCAGCTCTGCTGTGATCCTCTTCTTTCAGTCCCCCATCCTACCAGAACCTTGACTCCGAAGTATTTTCAGGCCAATCTGCCTCGTGGGCTTAACCATGGTCTACATGTAGGTTCTAGCTTTGTAGTCTGGTATGGCACAGACCATGCCGCAGAGGCTGGGCCTTAATTAATTTTTTAAATGTATTTGCTTATTTAATGATGCAGGGTATCTGCACAGGATTCACCAGTCTATCATCTTTCTCCCAGCCCACCAGGATCACAGGTGTTTCCAGAATGTGCAGGCTTACGTGGTATCTAGACTCACATCCTCCATGTAGTTTCAGCATCATGCAAAGGTGCCCCGCCACCAGCACCAATTTTATTTATTTATTATTTATATGTTACTTTATCTTAAAGCATATAAACTTAAGGTGGACACATTATGTTTTGATAAACGTGTACATAGCGCAATCTTTACTACAGTCAAGGCAATTAACACAGTCATTATTCCACATCATTCCCCTTCTTTTTTTGTAGTAGAGCATTTAAAATCTATTCTCTCAGCCAATTTCCACTATGTAACCCCTTACTCTTAACTATATATTCATGCTGCACATTAGATATCTAGGCTTACTCGTCCTACATTCCTACAACCTTGCCCAATCAGACATCTTTCCATTTGTTTCTTCCACCCCCACATTTGCTAACCCCTTTTGTATTATACTTCTTTAAATGCAATCTTTTTCTTTTATGTCATCACAAGGGTTATTATCTAAGTTTTTACGATGTATGACTGATTTGTTACTAATTGCAATGATTAGGTTCATACATTTCTTCTGATCCAGTCTCTCTTCTCTTTCTGCTATTCCAACTTCATGTATTTACACATTTTGACAGTTTAGAGTTTTTGAATATGCTGGGTTTTAAAAGGAAATTCTTTTCCTATTTCACTTTGAATAGTTTCTATTGACATATAGTCGAACACCTTTTCTTCTTGAACGTGCCTATCCACTGAAAAGTCCGTGAGAGGCAGCACGTCTTCATTTCTCCTTGGTTCGTTATGTTGAACATTTCTTTTTGATTCTTCCTTAGCTTCCACGTCTGTTAACATTCCTCACTTGGTCCTGCTTCCTGTGTACGTTTCCTCGTGAACTCCTGACACCTTAATCACAGGTTCTTTGATTTCCATGTGTCATGATTCCAAAATTGTCAGATCTGGGTGTGGATCTGATACTTGCTTTATCTATTCAGACAGTTATTTCTTGCCTTAGCAGGCTTTGTGGTTCTATTTCTGTGGAAAGCCAGACATGATGGATTGGATAATAAGAACTGAAATCGTTAGGCCTTTGGTGCTAAGATTTAATGTAGCTAGGAATCGGGTAGGGTTTAATATTAGGTGGAGCTGTACATGTGAGGGGCTTCAGTATTGTCTAGGGCCCTTGTTCTGTCTCCCCGGTGTCACGAGCTCTTCTTAGATGACCTCCCTCAGCAGAGCCTATGCCTTGTAGCTTGTATAGCTACCACTCCTGTTACTATCTGGACCCCTGCTAATGCAGTGAGAACCTCAAGCGGGTCCATGTCAGGCCGTGATGCTCACAAGTGTTTGTAACCATTTTTGTTTTTCACCCTTATGTGAGACTGGAAGGAAGGGGGCTGGAGGAGAAATGGGTAACTTCCCTCTCCCACGTGGGATAAAGCTCTGGTAGTTTTCTCCACTTCTGAGTAGGTCTTATATGGAGAACACACAGGGTATATTTCAAAATGGTTCCACTTCCTCTCTCCTTGCAGGAAATAGGAATTTCTTAGGACTCTTTGCTGAGAGAACCTGCTGGGGCTCCAGAACATAATAACCCATAAAAAAGCAGGGAACTCCCTAAGACCATGACCCCGGACATCTCACTCCCCTGCCAGCCCCACACAATTCTCTGGCAATTCATCAAGATGCCCATTTCAGTGCTCTGCCAGGTTACAGCTCCAGAGACTTTTCCCCAATGGAAGCTGATCTCAGCTGTGACGCTCTTATCTCGTTTTTCAGTATATTTATTTATTTATTCCATAAGCAAAAAAGACAGGGAGACACAGCAACCTCAACAGGATTTTGATGCCACAGTCCACCCTCAGATTCAGTCAGCTGGGGATCATCAGTACATTCAGGGAGTTCCCCCAACAGGAATCTAGAACCTGGTCATGTGAGGCAGCCTCACAGAGCGCCATGCTTCCCTGCGGAACAACAATCCGACTCCAACTGTCATTCTCCATTCACTTTCTCAGAGAACTTTGAGGATCATCTGCTCTGTGACCTCAGTTTTCTGATGGCTCCAGGTAAAGTCACTTTCAGTTTGTTCATCTTTTGTTTCTTCTTCTTCAGTTTTCTTTTCTTTTCTTTTTTTTTTTTTTTTTTTTTAAGAGGTATTTGTTGGCCTGCCAGTGTCTGGCGGATGCTAGATGGCAGTGCAAGAGTCTGCCGCCCAGGGAACCAGCAGTTAACGTATGTCGCTGGACTCCCAGGTAGTCGACCGCGGTTCGCGTCCCAGACCCAGAGGCTCCCACGCTGGGTGCGTGTGCGTGCGTGCCCAAGATCCCGAGAGGAGAATGGAGAAAGGATTGCGGCGTGACCATCCCCCCTGGGGGGTGATTTCTCGCTTTCTGTCTCTCTGTCTCTCTCTGTCTGGCTGGCGAACGCACGCGCCCTATAGTGAAAAACCTCTCCAAAAAAAAAGAGTCTGCAGCCCAGCTGTCCATGACACTGAAGGTGCAGGAGTACCCGACCCTCAAGGGGCCCTATGAGACTCTGAATAAACATTTTCGAGCTGCTCAGAAAAACATCGATCGAGAGACGAGTCACGTCACCATCGTGGTAGCTGAGCTGGAGAAGACCTTGAGCAGCTGTCCTGCTGTGGACTCTGTGGTCAGCCTCTTGGATGGTGTGGTGGAGAAGCTCAGGGTCCTCAAGAGAAAGGCGGTGGAGTCTATCCAGCCGGAAGGTGAGAGCGCCAAGCCGTGTAAGCGCAGGATCGAGCACCTTAAGGAGCACAGCAGCGACCAGCCTGCAGCAGCCAGCATGCGGAACAGGAAGCGCATGGACCGCATGATGGTGGAGCACCTGCTGCGCTGTGGCTACTGTCACACGGCCGTGAAGCTGGCGCGTCAGAGTGGCATTGAGGACCTAGTGAATATGGAGATGTTCCTCACTGCCAAAGAAGTGGAGGAGGCCCTGGAGAGGCGTGAGACAGCCACCTGCCTGGCCTGGTGCCATAACAAGTCCCGGCTCCGGAAGATGAAGGGCAGCCAAAACGAGCACGAATTCGTGAAGATGGGACGAAAAAGTAGAGCGGCCAGTGGCTCCCCTAAGGAGAGTGAGGATCGTGGTATGGAAACCATAAAAGGAAAGCCAGAATTGAGCCGCCTGAAGTTCAGCCTAAGGATTCAGGCGTACTTTGAACTGCTCCGGCAGAATAAAAGACCGGACGCCGTGAGACATGCAAGAAGACACTTCAGTCAGGCTGAAGGGAGCCAGCTAGACAAGTCCGCCAAGTCATGGGCATGCTGGCCTTCCCGCCAGACACACACATCTCCCCGTACAAGGACCTCCTGGACCCAGCCCGGTGGCAGATGCTGATCCAACAGTTTCGGTATGACAACTACAGACTGCACCAGCTGGGAGACAACTCTGTGTTCACTCTGACCCTACAGGCTGGCCTCTCGGCAGTCAAGACACCACAGCGCTGCAAGGAGGAAGGCAGCTCCAAGAGCCCTGATGCCCTGTGTGCAGCCGCTCCCTGAACAAGCTGGCGCAGCCCCTGCCCGTGGCTCACTGTGCCAGCTCCCGCCTGGTCTGCAAGATCTCTGGCGACGTTATGAACGAGAACAACCCACCCATGATGCTGCCCAATGGCTACGTCTACAGCTACACCTCTCTGCTTTCTATCCGTCAAGATGATAAAGTTGTTTGCCCAAGAACCAAAGAAGTCTTCCACTTCTCAAAGCCGAGAAAGTGTACATCATGTAGGCCCTGCGTCACCAAGCGCATGCCTCGGAGGCCAGGGGACTGCGGCAGACAGGGAGGCCACTGCCTCTTCCTGCCCCCCACCCCCCAACTCCAGCCTGCTGCGGTGTTTCTGTTTCTTGCGACCAAAGATCAGTGAGCAACGACAAATACTCTTAGGGAGAGAGGAAATAAGATTTAATAAGTTTGTACTTGAAAACAACATTTTGATTGGTAGGATTTTGTAACAGAAGTCAACTATTTGATAATTCTGAAAAGTACTTTCACCTCTCAAAGGAAACTTTTCTTTAAAGACTAATCTAAACACGGAGAGAAACTTTAGAACGTTTCAGAACTAGGAATTGACTTCCCCGTGTTTCTCACAATTTCCTCCCTTTTGCTAATGACAAGACGTGGAAAACGGGCTGGTGTTTCACTGATTCGCACAGGCCTCGGCCACAGCTGGAGGAAGTGGTGGCTGCACCAGACTGATCTGCAGTGACTCCTGATGCAGTGCCATGAGGGACATTCATGACTTCATTCTAGAGCTGCTGCCAAAATGCCTGCTGCCACAGCCCAAGGGGGGGGGGGGGGGGGCTGGCCTTGAGGGCTGCCCTGCCTGCCTTGTGGGCAGCATCTGTCATTCTGTGTTAGTATGTGAATAGGTTCGATGTCCCATCTTTCGTGCACCACCTTATTTCCTGCTTTGAGAATGTATTCACGTGGAAATCCACTGGACCGAGTTTCTGCAGAGGCCTTGCCGGATGGTTCCATAACTTTAGAGTCTAAATACTATTCATTACAGAAACTAATAGTTCAGTTGAATTAAGTACTGATGACTTTTCAAAGAAATGAACCATTGTAGTTTACACAAAACCATATTGTAGAGGTTTGTATTTAGCGCTTATTTTTGCATGTTGATGTTGATTAGTTAATAAACTGTAAATGTAAGAAATGTTAATAAAATGGTTTTCTATTTCAAATAAAAAAAAGAGGTTTTTGTTATAGGGTGCATGTGCTCGCCAGAAAAAAAGAGAGATACAGAGAGACAAAAAGCGAGAAATCACCCCCAAAAGATGACAACACTGCAATCCCTTCTCCTCCATTCGCCTCTCGGGATCTTGGGCACATGCACACACATGCAACTGGCGTGAGTTTAAGCTATTGAGTCTGGGACTTGAACCACAGTCCCAAAACTATATGGGAGTCCAGCGACATAGCCATTATGCCAACTGCTGGTCCCGATCTTTTGCTTCTTCTAAAGATGAGAGTGGTGACTTCCGAGTTCCTTAAATGTTAGAGCTAGCACCAAAAATCTCCCCAGAGAGAACGGTTCTTTATTTTCTTGTTCTTCTCATATTTTAAAACAATGTTATTTTATTTAACTTTATTTTTTGTTTATTTTAATTTTCACCAGAGAAGAACAGAGTAGGAGCAAGAGAGAGTGAGAGAGAGAGAGAATGAAATTGAGAGAGCACGTTGCCAGGTCCAGGACTTGAACTACACTCGGCCATGTGGGAGTCCAATACCCCTAACCACCATGCCACCTCCTGGCCCCCTCTTCTCACATTTTTAATGATTTGGTTGGCTCAGAGGAAAAACTGAGATGAGAAGTCTGAGGAAAGGTGAGACTATCAGCCTTCCAGGGGAAGTGGCCAAGGAGGGCTAGGGATTCAGGGAAGAATAAAGTTTCCATTAGAAGTACAAAAATTACCTATCTGTGTTTGATAGAGGATTCCAATATAAAATTCCCCAAACTGCCATTTCATGACCCTGGATGGGTTCCTTGGAGAATGTGTCTTTGTTAAAGGAGAACAGTCTCTCTCAACACTTGATCACAAGTCAAATTCTCATGTCAAGTGTCACTTGACCAAGCCACTCTTCATGTGGGGTTCATCAGGAGAATCTCTGAACAGGGCACTGAGATTGGGCTCGGTGCCCAGGATACAAGGTCTTCTGTGAGAGCACAAATGTGACTGTAGGCTTCATTTACTATTACCCTCTTGAAGAGAGGACTTCTAAGGATATTAGGTATGGGTTTCTCTGAAAAAATTTTCCATTGAGTTTTTCAAACAAGGAACAAATGAAAATATTTTATCACCTTTCAAAATTAATAAAAAGAAGGGAAAGTTTTAATTATTCAAGATGCAGAATCATATTATTCTTGGAAAACAAATATCTGAGCTACCTAGAGAGAGGAGCAAGAGAAATCCCAGCCTGTTTCAGTTTGGATGATGGTTTTTCCACAAAGGTGCAAGTTTTGGGATTTGATCCTTGAGGTAGTGGCACTGGAAAGGGAAGAGGGTGAGTGGGCAGTGACTGGATCACAGAGGCACCAGCCTCATGAGTGGATTAAAGCAGTACAATAAGAGTCTCCATGAGTTCTAGCTAGCATGAAACATGGGTCATTCTATGAGTGGGTTGTCATGAAAGGAAGATGGCTGCCCTCAGGTTGCTCTCTCTGCAGGTGCAAAATAACCATGCTCTCTGCTTCTGTCAGCAATTTTATGATATGGCCTGTCCTGACACCTACCTGATCCCTTTGCACTTTCCACACACCAAAATAGTGAATCAAATAAACTTGTATTTCATTATAAATTACCCAGTGATAGCTATTTCTGATAGCAACACAATGGTGGATTAAAATATGGGGCTGGCAGATGACACGGTGGTTCAAGTGCTGGACTTCCGCATGGCTGATCACAGTTCAAGTCCCGGACCTGGCTTGTTTTCTCACTCCCCGCCCCTGCCCCATCTCTCTCTAGTCAAATTTTTAAAAATAATAATAAATAGGGACCAACAGATGGTGTAATCGTTACATTGCTGGACTCCTACGTAATCAACCATGGTTCAAGTCCTGGACCCAGCAGCTTAAAACTCACACTGGGCATGTGTGCATGAGTGCCCAAAATCCCAAGGGGAGAATGGAGGAGAAAGGACTGCAGTGTGGCCATTCCCCCCCCAGGGGTGATTTATCACTTTCTGTCTCTTTGTTTCTCTCTGTCTGACGAGCACATGAACCCTACAGCAAAAAAATCTCTCTAAAATAATAATAATAAATTATTCTTTAAAAAGAATTTCTGTCATTACTGTCATTTCTGTCTTTTTTATCTCAGCACCAGGATAAATTAAGAGGAAAAGAAAAGGTAAAACTTTGAAAGGTGAGGTTCTGCCTCTTTGACTTGAGCTCTTCAGTAGCGACCTTTTCTGTACCTTCCTTGAGGTTCCAGGTCCACAAAATCTGAGAATATGTGTTGATACCATCTGTCTCAGAGGCTCATGGGAAGGCAGTCAGGCCTGAGACATTTCTCGGGTTCTCTGCTCTTTTCACCCCGGAGCATGGAGCAGTGCTGAACCTGGGCAATGCCTGCTGTTCAGTAAGGGACATGTCAGATGTCAGGGAAAGACAATGAGTTGGTTTAATGGCAGGACTTGTGTCTACTAATTTTGTATAAGTACTCTGACTTCCTGGTGCTCAGATTTATCTTTGAGGTGGCCACTGACCCTTGTGCTTCTTGTGTTGGTTTTGATTACCAAGTGGTATCCTGGTCCATTCTATTGTTAATAACTACAAATATAAAAATTTGGTTAATTTAAGAGAACAGAGGTTTATTCAGTTAATGGGGTAGAGGTCCAAAGGTCTGAGGGCCTCTTCTGGTGACGACGCACCACAGCATGGCAGGAGGAAGGAAAGCACAGTATGTGTTCCAGGTGTCCCTGTTCTGGTCCCATTATCCCTGCTTCCAAGGCCCACAGGAGTCAGTTATATGGGCCCTGTCCTAACTGTTTAATTAATCCCTAAATCATCACCTTTTAACACCATGCAGGTATGAAGTTTCCAATTAATACCTTCACAATACGACTGTATTGTAACACATGAAATTTTGGGGGGACACCCAAAAAAAACCTCAAGGATGATACATATGAAAGTACCATTGGTATAAAACCACATACACACATTAATCTTATTAATATACTAAACAATGATTTTTACCATGTCTACTAACAATTAGGGCCCTCCAAGTCCAATATGCTAAGGAACTATTAAGAAAATTCTAGAGGCCTGCAGATGGTGTAGCAGTTACATTGCTGCACTCCCGCATGGCCGACCACAGTCCGAGTTCTGGACCCAGTACCTTGAAACTCACGCCAGGCCCATGCGCTTGCATGTCCAGGATCCTAGGAAGAGAATGAAGGAGAAGGGACTGCAACGTGGCCATCCTCATGCCCTAAGGCAAAAAAAAAATCCTCTAAAAAAATATTCTATTCAATGCCCAATGAGATAGTTTTGCTCCTAATGTCATCACTGTCCTGTAATCTGCACTCTGCCTGTCCAAGTTGAAGAACTTGCCAAATATTGTCCTCTTACTCACTTCCCCATGCAATGAACCCCACTGATCCATATACTTGTCATCACACAACACCTGCTCTGTCTGTTTCACCACCTTGAGACTCTACTTTAACTGTGAAACTTGGTCTTGGATCGCTAAGATGCCCAAGCATCCATTTCCATCTCATCGTTGCTTCTTCTAGAGATGTCATCTTCAGAGGGCCCTGGCAGGTTGTTCTTTTCTGTCTAATCAGATGCACTGACCTCTCACACCTGGCAATCTCAGAATTTCCTCAGTGGTAGGCTCATGTCAGAAACATGTTCCCTCCAGATCACCTGTGTCTGACAAGCTCATAGCTACATCCTCTAAGCTTCACATGCAGGTGAAAATTTGTTACCCATCTCACTAGTCCCTCTAAAGTGCCATCATACCTTATTGTTTCCAGTTGGGTCATGTGCCCATTCCTAACCAATCACTGCTCCCAAAAACATAGAAGGATTTTTTTTTCAGCCAAGTCTGAGTCATATCGTCCTTAAGAAAGAGTGTCAGGAAAAGGCAACTATAATTTTACATGGTCTGAACCTGAGAATAGGATTAGTTCCCCAAAGAACAATAGAAGTAGGTCCAGAAAGTGAGTGAAAGCTGGATAACCAAATGCTAACAAAAGCAAAATAGTTATTAGACAATCTAGAAACAGTTCAAGTCTATATTTATGGATTGAAATTGTGATCCAATGAAATAAGCCTTAGGATGGATGGAATTCTTCAGAACCACGAATATTGTCTTATTATTCCCACAGAAGGATTTGGTTGAATATGTTAATGATGGGAATGAGAAACAACTAGGGAAAAATATACCCACAAGTGATTTTATATAAGATGAAAGACAAAAACAAATCTGATATGTGTCACATGGATGAAAAACTGAAAAATGCTATGAAAAATTACAACCGGGAACCAGCAGTAACGTAATGGCTATGTCGCTAGACTCCCACGTAGTTGACCGCGGTTCGCGTCTCGGACCTGGTGGCTTAAAACTCACGCCGGGTGCATGTGTGTGCGTGCCCAAGATCCCGAGAGGAGAATGGAGGAGAAGGGATTGCGGCATGACCATCCCCCCTGGGGGGTGATTTCTCGCTTTCTGTCTCTATGTCTCTCTCTGTCTGTCTGGCGAGCGCATGCGACCTGTAGTGAAAACCTCTCCAAAAAAGAAAAAAAAATTACAACCAAAATAACCCAGGAGGAGGGGCACAATTAAGGTATGTAAGCAAAATTCAACATCATTTTAGCTCATTAAAATATTTTACAGTTTTCTTAAAAAAAAAAAAAAGATTTGAAAGTGCCTGCAAAACATGCAAATCGTTTGAAAGCACTGCTTAGTAAATTCAAACAATTTGCAAGGATCATTCACATGTCTGCCAAAGAAAAACAAGAAGCCCCTTCCCAAAGAAGGCATACGGCTGGAGAGGCCTATCCCACACCCTGTTCTTAGACTAGAAGGCAACTTGAGGTCTATGCAACAGTTACAGACAGGAATTATTATCATCTGGAAGAACTGTGCATTACCCCTTGGTTGGGGACTAACCCAGCTATCATTTCCCAGACACTGCATGTACAGGATTCTGACACTGGAGACCTCTGAGTGTATCTTCTACTTTGACCCACTCTCTCTCTCTTTCTATATTAACAGGAGCTTCCCAATCTAGTTTTTCAGTGACTGTGAAAACACAAACACCTGTTCTGTGCTCTTGGTCTTGGATCGCAAAGATGCCTAAGTGTCTGCTGCGTCTTCCCCTGACCGCAGCCTCCCCATGCACCTCCCTCCCAGCACCAACTCCTTCTGGCTCCACTCCTCCTCCTGGAAAAACGTATTGCCCTGGGTCCTGCCTGCTACTCACCCCCAACTCCTGTCCTCCTGCTGGCTGTGAAAGCCCAGGTAAGCTGCCTGCCTCAGGAAGCCCTGTAGTCCCAGATCTGTGATCATCATCTTAGAGGCAGCCCTTGCTGGCTCCTCAGGCAGGAGCCATACCACCAGGTAGTAGGGGCAAGACCAGGTTGACTAGGAGCACGGGGAAGGCAGCAAGGCCAGGCAGTCCTGAAGCCAGAGCCTGTGGCCTCTCAGAAGAGATGAAGGACGAGATTACAAGTCCCTTGGAGCCTAGGAGCCAAGATGGAAGCTCCACCTCTTCCTGGACAACTGCACCAATCTGTGGAGCTCTTAGTCCATTGGCCACGCCGCTGTTCAGGCAGCTGTCATGGAAGGTGGGTCTGAGCTCCGGCCACTCTGGGATGGTTGTCAGGCCTTCCTGCCAGCTGGGCATCATGAGTCTGTCTCTCTTTGCTTTGAGGAAAGCCTTCCATGTAGCCACTTCTCTGCCCTCAGAGACCTTGTATCAGCCTTTCAGAGAACTCAAAGATATGTGGAAACAGGTTCCGAGATTGTGTCAAGGCCTGCTCTGCTTCCTCCGGAACCAGGTGCCACTTGGTGTGTATCAGATGTACACTTGACCTTGTAGCCTTGACCTTGCCCACAACTGTTACCCTCATAGTCTGAGGGTCTACTTGGTCTACTTCAAGCCACTGAGCAGGGGTGGGGTTGGGGGACACAGACACAGAACCAGGATGAGGAAAATACCACAAGCTCCTACGGTGTTTCCATGGATTTTCTTCCAATTAAGTATTTGCTTGTGATTATAAAATTTACATATAACAAAAATATCTTTCAACAAAAATATACTTATAACAAAAATAAATTTAGAAACAAAGACCTTATTGTAGTAAATAGTTTGCTAACTGGAGACAGAGAAGAGATTATTTTCTGTCCAAACCAAAAGCACTTGGATGGAACTAAGAAAGGGTCTCTCTCTCTTTCTCTCTCTCTCTCTCTCTCTCTCTCTCTCTCTCTCTCTCTCTCTCTCTCTCTCTCTCAAAGGATTTTTCCATAGAGTACATGTATTCACTGGAGAGGCAGAAAGAGATAGCCAGAGGGAAAGTGAGAAATCACCCTCGGCCCCAGGGAGGATGGCTGCACCACAGTCATTCTCCTCTTAGGATTTTTGGGCATGCGCGCACACACACACAGCCTGAGTTTTAAGTCTCTGGATTCAGGACTCTAACCATAGGGGTATATATATATATATATATATGCTATGGGATATTACTCAGGCATAAAGAATGAGACCACATCATTTGATTCAAAGTGGATGAATATAGAGATTTAAGCTAAGCAAAGAAAGACTATGAAAGAAAACTATTTCCACTCAACACACACCAAATGTCTATACTCTATGGCAGAAACAGAAAAATCCAAAGATATAAGAGTAATGAGGACAAGGGTAGATACCAGCGGCTATAAGGGAGGGAAGTGTGCAGTAGACGGTGGGAGGGCTCAGGGAAGAATCACTTACCAGACACAAAATGTAAAGTCCTCTGGAAAGGGTAATGTCCTTGACTTGACTGTCATGCTCTACATGCATACATTGAAAAGCCATAAAGTGTCATCTAGAGATTGATAAAAACAACATTTTAGACAAATCAAAATTTAATGGATTTATTTAAACAAATAGAGGCCAGTTTAAACTGGGAAGTCTCCCAAAAGATGACTTCCAAGAGACTACGGCCAGCCATGTGGTCATGGGGTATATCAGCTTGCAGAAAAGGAAAGGGATGTACAAAAAAGGAAGTGAGGGAGTGAGGTAGAGAAGTCATTGGATTGGTTACAGCTGGATGGTAGGCACTTGGGACAGCCTAAAAGATGGGCTTTCTGTGGTTGACTGAAGTGTGGCTAGTGTGATTGGCTGTAACTAGTAACCAGCTCAGGAAAACAGCCTAACATGTAGGATTTCGGCTTTTCCATAGGAAACCAAGTGTGAGTACAGCATCCATTTTAGGCCAATATAGTTTAGTTTAACAAGCTGTTCAATGATTGAATGTAAATAAGGAATCATAATTTTTTTTTAAAAAATCCTCAAAGTGGGGAGGAATGTTGGAGAATGTATTACCATGTGACCATTTCTCATGGAATAGATACTTTCTCACCCTCTTCTCTTTCTAGTTCCCTTTTTCACACTGGCAAGCACATGCACCCTTTCTCAAATTAAAAAATACACACACACACACACACACACACACACACACATATGTAGTTTAGACTAACAGACTGAAAATTGCAACAAGAGTGGACGATGCAGTCTTAAACATGAAGGGAGTCTGGAGGGCAGAATTCCTTCCTCTTTGAAGCTCCTTAGTCTTTTCTGTGAAGTCCCTTAACTGATCCATTGAGGCCCACTCAGATGATGGAGGGTCATCTGCTTTTCTCATAGGTTATAGATTTAGATAATAATCATGTCTAAAAATAACCTTCCCAGAAACATCAAGACTTGTGTTGGTCTAAACACCTGGACACCATAGCAGAGCCAAAGTGCCACATGATTTAGTATATCAGCATAAGTGATTTTTCTAGTGCAGAAAAATGAGTGTTTTAAAAATTTTAATATCATCTATTTGGAATTTTATTTATGTAACATTTCTGATTTCACAGGAATTATTATTTACAAGAAAGTGAAATTTGGTTAAGCTAAGCAGAGTTGATTTAAAGAAACATATTGAATATATACAGGGTACATGTGATATATAAAGGAGTCTGATGGAGGTTATATTGAAATAATTGAGATTACAGGAATAGGTGAACAATGACAGAGAATCATGTACCTCTGTAATCAGGAAATATCCTGATATAAGTGGGGTTTGGAAAGATTAATTGTAGGGGCCATCAGGTGGCATGGTGACTGAGGTGCTGAACTCTCACATGGATGACCAAGGTTTAAATCCCGGGCATGGAGACTTGCTTTCTCACTTTCCCTCTCTCTTTCTCTGTCTCCTTTAGGTGAGCACACATACCCTATAGCTAATTTAAAAAAATAATATTAAATCATCAGAACAATCATGATGCATTTTTGCATAGAAAAACAGAAAAAAAGTACATCATGACTTTTCTGACAACCCAAGAATAATAAATAAAATTAAATAATTCTTAAAAAAAGATGAACTGTATGGAATTGAATGTCACAGACAAGACATTTAACAAAAGATAAATGTGAATACGCTCTGTCTTGCTAGTGTAATAAAATAGTGCATGTTGTAGAGATGCTCTCTTCGGCCATATTTTCTAAATGTAATTTTTCTGATCTGTTCTTTGATTTTTGTTTGGGTTTTCTCCGTATTTCTGAGACAGGGTCTGAGAATGTTTCCCTGCTGACCTCAACTTCATGCCCTCCTGCCTTACCTCCCAGGTAGCAGGGATTACAGGCCCAAGGCTGTAGGCAAGCCTTTTTTTTCCCTTAATTCTTCATGCTGTGTGTGTGTGTGTGTGTGTGTGTGTGTGTGTGTGTGTGTACATATACATAAATATGCTATGTATATGTATATGTGTTTTTTTTAATTTTGCCAGAGTGCAAGCACTTGCTAGAGATAGAGAGATGAAAAATGAGAAAGCACCTTTCATGGGGGATGGTCACGCTGCAATCCCTTCCTTTACCCCCTGTCCCCAGTCAGGATTTGGGGCATGCACACATACCTGGTGGGTGTATAAGCTGCCGGGTCCACCGGTACTCAAACTGGGCGGTCATCCAGATAGGATCCAGCTGCCTTAACCACAGCATGACCAACTTGCCTAACTCATGCTATGTTTTTAACAAATAGAATTTTAAATTTTACGTAAACTGACCACTCAGTTTTTCACTTTATGATTTCGTTCAAGGATTTTAGCTTAGAAAGCCATCCTTCATAAAAATTTTAAAATGCACAAATCTGTTATTCTGTTTGCGATCTAAAAAGTATGTTTAAATTTTTTTTAACTTATTCATAGATTTGGAATTTCATTTTGTTATGTACCATGAAAGACAGTCTAGATGAATTTTATTTCCCTTAAATTTCTCCCTAGTTATTCTTACATAAGTTTATGAATACTTTATTCTATCTGGGGATGTCAGTTTCATTTTCCAGCAATTTCTTACATGGAATTAAATCAATTTTAGAGCTAATTAGTTTGTGTCTTATATCTATATTTCTTCTTTCTTCACCGGTGCCTTGTTTTACTTTTCATAGTTTTATAAAATATTTTTATATTTTGTTTGGCTAGTTTTTTATGTAGAATATTCTTTATTAAACTTAATTTTACCATCTTGAGAACACCCCTCCCTCTTTTCATTTCTTTCTTTTCTTTCTTTTTTTTTGGAGAGGTTTTTGCTATAGGGCGTGTGCACTCGCCAGAGAGACAGAGAGAGACAAAGAGATAGAAAGCAAGAAATCACCCCCAGAGGAGATGGCCACACCACAATCCCTTGTCCTCCATTCTCCTCTCGGGATCTTGGGCACACACGCACACGCACACGCGCCCAGCGTGAGTTTAAGCCACTGGGTCCGGGACTCGAACCGTGGTTCACTACATGGGAGTCCAGCGACATAGCCATTACGCTAACTGCTGGTCCCTCTTTCTATTTATTGTGAGAGAGTACAGGCACTCACCATGGGGAAACAGAGACAGAAATTAAGAGAGGGAAAAAGGATCCTAACATGAGGCTGCAATCTCTTCTCCATTTCTTGGTCCCAATGGGATTCTGTGTACCCACACACACTCACCTAACATGCTTTTCAAGCCACTTGGGCTGGGATTTAAACCATACCACTAACGTGGGGTCCAGCTTCCTTAACCATTAAGCTATGGCTGACCCAGTAATTTGCATTTTAACTTTCGTTTTCATTCCTTACTATCCTAAATGAAAACTCATGATCCCTTTCTGCAAGGAACTTTCAGATGCTTATTTATAAAAATTGGATGAGAGGAAAGCACATGACGATACACTAAAATACGATGCTCTGCAAGGCTAACCCATGTGGAAAGGATCCACGTTAATATCAGAAAGCTCCTGAGTATGCTTGGCACGTAGGTACCCTGGGATGCCTGAAGCTGGGGGTATATCACAACATAAAGAACCTGCTGGGGGTGCTGTCTCTCTGTCTCAGCCTCTCTTGAGCATGAATTCAATAAATAAACTTATAAAAAATGTTTTTCCTATCTATCTCATTCTATCCTGGTAGTGTCTGTACATGCAATTCCCCTGGTACTAGCGAATTCTACTTACTCTTGAATATCTTCTGACAATAGAGCACAGTAGATCAGTTCAATGACTCAGTGGAAAGGTATTCTGATCAATTCTGTCCTGAAGCCTTGGCACCCCTTGGTCACATGAGACACCAAGGACTGGGGGTTCAATTCCTTAGCACACTGTGACATAGCCCTGATTATGGGAAGTCATGTACCCACCACAAAATCAATGCAGAAACTCAGACTGTATTTACATGGAGTTAGAAGACTTGGGGTTAAGATAATGAATAATGGACTGAATAAGAGGAGGCTGTGATTGATTATTCAATTTGAAAACACTGAATCGATTTGTCAAAGGAGGTGTGTGGATGTAGAGACCATAATCCAAAAGTCTACTTCTCTGTCTTTCTCTCTCTCTCTTCCTTTCTTTTACCTTTTGCTGGAGAGTGTGTACATTCCCCGGAGAAAGGCAGAGAGAATGAAAAGGAGAGAGAAGTAAAATAAGAAAGCAACACCCACGGGGAATGGTCACACCACAATCACTTCTCCTGTATCTTTCCCTCTTGTCTGGATTTTGGACACACAGGCACATGTGCCCAGTGTGTTTTAAAAGATACAGGCAAGGACTAGAACTACATTCAGTCAGTCATGAAGGATCCAACTGCCTTACACACCATGCCACAGGCTTGTCTCCAAAAGTCTTTCAGCAGAGTAAGTTTCACTAACATCAGAAAAATTCTTGCTGGGACCAGCAGTTGGCGTAATGGCTATGTCGCTGGACTCCCACGTAGTCGACCGCGGTTCGAGTCCCGGACCCGGCGGCTTAAACTCACGCCGGGCGCGTGTGCGTGCGTGCCCAAGATCCCGAGAGGAGAATGGAGGAGAAGGGATTGCGGCGTGGCCATCCCCCCTGAGGGGTGATTTCCTGCTTTCTGTCTCTCTGTCTCTCTCTGTCTGTCTGGCGAGCGCACGCGCCCTATAGCAAAAACCTCTCCAAAAAAAGAAAAAAAAAGAAAGAAAAAAAAAAAAAGAAAAATTCTTGCTATAAACTTGATCTCCAGAACTCTTGAGCTTTTAATTCTGTATAATTATTTTATTCTCATTTTAGTCCTGTGAGTGTTAAATAATAGATTATTAGTTCTACTCATTTCATTCAGCCTCTAGGAAGAAAATAAAGACAGATTACCACCCCCCCCAAAAAAATCCTAACACTTTAACCTTCACAAAACTAAGTAAGAGTGAAGGAAATTTAAGTTTCATATGGGGGATAGTGTAAGGTAAAAGCATTCCGTAGATAATATGGACATAAGGCCATATGTGATCATGAGAGTGTAAATGTCTGGGTACTAGCACCAAGTCCAGGCATTATTTCAACTTTGAAGACAGTGGAATTGGTGGGGCTCAAGTCATAGTGTCCAGACAGTAAAGAGTGACTGGTGATATTTGGGATACAGATGGAACAAACAGAAAATGTCAGTAAGATCAACATATGATATGAAGAGAGGGTAGAGTTGGGAAAAGAGACGTAGGGGAAGGGAAGCGTGTGCTGGGCTGGTGGGTAGGTGATGGGCTGTGGACACACCCTTCTCTGAGGTCCCCACCCTCAACCTCAGAAACCCTTTGTGACTCTTGCATGCTCTGTGATACAGGCCTGGGACTGTAGTCAAACCTTGAACCCAGAACTCAGTTACTTCAGGCAGCCATGCGATTCACATGATGGAGAATTTTCTCTTGTATCTGGAGAGCTATACTAAGCCATGCCTGAGCCTGGACTCAGCCTTCTTCGCTTTTGACCCCCAACTCACTTTTCTGAGTGTGTTGGGGCTACTCTTTGTGTATGTGTGCTATCTGGTGTTGGCACCACTCTCATCAACCCTTGAAAGACATCACCATACCCAAAAGGTATGATATAATGGATATGATTTCTTGCTGTCGTTGTTTTTGTTCCCCATGCCTATTTTCACATTTTCAAATGAGTTTGGTTGGCTCAGGGGGTGCTCCTGAAATAGAAAGTCTGGGAAGAGGAGAGACTTCTGAGGAGAAGGCCGGGCAGAGCTGGGAACTACGTGAGGACTTAGTTTCCCACCTGAAGTGCAGAGATTGTCTGGTGTGGTCAAGGAGTTCAGGACAAAATCCCAGTCACAGTGATCTTGAGGTCCTGGGTTGGCTTAGGTGGAGAGGGTGGGTTCTCTGAAGGGAAAAGTCTCTCCTGATACTTGATCATGAGTCACGTTCCATGTCAGGCAACACTTGACCAAGACTTCTTTCATGTTGGGCTGATCAGTAGAGCAATGCTGAGTCAAGACTGAGCAGAGGGTAGGCCCTGTGCTCTGTCCCAGGAAACCAGGTCCTCTGAGGGAGAATAGAGGTGACCACTGACTTCAGGTTCTATGTCCTCTTTTTTTTTTTTTTCTTTTTCTTTTTTTCTTTGTTTGGAGAGGTTTTTGCTTTTAGGGCACGTGCGCTTGCCAGACAGACAGAGACAGAGAGACAGAAAGCAGGAAATCACCCCCCAGGGGGGGATGGCCACGCTGCAATACCTTCTCCTCCACTCTCCTCTCGGGATCTTGGGCACGCACGCACACGCGCCCGGCGTGAGTATAAGCCACCGGGTCCGGGACTCGAACCGTGGTTGACTACGTGGGAGTCCAGCGACATAGCCATTATGCTAACTGCTGGTCCCTGTCCTCTTTGAGCAGAAGACTTCTGACTAATAATGCCAAGTGTGTACCTCAATGATAAAATATTTAAAATATTTTCTTGAATTTTCAATGAAGGAACAATTAAAAATAATTTCTTGCCTTTCAAAATTAATAAAAGAAAATTCATATTGATTAAAATGAAGAGCCATATTATTCTTAGATAACTAATATCTGATCTTTTAGAGAGAGGAGTGTGAGAAGTGAGTCCTAGTTCCTCACCTGTTTTTTGGTTTTTGTTTTTCTTCTCAGAGTCAAGGAAGAGCAAAGAGGAGACGGAAAGGTGGGACATCTCAAGGTAAGTTTCTTCCTGTTTGACTTAGGTCCTCAAGTTGACCCTTCCACTCCTTTCCATGAGGTCCAAGGTTTGTAACCTCTGAAAATGTCAGTTGTTAGATATGATCTCTCAGAAAATGCAGCCATGGGAGAGGTTCACAGGAAGGCAGTCTAACCTGAGACACTTTTCAGAGTTCCTGCTCTGGTCAAGCCCCATGATAGAGCTGTGATGGACTTGGGCTGCCAAATAGGTGGCCACTTGAGAGGTGGAGGAAGAACTACTGGTTGGTTTGGTATCAGAATTTCTGTCTCAAGGTCAGCAGGTGGTATACTGGGTAAGGTGCTGGACTCTGACATGGTTGACTTCAGTTCTAGTCCAAGATCAGACAGCTTGAAACTTACGCCAGGTATGTGTGCATGGATGCCAAAAACCTCAAGGCAAGATTGGAGGAGAGGGGGATTGTGGCATGGCCCTCTCCATTGGGGGACGATTTCTCACTTTTTTTCTGTGTATTTCTATGTCTCTCTCTCTCTAGCAAATGTACATACCCTATGACAAAACCTTTAAAAAGGAAATGTCTCCAACTTCCTGGGTGCTCAGGTTCCTCTGAGCTAACTACTGACCCTGTGCTTCTAGGAGTGACATTGAATATCATATGAGATCATGTAGGAAAAAGATTTTAGAAATGAAACCATGTATACATGTGAACCTCACCGATGTAATCATCAATCATTTGACATTACTGCTTATTCATGGGGCTTTCAGAGTTTAATATTCCAAAGGTCTCTCATAAAGCAGCTCCATTACGAACATTAAGCTTCTAACTTTAACCATACAACCCACTGTTGTGTTTCCCAGGTCAGAGAGGTGGCTGGAGAGAAGCAGAGAAGAGGAGGCTAATATCTATTCTCAAAAGGTGATTAGTCTTTCACCTTCCTTCCTGGTCCCATTTTTAGCAATTTCTATGGATTCCTGGGATCCAATGCAGTCTGCAGCTGTCATGGAGGGGGAAACCATAGGAATGGGACTGTGCATGAAGGCAGAGGGGAGGGACCAGGGAGTGTATTGTGAAGTCATGGGGTGGGGCCCTGTGAAAGGGTAGCAGGCTCAGGTGGCCCACCCCCTAGTCCAGCAGGCCCTCCTGTGCCTGCTCTGGTCCCGGCTGCAGCTCTGTATTTTCTGTCTCCTGCAGCCCCCTGGGCCAGCATCATGATTCCATCCGCTTTCGTCAGCTGTTGTGCCCAGACCCCCTCTGTGAGGTGTGTAACAGATCGGCGGCTGAGGTCAATCGCCTGCTGGACCAGGCGTACATGGAGGAGGCTGCTCCCTCTGTGTCCCTATCGGTTTCCACAACTTCTATGACTGAGTCATCCATCTTTCAGCCCTCCACACTGTCATCAAGCCCTCCAGCAGACCTAACTGCAGGCCCTCTGTCTGAGCCGTCTCCAGCTCCAGCCTCCAACCTGCCACCTAGTCTGACGACACCCTCCCCTGATTCACTCTCACCCTCACCTCAAAGTGACGCTGAACCACCAGAGCCTGTGCCACCCTTAGATTCCAAATTCCCAGCAGACCATTTCCCATCCTCACCATCCCCTTTCTCTAGAATCACTCCACGTCACACTCAGAGAGAAGATGATTCTGGTCTCCGGCCAGGAGTCACTTTTTCTCAGGTGGATGGCCCTGCAGGGTTGTCCACTTCTGTCCCAGCAGTAAGAGATCTTGACCAGTCATGGGTCACAACTTCACAAGTGCCCTTACCTCCTGCCAAGGGCTCACTTTCCTCCAACTTGGCACAAAGTGAACTCAAGCAGGAGCTTCTTACCCATCATTTTTCTAAGGCTACTTTTGGGAAGGCCACTACAGCCAACATGGCAGAGTCGCATAATCTTTCTTTTCTGAGCCCTGATGATCTGGTCCTTCAAGGAATACAAAGCCAACAGAAAGGCAATGCCCTGATACAGAAAGAGAAGGAGAAGACAACAGGCTCTTTCTCAAAACGGCTTAGCCCAGACTTCCAATTAAGTCCTTCAGGGAAAATGTCAGAGCCCATTGCTGCTCAGCAGGACTCAGCATCCTCCCCTCCTTTAAGCAGCAAAGGCGAACCAGAGCAGCTGCCTGTGCCTGAGCAGCCCCCATATCTTAAGACTGATGAGGATCCCTTATGGAAAAAATCTACCTCATCTCTGCACAGGGAATCTGAACACCCTACTGTCCCTGTCTCAGGTGACAGCTCCTCAACCTTTGTGTTCAACAGAATCTCCAAGGCTTCCATAGCCAAAGTAGCCCCAGTCATTCCCCATCACCAACCTCAGCCCATGCCTGAGATCTCACCTCACCCCTTGTTGCAAACTCTGCCACAATTTGAGTCCAAACATCTCACTCAGGCCCAATCCCAGGATCACTTTCAATGTCCAGTCTCGTATCTTCCCCCTTCCACTCTATCCCAGATTAGGGTCTGTGGAGTACGTTTTCATAGACCCCCAAATGAGCCACAGTCTTTGTCACCAACTGAAATTGACCTCCTGGAATACAATATATTGAAGAAAGAACAGGAAAAATTTTGGGGTTTACCCTCTGTGGTCCAAAGTTCTCAGAAAGAATTTTGTCCCCCGCCTCCCAAACTTCCATTGGTCAGCCACTCCTCCAAGTTCCATATTTCCAGCTCCATTTTCCCCCTGAGCAGTGAGCTTCAGAAGAAACTTGAGCACCACCTTAGGAAGAGGCTCATCCAACACCGGTGGGGCCTGCCCCGCAGGGTCCATGAGTCTCTGTCGCTGATGAATCCTCAGAGAGATAATACCGAGACATCTCAGTCAAAGAACAGTTACGGACTCTCCTGGATCTCTTTGTTTAAGAGTCAGAGCAGCAAAGAGCCAGGTGCTTGGGGATTGAGCTGCCCAGGAAGATCCCACGGGAAGAGCTCAGAAATACTTCTGCAAGCGAAGAACCGGGGACAGAGCTCAGAAGAAGGTACCACGTCTCCCTCCAGTGAATCAGAGACACTTTTGTATAATAGTCCAGCATCCAACTCTGAGAAAGACCTAGAATTTCCCAGGGTGATTCTTTCAGAAAATTATTCAAGAGCCTCAGTACTGAGCCAAAAACAGAAACAAATAACAAAAGCCCTGGAAGTACATCTAAGCAAGAAATTTGAGGAAATCAGTCAGGGCCACGTCCCGGACACTGTGCATAGTTCACCACATTCCAACACGTATATATTGCCTCATCTTGAACACTCCCACAGCCAAACGACCCACAGGGATTTAGCACCACCTTTGGGGGCAGACCAAAGTCTGAATACCTCGGAACGTATTTCCTTTATTCCTACCAGCAAACAAGATCTGTTGGAAGCTCATATTAAACTATTTCATAAGAGAATGATGTATGGCTTCCCCACAAAGGTCGTAGAATCCTTTCAGATCTATAATGAAAAGGAGGAACTTAACCACTCTCCCATCCATTCCAAATTTTACTCTTCAGAAAAGCTCATTTCTGGCATCAATTCACATTCTAGCATTTTCAAGCACCGTAGAGAAAGTACTAATGCTCCTTATAGAGACAAGGTAGGAAGAGAAAATGCTGTCCCCATCCTAGATGATGCTCTTCATTCTACCTCAAATGTAGGAAAGGAAAGACAGAGGACTCTGTCAAAACCAGCCTCTGAGAGCAGTCAAAATCTTGGAGAGAACATTCAGGGTGTTCAGGAGGCCAGACGGGCTTTTCCACCTGGCACTCACAGCATAACAGACAAAGACAGTCAGAAAGTGAAAGTCCTAGCCAATTCCCGCAGCCCACAGCTGCCCACAAGGCAAGCTGAAGCTAAACTTGAGCCAAAACTTAAAAAAGATAGTTCCCCCAATATAATGAAAAAGCCTCAAGGCCAAAGGCCAAAGAATTCAGGGCACTTTTTAATGTCCAACAAATCCAGGGAGATTTTCAAGACAAAAGAACTCAGCAGTGCTCCTCAATCACGCTGTAATAATGTATTGAAAACCTGTGGGTTGAAAGGTTCCCCAGTGATGTACAGGAACGGGACCACTGAGAGACCCCCTCCAGAAATGGCAGCTTCACAAGATCTGAAGTCATCAGACGTAAAAAATCATACATCAGCAGAGTTAAAGTTCAAATTGGAGAACAGGAAGCATAGCCAGGATCATGGCTATCCAATGGGCATGTCCTTTGCCTCTGATAACTTGTCTTCCAGGGCCTCACGGCCTTCTGCCCCAGGTGTCTCCAGTGGGAACGTCATGGCTTCCCCAGTGCTGCATGTCCACTTAGGCAACACAGCAATCTCTGTCAACCAGCCACGAGAGACTTGGGTCCCTAATTATGCCTGCTTGAACTATCATGATAAGAATATGGAATCAGGTGAGACAAGAGAGAGCCCTCTGGTACCTAAAAGAGGAGAGGTGGGTGGAGGGGATGCAGCCTTAGAGACATCGGGACTTGGAAGGAAGAGCCACCTTCCTCTGTTTCCAGAGACACAGGGAGCGAGCAAATCTTTGTCAACCCCATCACAGCAAAGGCAGCCTCCTACTGAAAGCTTTTTAAGAAAGCAAATGAAGCACTTCCTGCAAGGTGTATGTACAAATATGAAGTACAAGGGGCAAGCAAGTGCCCAGGAAGAGGGCAGCTCCCTCTCATCACCACAGAACAAAGGCTTGCTGGAAAGAGCAGTTGCCTTTTCAGGAGCCACCAAACCTCACAAACTCACTGCAGAAACTAGAAAGTTCCTTGAGGAGAAACAGGGGTGCAGACACAGAATTCAAAGCACCTGCCCCCAAGAGCACCTCTCCTCCCCTGTGAAAACTGGCCAAACTCAGCACAGTTCAGAACTGCACGTCCAGGAAAAGCCCACCCAGAGTTACCGCTCTGACTACAGGGCTCCTTCCTATAAAGTCACAGCTACCAAGTCCAATAGCCGAGTTGCTGCCTCTTCTCTCCTGAGTAATCCCAGTGGGACTACTCAGATTCAAAACCAAAACGGACAGCCCCGGAGAGTCATGACATTAAAGGACCAGGCATTGTGTCACAGGCGCCTCCCTTCAATTGCTTGTGGGGAGACCACCCCCCCATCGCAATTCCAGTGCCCATCCAAGCGGGCATAAGTCAGCCAGGTGCCTTCGGGCACCCATTTCACTTTTGAAGGCTCCCTGCTGACAAATTTGTCTCTATATTGAGAGAAGATGCCTCCCTAACATTTCAAAGAAGTAAAATTTCTCTCCATCACTATAGCAATATTCTCATTCCTTGTTAAAAATGCTAATCTTCACCAAATAATTCATTCATGGTTGAAAGTACCGATTATCCAACAAATAGTCCAATAAGAGTCATGGTATTTGTGTTCTTCAGGGGCATCAGGTTTGGGTGACCTGGGTTTGTACTAAGGGAAAAGAAGGACTTTGGCTCTCACTGGTTGCCTCTTTTGGTTAATAGGAGGCCAGTCTCCAGGAGCTCTCACTGTAGAATGGATACCATATGCCCCAAAAAGCCCCTCCTCTCCCTGATGACATTTGAGGAGTCACAACTGGCTTTTTAACTAATAGGTTAACTTAATAACATTGAATGGCAGCCTGGGTTTTTCCTCTCATTGATGTTTTCACATCCTTTACAGCAGTATGGTAGAAGAGAGGTCAAAGACAGTTTTGTTTTTAGAAAATTTTGTCCGTGAGCAGGGGTAGTGCAGGTGCTGAACCTTGACTGGAAGTGCTTGGGGTTGTTCTAGCCATGCTATTAGCCTGATTGGGGTAGCATGTTTTGACCTTACTATTGAGGTTTCCAACTGAAAAGTCACCTTGTATAAGGTGTTCCTCTCTCTGGTATATCCTCAAGCTGCCTGCAATGATGATTGGTTTTTTTAGAGCAAAAGGATAAACCACCTGTCAGAGGTTGGAATGTGACCGAACAACACCTGTGTCTCAGGAAAAAATAAACTGAAGTTTAGAAAAATCTCAAGTAGAGTGAGTGGGAAAGTAAGAAAAAGATGGAATTGGAAAGAATGATGCTGTTGGTAGAACAAAGGTTAATACTGCACCATCCCAACATAATCCTGTCCTGTTCCCCATTTTTCCCAGTCAAATCTAGGCACCCTTTATCCAAAGATCAGGGAATTATAGAGCTGACTGATGCCCCTTAGGCAGAAGTGTCCATGTGCCTGTTCCCTGAGTCCTAGAACAATACCTGCGGGGCTGTTGTCTGGCATAGCGTCCCTCACTCCAGGGAAGGTGATCATGGTGCCTGTCTTCCAGCCGAGCTTGATGACAACATGCAGAATCTTGCCCATAGTGATTGCACTTCTCCTGTCAGGAAGGAGGTGAAAACTCTGAGCTTCATGGGCTTAGGAAGACCATGCTACCCCTTCCCCAGTGTAAACATAGGCAGCTACTGAATCACACTTTAGTACTGCACAGTATACTGGGGTCTCATGAAGGACCTCTATACAATGCTCTTTTGGGCCAATGCAGCACACATGCCAACTCTAATTACGGGTCTAGAGGGAAGGCAGCTCCACTTTTACAGTCTGGGGCTCAAAACATTGGGTGAATATCCTAGAGAGCCTTTGAGATAATTTTTCCAGAAAAAATGTGTGACTAAAACTTTAACTAGGTGTCAGAATAAAAAACAAATTAAACAGACATCCACACAGCCCCCTCTACAAAAATTCTATCTTCTTGTTCTACATTATACCATTGACCTGAAGTGTCTGGAGCTTAGGGTTGAAGAAAAGAGTACACATTCTGTGAAGGACCCAGGAAAGTCACTGGGTGGGGAATTCATGGAGGACCCCAACATTCATATGGTTACACCAGCCAGTGACCTGGCCTCCCATTTCTCCAGTCCCATTTGAATGTCCTCTAGTGTCCCTAGGGTCATAGGGTCCTTTACCTCCATTCTAAGTCACTTACTTCTACACTACAGAAGTTATCGCCAGAAATGCCTGTGACAACTGAAGAAATTGGCCTCACATTCTACCTTTAACTCCATCCCCCCTATGCTTCTCATATCTACCCTCAATTTGTCAAATTTTCAACTTTGTAATTAGCTTTTCTATTTATTAGTGTATCTACCAAATGTGGATTGATAGTGTTCATGATTTTTATGGTGACCAACATTTAAGAAATTCTGTATGATATGAGCTTCCTCTGGTTCCCTTTATTCCTTGTATCTGGAAAATCCCATCTCTGACTTTTCCAGGAATACCTTCCGATAAGTGAACAATCACTATTTGATTCGTGGCACCAACATAAGTTCATTATCAGATCCAGGACGACCTCAATGTAATTCACTCATGAACAATTTCTACAAGTTTACTAACGGTGAATAAAATCAATAGAGTTTAGAGATGATATGATGTGATTATATTTATGGATTTTTAAATACTGAACCACCCTTACATCCCTTGCTTACTCCACTCTCTCATGCTATTAAATCTCTTCAAAAATCTGCACTTTCATCAAACATAGGCCATCTCCACTTACTCAGCAGATGTGCTAGACTCACTATTGACAGAGGAACTAGAAGATAACTGATGGAAACGTTCATCAGATAACCTTTAAAATACTTTATTCATCACTCCTTTCTTTTTTCTTTGAAACAACCCAACCTGAAAGGAATTTTACTTCTGGCAGTATCTTTATTGAGAGAAAGCTAAACTCTAGTTATTCTTCATGGTCTGATCCAGCCTAGCCCACTCTCCTTATGCCTCCCTCCCATGGTACTCAATAGCTCTTAGGGTTTTTTTTGTTTGTTTTTTGTTTTTTCTTTTTTTGGAGAGGTTTTTGCTATAGGGCGCGTGCGCTCGCCAGACAGACAGAGAGAGACAGAGAGATAGAAAGCAGGAAATCACCCCCCAGGGGGGATGGCCATGCCGCAATCCCTTCTCCTCCATTCTCCTCTCGGGATCTTGGGCATGCACGCACACGCGCCCGGCGTGAGTTTAAGCCGCCGGGTCCGGGACTCGAACTGCGGTTGACTACGTGCGAGTCCAGCGACATAGCCATTACGCTAACTGCTGGTCCCAATAGCTCTTAGTTTTATAAGTTTTTAATTATAAAAAATATTAAACGCATAGTCACGAAGTTTTTTTTTAATAACTCATGTTCCTAAAATCCCACTTCCACAGTTATCATCATTTGGCATGTGTGATGCCCCACCTCTCCTACACAGCAATTAGAGTGCCAAAGTCCATTTAAACACCTTGCATTCCGTCTTTTATAAGATATGCTACAGTCCTGCATCAATGTTCTCACTCCCTTCGCTATTTACCACACGAGGAGCATGCTGACCCCCATCACTGTACACAGCATCAGTGACTGAAAAAAATACAGGATTTTGTAATCAATTTTTGAAAGGTTTACTAAAAACGTTGAGAAGCCATTAAAGTTATTCCTCACCCTACTCCACACACTGAGGAATGTCACAAAGAAGACTGAGTGCACGATATTGCCGTCCCTTAATCACACAGCAACTGCAACATAGAAAAGAGTATATTAGCACCAAACTGTGTAAGTTTAAAGAAACTGAGCTTTTTGGAGGGCAGAGATTTTTCTTGTATGCTAAAAATGTGCACTGTCCAGTGACCATTATGATGTCCATAACGATAAGCCACTAAGTGTGATACCATAGAGGTAAATGATCAGGGAGTCAAACAATAACGTGTAATCTATGACACACATTTATGATCTCACCTCCAGAAAGTATCTATAACATTTACTATTTTTCCTTTTGTTTTCACAAAGCTTAAAAATATCACTTTACTTCTGAATAGATCATTAAATACAGTAACTGTTTAATAATCTACTTCGGTAGGCATTGCGTTTGGGACTGCAGGGGACAGATGTATGAGTAGAGGGAGCCTACATCCAATGCTGATAACATGTTGGTAATCAGCTCAATTTCACAAAATATTTTCTCAGTTCTGGCCATTCAAAAAAGCTTCTAGTTTCATTACAGAATCGTCCTTATTTGTGCATATCCCTGCTATGATTTCAAAAATAATCTATGCATCTTCATCTGAAATATGCACAGCAAGGTTAATGCTCAGTGTGCAAAGTGCCCGCGAACCTGTCTCAGAGCCTACATTGTACCCTTGGTCTGCTTCTGGCCTTCTGATAACAGCACAAGACATTCAGACACCTTAAGGGACCAGCAGTAGGCGTAATGGCTATGTTGCTGGACTCCAACGTAGTCAAACACAGTTCAAGTCTCAGACCTGGTGGTTTAAACTCACGCCGGTCACTTGTGCATGCGTGCCTAAAATCCCGAGAGGAGAATGAAGGAGAAGGGAATATGGCATGGCCATCTCCCCTGGGGGGTAATTTCTCGCTTTCTGTCTGTCTTTCTCTGTCTTTCTGGCAAGCACATGCACCCTATACCAAAAACCTCTTCCCAAAATAAGTTAACACCTTAAATAGATAAAATTGTACTCCATTTTATAGACATAATAAGAACATCATCTCTAACAGCAAGCATCTTTCTTCAGGAGAAAATAATCACTGGAAACAACATATGACTTAAGCTCAGAGCTAAAATGTGTTTGCAAGGTTGATGTAATAAGGAGGTCTTTAAAGAACTGACAGTTCGCTAAGGCCACATGGGAGTATGCAGAAGCACAAGAAGTCCCGAGGGAGGCAGACTCAGTCAGACACAAGTGATCAGTTCTGATCTCAGCTCAGTCACAGCCTCGTACACAGCAAGTGATTCAGTTTAGTTGAACCTCAGCATTTTTATCTGCAAAGCATCGCTAAGAACACCTCCATGACTCATTGTAAAGACCCAGCAGAGATCAGGTCATGGGTGCTCAATAAACAGTAACTGTCTGTGCTCATCCACCATCTCCACACTGCACTGCATTCTCAGCATACAAGAAATCTGCCTTCCCAGCTGTTCCAGTTTGTACCACACAAGAGAAAACAGCACCTTGTTTTAGCGTCCTCCTAAAAAAATTAAATACTCATTCATTGGGGTTGCTTCTGAAATAGTAGAAAATGAGAAATAGGGTCTTTTGCAAGACAAGTCATTTCCCTCAAATGTGAATGTGAGTTTTTGCTTTGCTGTGATGAATAAGGTAACATCCCCTGTCTACAGCAACTTGTGCAGAAGTTATCTAGTGGCCTGGTCACGTGTTCCACTGTAGCAGCTGTAAAGCTGAGTTGGGGAAGCGGTGAAATTACAATACGTTATACTCCATAGTGGAGTACCAAGACCTGCGACCAAATACTTTTACCTGTTTTAAGGGGAAGATTTCTCTATATTTCCTTAGAAAGTATCGAATATCAATACAGATATATACTCAGAAAACATTTACTAATTTATAATATGAATAAATGTTTGAGTTAAGCACACTAAAAGCTTATAGATTTTCAAGTTAATTTTTCAGTTTTGTAAATTACATCGAACACTTGAAGAATGATGACATTTCAAAGTAAAGAAAATTTAAAAATGTATGAAACTCAAGCGAGGAGCATGTGCATGAGTGCACAAAATCCCAAGAGGAGAATGGAGGAGAAGGAATTGTAGTGTGGCCATCCCCCCAGGGAATGATTTCTCTCTTTCTGTCTCTCTGTCTCTATTTCTGTCTCTCTAGCACGTGCACATGTGCTATAGCAAAAAATAAATAAATAAATAAAAATAAAAATAAATTCATGTGATTCTGTTATTTTTGAATTGTGTATCATGCACGTAACTGTACAATATTAATTTGAATAGACCAAATTCCGTGTATTGAATTTGGCATGTTTTAAGAATTACTGAGCTGCAAATAATATCTGCATTTTGGTAGCATGATTTCAGGTAATACTCAATTATTAAAGTCAACCACTTAAATACATTAGAGAGAGCCCAGTGTTTTGAGATTAGACAGAAAAAAGGATCCAGAATATGAAGCTGAGAAAGGCAAATGACTCTGGCCAGAGAAACCCCGAAGAGGTGAATTCCTGAAAATCAATAGAATAATGTTTCAAGAAGGGGACAGAGCAATAGGGTTAAATATTCCTGATCAAGTAACCAGAGACAGAGAATTGACCCAGAAAAGTCTGTGGCAACCTGTGAAAATAAGTCAACAGAGCGAAGAGTGAAGACCTGGGAGAGCCTTTAGGGAGGAAGGGAGTAGGGAGGACCTGGACTGGGAGCAGAGACAGGGCTGATGGGGTGTGAACAGCTGGGAAGGATCACGCTGATTGGCTATGCCATTAAGGGTTGGCTTTTTTGTTCTTAAGATTAAAAAAAAAAAAAAAACTATAGCTTATTTCCAACAGCCATTTAACAAAAATGAAATAGGTAAGCCTCATGCACTTTTACATTTACAGACAGTACATATTTTAGGACTGCAGAAATCAACTAACATGGGTGAAAATCCCTGTGCCATTCTAATTTAGCATTTAGCAAGCAGAAATAAATGTGAGTAATCAGGTTAAAAAATAATGCCTGTTTTTCGGAGAGATTACTTGAGATCCATTAAGGCTCCTTCAGGTCAATCTTACATATTAACTGAAACAACAACAACAAAAACACTTAAGCTTGCTATATAAACATTTTCAAATATTTAGCAGAAAACGAAATTTTCCTTGTTATACCTTTAAAACCAGTTATTGTGTTTCAGCTTCACCTTCCCAATACTCTATTCGAAATAATGAATAATAAGAAAAGATTCTTGACACCATTAGTAATCAAGGAAGTGAGAATAAAAACCACTGTGAGATAACACTACACATCCACTAGGATGACTAGACTAAAAAGATGATAAAAGAAAGAAGCAGAGAGAGAAGCCTCCTTGACTGCTGTGGGAATGTAAATTGCTTGGCTATTGTTAAAACAGCCTGGCAATTCCTCAAAATGGTAAACTGAGAGCAGCCCTGTGACCCTCTCTTCCTTATCTTCCCAAGGGAATTAAAAGGCTGGGGGGGTGGGGAGGACCAGCAGTTAGCGTAATGGCTATGTCGCTGGACTCCCACATAGTCGACCGCGGTTCGCATCCCGGACCCAGTGGCTTAAAACTCACGCCGGGCGCGTGTGCGTGCGTGCCCAAGATCCTGAGAGAAGAATGGCGGAGAAGGGATTGGGGCGTGACCATCCCCCCTGGGGGGTGATTTCTCGCTTTCTGTCTCTATGTGTCTTTCTGTCTGGCGAGCGCACACGCCCTATAGCAAAAATCTCTCCAAAAAAAAAAAAAAAGGCTCCCGGGGACTCTATATGGAACAGGAGAAATAAACAAAAAAAATTCACAAAAATAATGCTGTGGGGAACCAGCAGTTAGCGTAATGGCTATGTCGCTGGACGCCCACGTAGTCGACCGCGGTTCGCGTCTCGGACCCGGTGGCTTACAACTCACGCCGGGCGCATGTGCGTGCGTGCCCAAGATCCCGAGAGGAGAATGGAGGAGAAGGGATTGCGGCGTGACCATCCCCCCTGGGGGGTGATTTCTCGCTTTCTGTCTCTATGTCTCTCTCTGTCTGTCTGGGGAGCGCACGCGCCCTATAGCAAAAAAAAAAAAAAAAAAAAAAACAAAAAAAAAAAAAAAAAAAAAAAACCTCTCCAAAAAAAAACAACAAAAAAAAAATTATGCTGTGGAGTTTCTCTCCCAAAAACCCATATGCTGAGATTTCCTTGTACCTAGATGCGGAGGATGAAAACTTGGTCCAGTTATGAAGGGTGGGGTCTCTGGGAGATCAGTGACTAGGTGATGAAGATGAGGTCCTCAGAATTGACTCCTGCTGGGTTGATAAGGAAAGGGAATATGAGCCTCACACGGACACAGACCACACTCTTCCGCCCTCTGCTAAGCGGCAGTGCAGCCAGAGTCCTTCACCAGAGGGGACCCCTGGACCTTGAACCTCCAAATCATGATCGAGTAACCTCTAGATGTATAAATCCCCCAGTTTCAGGTATTTTCCGTTATTAGCAACAACATGGAGTGGGGTATACATATAGAACAGTAAAAGACAAGGTTGGAGGGTCAAGGGAGATTGAAAGGGCCCAGAGGGATGGACTCATCGGAGGGTAGGCTGGTCAGGGCAGGGCTAAGGGTTCACCTCTCATGTGTTCTCCTTTCTTCCACCCTCAAGGGACTATTGTCTGTGCTCTAGTTCTCTGATGTGGGCCTGGAACTCTCCTCTGTACTGTGTATACCCATGCCCATGGTGCTGTGACCAACCTCACTGTCTGTGGAGCCTCACTGCACAGGGAATGAGCTCCAGCTTGATGTCCTGGGTGTCCCCATCTTTTTCCTCCTGTGTGGGGCAGGGCTCTCATGTTTGTGTCTGTGCTACATGAAGAGGACTCTTTTCTCAATATTTTGCAAACACAGATATTTATCAGGTATAAACCAGAGCGGCTCACAATTTACATCTTTATTCTTTTCTAATATCTATGTTTAGTATTCCAAATGTCCCTCTAAGAACTGCTTTTGCTGCATCCCACAAATGTTGATAACTTGTATTTTCATTTCCATTTAGCACTAATTTTAAAAAATTTCCAAGAAGGAATGTACAGAGATAAACACACAGATGGAGAGAGAATGTTGTAAAATACCTCGATGGAAAATAGTCATGCCACAATCCCTTCTCCTGCATCTCTACTTCCTTTCAGCATTTTGGACTTGCACTGACATGAGCCTGATACAGGCAAATGAGTCTGACATGTTTTTAAAGGCACTGAATGTGGAACTTAAACTACACAGTGGGTCCTAGGGACCCAGCTGCCTCAACCACTGTGCCACCAGCTGGACATGCAATTTAAATTTTATCTTGATTCTTCTTTTTTTGTGTGATAATAGTGGGGTTTTTTTTCTTTTTTCTTTAATTTTTTTAAAAAAATTTCTATAGGGTGTATGAACTCACTAGATAGAGATTGAGACAGAGAGGAAAAGCGAAAACTCATTCCTTCAGGAGAATGGGCACACATCAATCCTTTCTCACACAGTCTTCTCTTGGAATTTTTGAGCAAGCACACACTTGCACTCAGCATGACTATCAGGCTGCTGGGTCCAGGATTTGAACCATGCAGTGGGCTGTGTGGGATGTGGTGCCACAATCTCTATGCCACCCTCTGGCCTGATAATGTGGGTTTTTAAATCTAGAAGTAATTTGGTATTTTCCAGATTTTTTTGTTATTCACTTCTAATTTATTTCCATTATAATCTTTTTTTTTTTGAGAGGTTTTTGCTATAGGGCGCGTGTGCTCGCCAGACAGACAGAGAGAGACATAGAGACAGAAAACGAGAAATCACCCCCCAGAGGGGATTGCCATGCCGCAATCCCATCTCCTCCATTCTCCTCTCAGGATCTTGGGCACACACGCACACGCGCCCGGTGTGAGTTTAAGCCACCGGGTCCGGGACTCGAACCGCGGTCGACTACGTGGGAGTCCAGCGACATAGTCATTACGCCAACTGCTGGTCCCTATTTCCATTATAATCTAAAAATATATTTGATGTGCTGTCTATTCTTTTCCATTTCTGAAGGTGTGTTTTATAGGCCACCATGTGGTCTATGTCGGTGAATGTTCTCAAACTTGAGAACGTTTCATCTGCTATGGTTGAAGTACTCAATACATAAAGTTAGATCAGGTTGATTGATGTTGCTGCTCAGGTCAACTAGAAACTTACTGATTTTCTGTACCTTGGGTCTGTTAGTAACTGATATGGATTTATTTTCCTATCATGCTTCTTACATTTCTTAATGGTTTGGTTGAGTCAGAGAAACAACTGAGATGGGAAGTCTGAGGAGAGGTGTGAATATCACTTTGTAGGGGAAGAGGCTAGGGAAGACTAGGTATTTAGGGAAAAATTTTCTTTTGGAAACTCATAAATTACCTTTCCAGGTTTGATACAGAATTCCAGTATAAAATCCCAAACACAACCACTTCATAATCCTGTACTGGTTTAGTTGGAGAGAGTGGTTTTTTTGAAGATCAAAAGTCTCTCCAGACACTCGATCCTGAGTTACTTAGCCACATGAGGTGTCACTTAATCAAATCTTCCTCATTTTTGCTAATCAGGAGAGCAATGCTGAGCCTCTGAGAGTCTGGACACGGGCTGGAGTCTGAGCTCTGTCCCTAGGATACATGATATCCTGAGGGAGCACAAATGTGATGGTGGCGTTTAGAGACTACTCCCTTCTGGCATAGAAGAATTCTAAGAATATTAAGTATAGGTTTCACATACAAAATTTTCCTTTGAGGGACCAGCAGTTGGCATAATGGCTATGTCGCTGGACTCCCACGTAGTCGACCGCGGTTCGAGTCCCGGACCCGGCGGCTTAAACTCACGCCGGGCGCGTGTGCGTGCATGCCCAAGATCCCGAGAGGAGAATGGAGGAGAAGGGATTGCGGCGTGGCCATCCCCCCTGGGGGGTGATTTCCTGCTTTCTATCTCTCTGTCTCTCTCTTCTGTCTGGCGAGTGCACGCGCCCTATAGCAAAAACCTCTCAAAAAAAAAAATTGTCCTTTGAGTTTTTCAAATACATAATAATTAAAACTACTTTATCACTGTTATAAATTTATAACAGGAAGGAACAAGTTTTTAGTATTCAAGATGGAGAGTCATATTATTCTTGGGCAACAAGTGTCTGAGCTTCCTAGAGAGATGAGCAAGAGAAGTAAGTCCCAGCCTGTCTCGGTTTAGATGATGGTTTCTCTACAAAGGTTTAGGTTTTGAGATTTGTTCCTGAGGTAATGGCATTGGAAGGTGGAGATGCTGAGTGGGCAGTGATTGGATCATGGAGGCACTGGCCTTGTTAGTGGATTTATGCGGTCTAGTAAGCTTCTTAGTGGGTTCTAGTTGCTATGAGACATGGTTCATTTTGATGTGAGTGGGATGTCATGAAAGGAAGATGGCTGCCCCCAGGTTGGTCTATCTGCCTGTGCCCACCATCCCCTCTACTTCTGTCAGCAATGTTGTAATGTGGGCTGTCCTGTCACCAACCCAGTGCCTTTAGACTTTTCCATCACCAGAAGCACATGTAAAATAAACTAATATGTCCTTATAAATTATTCAGTGACAGCTCTTTCTGTTAGCAACACAATGATAGATTAAAATACAGCCCTTTATTACTTTCTTTTTGTTCTCAATATCCAGTCTAACTAAGAGGAAAAAGAAAGGTAGATCACATCCATTCACTGGAGAGAGGATTCAAAGTTCGTTGAACATCCGGGGAGGGGGGGGTCACACCACAACCCTTTCTCCATTTTCCTCTCAAGACTTTGGGCATGCGCACACATGCCGACGAATCTAGGACTACAATCATGGAGTCAGCTATGTGGGATCCAGTGCCTTAACCACCACACCACTCACTGGCTAAATAGAGGTTAAAAAAAAAAAAATTAAGATATTTTTGCTATGAGGCATGTGTACTTGCTGGAGAGACAGAGAGGCAGAAAGACAGAAAATGAGAAATCACCTTCTAGGGGGAATGGCCATACTGCAATCCCTTCTCCTCCATTCCCTTCTTGGGATTTTGGCCATACATGTACAAGCACTTGGTGTGAGTTTCAGCTGCTGGTCCAAGGAATCAAACTGCAGTCAACCATGTGGGAATCCAGCATCTTAATCACTATGCCACCTGCAAGCACGAAAGGTAAAACTTCTAAAGGTGAGGCTCTGCCTCTTTGGCCCAAGCTTTTCAATAGTGATCTTTCCTGACCTTTTCATGAGGTTCCAGGTATATAAAATCTGAGGATGTGAGTTGTTAGAGATCATCTGTGTCACAGACTCATAGGAAGGCAGTCAGACCTGAGACACTTCTCAGAGTCTTTGCTTTTTTTATTCTGGAACATGGAGCGTAGTGGACCCAGTGAATGGGTGCTGCTCAGCAGGGAGCATGTCAGATGCCAAGGAAGGACTATGAGTTAGTTTAACAGCAGGACTTGTGTCTTCTGACGTTGTACAAGTACTCTGATCTCCTGGTATTCACATGTACCTCTGAGATGAACACTAACCTTCACTCTTCTCCTGGTGCTTTTGATTATTAAATGGTATTCTAGTCCATTCTATTGATAATAACCAAAAATACCTATGTTTGGTTAATTTAAGAAAATTGAGGTTTATTCACTTTATGGTATGATGGTCCAGGGAGGATCTAGTAAGGCTGAACCACAACTTGGCAGATAGAAGGAAAACACAGTCTTATGTGCCATGTGTGTCTACTCTGGTCCTATTTTCTCTGCTTATAGCCTACCAGCGGTCAATCATAGGGGCCCCACCTTAGCCACTTAATTATCCTTAAATCTTCACCTTTCAACACCGTGCAGGTATGACGTTTCCTACTGATACCTTCACAATACAATCAAATTCTAGAACATGAAATTTTGAGAGACAGCCAAATGAAAGCTCAAGGGTTAATATATAAAAAAGTACTATTGGTATGATGCCACATATTCATAAGAACCTTATTAATACAATGAATGGTGATTTCATCATGTCTACTAATTATTTGGGCCCTGCAAGACCAATTTACTAAGGGTACCATAAAAAATTCTACTCAGTGCCCAATACGATCTCTTTGCTTCTAACCCCATCAATGTCATGTAATCTACACTGATGACTTCCAGGTTGAAGAGTTTGCCAGATGTGGTAAGAGTTTCCCCTTACCCACTTTCTCCCATGCAGTGAACCCAACTGACTCATATACTTGTCGTCACACAGCACCTGCTCCGTCTGCTTCAGCACCTTGAGACTGTACTTTGTGACTCAGCCTAAATCCCTTTCCACCTCAATGTGGCTTCTTTCAGAGATGTCATCTTCAGAGAGTTCTGCTGGGTTGTTACCTTCTATCTCAATAATAAGAGACAGTGACCTTTGAAACCTGGCAATTTCAGAGTTCTCCTGGTGGCAGGGTTATGCCGGGAGCATGTTTCCCGCAGATCATCTGTGTCTCACAGCTACATCCTCTAAGTTTCACATGTAGGCGAAAAATTGGTTACCTCTCCCTAGTCCCTCTAGAGTGTCATCATATCTCTAGCTGGGCCATCTGCCTGTTTCTAACCAATTACTGCTGCCGTAAACATGGAAGGCTCTTTTTAGCAATGTGTGACTTACATACTGCCCTTAAGGCAGCTCCACGTGCGCCTTTTCTGAAACCTAGAATGGAGTTAGATTCCCAAAGGGAAATAGAGGAGACTGACCCAGAAGGGAGGGAAAGGTGGATGACAAAATACTAACCCAAAGAAGTTAGTTAGTAGACAATACAGATATAGATCAAGTCTACACTTATGCATTTAAATTGTGATCCAATGGAACAAGCATTGGGCTGAATAGAATTCTTTAGAACCAGGAATATTTGTCATTATCCCCACGGCAGGATTTATTGAGTATGTTCATGATGTGAATGTGAAACAACTTAGAGAAAAAGTATGCTCACAAGTAATGTGATCTAAGATACAAGACCAAAAGAATCTAATGTATGTCAAGTGGACATAAAACTGAAAAAGTGATATGAAAAATATCAACCAGAATAAAGGAAAGGGTACAGTTAAGGTATCTAAACAAAATTCAACATCATTTTAGCTTATTAAAATATTTTATACTAGGACCAGCAGATGGCATGGTGTATACCCAAGGTCTAGGGAAAAAGACAGGGCTTTGCCCTCCTGGAGGTGCTCAGCTGCTCCTTACAGGCGATAAAACCAAAAACCATAGGATCTGCCGGAGTTCAGGTTCTCTTCTCAGGGCAACATCTCTCTCACAGGTCAGAAGACGTATAGGAAGTTTAGATGAAACGCTATAATTAATTTGACAATTTACCTTAACCTTTGATTTAACTTAACAAGACAAACAACAAAAAAAAGGCCTGGTTGCTTGTGGTCTAAATACCCGAGTCACTATGGTAATCCTGAAGGCTGGGGACTTAGGTTCCACCGAAAGGCAGGATCTGGAAAAGGCCAGGTCAGAGCCTCTGCCTAAAAACAACCAAACCCTAAATGTTTCTAATGTGGGAGCCTCGGGCACTGGACAATGCCCGTAACCGACATCCTCCTGTCCCCACTAGGGTCTGTCCCCAACATAAAGGAGTTGGCTATTGGAAATAGGAATGCCCCAAGCTCTGGAAAACAAGCAAACAAACAAACAAAGACAAAACAACAAGAAAACAGAACTTCTTTTTTTTTTTTTTTTCTGCTTGTAAATTAATGCCAATTTATGTTCACATCTTTTCATCATTGAGACATTTATATACATATGCAGGCTCTGCTCCTTAACAAAAGGGGAACTAAAAAACTCAAGGATATTTTTGCACTTAAAAGGAAAAATAACAAAACCAAAATAATCTATAACAGGTACCTTGAGAGAAAGCATTCTTTATAAGGTCTTGGTTTTCCACAGTTTTCTCTGTGACAGCAGCTTCCATCTCCGATGAAATAGAGCCATGGCATCAAATGGCACAAAATGTGGTGGACACACAGAACTGTCAAGTGTAATAAACAAAATATTTACATTAAGCACAATACAGCAATTTACTTAGATGCTTAAAATGAATACAAAGGGAAATAAAGATCACAAAATTATGCATACTACAACAGTGTGTCATATATTAGATGGTATAAATGAATACACCAGGGTGGTGTTTAACTAAAGATAAAACTAAATATCCAAAATGCAGCAGTCATTAGTTTGCTGCTTCAACACAACACACTTTTATACAGATCTAAAAGGTGTCAAAATTAGTGGCTGCAAAGTCAATTCTTGCATGTGATTTTAGCTTAAAAGATTTCAGAAAACAGATCTGAAATACATTTTCGTTTTTGACAGCTGTAATGTTGAGGATATTCAGAACAAGAAAAATTCTATAATACAAGAGAGTCCAGATATATATCTTATGTGGCTGGCCTCTGTTGCAAGATTGTACAAGGTTATGTGCAAAAACTCAGTCTGTCCAAAAGTCCATACTAGAGCAGTTTCAAGCTTTTGCTAGATAAACTAGATAGAACATTTATTACACAGCAAGGGCAACACTGAAAAAAGAAACAAGTCTATGATGAGCACACAATAACAATATCATAAGCATCACTTGAATAGATCTAAAAGACTGTACAAATACACATTTCAACTATTCAGAATGAATACATGAAAAAAATCAATTTTTCCGAAGTCTACTATACACATTAGACTGGTAGCTTGTATGTTGGCCCTATACTACCGTGTGAACCAGAATAACGCTTCTCAAGGACATCCAATCACTTTACAGAGAGAAGGTTGAGAAGGCAGATAAAGTAAAACCTCTGCTTTTCCTCGTGTGTGTTCGTGAGCCACCAGCTTATTGGTTTTTCACATTTAGTTACTGTGTCTGTCAGAGAAGATTCAGAAGCAAGATCAACCAATCATGTGTCATAGACTTAGAAATAACCACTGGGACTGCAGTGGCCATGTATCCCCACAGCCCACTAACCAGTACTCATGAGGCAGCACCAGGGAGAAGACAGCTGTGCAGTCACAGTGGAAGGAGAACGGAGGTCAAGGCTGTAGCATGTCACTGATGCTGGGACACCTGGCACCTAGGCCTGTTGGCTGCTCAGTTCAACTCTGGTCAAGCTGCCATGCATTGGTTCAGCTACCCCATCAGCCATGCTGTCAAACTGCTCCCCATCCTCACTGTCAATTGTGCAATTCTGCCACTCAGTCTGGGGGTTAGATAAGCGCTCATCATTCTCAGATGTGTTGTTCCACTGTGACTGGTCCTTAGACCAAAACCCTTCAACTTTTCCATAGGAACTATTCTTCCACTTCAACTGCTCTCTGTCACCTGGCATGGTAGCCTTTTTTTTTTTTGCTGCAGGCTTACTGCTCCTTCCATCTTCACTCTGGGAAGACTCATCAGACCAGGTTCCTGGTTTCATTTCACATGTATTATCCTCAAAGTCTGAACCTTGCTGGGAACCAGGCCTGCTCTCAGATGGAGAGGCTCCATCTTTCCACTCAACATCATCATCTTGGTCAACCTCACTATCAGAAGCATCATGCATTAGTTTTGCTGGTTCCTCAGTCAAATGAAGAATTCCGTATTTTGAACCATCCTCCTCTTTTTGGTCTTGCTTCTCTTCTGATTCTAAAGCATCCTCAGGAATCACCTTTGATACATGTTCCTCCAGGTTATCATTAGGGATTTTAGGCTCTACTTCAAACACAGGGTCAAAAGGGCTACCACTGCCATTGGATTCTTCTTCTAAATTTTCAAAACTGTCTGAGGAGCTGTCATCTTCCTTCCCAAGACTGAGCTTTTTGTCAGCACTCTTACCAGCATTGACTCTAGAATCCTTTTCATCATGATTTTCAAACAGCCACTCGGCATCAAAATCCATCTCATGCTTGACTTTATTCAATTCTTTCACGTTAAAGCCCAGTAACACACCAAGCTTGTACTTTTCACAATCACGGACACACTTCTTCCTTTTGTTACTAAAATGGGAAGCAATGTCACTCTTCCGCAACCATAAACTGGCTGCTAGTTTCTCAATTTCTCTCCTGGTAGGATAGGGCTGTTTATTGAAATACTTTGTTAGAAAGCTTTTCCTGGCTTCATAGGAATCATCTTCATGACCCTTGGGGTCTAAAGCTCAAACAACAGGCTCTTCGGGTTTCTCTTCAAAGCAGCTGGGTGAATCGCTATCATCGTCCAGTTTTCGCTTTTTCAGCAAGGGAAATTCCATTTGTTCATAAGTGCGCTTCACTGGTGCCAGGCTTGCAGACTGATTAAGCCGAGATGGTGCGGTTGTCTTATCCTGGCCATTTTGGGTCTTCCCAACACCCCGGCACTGAACAAGATGCAGAGTGATAGTTGAGGCGGTCATGTTGCTGGTATACGCACTGAGGCGATGGATACACTTGTAGGTAAGCTTTTTCTCAACTGGATGAACAGTCTGAAAAACTTGGTGCCTCTCTCATAAGTGATGTGCAAGTGCATCAGATATAGGTCCTTTTAGGATTAAGAAAGAGGACAAAGGGTTTTCCCAACATCTTTTTTACAGGGCACTGCAGCTTGAGGTGAACTTTTAACAGAGATATCTGCCTTTTCCTGAACTTTTGGCTGTGGCTTTGGAGGAGGTGGAGGATTATTTTGGGCATGATAAGCAACAGATTCAGCTGGGGCATCCCTCAGGTTGTACGTAGTTTCCAGGAGATGGATGTTGGTGTGACTACCCTGCTGCAATGTCAAATCAAAACTCAAAGTCGAATCTGTTTTAGGTCCCATCTCTTCATCAATGTGAACCATCCGCATGTGCGCTGCCATCTTTTCCACATCATTGAAAGTTGAACGGCAATATGGACAAGAAAGACCATGAATTAACATGTGGTCGAGCAGGGTATCTGTGGGCAAATAGCGATTACAGTAGAGGCATTTGCTAGTAAAATTGTGTATTTTCATAATGTAGTTGGCTACTGCAGGGACTTTTTCAGCTTTATGTTCTTTTTCGAAGTGCACACTATAGACATTTTCAGGAAAAAGCTCATTACAGATTGTACAAATTTTCCACTTTTGAGTTGAGCAATTATTAGGTGGAGGGGGGAGTACAGCAGTTAATATGGTTTTGGAACTAGGCTGGCCTAATCCTCTGGATGCCTGTGACTGGGAGAGGGAAGACGACTTTAACTGGCTTGATGAAAGGGAAGAGGAATAAGCAGATTGCAGGGAGTATCCTGCTGGTGCTTGGGAGCTTTGTTCTGATCCAAGCCCGTAAGACTTTTTATTTCCACTCGGAAGTAACTGCTTCACAGATTGAGACTGTTGAGGAATGGAAACTGATGCATTGCCACTTAGACCCAATCTCATTGACTGACCAACGCCGTAGCCTTGGCCTACAAAATTGACTGCATAATTGTTCTGCTGTAGGTGAACATTGGACATCACATTGACTCCTGTAGAATTTAAGTTAGGCTTTGGTATTAAGAGTCAATTGACCATCTGCTGGGATGGTAAAGACCGGACATTTCCAGAAGCAATGGAACCAATTCTTGGTGGAAGTCCCATGCCTTTCTTCTCTTGAGGTTTGGGAGCAATTAGCATCAAAGGTTTGGATCGGGGAACCACCACATTTGTGTGCCCAATCATGGCAGTGACCTGATAACCTATGCATTCATGGTCGTCTATGACATGTTGTACCAAAGCTTCATAGGACTTTGGCATGAAAAGGCATCGCTTGCAGTGAATACTACTCTCTTCTCGGGCATTTGAGCCCAAGGGAACCACACCGTTGAGTGATTTTTCTCCTGCCTTTGCTATATAAGGTGCTGCCACATGCTGAAAATGTTCCCTGTAAATGTGCTTCCTAACTATTTCATAAAGAGGATCTCGGTAAGTGCACTTCTTACAGTAATAAACAGCTTGCTCTACACTGTCAGCCTGTTTAGGTTTAAGGCCATCATTTTTGTTTTTATCTTTGAAAGTGCTGAGGCTGCTACTTGGTGCGCTGGTGTTTGGAGCATGAAAGATTTTAATGTGTGTTTCCAAAGGTACAGTAGGGGCAATTAAGGAGAATCCTGTTTTCAAAGTATTCACTATGGACGTTCCGGAAATGACTTTTGTAGGCAGAGAAGAATTTTGAGGAAAATGGACAAGCGCTGCAGCAAAAAGTTTTGTCTGATAGTCCTAAAAAACAAGATTGCGGCGTGACCATCCCCCCTGGGGGGTGATTTCTCGCTTTCTGTCTCTATGTCTCTCTCTGTCTGTCTGGCGAGCGCACACGCCCTATAGCGAAAAACCTCTCCAAAAGAAAAAAAAAAAAAAAAACAAAAAAGAAAACCAAAAAAATAACAAACAACACACACACAAACTGGAATCAGAATGCCACTTCAGACAGGCAAGAACAGGTTCTAGATTTTTTCTTCAATTCTCACGATGCTATTTTAAGGATGGAAATCCTGTTTTTTTGTAAGTGAAGGGTCCCACAGTCCTACATCCTCCCATGTAGTGTTTTTCAAATAAAAGTCATTAGGTTCAAACTGTTTAAAATCGCCCATATGTTCTTTCCAATATTCCAACCCAATGTCACTAAGTATCTTTTTCACAGTTTTCCAGGCTTTTCTTAACTGCCAAGGTTGTTGACAGGAAGTTGGAACATAGTTTCAGTGTGAATTGACAATGTGGTCCAAAGAGCAAGGCAGGAAACGGAGTCCAGATCCTCAAAATGGTAGCACAGGGCATACTAGGCCACCTATCAGTTCAGTACAAAAGTACAACCCTGTGCATCATGGTGCAAAAGCTGGGGCCTAGGTTTCGCATTGTGCATCCCGCACCTTGACACAGCCTCGAGGCGGGCGCGGGGTCTGGAGTGCTCTGGGCCTAACAGCTGCGGATGGCGGCGGCGGCGGCGAGGGCGAAGACGGGGAAGGCGCGCTGGGGACCTCGGCGGGCTCGGGCTCTGGCTTGCGCCACGGAAGGGGGGAGCGCGGGGAGGGGAGCGCGAGGCGGGGGAGCGCAGCGGGCGCAGCAGAGCGGCGGGTGGGGCGGCGCGAGCGGCTCCCTCCAGTCCCCGCGCGGGCGGGCGGGGGCGTCGTCGACGAGCGGTGCAGGGCGGCGGTGGCGGCGGCGGTGGCGGTGGCGGCGGGCGGTGGCGGTGGCGGCGGGCGGTGGCGGGAGAGAGGGGGCTGATCCCGCGTCTCCTGAGTCCCTGCTGGCTTCTAAAATTGAGAACTGATAGGATCTGAGATCCTAACATCTCCATTTAGATATCAGAAAAATCTCACTAGACAAGCCTCAGGTAACCCAAAGTAACAAGACAGATAAAAATGGTGGGTTTTTTGCCTTTTTTTTTTTTTTTTAAGACAGATTTTTGCTATACAGGGCATTGGATAGAAAACAGAGACAGAGACAGAGAGAGGGGCTGGGAAATCATCCCCCGGGGAGATGACCAAGCTGTGGTCCCTTCTCCGTCCTCCTCTCAGGAATTTGGGCATGCGTACCCACATGCCAGCCATGTTTCAGGCCGCTGGGTCCAGGACTCAAGTCACAGTTGAACATGTGAGAGTCCAGTTCCTTGGTCACTATGTCATTGCTGGCCCACAATATGGGCTCATTAAGATACTAATTTTTGTCTGAATCAGAGGTTAAGGTGGGTTCCAAAAGTAAAATTACAAGAAGAGAAAACCAAGGAAAAATAATAGTAAACAGGAAAGAGAGACAAAAAAGGGAGTTTTGTGAAGGGATTTTTTTTCATTAATTTTTTTTACATTTTTTAATACATTTAATCACATTATTTAGCTTACAAGGTGATCATTTCAGTATGTGAACATTTCTCCCTGGTCCAGTAGATCAAAATATAACAATATTACCTCTCTGTCTCAGCAGTATGGCAAGTTGGTGAAATTTTCTTTTTTTAAAAAAAAAGTGTTTTTCATATTAAAAGACAAATACTTGTCCTAATCAGCTCTCGTTATTCACAAGAACTCCAAAAACTCATGCAGGGGTCAGGAGTGGGCTTGGATGACCTCCTTCAGACAGTCCCTACGGCCTAATGGTTAGAGCTGCCAGGGGAGACCCCAACTGCCAGTTCACAGAACCCTTGGCCAGTGGTTAGAGCTGCCAGAGGAGCACCCCAACTGCCAGTTCACAGAACCCTTGGCCAGTGGTTAGAGCTGCCAGAGGAGCACCCCAACTGCCAGTTCACAGAACCCTTGCCCAGTGGCTAGAGCTGCCAGGGAAGTCTCCCAACTGCCAGTTCACAGAACCCTCATCCAGTGGCTAGAGGTGCCAGAGGAGTCCCCCAACTGCCAGTTCACAGAAACCTTGCTCTGTCTCTCATAGTTTCCTTGTTATGCTAGAGTGCTTTGCCCTCTGTTAAGCTGAGGTATTCTTGTAAAAATTGACACCACGGTTATGATGGGAGGAAGTGCTCTTTCACAAAATCCACCACCTACCCAGTCTCTCACTGGGGCTACTTTGACAAACGCCCTTAGAGTTTTAGGGAGAGAAGCAGAGGGCAGAAATCAAGTCCTGAGACACCTATTCTCAGTCACATTTCAACCTGCCTTTTTAATACTGGCCTATGTTTTTATTTATTTTTTTTTTTTACTGTGGCTCTTCTATTTATCTATGTTTACCTACTAACCGGACTGTGCCGGGGACCAGCCTCAGCAGTGGTGGGTGGCTCGTACACAGGAAGGCGACACGCGTGATCAGGAACAAAAACTAGACTGAGACCTCTTTGCCCTTTTGCATGTTCTCAGCCGGCCACAGCCAGAGCCAGCTCCAGGCTGCCGCGCAGTGGCTAATAAGACATGCGTTTTTATTGAGGGAGGTTTAGGGAGTAAAGGGGGTGAGGGGTAGTAAAAAACCCACTCTAAGGAACAGGGTATACAAAGCGTGGAAACAATAATTATAAAACATGCTGTTTGTCTTGTCAGATTAGTTAAAAATCAATCAGAGTTCTCAGGATGAGGAAGTCCATTTGTCTGTTGTATCTTCTTCTTAGATCTTCATTACTGGGAAGGGTCTTCAGACAAGGGGGCTTGCAGGATGTTTGATAACTTTAGTCCTGGGCCAGGCCGATAACATTGCTGGTTACAAAGACCTAGATAGAAATCTTGTCTTGCTAAGTAAAGACACAGTTAATATATGGACTATTCATACATTACAACAATAGGCGAGTCTATGATCTTATATGGGAAAGGAAGATGATCTTGTAGCTCAGGAGACAACACAGGATGTTTCATTAGCAGTTTTTCATAGTCAACAGCACATAGATGAGAAACTCTTTGCTGTTGAAAGCTACCTGTTGCTTTAGATAAGAGCTCCCAGCTAAGTTAATCTTTCTCTGGAGCCCTCAGGTTTGTTCATCCTGTTGTCCCAGCCAGGCCTTTTCCTTTAATAAACCTGCGGGTTTCTGCATTTATTTGCTGAGTCTGTCAATTAGTGAGTTCTTTGGTTTCATCTCTGAGTCTCTGTTATGTGGTGAATGTGCTGACTTTGCCTAGCATGAGTTAACTTTGGCCTGTAGCTTTAACAAGGGGTATTTACAAAAACTAGCCTTAAACTAACTTGGTCTACATATGCTTCTAATGCTAATTTGATTTATACTAACTTAATCTATATGTTAATTTTGGCTTAAAAACAGACAGGTGGGGGAGTCTTAAACTTCCTGGTCCTCCTGTCAGTCTTAGGGAACCACATTCTTACAAGATCACTAATTGGCTTTATTGTAATGGTTGGGGGTGATGTTTTACCCTTACAGGGTACCTTAATAACAGTAAAACTCATGGCAGAGCAATTGAATACCGGCCAGTTCAAGGACACAAGGGAGAGCTCCTAAACTGGGCCTTGCCTCACTTTCTTCCCAGTTCAGGCCTTGTCTTAGAATGGGAGGCAGCATCCTTACCAGCTTGTTGCCTGCATGGCCCCGTCAGGACTGGGAAATACACTTGGGTCTATATCTCTTCACTCATTTAAGACTCTTTCCTCTGACCATCAACAAAGCCTAGAAAAAAATATCCCAAATTTACAGATTCAAGACCAAGTAGTCTCCATGACTGCGGTAACTCTCCAAAACCAAAGGGGCCTGGACTTTCTCACAGCAGATAAAGGGATTCTCTTCTTTCTAAAAAAAAAAAAAGAAAAAGAAAAAGAAAAAACAATGCTGCCTTCATCCTTTTCCTGGTTGCCCTCACTGTAATTCTTCTCTTTGTTTCTTCAAGACCTTCGCTCCTAAAAATGCTAAACTACTTCATCTGAGACACCATCCAACAACTGGCTCAGAACAGGCTAGAAACATCTTGCGGCTCCAGAGAGTACAATATTCATGCCTGCCTCCAAATGACCCACAGCCCTCCCCATCTACCTAAAAGACAGTGCCCCTTCGCAGCTTAAAGCAGCTCGAGAACACTTACCATCGCCCATAATCCCTAGTTCCACCTTCATCTCATTATTTTTTTTTTCTTTGCTTAACTAAAAGATAAAGACTGGAAATGTTAGATCAGCCCGAGAATGGCCGTTAGGTTATTTCCCATCAGAAAATACGGTGACGGTTGCAGTGACTTTGACTAGAATCCTCTGGCCGCTAGCAGCTGCCACCCAGAGATGGGCCGATAAGGCCCCATGGCAAGTAAACTAATCAAAGTACCTGCCATTCTTGTGACCCTACCCCTTCACCCCTCCTATATAAATAGGTCACATCTCCTCGGTAGGATGGGCTGAAGCTCCTCTAACTTTAGACCCTGAGGTTCTTTTTCTCTCAGTAAACTTGCCTTTTTTCCCTTGAAAAAAGTTGCTTTTACTGAGAACTACTGAAGCCCAGAATATTGCTATAGGCATTGAGAAGTTCCTTGAAGAGAAAGGAGGGTGCAGGTATGGAACCCATTATACCTGCCCCCAAGAGCCCCTCTTCTCCCCCTGTGAAAATTAGCAAAAGCAGGCACAATGCAGAACTGCAGGCCTGTCCTTTCCACTCCTGAATTCTCCCTGCTGAACTTTATCTCTATATCTAGAGAGAAGATACTTCCCAGCATTTCAAAGGAGTAAAATTCCTCCCCACCCCTATCCTAATATTCCCATTCCTTATTAAAAATATTGATCCCTTCCAGATAACTCATTCGTCATTGAAAATATTGATTATCCCAATAAATACTCTGAGTGGTATCTTTTTTGTGTGTCTGTGTTGGGGCATAGACTTTGGGTAATCCTGGCTTTTACTAAAGGAAAGGAAGGACTTTGATTGGCTCTTACTAGTGGCCTCTCTTGGGCTTCTGGAAGCAGACAGGTCTCCAGGAGCTCTTGCTGCAGAATGGATATCATTTGCCCCAAAAGCTCTTTCCCTCCTGATTAATTCTAGGAGCTTGGTTCGGCTACCTACCTGTTAGCTGAACCTGAATAAGGCTGAACAGCAGCCAAAGGTGAAGGATATGGGCAAGATCTTCCCAAACTCGTCAAACTAGTGGAGGGGCAGGGTGGCAGCTGTCCCCATCTGCTGACCCTTCCTGTGCCAACTCCCAGCAGCCTCTCAGCACTTCGACAGCTGAAACTGAAGGAAGATTGTGCAGGTGGGGACCTGGCAGTGTAGGCAGGGACCTCCTCTACCTGTAAATCCCTGGGCCTTGAGTAACTTCCACAGGCCACCACTAAGGAGGGCTTTAGCAGACTTAAACTCCCTGTCCCTCATTACATGTGCATAGAACTTGTGGCTACACATATCCCTTGGGTGGAGTAGCCTCTCCCAGCAACCACCGGTAGCTGGAGCTGAGTCAGGGCTGGGCTCTCTAGGAAGGCTGCAATCCCCTGCTAGAGGCAGAAGCAAGCAGGACACCATATGTGATGAGCAGGAGGAAAGGCCTTCCTACTTCCTCTGAGGACTCATTTGTCTTTTCCCAAGACCCTGTGTTTGATTGGCTCAGGGAGGAGGATGAGGAAGGAGCAAGGGGGTTCCTCTCAATCTTTGTTGAGAGGAAGTAGAAGCAGCTTCCACTCCACCCACCTTCAGAAGGTTTGATGTGGCAATTCAAATCAGCACCAGAGGAGCCAACAGAGGACAATGGTCAACTTGGAAGACCCTCACTCAGTCCTACCCTTCCCAGCTCCCCTGGTCTCAGGAGTCAGGAGCATTGTGGACTTTACCATCATTGAAACAAACGACAAAGCAAAGAGAGCATGAGGACAGCCCAGAACTCCGGGGAGTACACTCTCTCTCCCCATTTCCCTTGTTCCTCTATTGTGTCCACAGCATTGGGACCCTAATCATATGGTTCACTTCTCAAAGTGTCACTAGTCTGAGCCTTGTTGCTCCAATGCTTCTAGGCAGATTTGGCCAAGTCCTGGTCATTCACTTATGGCAGATGCCTTTTGAACAGCCACGGGGGTACAGGCTCCCCCTGTGTCTGGTGGCCTCATGCTGACTGGGCATTCAGTACATGTTGGCTGCCTCCTTAGAGCTCTTGGAGAACATTTCCCATTTTTCTTTGAAGGCCTCAGCTAAGTGCTTGGGAGCAGTGATTTCAAGGACGTTCTTCCAGCTGATGCTAACAGCTCTGGGGGGGGGGGGGGGGCTTCTCGAGGTTTTGACTGTAAGCTGCTCTGTTCTTTAAGAGGACTTTCCCTGGAGAAGCAGCCTTAGTGTGGTCTCCTCTCCCTCCAGAACCCCCTTCCCCATGTTAGGAGAGGTTTTTTGAGGGAGGTTTCTTAGGAGAGGCTATCGTGATCCTCACATGGGCTTCTAGGTGGTCTGGTAGATCTGGGCAAAACTCCACAGTGTTCTATCAGTGACTCCTGGCCCAGACCCTCTGTCTGAGACTTAAACTTCTAGCCTCCAATCTGCCAGTCTGATGAACCTCTCAGCTCACTCACTTTCACCCTCAGCACTGGGTGATGCTGTGCCAATGAGCCTGTGCTGCCCTTAGATTCCAAATTTCCAGCAGACCTTGTCCCATTTTCACCACTTGCTTGGCCTGAATCTCTTCACATCAAAGCTAGAGAATAGATTTTGTTCTCCAACCGGAAGTTACTTGGCCTCCTTGGCCCTGCAGGATTGTCCACGTCTGTCCCTGCATTAAGATATCTTGACCAATCAAATGTCACAATCTCAAAAGTGCCCTTACCTCCTGCCAAGGGCTAACTTTCTTCCAACTTGGCACAAAGTGAACTCGAGCAGGAGCTTCTTACCTACCATTCTTCTGAGGCCAGTTTTGGGACGGCCCTTGTAGCCAATATTTCAAAGCTGGGTAATCTCTCCTTTCTGAGCCCTGATGACCTGGTAGGTCTAAGGAGATAAATCCAAAAGAAAGACAATGTCTTGATGTAGGAAGAGAAAGAAACAGAAATGAGGTATTTCTCAAAACAACTTAGCCCAGATTTCCAACTGAATTCTTCAGGAAAAATACCTCGGCAGCCTCCTCTCCTGTTTTGAGGAGCAAAGGCAAAACAAAGCAGCTACATGTGCATCAGCAACTCCAATATCTTAAGAGTTCCAAACACCATTTAGGGGAAAAAATGTATTCTGCTCCTTTGCAAACTCCCATCTCTACACAGTGAGTCTGTGTACTCTACTTTTCCTGTCTCAGGTGAAGCTCCTCAACAAACCTCTTCTACAGAATCTCCCAGGCTTCTATAGCCAAAGAAGTCCCTGTCCTTCCCCACCACCAACCTTGGTCCATGCTTGAAATTCAACCTGTCCCAAAACTCTGCCCCAATCTGAGTTGAAACATTTTACTCAGGCCCTGTCAAAGGCCCACTTTCAAGCCTCAAGTCCAATTCCTGCCCCCTACTTCTTTGTCCTAGATTAGAATCTGTGGAGTGTGCTTTTGTAGACCCCAGATATGAGCCACGGTCTCTTTTACTGTCTGAAATTCACCTCTTGAATGTAACATGTTGAAGAAAGAACAGGAAAGTACATGGAGTTTACCCTCTGTGTTCCAAAGATTTCAGGAAGAATTTTGTCCCCCAGCTTTCAACCTTTCATTGGTCAGCTAGTCCTAAGTCCCATGTCTCTATCTCCATTCTTCCTGGAGAATTCCCTCTGAGCAGTGAGCGTCAAAGAAACTGCAGCACCACCTTCAGAAGAGACTCATCCAGTACTGGTGGGGCCTGCCCTACAGGGCCCATGAGTCTCTGTCACTGATGAATCCTCAGACGGAAACTACTGTGACTTCTGAGTCAAAGAGAAGTTAAGGATTCTTGTGGGTCTCCTTAAGGGTCAGAGAAACAAAGAACTAGGTACTTTGGGATTGGGCCAAAATGGAAGTTTCCAGCACAGGAATAGAGAAGTGCTTGTGTTAGGGAAGCCTGTGGGAAAGAGTCATGGACAGAGTCCAGAAAAAGGCACAAATGATTATCTGCTGAATGACTCAGAAACATCTTCGGACAGCACTCGTGTGTCTGACTTTGAAAGATGTAGTAAGTCTTTCATAAATAATTAACAAGCCTTGTTGGTAAGTCAAAATAAGAAAGAATTTGAAAAGCCCTGGAAGTACATCTGAGCAAGAAATTTGAAGAAATGAGTGAGGATCAAATACTCATCACTGTGAATAGTTCATGGTATTCCATCAAGTACGTATTGCTTCTTCATGAAAAATCTCCGCCAAATGACCCACAGAGATTTGGCACCATCTTTGGGTGGGGACCAAAACCTGAATACCTCTAAACAGATTTCCTTCATTCCTACCAGCAAACAAGATGTTTTCGAAGCTCATATTAAACGATTTCACATGAACATGATGCAGGTCTTTCCCCCAAGGTCATTGAATCCCTTCAGATCTTTAATGAGACAGAGGACCTATTACACCCTCCACTTACATTTCAACTTTTTCTCTTTAGAAATCTTATTTCTGGGGTACATTCCAATTCTAGTATCTTCAAGCACCTTAGTGAAGGTGCTAGTGATTCCTATAGAGACAAGGTAGAAATAACAAATGCTGTTCCCATCTAGGTGATGTTCTCCATTCCACCTCAATTGTACAAAAGGGAAGACAGGGAGTCATGAAACAACCAGCCTCTAATAGCAGCCATAAGCGTTCAGAGAACATTCAGAGAGTTCAAGTGAGCAGACAGCCATTTCCGCCTTGCACACACAGCATCATGGGCACATAGTCAGAAAGTGAAAGTTCTAGCCAATAGTCACAGCCCAGAGCAGCCCACAAGGCTGAACCTGAACCACAGGATAAGAAAAATAGTTCCACCAATACAGTGAAAAGGCCTTACTGCCAAAAGCCAAAGAATTTCAAATACTTTTTGTTATCCAATGTGTCTAGGGAAATATTCAAGGCAAAGGAGCTCTGTGCTCTTCCATCACGATAAAATAACATATTGACAACGTGTGGGTCAGAAGATTCTCCAGTGATGGACAGGAATATGAGCAAAGTAGAAAGCACTCAGACTGCAGAAAGGCCTCTCGGGGAATATCAGAAACCCAAGATCCTTAGTCATCAGACCTCAAAGATCATGTTTGGCAGATTTGAAGTTTAATTCAGGGATCAGGGAGAAGAGCCAGGCTCATGGCTGTCCAGTAGACATGTTATTTGCCTCTGATAATCTGCCTCCCCTGGACTCACTGCCTCCTGCCCAGGATGCCTCCAGTGGGGACGTGGCAGTTTCCCTCTTGCTTCATGTCCAGTTGAATGACACAGGGGTCTACCTGGACTAGACACAGGAGACCTGAGTCCCTAAGCATGCCTTCTTGACGTGTCCATTAAGAAATTCAAACCAGATGATAGGGGATTGCGCCCTCTGGTATACACAGCAGGAGAGCCGGGAGGAGGGGACATAGCCTTGAGGACAGCAGTACTTAGAAGGAACCGCCACCTTGCTCAAGGCAAGATGTTACAGAAGACACAAGGGAGTGAATGTTTGTCATCCCCATCAAAGATGGGACAACTTCCTGCTGAAAGTCTCTCTAGAGAGCGGATGAAGTGCAATTTGTCATGACTTTGTCCAAACAAGAAGTACAAAGGGTAAGAAAGATATCAGCATAAGGGCAAATTACTCTCATCAACACAGAACAAAGGCTTGCTGGAAAGAGCAGCTGCCTTTTCAGGAGCCACCAAACCTCAAAAACTCACTGCAGAACCTACAAAGTTCCTTGAGGAGAAACAGGGGTGCAGACACAGATTTCAAAGCACCTGCCCCCAAAGAGCCCCTCTCCTCCCCTGTGAAAACTGGCCAAACTCAGCACAGTTCAGAACTGCACGTCCAGGAAAAGCCCACCCAGAGTTACCGCTCTAGCTACAGGGCTCCTTCCTATAAAGTCACAGCTACCAAGTCCAATAGCCGAGTTGCTGCCTCTTCTGTCCTGAGTCATCCCAGTAGGACTACTCAGATTCAAAACCAAAACGGACAGCCCCAGAGAGTCATGACATTAAAGGACCAGGCATTGTGTCACAGTCGCCTCCCATCTTTTTCTTCCATAGCCGAAGAAGCCCCAGTCATTCCCCATCACCGACCTAAGCCCATGCGTGAGATCCCACCTCACCCCTTGTCCCATAGTCTGCCACAATTTGAGCCCAAACATCTCACTCAGGTTTAGTCAATGTCCAGTCTCGTATCTTCCCCCTTCCACTCTATCCCAGCTTAGGATCTGTGGAGTATGTTTTCATAGACCCCCGAATGAAGCACAGTCTCTTTCACCATCTGAAATTGCACACCTGGGATGCAACGTATTGAAGAAAGAACAGGAAAAATTGTGGGGTTTACCCTCTGTGGTCCAAAGTTCTCAAAAAGAATTTTGTCCCCCGCCTCCCAAACTTCCATTGCTCAGCCGCTCCACCAACTTCCATGTTTCCAGCTCCATTTTCCCCCTGAGCAGTGAGCTTCAGAAGAAACTGGAGCACCACCTTAGGAAGAGGCTCATCCAACACCATTGGGGCCTGCCCCGCAGGGTCCATGAGTCTCTGTCACCAATGAATCCTCAGAGAGATACTACTGAGACATCTGAGATAAAGAGCAGTTATGGACTCTCTTGGATCTCTTTGTTTAAGGGTCAGAACAGCAAAGAGCTAGGTGCTTTGGGATTGAGCTGCCCAGGAAGTTCCCGTGGGAGGAGCTCAGAAATGCTTCTGCTAGGAAATGATCTGAGACAGAGCTCAGAAGATGGTACAAATAAATCTCTGAGTAAATCAGAGACATTTTCAGATAATAATATAGTATCCAACTCTGGGAAAGACCTAGAATTTTCCAGGGTGATTCTTTCAGATAATTATTCAAGAGCCTCAATATTGAGCCAACATCAGAAAGAAATTACAAAAGCACTGGAAGTTCATCTGAGCAAGAAATTTGAGGAAATCAGTGAGGCCCATATCCCGGACCCTGTGCATAGTTCACGACATTCCATCAAGCATGTGTTGCCTCTTGTAAACTCCCACAGCCAATTGACCCACAGAGATTTAGCACCAGAGGAGCCAACAGAGGACAATGGTCCACCTGGAAGACCCTCACTCAGTCCTACCCTTTCCAGCTCCCATGGTCTCAGGTGTCAGGAGCTTCGTGGACTTTACAATCATCAAAAAAATACAATCGTCGAAACAAATGCCAAAGCAAAGAGAGCATGAGGACAGCCCAGAACTCCGGGGAGTACACTCTCTCTCCCCATTTCCCTTGTTCCTCTATTGTGTCCACAGCATTGGGACCCTAATCATATGGTTCGCCTCTCAAAGTGTCACTAGTCTGAGCCTTGTTGCTCCAATGCTTCTAGGCAGATTTGGCCAAGTCCTGGTCATTCACTTATGGCAGATGCCTTTTGAACAGCCACGGGGGTACAGGCTCCCCCTGCGTCTGGCAGCCTCATGCTGACTGGGCATTCAGTACATGTTGGCTGCCTCCTGAGAGCTCTTAGAGAACATTTCCCATTTTTGTTTGAAGGCCTCAGCTAAGTGCTTGGTAGCAGTGATTTCAAGGATGTTCTTCCAGCTGATGCTAACAGCTCTGGGGGGGGGGGGGGGGCGCTTCTCGAGGTTTTGAATGTAAGCTGCTCTGTTCCTTAAGAGGACTTTCCCTGGAGAAGCAGCCTTGGCCTGGCCTCCTCTCCTTCTAGAACCCCCTTCCCCATGTTAGGAGAGGTTTCTTAAGGGAGGTTTCTTAGGAGAGGCTATTGTGATTCCCACATGGGCTTCTGGGTGGTCTGGTAGATCTGGACAAAACTCCACGGTGTTCTGTTAGTGACTTCTGGCTCAAGAGGTACTGGATGATCTGGTCTACATGTCTCCCTCACATATTGACCCCATCTGAGAGGGTAAAGCTGTCAGCTGGTCAAAATGGCCCAGAGGGTCTTTCCAGCTAGAGTGTCCCAGGAGGCCTGCTGTTTTCCACACCTACAAGGTTCTGGCTAGGACACTTGCAAGCCAGTGGCACTTAGAATTGAATTGCTTTGTCATAACATTTCTGAACACCTTTGAATGATCACTGGTGACCTTATAGCTGATTACTTGGGACAGGAGTAGGGGGCAGTGGAGAGGCAGGGCAGCTCCAACAGCAGCAGCAGGACATGGTGCCAGGCTCCTTTCAGAGGCCCCAGACCTGGTCCCAGTGACAGCATGCAGAGTCAGAGGATGATTGCAGGCTCATCAGGGCTGTCCTAGCCCTCCTCTGGCCTGGGATTCCCCACATATGATAGACCTGCCCATGTGGTTCGACTTTGAATCATGTGGTTCCACTGCAGCCCAGGCCTAGACTCCTATTTACTCTGTTACACAGGAAGGGTACAGAGGCTCTGACACCCACAGCCAAATGTTCTAAGGTCTTGTGGACTGTTCTCACTTACATGTGTGTGCATAAACTGAGACACACACAGAATTGGTTTAGAACCAATAAAGTACTCCAAAGTTCGATACCTCCTCCATGTCCTTATCTTTGGAGTAGGATAGGAAATCATGTGACATGTAATTAAGACAAGACAAATGTAGGAGATTGCACTTGGAGCACCCCAGCACACACTGAGCTCAGCTGCTACCAGATGAGGGCATGGCGAGGTGGTTCACTAAGAAAGGGAGCCCTTGGGGCCGGCAAGTGGCATGGTGATTAAAGGCGCTGGACTCCCACATGGCCGACCACGGTTCAAGTCTCGGACCTGGTGGCTTGCTTTCTCACTTCCTCTCTCTCTCTGTGTGTCTCTGATCAAACTGGAAAATAATAATGATAATAATAATAAATAAAGTTAAATAAAATAATTCTTTAAAAAAAATAAAAAATAAAAAAATAAAAAAAGAAAGAGAGCCCTGTCCCATGGAGACACATTCTCAAACTGAACCACCATAACCACCAACAAAGGGTTCATGGACTGGCAGCAGGTGCTGTGGAGCAGGATGAGGAGTGTCAGGACCAATGCCTGGACTGGGACAGTGACCTCTAAAGGTTAAGGGCACAAGCTCTAAGGTCAGACAGATCCAGTGATCTTCAGAAGGCATTAGCATTCAAGCCTCAGTCTCTTCATTTGTGACAGGGGATAGCAGCTTATATCATAAAACTATATGAACGAGGTAAAGGGGATTGCATTTTAAGGTCCTTGCACACATTGGGCTCGGTGGCATGAGCAGAGGACCAGCAAAGAGTCTCACACAAAATGGGAGCCTAGTCCCAGGGGAGGCATGTTCTCGGGCCACTGTGACAATGGAAACCACTGCAGTTGTCTGTCACTATGGCAAGAGCTGTGGAGGTGCCTAATTCCTGTCCCAAGGAATGGGACAAGAAAAACAGCAGGGATTTGCACAGTGACTTTCCTGTAATGGTGTGCTCAACACAGGAGAGAAAGAAACTGGAGCCTATGGTTCAGGCCAGGCTGGCAGACTGCCCAGGTGACCAGGTGGATGGGGGCTATCGTGAAATGTTTCCCACAACATTCACGTGTTGGAAGCTTTATCCCCAAAGCACCAGCGTGGAGAAGTCCCAGGTTAAGAGGTGATCAGACATGAGGCTCTATCTTCCCAGTGGATTAATGCCATTATCGTTAGAGTGGGAGCCTGATAAAGGATGAGTTTGCCCTCTTCCCTTCTCCCAACCCTCACAAACTATTGGCACAAAGCCCCATAAATCCCATCCCAGAGGAAATAAGGGGATAAAAATAAAAATACTCAAGGTTAAATTAAACGACAGTTCAAGTAGGGTTTATCATGTACAGACTGCTGGCTGAGTAAATCTCCACCTTTTCTTTTTCTGGCCAGCATCCTTCATACTTTCAAGGAGCTATCCCTCCATTTAATTTTCCCAAGGTAAGGCGCAGCAACTTAAAGTATCGTTCTAGGCCAGAGGATACCCACAGATGGGAGGGGATAGAGTGGAAATCTAATTTTGAAAATGGCCATTGCATTGGAGAAGGCATCAGAGAAGAGAGAAACCCTGAAGGAATGTGTTGATGCTTTCAGCTGGACCAAGAGATCAAGCTTTGCACAAAATTTGCCCAGAACCAGGATGGAGATGGGATTCTAAACATGGGTATTGGAACTAATGGTTATTTGCAGATCAGAACAGGGATGAGATGACAGAGAATTCAGTAGGTGCCTAATTCCTATTTCCACCTTCAGCCTGCTTCTTTCTGCTCCTCACAGGTTCTAGGGTCCTGAAAGTCAGACCAGCATTAGGTCTGGTTCCAGGCAGGGGATGTCAATTGCAGGCTGACTTCTCAGAAGCTTTGACTTTTCCCAGGAAAGCTTGAGAACCGTCACCCTTGCTTATTGGTTTTCTTTGTCCAAAGCCAGTCAGGGGCAGCTGCAGGGACAACAGCCTCCTCTCGCTCCTGCTTCTCTGGGTGTTGAGTTGTTTCAGTTCCCTTACCCCTCCCTACTTGGTTGCTTTAAGAAACTACAACAAAACAAAAGCCAGCAGGGTTCTGCTCCTCTGCACAGGCCCCCAACAGAATGTTCATGGCCTGAGTCTCCCTTCCCCACAGAGCTGGGGTCTCACTCCCATAGGATTCACCTCCAGTAGGTGGGGCAAGGATGAACCTAATTTCTTTTCCACTCTGAGTCTGAATATTGTCAGGGGTGGGGGGTAGGGAGTTCTGAGCACTCCATTGCTTTGCTTTGCTTTTTCAAGAAGACTCCACACCACCTTCACCTCTACACCACCGTCATCTTTTTCACTGGAAGCTCCAACCTCTTTGATGTTTTGTTTTGTTCTGTTTCTACCAGCTGCCACTCCACTGAGCAGTTACACAGTTCTGGCATTATGGCATGGATATGGACAAAGATGAGGATCCATTTGATTCCTTTGACCAGTTTGGCTTTCACAAACTGAATGGGGTATCCAAGAAGAGACCTTCTGTTAAGAAGACTGCTCAGAAGGCCCCAGTGACTTGCTTCCTGATGAACACACACTTGTGTAATTACCCTCTTTCACCGTGTGTGGGAAACTTAGTGATTTGTTTCTAACCAATAGAATTAGGAAAAGATGATGGCCTTTCAGTTCCGTTCTTAGTTTACAAATGATTGTAACTTTTTTCCTGCTCCCAGACTGTTTTTTTCCTGGATGTGATGAAGTAAGCATCATACCAGAGAGGCCAATGAAAACAACTGAGGGTGGCCTCCAGCTAACGTCAGCCAACAGCAGCAAGGAATTGAGGCCCTCAGTCCAACAGGTATTGAGGAACCAAATCCTGCAAGGATCTACCTAAGCGAGCATGGAAGTGTATTCTTCTACACAAAAACCTTCAGGCGAGCCCCTGGCCCTAAGGTGGCACCTCAACTGGTGCATCTGAGAGACCCTGAAGCAGAGAACCCAGCTAGGTCTTGCCTAAACTTCTGATCTACAAAACCTGTCAGGCAGTGTGCTTACACACACACACACACACACACACACACACACACACACACTATATTTATATATAGACACACACAAAATTGCCTTTGCTGCTGGCCAACACCAGCAGCCTTTGGACCTTCCTCCAGGATGGCTCAGCACTTTTCACCATCATATGGTCTCACGCACACACCCAAGTCTTCCTTATCCTTCGATAGGGCTGCAATATGTTTTGAGAGCTTAAGCTTGACCAGGAAAATGTAGGCTCAGGGCTCCAGATGTGATCCTGGCATGTTATATATATCCGCCTTCCCTGCCCACACATGCATTTTAAGTCATTGAGTTTTGAGATATCTGTTACACAGCAAAAGATAACTAATATACTTCTAACTTACTGTGACCTTGGTGTACGAAGTAGTGTGACTAGAAGGCAAGGACCAGGATCATCTCTTCCAGATAGGAAGATGAACATCTGACAACATCTTGGAAGATTTTTTTCTCTGTACTCAAAGACTTCCACTCTTTTGAAGAAATAGTGTCACTGTGCTTTCAGGGTCCTTAGTAGACTCCAGGAGCTGAGGCCTACATAAGGCAGAGTAGATGTGTTTTTCATTAAAAGTAAACATACTTTCAAAAAATTGCACATGGATTTCCAAATTATCTTTTGCATCAAAATAAACTAGAATTAAATACCATTTTTTCAATGAACCATTTGAGATCTGTGATTTCTTAAAATAAGTATGTCCTTGTAAGTTATAAAAATGGGGGCCAGTTGGTAGCCCATTGGGGACTTTGGGAGATCTTGTCTGAGGAAGATGCTCAAGGAAGGAGACCTCAGGAAGCAGTTTGTGTGGCTCATGAGATTCTGGCCAGTGTCCTATCCAAAAACTGATGGCTCAGCTTGAGAGTGCTTTCTGCACAGAGTATGGTGGTGAGAGCACAGCCTGCTGAGGGTATTTAATACTTTGAGTTGCATAATAAAAAAAGACAAAAAACCTAAATTTTACTTATTTAAAGAAATTATAAAAAACATTCAAATACAATATAGCATAAGAACATTGCAACAACAAGGGAAGGTTTTAGACTCCAGACTGTGTTATGGTGATTGTTATGGTTATATTCAGGGACGCCCTTCATGCATGGCCTAAGGTGCTGACTTTCATGGTTCCACATGGAAACCTGAGCATGGCCCTCCTTAGTGGCCAGTGAGGGTGGCAGAGCTGATTGGGCCTGGACACGTTTCAGTGCAACTGGGGCTGCCCCCTCCCCTGTACTAGGGACCACTGCTGGAGACCTAAAGGAATCTGGACACGGAAGTTTTGGCTTGTGGCCATGCAGGCTCAGATCTAGAGACGAGAGAGGCCGTTGCAGGCCTCGATATTGGCTCAGCCTGGATCTCTGCTAGCACCACAGCTTCCAGATTTTTCTCAAAGAAAAGGCTGGCTTTTAGCCTTTGTGTAGTTAGGTTGGCTGGCCCCCCAGTACTCCCTCCCATCAGCCTGCCATGACTATTGGCCTTTGTGCTCCCATCCCTTTACAAGTACTTCCTGCTTAGAGTGGGCTGCCACTTAAGTGCCCCACAAACAACCACGGAAGGCCTTCTACGCATCACAGGGTTTATTAGAGGGGTGACCTGAACTGTGTTTACCAGTCCTGGCTGCCCTGTGTAACCTTGGCTTCCGCTGGGTAACTGTCTGGTGGTTTGGGGGTTGAGGTCTGATCCAGCACCAAAAGCAGAGGAAGAGGTCCCTACCAGGGTTTTTCCTAAGGCCTGAGCCTCAGGGACATTTAATACAGCATGTGAACATCTTCAGCATCTTAGCACAAATGAGCCTGGTAGGGGTCATCACTGGGATGTGGGTGCCCGCCTGGTTACCAGGGTTCCGAGTTCTGTTGGGATCTATTGTCAAGAAAGTGAAGTCACTTTCTGGGATCTCTTTCCCTGAGCATCTTATCTTTCTCAGATTAGATCTTCCAAAGGCCCCAAAGGGCTGTCTTTGTCCTGTCTGGCTGTTTCCTAATTATGCGCAATTTTACTTACACAGGCCCCTACTGCCCTAGGGTAGGGCTGGGTCCACTAAGCACCTCAGCTTTGGGGAGACACAGCTGGGTACTTTTTTGGATAGAATACCCGTTCTTACCCCTTGTGTGACCCTGGACAGGTTATGGGGATTTCCAAGCTTTCCCTAGCCCCCCATCTGCTCACTGGAGTTGTTCTGGCATCTACTTTCTAGAGTGTCATCGGATGTCTACACCTGCAAGTGTCTATATTCCCTGAGAAACCTGAGTGTTGTTACCACAGGAGGCTAATGCACAGACTCAGAGATAAAGAATTATAAGAGAGGTGGAACAGAGAGAAACACAGCTTCAGCCAGATTTGTCCCATGGTGTGGTCTGAGGAAAGTCACATCCCTCCTCCTTGTTCTCTGGTCCTCACAGTGGGATGGTTGAAAGTAGCTGCAGTTTAGATCTCATTTCCCTCTGGCATGACCCTTCTTGTTTTACATTATATCTAGAATCAGATCCAAAGGCCTTCTGTTAGCCTACTGCGTGGGCGACCCCAACACAGCTCCCCAAAATCTATTCTTTGTGGCCATGTTGTGTAATCCCCTCTCCTTGAGGGTAAATTTGATGTAGGGTGTGGCTTGTAAAGGACAAGAGAATAGAAACCAATGAGATGTCATATACAAGACAGTTATGGGAAATATGTGTCTTCTGGTTCTCTTTCTCCTTCATTTTATCTGTCTTTCTTCCTCTGTCTCTCTCTTTATTTCTCTGATCCCTTGTGATAGTGAAGCAAGGTGGACTATGGAGATCTGTCCTTGGACAGACCCCAGTGGCAAGGAACCAACAGAAAACCTCAACTAACAGAGAAGAACTGAGGCCCTCAGCACATGGAATCCTGCCAAGAACCTGAGAGAGCTCAGAGGTGGCTCCATCCAATTTGAGCCTCAGTGTGCCCCACAGCTCCAGCCTCCTGGCAGACTTGGGTACAGAGGCCCAGCTGAGCCATGCCTGGTTTGGGTCCACAGAAACTGTATAATGATGACTATGGATGTTGGAAGCTTACGGTGAGGATGATACTATAAAGAATGGCAGACCATGAGCAGTGCCCAGGTGTGAGGTCTGTCCTGGCTGCAGGTGACCCAGTGGACTTAATCCAGTCATACTATATATGACAGCCCTTGGTATCCATATAGGCAGTTCCCAGGTCTTGAATATATGTTGTCTAGATGAATACTATATATTGTGCTGACACCACCTAGACATGTTTCTATATCTGGTCGTGATTTGGCTACAAATTGGAAGGCCAGAGTACTACTTCTTGCAGGCCTAAGACAAGCATTAAGTGGCCATGTGTAAAGTGTCAGAGAAAGCCCTCCACTGCTCCCTAGGGGTCCAGAAAGTCTCTCCATGGGAATCTGGTGAGACATCAGCACCAATGGAATGGCATTCTCACATTTTGTTGGCATTATCCCATAGACCCAACAATGACTTTGATTTCTTGCTAGAACATAAGCCTTTGTTAAAGCCAACACAGATTACTGTTTTTATAGATTCCCCTACATGTGAAGGGGAAGGTTTGTATATTAAAATAGGATAGTGAGAAATATCACCTTAAATAGTGGTATGTCTGGCTATGCAGGTTGGGTTGTTTGATAGTTTCTTTTTCAGTTTATAGCATACAATCTGTCAACAAAAAGTATCAAGTCACAGTTATCCAATGGAATATTGTATAAGTCAACATGATCCTACACTCACACAACTATGGTCTTTACTGTCACCTGGTAGAGGTACTAAAGTATTAACAGGATCAAATTTAAGTAAATTACAGTGTTTTAAATGGAGACTATAGAAGAAAAATAATTTCCCAAGATGTCAGACGGCCAAAAGAAGCAAAGTTTGATGAATTCAATAGACATTCTTCAACATGTGGATCTTGAAGAACAGCTCCTTTCTTAAAATTAACGCAGATGAAGTGTAATTTTATTGTGCTCCTAGTGTTTTCAATCAATTAGGTTAGCCCCTTTTATTTATTTATTTATTTTTTTGAGAGGTTTTTTGCTATAGGGTGCGTGCGCTCGCCAGACAGAGACAGAAAGCGAGAAATCACCCCCCGGGGGGATGGCCACGCCGCAATCCCTTCTCCTCCGTTCTCCTCTCGGGATCTTGGGCACGCACGCACCCGCGCCCAGCGTGAGTTTTAAGCCACCGGGTCCGGGATGCAAACCGCGGTCGACTACGTGGGAGTCCAGTGACATAGCCATTATGCTAACTGCTGGTCCCCAGATAGAACCTTACTTGAGATGTCTCACCCTCCCTTCTCCTCATGCTTAAGAGAAAGAAAATATTGATGGAATGATGGGACTATCTTCTTTCAATAACCAAGAATAATGTGAATCTCCACTTTACTTCAAATAAATGTATTCCTTTCTTTATTCATTTCTAAAAATAATAAATTATTTCCAATTTTTCCTTACTTAAAACCTCAAGAAAAGATTTTATCATTAAAATCCACACTTACTCTTATCAGTCATAAGTCACCTGCTCAAGGAGGACATAGAACCTGGAGCCAGTGGCCACAGCCCTTAAAGAACCCTGTATTTGGGGGACATAGCTCGAGGTCCAGCCCCTGCCCAGAGACTCTCAGAAGTTCCACATCAACCTCTGATCAGCCCAATAGGAGGAAAGGCTTGATCAAGTGACACCTGACACTGTAATGTGACTCATGATCAAGTGTCAGGAGAGACTGTTCTCTTCAGAGAACCCACATTCTTCATTAGGTCAATCCAGGGCCATAGAACCACTGTTTGGGATTCTATCCTGGACTCCCTGACCATATCCAGACAGTCTGCAAGCCTCTGAGGGGAACCTTAGTTCTCCCCAAATTCCTCGCCTCTTCCACTGTAAGGGTCCAGAGATCGGTCTAACTGATGAAGACGCAGAAAAGACAATGACAATGCAACTGCAAAAGAGGCTTTTATTTTTTCCAGCTAGCTGGGGTCTGAGTTTTTGCCCGTCGCAGCGGGCCTTAAAAAGGACTCCGTGCCTAAGAGAAAGGGATCTTTTATAGTTCAGGATGTTTCCTAAAATGTAACACACACAAAGGAGGGGGTTATGAGAAGTGAGGGTCCAGTTCAGGTCTAGATAAGGGCTCTCAGCTAGGGGTTTGAATGACCTTGCCTCCGAGGTGCTGGGCCCTCCTGTTTTCCACTTACTGAGAGTTCCCAGACTCCTGGTTCCTGTCCTTGAGGCCCTAACAAAATGGGCTCCATCCTTGAAGACTTAACAGGGTAGCAATTAAGCTAATTTGCCCCAGCATTCCCTAACATGGTGGTGATTATGCAAACTTGGCCTAACACCACTAAAAAATTAATTTTCTTTCCTCTCCTCCCACTTCCCGTCTCAGGAGTACCCCTGAGCTAACCAAAGTCATTTAGAAATGTGGCTAGAAACATGGTAAACAACAATTGCAGCAGAAAATAATCCCTCCTAGGGACTTACCCATGGTTTTTTTATCTTTGGATGTATCTCCTTCTCTCTAGGATTTGTACTAATTATGCCAATAGCAATAGCACAGATACACAAAGAGCAATCCAACACACTAGGAAAAATGAGGTTGACCTCAAGAGCTAAGATAGCTGAGCCCAAGCTGAGGCCTGGGTCATTATAGTTCTTCAGAGAAGAGAATATTCACTGTCTGAATCACAGGAATACCTGAGGCAATTGAGCTCTGAAGGTGCAAGGGCATGACTGTAGTCTTAGGCCTGCATCACAGGGCCTGGAAGAGTCACAGAGGGTTTCTAAGTCTGAGGGGAGGGGACCACACAGGGAGGGTGCCCACAACCCTTCTCTCACCCACCAGCGCAGCACACCCCCTTTCTCTCCCCTACCATCCCATTTCCCAGCTCCACGCTCTCTTCATGTCATATGTTGACCTTACTTGCATTTTCTGTTTGTTTCCAGTGTAGCCCAGACATTGCCTGAGTCACCCTTTACTATTTGGAGGCCTGACTTGAGCCCCACCAATTCCACTGTCTTGAAAGTCTGAAATTATCCCTAGAATTGGTGCTTGCACCCAAATGTTCACACTCTCAGTCTCACATATGTCTTCAAAACTATGGTAACTACAGAATGTTTTAGCCTTATATTAATCCGGATATTAATATAGCCTTATATTAATCCTTCACAGTTAACTCCGTTTTGCAAATGTCAAATAGTATTTTTGTTTATTTGTTTCAGGCAGCTCTTACACTTTTGAATCAAAAGGATTGAATGACATACTTAAAACTAATAATTCATTATTAAATATTCACAAAACTAAAATAAGTGTAAAATAAATGCATATAATTAAACTTTGAAGTGACCTAGGGAATAAGTTATAACACTTATTTTTCTGACGTTAGTTCAACAACCTGTCCAAAGAGCATCTTTCAGAGAAAGAGATTTTTTTTTTAAAGACAGATAGGTCTTTGTTTAGTGTTATGTAATCACATCCTTGCTCCTAGATGTGATTTTTTAATTTGATTACAATGCAAGGTGATGTGGAAGTGTGCTCTAGGATGTTTGCACAATGAAATTGCCCAGTGATGCATTTCTAAGAATATATCTCTGTCGTTAGGCAAAAGATAACTGTATATAACAGACTAATGACAGAGCTCACACCTCCAGTGTGTTGGAGTGCCCACTGCAGTGGATTCTCCACAGCCTTCTGCAGAGGTGACGTCTCAGCTGGGGCCTGAAGGCTGCACCAACCTTAGCCCATCCAAGTGAAAGGAGGGGATATGTTTCAAGCAGAAGGAACAGCCCATGTGGAGGCTTCCAGAAAAGACAGAATTTAGCCAGAAGAAACTGGCCAGGCAGAGGGGCTGCAGACCCATGAAGGTGGGCTGAGTCACAGCTGCTGTGAGCAGGTGAAGAATCCTTGTCCAAGCTATGGTTGCTGAATAATAAACGGATTAGCACTGCAATTCGTAGCACACATACGCACACCAAAATGACTTCAGAGATGCTTCAGAGAAACTTTTTGACTTTGTGCCTTTTCTTACTCCTTGTACTAAGTGTATAATGACTGAAAGTAAATGAAGGCCATGTCATTTTTTTTGTAGAAAATCTTCCAGTTGAAGCAAGGCCTTTCTACTCACAATGTCATGTTCCATGTTGACTTGACTTAGACTTAACCTCTACTCTCCCACCTTCTGACCCCTGTTCTTCCTCTCAGGCTGGTCTACTAGTCTCAGCAGATGGACTAACTCACCAAGCAGTGAGATGCTGGGACTGAGGAAATTAGTCAGAAGGCCAGTTATGGCCTCACATTTTTACCCATTTCTCTTTTCATTGCACATTCCCTTGTACTGATTTTATTTTTGTTCTGTTGCAGAGGAGTGTATCAGTAGGGCTACAACAGGGAAAATGTGACTCAGCTCTTGTCTTGGCCACCTGTGCTTGTGGCCTGTTAGAGATGGAGATGCAGGTCTAGAGAGGGTGGAACCAAAGCTATGGCCACAGGTACATGTGTGCACATATGCGCGCGTGCGCACGCGCGCGCGCACACACACACACACACACACACACATGACTGGGGGGGTGTTTTACAAAATTCATGGAAAATATATATTATGGAAATACTATGCATAGGTTCCAAAAATTTTGCACCAGAAGAAACTCATACTTAAATTCCATTTTCCATGAACTTTGTAGTGTGTGTATATGCGTGTGACCGTGTGTGTGTGTAACCTCATGGTCTAATGGGATCTGTAGAAACAGTGTAATAACAGTAAGACAATAATAACTGCTAACATACAACCATAACACTTAATACTTATCTGTAAGCAGAGGCACAGACAAGTAACTTGCCCAAGGTCTCACAGCTCCTAGGCAGGAGAGCCAGAATTCCTGCTGAAGCCCGCTGGTTCCAGAGGTCTTGCTCTTAACGCTGGGATATACTGCCTCTCGCTTTAACTGTTTGGTTCACTCTGCACTGACAACGAATGGACAGGTCAAGCTGTGTTCTTAGATCCCAACACGGCAGGATGTTAATGTGAGCATAAGTAAATTGTGCTAAATTGGTCTACAAATGGGAAAGAAAATATCTCAAACTAAAATGAAATAGAAAAAAAAATGGTTTGCAATTACTTAAGACCTTAGCACAGACTAGGCAGGGTCAGTATATGCAGGCTTAATAAGCCTTAATCTCATTCCTTGCCGACTGCCAAGATTTGCTTTCAGATGTCAGTGACTCTTCGTGCCAGTACCTGTTTCTTGCAATCCACTAAAAACCCCCCAGAAAGAAATTTCCCTCCCAGCCCCTCTGGGGCCTTAGTCTGAACTGGCTGACTACAGGCAGAGAGGATGCTGGCTTCTCCAGAGCCAAGGACAATGCTGAACTCTCACCCCAGAGATTCTTGGGGACAGCATAAGTCCAGGCAGAGGAAAGGAGGGGGATGGTTAGGGCAAAAACTGTGTGTGTGTTGGAGGGTGTAGCAAGTGAATGTAAGAGACCAGAAATTAGCCACGTAAAATTAAGAGCCTGGAAACTAGGATAGTGTATCAGTGATAAGCTGGAAACAGACATTGCTTTTTACCTAATGTCAAACCCCAGGCACAGTGGTAAATTGTTAGAACACAAAATAGATTATTTTTCCCGGGAAATAAAAGCAGAAAAGAAAACAAAAGAGAAAGAAAAACAAAAACCCTGCATATTACACACAAGCCTCACTCCACCAGATCCCAAATCTAGCAGAATCCACTGTTCTGTTTCTGGTGTTACGCAAATTCCTTTTTGTTGGTGGTGTTTAAAAATAAAATACAGCAGCCTGTAGTTAGATCTCTGGAAGCCTACGTGGAAGGAGCTGAGGGATGAAACTGTCCTTGTTTTCCTGACTTCTAATTGGATGCAGACATTTTAGGGCCCGGGTGGTGGCACAGAGGTAGTGCTGCTGGGCCTATTTGGAAAGATCCTAGGATCTGTTTGGAAAGGCCCCAGGTTTGCAGCAACATGCCAGGTGGGCCAGTAACCCTGACTGGGGCTGGATGAGACTGGGAGTGGTTAAAACCTGGGGACTCTGTAGAGGGTGCTCCTCTCTCTATCTTTCCGTTACTCTGGGAAGAAACATAGTAACTTGAAAAAAAACAAAAGGCCAAAGGGGGTGGGGGAAGATTGGGGGGGTGGAGGTGGTGGAGGAGAAGGAGGAAGAGAAACAGCTGCAGCTTCAGGTTCCCTAAGCCAAAGCCCAGGTGAAAGAGCAGGCGCCTCTCCTTGAGGAACTCCCTCCCGGCCTGGCCACCTGCTTAGTCATATGCTCTCTCTCTGCCCTCACGCCCAGCATGTGGCAGACCCTCAACACACTCTCGGTGACTAGCTAAGGAGCACGACTACAAGCACATTTTCACTTTTAATGCTTCACCGGGGAAGAAAAATTCTGCCTTCCCTTTGGCTCCAGCAGGCCTTATGGAAAACGCGTGTATTCTGGAGTTGGGCCAAGAGTCTTGGGTTTAAATTCCAAACCCGTCACTAGCTGCCACTGTGTCCTTAGGCAAGTGACTTCACTTCCGTTTCCTAATTCAGAAAAAAGGGGGTGGGGTAGCGGAGAGGGACTCCCGCTTTTTTCCTATCTCATGGTGCAGGAATAAACGGGGTGGGGGGGGGTAAAGTAGCATAGGTGCCCGGCCCAGAAAAGATAACTATAAATGCTGCTTCCTCCCCTCCCATTTACACAACGAATGCAGGAACTCTGAAGCTCAATTCAGGCTCTTGGTTCTTCGCTCATTCATTCATCAAACGTTTCTGGGGCGCTGGGGTCAGCGCCCCGCCTCGCGCGCTGGGGCTGGCGCAGCCCGGGGGCTCCGCCTTGTGGGCAGCGGCCGGGTCCGCAAGGCCAGGGCTCTGCCTCGCATGCCGCGGCTCAGACCGCCTGGCCCCGCTGCCTCTCCGGCGCTGGGTGTGTCCCGCGCTCGGCGCCGACGCGGGCCGGCGGCACGAACCGGCCGAGCTCGCCGTCCTTCCTTTCTCGGGCTGGATGGGCGAGCGGGGGGGGCGGGGGGGGTGGCGCTGGATCCCGCGCAAGTTCGCACGCTCAGGGCTGGCGCGTGGCCGCCGGGCCTGCGCATGGCCACCGGGCCTGAGTGTGGCCGCCGGGCCTGCGCCTGCACATGGCCGCCGGGCCTGCGCATGGCCCCCTGGCCTGTGCGTGGCCGCTGGGCCAGTGCCTGCGAGTGGCCACCGGGACTGCACGTGGCCGCCAGGCCTGTGCCTGCGCATGGCCGCCGGGCCTGAGTATGGCCACCAGACATGCGCCTGTGCGTGGCCGCCAGCCCAGCGAATGGCCGCCGGCCCAGCGCGTGTCCCCCGGGTCCGTGTGTGGCCTCCGGACCTGAGCATGGCCGCTGGGCCTGCGCGTGGCCTCCGGGCTGGAGCGTGGCCTCCGGGCCAGAGTGTGGCCGCCGGGCCTGCGCGTGGCTGTCGGGTCTGCGCGTGGCCCCCCGGCATGCACGTGGCCGCCGAGCCCTCGCGTGGTCGCCGGGCCTGCGTCTGCGCGTGGCCGCCGGCCGCGGGCGGCAAACTGAAGCCAAAAACTAGGACTGAGAACTTGCAGCTACAAGCAACTGAAAGAAACTTTAGCTGTCTTAAACCAATTGAGAAATATATTGTATAGGAGGATTTTCTCTGCCTATGGACAGTGTGAAGATGATGGTTACCAGCCCTGCATTACCACAGGGAAAAACAAGAACTACTCTACCATTCTTAAGGAAGCCAGATACCCAAGGATGACTCACGCTGCAGATCCCCACAACACCATTCCCGGTAATCACAAGATGGATGCTGTGCTGCATCAACTGATAATCATCTCTGCTTTCCAGAGCCGCTTTCCTGAGACTGTATTCCATTGAGATTCACCTGCAATGGTGGAACTGCACGAGACCCACCCTGAATCCAACCCTGAACGGAATCTATGCTCCCTATTGTTGAAAACTTTGTGAGCTGATGATTGGAAGAAAAAAAATATTTGAAAGAACTGTGGGGTATGATGGCAGGGAAGGAAGGCAACTGCAGATACTAGAGACAGTATGGGGGAGGTAATGGGAGTGAGTGGTTGAGGACGGAGGGGAGGGATTCAGGGAACAAACAACACACTTGGTGAACACAGGAGTGAATAGTTGTCTGTTGATGATGTATAAGGTGATGTCATTGTTTTGACTGATGTGCACTGTATTCATGCTGGGAAAAACAATGTTGTACATGGTAAAGAGGTGTAATGATTGAATGTGAATATAGAAAGAGAAAAAAAAAAGAAATGGCAGAGGGAAAAAAAAAGCAAGAGAACAAATAGAGAGGCATGACGTTGGCGGGACACAGATATGGTTTATTACCTGTTGATGACGTGTATAGTATTCTCAACTGGATTGGTCTGAGAAATATTTCATGTTGGGTAAAGTCTTTTTACTAGCCATATGATAAGTAGAGATTGATTGTTTATAAAAATAATTGGAATAATAATAATAATAATTGGGAAAAATAATGAAAAGCTATTGGATGATGAAATGGGGATTGTAGTGTCTCAGTATTGACTGATTGGCATGGTATTCCTTCTGGAGAAAGAAATGTGATACACTGTAAAGTTATATGTGATTCAATGCAAAATGGACAAGATTATGATGATAATAAAATAAATAAATAAATGAATAAATAAATAATTAATTTAAAAAAATAATAACATTCCTGGGAGCCACAGTGTACCAGACACAGGACTTCATGACGTGTATATGGCTATCGCTGTCCCCTCGGGAGACAGCCCAGGGAAAGAGCAGAAATGAAGCAGCTCACCAGTAAATGAGGGGATGGAGTTGGTTAAATGCATTCCAATAGTGGAAGGGGTGAAAAGCTCCCATTACAAAATAATAAAATACATGAATAAGTGACTGAGTAAAAAATCAGAGTATTCTGTGTGAGCTTAGGAGGGTAGACCCTTGGTGGGTTCTTTCTGAACTCTGACCACTCGGCGAGTTTCTGAAATTTTCTGTGCGGGTCTCCTTGTTCTACAAAATGAATCTAATGGTTCTCTCACGTGTTAGCATAAAAAGTAAAGGCAACACCTCTCCCTAGTGTTCCCCACTTCTCCTCTGGGACACTCACTCTGTATCACCCAGCTTTCTGAGATTTCTATTAGGCCGTCAGGGAGTCATGATGTACTTTTCTGTTTTTCTATGAAAAAATGCATCATGATGTTTCAGAGAGCCAAACTGTCCCCAAGGAAGCACTCTGAATCAGAGGGCTCCTGGCCAGACATAAAGGCTGACAGACCCTCAGGTGGCACCTGAAACATGCCGACCGAGCTACAGGAAGCACCTTTGGGGGCTCGCCCAGAACCAGGGGTTGACAACCTGAGCACCCAGAACCTCCAGTTGTGGCCCCTAGTGAGGGAAGTTGACCAGGACAGTTCTTAGGCCCTGGAGCACCAAGTTCACCCGAGAGGTCTCCGAGAGCACAGATTTTCATAATTTTCAGTTTTCTTTGTAAAGTTCTTTGACTTACTTAGTTAGGTTTATCCCTAGGAGGCTAGTGTAAAGGGGATTCATCTCTTGATTCAACTTATTGTTCATATATAGAAATGCTATAGATTTTTTGGATGTTTATTTTGTATCCTGCCACTGTACTGTATTCATTTATTACTTCGAGAAGTTTTTTCATGGAGACCTTTGGGACTTCTAAGTATATCATCCTGTCATCTGCAAATAAAGATATTTTCAACTCTTTGCCTATTTGAATGCCTTTTATATTATTCCCTTTTCTGATTGCATTGGCTAAGACTTCCAGCACTATATGAAAAAGCAGTGGAGAAAGTGGGCAACCTTGTCTAGTACCAGTTTTTAGTGGAAACGTTTTTAGCTTTTCCCCATTCAGTATAATGTTAGCTATAGGTTTTTACATATCCCAGTCAGACTATAATATCCAAATTTCCTGGACGATCAGAATCACACTGGCAAGAAATTCAGACACACCCTGGTTTCCACTTCTGGCCTACTAATGGAGATCTCCCAGACCAGGACCCTGAATCTGAAACTAACCAGGGGCCGTTTATAGGGTTGAGAGGGTAGTAGATCTGGGTTTGCCTATTCTTTTTCCTAATGCACCACCATCCCCACCCCACATTGATAACATAATATGCCCCCACACCCCAGTTTCCTCTCCAGGGGCTCTCAAGTGGTTCCTTGGAATGAGAAATGCACAGCCCTTTCAGTTCCTTGAAGAAGGTGTGCACTGAAGGGAAGTGTCACTGCTCTCTTTTCCCACTGGGGGGCAGCCTTGTACTTCCCTCTTGTTCATTCTGCAAAGCAGCAAGCCACCCTGTGCATTCTAGTTCATTCAGGCTGCAGCCTGGTTTATAAACATGCCAAGAAGCTGAGCTCAGATGCAACGGAAGATTTCTCCAAAGGAGGAACTGGCAGTAGCAGAGTCTGGGGCTTTACATGGACAAAGCACCTAGCACCAATTCCTGGCTTACATTTGGCATCAGAACAAGGAATCCACTCTTGTAAAGCAATGTTCTCCTTGAGGATAACACAGGTGCCCTGGACAGCAGCTTCTCAGCCCTTTGAGCCTCATCGTTCATTGGGCAATTGAGTTGGGAATTCAGGGCTGAGTCAGACAACCCCAAGCCCTGGTTGGACCCTAAAGTACCTGAGCCTCATCTGTGTACCTTCAGGAGGTGGTGTGACAGGGAAATGGGACTTACTTCTGTGCTAACAGGATCCCACAGTTTGTAGTCCTCCCTGGCTGTAAAATCAGAAATCAGGACTATCCTGATGTTCCATGCTGTTTGCATAGGCTCTCTTAGAGGTTTGGAGGAGGCCCAGCTCAACAGAGCGGAATAATCTGTGGGTCTCTAGGACTCAATACATTTACCATGCCTTGATTTGATAGCCTGTCTGGTCTGGCTGCTTTTGTTGCATGGATGACACGTAATCAGTACGAGAAGCTTGTTCTGTCCTAGCCTGAACGTGCTTCCTCCAATTCCAACTTTTAAAGCATGAAGTTCTGCTAACAAGGAGTGAGGAGGCCGAGAGGTCAGGGTCAAATGGACAGACCACAAGCTGTCCCTTGACATAACAAAAGTTGTTTTACATGAGAAAGGAGACCACCTTCTGATGAGAGTTTAAAATATTGGTTAAATGCAATTCTTTACTATATGACTTGTTTTCAGAAGCTTCAGCCAGCTAATACGTATTGTTACTCTTCTAGTTAAAGCTACAGTATGCACCATTTCTCACATTTATTTTTCACAGAATCTTTCTTAAATTGTGAGTTGCAGAACATGCTTTGGATGACACTCAACTGGAGGAACCATGACCTGTCCAAAAAGTTTCCGTAAAGTAAGATGGTGCAGAGGTAGGATGGTGCAGACTTATTGGACATTTCTGGGTTCTTAACCTGGTGGGTTATATCTGGGCTAAGTTCCTCAGGAGAAGGAGGAGTGGTCTTCTGAAACAGAGGGTGAAGATTTAAGTAGGGAGGGAAGGTACATTAATATTTGTTTCAGGTGCTTCCCATTCTTTATGCAATCCTCACCATTCTCTGACTTAGTACCACTTATCTCCATTCCACAGACAAAACTGACAGGAATTACTCAACCATCACATCTAAGCTCCCACAGCCAGAAAATGATCTGGCTGAAATTTGAGCCAGATGTCTCTAGTACAATGAAGAGCCCAGGCCCAGTACTGGAGCAGCCAATAGGAATTAGAGAAGTACTCCTTTCAGTTTCAAGGTCACCTCAGTAATTAATGGCAGTAGGGTTGAAACAGTCAGTTTCAAGTAGTGAGGAGAAGAAAGCCCCCATGTGGGCGTCTGATGGTGGGTAGGAGCTAGCCCTTCCTCAAAGATACATGGCCAGGAAGAATTAGGAAATTTATTTTACCATAAGCTCCATGCAACTAAAGGAAGGCCTCCGGCAAGCACAGAGGCAGAGATCAAAGGCAGCCAGTCCTGCTTAGATAGGAAGGACTCTGAGAGCAGGTTGGAACACACACCTTCTCCTTGTTCAGGAAACAGACGATGGTGCTGTTTAGGGAATTCCTTCCTAGAAGAACACAGACTCTTTCCTCCAAGCTAGAACTGCCATGTCTGCAAAACAATTTAGTCAACGTAGGAACCTACTAACCTTGAGTCAGGAACAGGGAAGCCCATATGAACTCTAAGGAAGCGAGCAGTTTGCCTCAAACTTAAATTTGATCTGCATGTTACAGGCCGAACTTTTGGAAGCTTAGCCTTCTGGTGAGACTTGTGGGCTGGAAGCCAGAGATCTGACAACCAAGCTGTTTAAAAAACCCAATAATTACCCATTGGAAAAAAGAACTGATTTCTCATGTGGTTGGACCAAAACAATGAACCATGCCATGGGGCCTCTGGGATGACTAACGGCTGGTCAGAGACAGGATTCCAAGGCTATGTCAGAGAATTTGATGGCTCTGGCCAACTAGGAAGCATAGAAGAGTAGAAGAAAGAGAAACCACATAGTCAGGGAAAGTAGAGTCTTCGAAAAATGAGATCCCTACATTAAGGGTACTTGGGGGTGGGTAGAGGGTAGAGCCAGAGGCCTAAGATAAAGCCATATGAGTGTATTTTATTGCAAGAAAGCTTAAACGGAGCCTTGCAAAGTCCTGTGCCCAATTTCTTTGACTCACATTGAAGAATGTAGCATTATTTCAAATCTATAAAACAAAAATTCAAAGATAGTGCAGGTAATTACTGGGCAGTAAGATTACAGGAGATTTTTATTTCTCCCTTTGTAACTTTCATTTTTGTGCTTACTGCCATAGATTTGGATTCTTTTTATAATCAATTTTTTACTGGCAAAGAATCAGAATCTCTTTTGTAGTGACTGACTCAAATGAAGTTGATTTAGACAATATATGATAGAAATATTTAACTTTTTTAAAACAGAGATGAATAGAAGGAAGCAAAGAACATTTTCCTTCTTAGCATGGCCACAAAATAAATAAATAAAATCCCAAGGAGAAAGGAGGAAATTTCAGGACCAGTAGGATCCTCCTAAAGTGCCAATGGGGGGACAGGGGAAAATTTGAAGATGGCATTGACTGAATTTCCTGTGATTCTCTGCATCGCATCGTAGGAACCAACTCATACAACCAAGCTACCAAATCTAAATTTGCCAACATGACCTTCATTCTGAATTCCTTCCTTTGGGACCTCTTGCTTTGCAACACCTTCACTGTAGGCCTTTCTATTGAGGCCACTCCCTCTTCCCTACGTCTTTGCGAGGTTCCTTTACCACGCAGGGAGCTCTTCTCTTTTCCTAGACTCCATAGCTGACTGGTCTTTGGACCCAGCTCAAATGATCCTGACCTAAGCCTGGTAGCATGGAAGTCACTGAACAGGAGCCACTGAAATATCCCTGCCCCTGTAGCTGACCTGGCTTGAGCCTTCCTCCCTCCTTCAGAGGGTCTACCACCCTCACCGCCTCTGTCCTTGATACTTGTCTTGAGGTCACAGCAGGTTAAGATCTATAGTGACATCCCAGAGATGGATCTGAAAACTGGAGGGCTCAAGGTCCACTCTGACCTATGAATGACTTTTGGAATACATGTTTTTGAGGATGGACTATTGCCTGTTATTAAAGAATTATTCAAGCCCAAAAGGTGTCAAGTATTTTATGATAATTCATTGTAAATCCTCAAAACCAAACCTGGGACTCAAACCATGGTCAGCTGTGTGGGAGTCCACACCATCTGCTGGTCCCAATAAGTGGATTTTAATAAAGCCAAAATGTCTGCACAAGGTCCAGTTTAGGTGAGTACATGAAATGGCTCAGTGGCTCTGCAGAAATGCTCTGTTCAAGCAGAGCTGAACTCACGTGAAAAATCATGGGTTTGGCTCCCAGGTCAACCCCGACGCTGCAGGCACATTGCACCCATGATCCCGGCTAGCTGGGAAGGCAAGCTGCGGGGATTGCAGTGTGAGACCCTGATGAGGGTGCTTGTCTTTCTCTTTAATACAAAAATTAATAAACGTAAGAAAATGAATTGTTTCTTAATTTCATTTTTTGATTGTTCAATACTAGCGTACAGAAATTTAGTTGATTTTTTTGTGTAATGATTTTGAATCCTGAAACCTTGTTGCACTTAAATTTATTAACTATTAACTCTAAAACGTCATTTGTGGGTTCCTTTGGATTTTCTCTAATCATATCATATGCTATAGGCAAAAAGAGATGGTTTTACTTATTCCTTTCCAATGCAGATGCCTTTTTTTAAACCTCTTTTCCTTTCTTGATTGCCCTGGCTACAAATTATAGTACAGTGTTCAAGGAAAGTGTTAAGAGAAATATTTTTTGTCTTATTCTAGGCTTAGGAATGTTTACTCATCGGGTGTAATAACCATCATCAGATTGAGGATACGTATTCCTATTCCTAGTTTATTGACTGTGTGTGTGTGTGTGTGTGCGTGTGTCTATTTTAAGTGTATTTATTTATTCCGTGCATGAGATAGACAGATATACAGTACCCACAATCTGTCTTAACAGCACAATCCACCCCATTTCAGCCCAGATTGTGGGCACTCACATGTACGTTGTCCTTAGGGAGGTTTTCAAATTCAAACCAATCACCATCCATGTGGCCTGCCTCACAAAACATCACGTTACTGATATACCACCACCCGGCTCTTATTAAGTGTTTTTATTTTATTTTATTTTTTTAAAGAATGTTAGATTTTCTCAGATGTACTCTGCATCTTGTTGACATGGTCATAGAGTTTGCTTCCTCCATTCTACTAATATGGTATATTTCATTCATTGGTTTTTATATATTTTTTTCTTTTGGAGAGGTTTTTGCTATAGGGCGTGTGTGCTCGCCAGACAGACAGAGAGAGACAGAGAGACAAAAAGCAAGAAATCACCCCCCAGGGGGGCTGGTCATGCCGCAATCCCTTCTCTATTCTCCTCTCAGGATCTTGGGAACACACGCACATGTGCCCAGTGTGAGTTTTAAGCCACCAGGTCCAGGACTAGAACCATGGTCAACTACATGGGAGTCCAGTGACATATCCATTACACTAACTGCTGGTCCCTCTGGTTTTTATAGCTTGGCCTTGTATTCCTAAGATAAATCCTACTTGATTATGGTATGTAATCCTTTCCCTATGTTGCTAGATTGTTTTCTTGCATTGCTTTCCTTTAAATAATTTTCACCCATATTCATAAGATACATTGTTCTGTACTTTTCCTTTCTTGTAATGTCTTTGGTTTTAAGGGTGATACTAATTGACAGTCCCTTTTGGTATCAGGGTAATAATGACTTATGAATGAATGAGGAAGTGCCTTTCATTTCACTCTGTTTTGTTTTTGGTAGACTTTGGTAAGTATTGGTGTTTATTTTTTAAAAGTTTTGTAGAATTCATTAGTGTAGCTATCAGGACTTGCACTTTTCATTGTGGGAAATTATTTTATTATTAATTCAATATTGTTACTTAATAATACTAATACTTAATGCTTAAAATTAGTTTGATTAGCTTGTGTCTTTCAAGAAATTTTTCCATTTTGCCTAGATTAGCTAAATTATTGACAATTTTTATAGTGTTTCCTTCTATTCATTTTTGTATCTGTAAGTTCTATAGTAACATCTTCTATTTCATTCCTGGTCTTAGTAATTTAAGTACTCTTTTTTTTTCCCTATCTTGGTCAATCTAGCTAAAGATTTGTCCATTTTTTTTTAGAGGTTTTTACTATAGGTCACCTGTGCTTTCCAGAAAGACAGAGAGACAGAGTGTCAGAAAGAGAGAAATCACCCCATGGGGGGATGGCCATGCTACAATGCCTTCTCCGTTCTCCCCTTGGGATCTTGGGCACACATGCACATGCACCCAGTGAGAGTTTAAGCCACCAGGTCCGGGACTCAAACCGTGGTTGACTACATGGGAATCCAGTGAAATAGCCATTACGCCAACTGCTAGTCCCTGTTGGTCTTTTTTTTTTTTTGATTGTCAAAATTATAAATTTATTAAAAACTCCAGAGTAAAATAAACTATGTTACCCATTTTATGAATCATTGGATTTGCAAGTTGAAGAACTATAAAATTAATATTCTATAGTTACTAATATAACTTTCCCTTCACATGTCCTTATATCTTTATAACAATGAAGGCCTATAAATGTGATTTGTTTCATTTTACATAGACTACAAAAATAAAACCTTGGGTTTTTTTCTTATCTTTTTCTTCTCTTATTTAAAAAAGTTTATTCTTTTTTAAATTTATTTATTTACATTCATTCACTATACATCATTACAGCAAACAAAATGAAATTTCCCATCCAGAATACACTGTAAATTGGCTCAATCAAGCACATCAATATATGTGTTATCATCAACAAATAATTTTCCATTTGTTTCCTGTATTTTTTGTTATTTTTTCCATTCTTGATTCTCTCTCTCTCACCCTCTGCCATGTCTCACCCTCCTCTCACACTGTCTCTGGTATCCATGGTTACTTTCTATGCCTTTTCCCCCCACTTTATATATTCGCTAATGAACTTAATCAATCTAAATACTTCCAATAGCAAGCACAGCTGATATATACATATCCATGAACACAAGTCTGACTTTAGGCATAAACATCAGTGAGTAGAATGAACATACTATAAAGTAGCACCTGGGTGGGACTATATAGCTTACTTCAGTCATCAAATATACATTTCTTTTTTTTAGAGGTTTTTGCCATTGGGCGAGTGCGCTCGCCAGGCAGAGAGAGACAGAGAGACAGAAAGTGAGAAATCACCCCCCAGGAAGGATGGCCACGTCGCAATCCCTTCTCCTCCATTCTCCTCTCAGGATCTTGGGCATGCATTCACACGCGCCCGGCGTGAGTTTTTAGCCACCGGGTCCGGGACGCGAACCATGGTCGACTACATGGGAGTCCAACGACATAGCCATTACGCTAACTGCTGGTCCCAATTTTTTTTTTTTTTTAATTTCGAGAAAAATAGTCTTCATATTTTTTCTCCTGAAACTTTTTTTAATTAATTAATTTACATTAATCCCCTAATCATCATCGCAGCATACAAAAAGTGGTTTCCATCCAGAATATACTGCATAGTGGCTTAATCATGTATGTTATCATCACTAATTTTACATTTCTAGTTTTCATCACTAATTTTACATTTCTAGTTTCATATACATATATATGAAACTAGAAATGTAAAATTATATATTTCATATATATATATACATATATATATATACACACACACACACATATATATATAATTTATATATATTTACCCCTATATCTGACCCTCTGCCCCTTCCCACCCTCTTCTCACACTATCTCTGGTGTCTACAGTTGTCTTCCATTCCTTTTGCACCCACATTTTATTGATTTCACAATTTCTTAAATAATCTAACTATGTACAATAGCAAGTTTAGCTGGTAATTTCAAGAAAAGCAGTTTTGAATTGGTAAGGGAATTTGCTTAAAACTTAAAGCCTGGAAACGGGTTAGTATTCTGTTCTAATAGTAGGTACAGGAACCTATTGACAGCTCAAGACAGGACAAAAACTCTTAAAACTGGACAACAAAACCTAGAAGAAAAGCAGCAATATTTTAGTCAAAAGTCACAGAATGCTATTTCAGCAGTTCAGGCTCATGTACTTAATCTATATTCTGTCGTGGTTCGATCTTCCTGATTGAATTCTGGGATATAATATTCAACTCCAGACTTGTCCCTATGATTAAGTTGACAATTTTCTTCGTTTTTGAACTCTTATTTCTGTGTGACTACATTTAATTTTCCTGACATAGCACTCCCTTGAGAACTTCTTGGAGATCTTTTCTGGTGCTGGTAAATTCTTTAAAGTTTTGTTTGTCTGAGAATGTTCTTGTCTTTTCTTCCCATATGAAGGATAATCTTGCCAGGTACAGTATTCTCAGTTGAAATTGTTTTTCCCTTAACATTTTGAATATATTTTCCCATTCCTTCCTTGCTCACATTGTTTCCAATGAGAGGTCTGCTGTAAGTCTGATGGGATATCCTTTGTAGGTAACTTGACGTTTCTCTCTTGCCAATTTTAGTATCTTGTCTTTGTCTGCGGTTTTGGTCAGTCTGGCTATAATGTGTCTTGGAGAAGATCTTCATGGGTTGATTCTATTTGGGGACCTTTGTATTTCTTGGGACTGGATCTCTGAGTGCCTCTCTAGGTTTGGAAAGTTTTCTTGCAGGACTTCATGGAATAGATTATCAATGTCCTCATTAGTCTCTTTGCCTTCTGGAATGCCAACTATCTGGATGTTTGGACGTTTGGTGGTATCTGGTATTTCTTGTATATTATTCTCAAACTTTGGGGTAATTTTCTCAGTTTTTGTGGTGGAGTTTTCTAGGCCAGCAATTTTCTCTTCCACCTCTGAGACTCCATTTTCTGTTTTGCTGGAGACCTGCTCCAGCCAGGGTGGGCAGACTTGACGGAGGCGATGCAGGCAAGAAGAAATCAGGAAGAGACCTCTATGTTCTTCAGCATGTTCTCAGCCGACTACAGTCAGAGCAAGCTCAAGACTGCAGCATCTGTGGCTAGGAGACATACATTTTTATTGAGGGATGTTTACAGGAGTAGGAGGGGTGAGGGAGAAGGTAAAAGATTTTACTTTAAAAAATAAGGTATTCAATGCATGAGAATAACAATCTTAAAACATGATATCTGTTCTGCTTGATCAGGTATAAACAGTCACAGTCTTCAGGGCAAGAGAATCCATTTGTCTGGTACATTTTCTTCTTAGATCTTGATTATCGGGTAGGGTTTTTTGAATGAGAAGGTTTCAGCAAGCTTGATAACATCAGTCCCTGGCCCAGGCGGCAGCGGATTGTGGTTAAAAAAGCCTAGATAGAAATCTTATTTGGTTAAGTAAAGACATGGTTAATATATACTAAAGTGGGATATCTATATTATCTCTGGGGTAATCTACAGCTAAGAGGGTGAGCCTATTGCCCGCATGGGAAAGGAAATGTGGTTTTGTGAGCAGCTTAATGACTATCCTAAAGGTTATTGTGTACATGTGACTCTGAGAGGGACTTCAGCATTCTTTATTTTTATTTTCCAGGCAGGTAGGGTGAGTCTCACAAAATAATTCCCTTTCGCCTTAGGGATCCACATTCTTTTAGGATTATTAGTTGGTGTTATTATAAAAGTTACAGTAAGGCTGGGGGTGTTATCTTATCCTTACGGGGTACCATAGCAGAGAGATTGAAAGGAAAACTCACACCAGCACAGCAAACACAGTTAAAAGCTTGAGCTCATAGCTGTGGCCTTGCCTGCAGCTCTTCTCACCCAGACCTTGCTTAGACATGAGAGGCAGCTCTTTAGGCTCTGCCTGTGCTGGCTGCATGGCCTCCACCACTGTTTGATTTAGTCTGCTTTTAATACTTTCAAGAGAGATTTTGACTTCCTGTATTATAGTCTTCATCTCTTACAGTTCCATTTGATTCTTTTGTAAAGTGTGTAATTCCTCTTTTAGATCTTGCAAGAATTTCCTCACCTCCTGGAACTTGTCAGCTCCTTATTCTTCTGCAGTTCATTGTCTCTCTTCTCTTCCATCTCTGTTAGCTTCTCCATTCTGAATGTTCTAAATTCTTTATCAGACATTTCCATGATTTCCATTGAACTGTCTGTGGATGAAGAGGAGTTCTTCTTTTCCATTGGAGGAGAGTTATTTTCTTGCTTTCCCATATTTCTTGTGGTACTGCAGTGATTTCTAGTCATCTGATGGAAAGTGTGTTTCCTCCCAAACTTGAAGTTCAATCTGAGCATCCAGGAGCGTAGGAGCGTGCAGAAAAGGAAACAGAGAGAGAGAGAGAGAGAGAGAGAGAGAGAGAGAGAGAGAGAGAGACAGCAACAAAAACAACCAAGAAACAGAGAAAAAGAGAAGAAAATAACTTCAAAAATTATTTATTTTTCTTTTTAAAAAAAGAAAAATATATAAAACCTTGCGGCCCACTTGTGCACCGTGCGAAATCACCAGTTCTCAAGAGCCATGAAGGTGTCTTCTGAGGCCTGCTCCCTTGCCTCTCCTGGGTTGGGAGGAGAGGGGGTTATTATCAAGATAAAGGGAGAGGAGGAGCTGAAAGCTCAGAAAATGCTTTACCTTAAAAATTTTTAAAAGAAAAAATTACCAAAAAAAAAGAGAAGACAGAGACAGAGATAGAGAGTGACAGAGGCAGAGGCAGAGGCAGAAAGAAGGCTTGATAGAGCTCCTACCACTGGATTTGTGGGCTAGAGGCCGAATTATCAGTAGAAAATCTTCATTTCTTTACTCCCTGAAATCACCAGTTCTCAGGAGCCATGAAGGTGTATTCTCCCCTGTTGATATTTTTTTAAAGAATCAATTTTAACTATTTTCTTATGGTCTATTATATTTTTATTCTAATCTTGATTATTTCTTCACTTCTGCTTATTTTAGGTTTGCTTTATTGTCTTTTTCCATTGTTTTTATGGTAGCAGGATAGCTGTTGATTTGAGATCTTTCTGATTTTTTCATTTAGACATTCACAACTATAACTATTCCTCTAGTAATTGTTTTATTTATATCCTATACGTTTTGGCATGTTATGTTCTCATTTTCTTTCATCTCAAAATATTTGTCTAATTTTCTTCATAATAACTTCTTTAGCTCATTTGTGTGTGAATTTGCTAACTTTATTTCTGTTATTGATTTATAATTTCATCTCGCTGAAGTCTGAGAGCATAGTTTGTGTAATTTCAGTGCCTTCAAACTTAGCGAGGTTGGTCTTACGGCCTAACATCTGACCTGTCCTGGAGAAGATTCCATGTGCGCTTGAGAAGAAAGTTTATTCTGCTGACTTTAAGCAGATTGTTCTATAAACATCTGTTATATCTAGTTGGTTTATGGAATTAATTAGTGTTTTATTTTCTTCTTGATCTTCTGTATAATAGCCTACCCATTTTCTAGAGTAGGATATTAAAATCTCCAGCTATTATTGTTGAATTATCTGTTTTTCCCTTTAAATCTGTAAACCTTTACATTATATTTTTTTTTTGTTTTATTGTTAGGTGCACTTATACAGGTGCCCCTCAATTCTTGATAGATATGGTACCTATAAACCTATCTTAAGTTGAAAATACCCAGCATGCACTTAAAGAGCTGGATAGCAGCATTGAGGTAAAACATAATACTCTGTAAGACTGACCCACATGGAAAGTTCCTTGTTTGTGCCTAGAGACATTCCCGAATGTACCAGGTGCATATCTGCTGATGACCCGGGGCGGGCTGAGGCTGGGGGTGGATCATACCACCAGGACTCTATTGGAGGTGCTCTCTCTCTCTCCCTCTCTCTGTTACGGAAAAAAACTAGATGAATAAACTTTTTAAAAAGTGCTTTTTGGGGACTAGCAGTTGGTGTAAGGCTATGTCAGTGAACTCCCATGTAGTTAACTGTGGTTCGAGTCCCAGACCCGGTGGCTTAAACTCACGCCAGGTGCATGTGCATATGTGCCCAAGATCCTGAGAGGAGAATGTAGAAGAAGGGATTGCGGTGTGGCCATCCCCCCTGGGGGATGATGTTTCACTTTCTGTCTCTCTTTCTGTCTCTTTCTTTCTAGCGAGAGCACATGCCCTATAGCGAAAACAAAACAAAACAAAAAACCTCTACAAAAAAGTGCTTTCTATATACCTTATTTTTTTCTTTTTCTTATACTTCTACATGTAATCACTGTACATTTTTACAGCATGCAAAATGAACTTTCCCAGCATGAATAAATAAGCTAAAATGAAAAAGTGAAAAAAGTGTTTTTAACACTTAACTTTCCTTTTTTTTCTTTTGTGAGATTTTTGCTATAAGGCATGTGTGCTTGCCAGAGAAACAGAGAGATACAGAGAAACAGATAGCAATAAATTACCCCCCAGGGAGCTGGCCATGCTGGTATCCCTTTTCCTCCATTCTCCTCTTGGAATTTTGGGCACACTCACACATGCACCCAGAGTGATTTTTAAGCTACCGAGTCCAGGGCTTACACCATGGTTGACCACATGGGAGTCCAGCGATGTAACCATTATGCCATCTGCTGGTTCAATATGCCTAATTTTTCAAACATCATAGTTTAGCCTAGCTACCTTAAATGTGCACAGAACATTTATATTAACCTACAGTTAGAAAAAAAAAAACACAAATCCTATTTTTATAATACAGTGTTTAATATCTCATGTAATTTACTGAATGCTGTACTGAAAGTGATAGCATTATAGAAAAACAAAAAAAGAAAACCAAATCAAGTTATCATAAATTGAGAACTGTCATATTTATTTTTTAAGTTTTACTATGGGATGTCCACTTGGAGAAAGATGGGGGGAATAAAGGGGATGGCCACCTACTAATCCCTTCTTTTCCATTCTCCTTTTGGGACATTGGGCACATGCACACATGCACCCAGTGTGATTTTCGAGGCTTGGTAGGGTCTAGGACTCTGCAGCTGTGCAGCCATGTGAGATCCAGCCGCGTCAACCTCCATGCCGTCTGCTGACCCCTGTGTTTATGACTTTTATATCTTCTTTTTAACCTATAGTTACAATTCTTTTAAAGTCTCTTTGTCTGCTATTAATACAGCTGATCCAACTCTCTTTTGGTTGCTGTTTGCATATTGTACCTTCTTCCATGCTTTTACTTTTAACTAATTTGTGTCTTTGAGTCTTAAGTGTAAAGTTCATTCATTACAGGGGAGAGAGGGAGACAGAAAGGCACCACAGAAAGGTCCCTATGCCATGATGCACCCCAGACTCAGCCAGCCCTGATGATGAGCACATGTATGTCTGTGCTGCTCATGGAAGTCCCAGGATGTAAACCCAGAACCTTTCCCATGTGAGTCCTGTTGCATTATCACTGTGCCACCACCTGCCCCCTTTATTTTCAAATAATATAATCAAAAGTAACATCAGTTACTCTTGAGAAATAGCATCACAAAAAATTTTTCATTATTTTTAATTTTGAGAAGGATCTTTTTTTTTCCTTTGGAGAAGTATTTCCTATAGGGCACGTGAGCTCCCCAGAAAGACAGAGAGAAACAAAGAGACAGAAGGAGAAATCATCCCCAGGGGGGATGGTCATGCCGCAATCCCTTCTCCTTTATTCTCCTCTGGGGATCTTGGGCATGCACACACACGTACTCGGCGTGAGTTTAAGCCACCTAGCCTGGGACTCAGACCACGGTCGATTACATGAGAATCCAAGGACATAGCCATTATGCCAACTGCTGGTCCCTTGAGAATGATTTTTCTAATGATGTGATTACTGCTGAAGCTGTAAAGAGTATTTTATAAATTCTAACCGCATTAAGATAGATTTCTGAAACTTACCTTGAAATATGTCTTAGTACATCTACAAGTGATAATTCTTGCAGAACAAATTCTCTAAAAGATCTAAGTCTTCTAAAAAATCAGTTTTTTATAAGTCTGAATTTAGATTTAAATGGTCATTTATATGACAGCAATTCAATGTTTTCTCTAACATTTCCCATAATTTGTAGAGATTTTACAAGAAAATGAAAGTGGGTTCATGATTTGTATTTGATTGAAATGGCTATTTAAGAATCTAATACTGTGTGTTCAATTATAAGGCAAATTAATTTTTAAGTTTTCTATTCATAATAGATCCATGTGCATTTATATATGAAAACAGGAAGTGGTATTCGTGGGGACAACAGTCTGTTCAAGGCATTGGAACCTAAACAGAAAATATGAAGAAAAAGTACTAGAAAGACATGTCAAATACATTTCCCTCCCCTCCAAAACAAAACAAACCCATAAAGTTTATGTTTAATAATGGGAACAAGGGGCTAGCAGGTGACATGGTAGTTAAGGTGCTGGACTCCCACATGGCCAACAGCAGTTCAAGTCCCAGAACGTTGGCTTATTTTTTTCACTTCTCTCTCTCTCTCTCTCTCCATATATATATATATATATATATATATATATATACACATATATATATATATATATATATGGTGATATGGTGTAGCAAATTTAAAAATAATAATCATAAACAAAATTATAATAAATAATTCTTTAAAAATAAATAATAATAAATCATTCTTAAATATAGTTAATTCTTTTAAAAAAAGAAAGAAAATAAAAATGTATTTGTTTCTGTAGAATATGAGGAATTATTTTAACTTGCCAGAGGATATGTGCACTCTCCAGAAAGAGAAAGAGAAAGAGAAAGAGAAAGAGAAATTGAGAAATCACCCCCATGGAGATGGTCACACTGCTATTCCTTCTCCTCTGTCTCTCCATCCTTCTGGGATTTTAGAAGTGCATGCGCCCATGCCCAGGGTGTGTTCCAAGTCACCAGGTCCAGGATTAGAACTACACATTGGCCATGTGGGATTTGGTCACTTTAACCATCATGCCACTAGCTGGCCTGAACGTGAGGACCTGTATATTTGATTTCTGTTTTTAAGCCCATGGATATTTTCCTTGCAATGTCTCAGTGTTTTTAAGCCAGAGAGATTCTAAACTCTTCAAAGAATTCTAATAGCTCCTTTATACTATTCATGGTGGAATCCATATGTACAGTTTTATTTTGTAATAATTTGCTGACAAAGTTTACTGCCTGAGTGGTGGCAGTTCCCGTCTCAGGACTCAGTTCAGAGTTACTAATGTGCACATGCTTTAGTGATGGGCTCCAGTGATGGACTGGCCTCTCACTGTGGGCCCAGTGCTGTGCCCATGCGGAGCTCCTTCCTTCCAGGCCTCGTTTCCTCTTCAGCTGCCATCATTGCTGTTAATCTGGGCTCAGAATCATGATCCAGTACAGGTGGGTCCCAAGGGTCCCCTACAGCCTCAAACTTTTCCAGGTGTATGTATGTTCCTAGCATGTAGGTCAGCTGTTGAGCATGCATGGTACCCACTGCTGCCCAGCTGATCTGCACATACCTTTTTTAAAAATAATTATTTATTTTAACTTTATTTTTATTTATTTATTTTAATTTGAGCAAAGAGGGACAAAGTGAGAGAGAGAGAAAAAGCAAGTCACCAGGTCCAAGACTTGAACGGTCAGTCATGTGAGAGTCTAGCACCCTTAACCACTACGTCACCTACCGGCCCCTCTCCTACACATATTTATATCAGACTCCATTTTAAAAAAAGTTCAAGGATGAAATTATCAATTTCAGGCTGGCTAGGTGTTATGGTGGTTGGGGCAGCTGGATCCCACATCCCTGGTCAACTTCATAATTCAAGTCCTAGCCCTGCCAACTTGAAAAACACACCAGGCATATGTGCATGTGTGCTCAGAATTTCAAGAGGTGAATGGAGGGAGAGGGATTTCAGAGTGGTAATCCTCCCTGGAGGGTTCTTTCTTTCTATCTCTCTCTGGTGAGTGCATGCACCCTAAAGTGCTAATAATAATAATAAATGCTAATAATAATATAGGGCCAGCAGGCAGCATAGTGGTTAAGGCACCAGACTCACACATCGTTGACCATAGTTCAAGTCCTGGACTCCTTGGCTTGAAACTCACAGTGGGCATGTGTGTTTGCATGCCCAAAATCCTGAGAGGAGAATGGAGGAGAAGGGATTGTAGCATGGTCATCCCCCTTGTGGGGCAATGTCTTGCTTTCTGTCTCTGTCTCTCTGGCAAGTGCACACACCCTGGAGAAAAAATCTTGCAAAAAATAAAGCGATAATAATTTCAAGATGGTGACAGCAGAGCATTAAGCCAAGCCTTCTGAGAGCAGAGAAGCAGGTAACACACCCTTGAAACCAGTTGTGAACCAGTGGTTCTCAGCCAGGGATAGTTCTGCCCATCAGAGTGGGCTGCCTTGGATTGTCTTGCATGGAATTCCAATTAAGACCCTGAAAGGAAGAGTGACAAGATGTATCATAAGTAAATGTAGACCCTGACCTGGGTCTGGCATTCTCAAGCAAAGCAGGCCATCACTTATCCTTCCTGCAATGAATCTCCAATGAATCTCCTAGAAGACTCTGCTAGAAGTCAGCTCCTACACCTATTTTCAGCTATACTCCTTTTTCCTGGGAGAGCTAGCCAACTTGAATAATGAAAGGAGTATAGACAGCAAGTAACCTGGAAATTGCCCAGGTAAGTCATCACTGCTCAAGTGACAGACCAAGAAAGGTCCAATTTGGCTTGATTGTATGGTGCTCTGCTCCAGAAAGTCATTCAAAGATCCAAGTTGCTGGCAGCTCTGACATCCTCAATTGGGAACTTAGTGCTCACTTAGGTACTGACATTCAATGACAGATGGACCTTATACTCTGCCCAAGGTTTGGGGGCAATTTAAATCCCTTCTCAGTCAACCATAGGGGCTGGCAAATGTTTTCTAATTCTACACCAGGATGAAGAAGAAATAGTTTGATGATCAGCTGCCAGTCTTCACCTCAAGAAATTTGCATAAATAGGACATTTGGAACAAAACATGTACTGTGTGTCTCCAGCCCTTCGAGACCGGCATGGGTGTAGAACTCTCTGGTCCATTGGGGCAGACTTCCCTGAGAGGCAGCTTTCAAGCTGTGATTCCTTGAACTCATTGCTAGTGTTTGCTTCACATTACAGCATATATTTTGGGAACAGCAGGTAGAGCACCCAACATCAAACAAACGCTCAGAAGACTGACACTTCTCTTTATAAATTATTGGCTTGAAACTTTGTGTTTTTAGCATAAATCAGTTACTCACAGTTAAGCTGATCATTAGTATCCTGTATGTGCAGATTGTAAATGTCAAATTCAGAAGTACAGTGATAAAAGGGGCATCGAGATGATTCTAACCCTCTACTTGCCTCACATTAAACTAGAAATTAAGCATTATTAATGGTAAGCAAGAGGGTTGTGTAGCATTAAATATTCAATGCCAGCAGCTCATTTAAGGTAGTCTTTCTGTACTTTATAACTCATACTAAAACACAGGATGTGATTAATTTTGGTATATTTTCATCTGATTCCTGATGGCAAGTAGGAGGGTTATGACTATAGGGCAATAACCCTTCTCTCTCTCACCTTGTCAGTATGATAGAGAAATACCCTAGAGGAGCTGTCAAAGAAGTATCCAGCTTATCAGGCAAAGGTCTATAGGTAGAGTATCTGGAAGAGTCCTAGTTAATACCCGTTTCTGTGATATAATCATTAAAAACACCCCATTCAAACTCAGAAGAGTCCTGGTTTGGATGATAATTTATATTGTAACCTTATGACAGAGTGCAGTACCTGTATGTGAGCACCACTGCTCAGAGGCTGGCTTACAACTCTCAGAACCAAAAGCTCAGGGGTGTCAGAAATTCAGGCTGACCGAGGTGATTCACACCTAGGAAATTATAAGAGACTGAGGTTTCAAGCACAACACGCTTTTAACTTCTTAGGAAAAAAAAAATGTGGCTGCCAAGCAGTTAAAACTAATGCTGGTTTGTTAGCATGGACTCCAACAAAGGGTAGTCTCCTGGGAAAGCCAGGAGCCACAATCATAATTTTGTGGGTGAGAACAAGCAAGGTGATGGGTGTTAGATGTGCAAACTACTAGCATTTGAATAACATGTTTCAATACTTGGCACCCACAGAAAGCACATCCTTGTTCTACTAAGAGCTTTCCTTCATAGCTGGGAAAATGGCGTTTTTTTTTTTTTTTTTTTTTTTTTTTTTTTTTTTTTTTTTTTTTTTTTTCCAAAGAGGTATCTGGGGTAAACAAGAGCTAAAGGTAAATAATAGGGATGTGCTATTCTAACCAACACTCTGTTCTTTAGTAATATTTATTCCGAATTTCCTTCACCCATTGGTGAGGCCAGGGCAGATGTCAATGTCAGACATCCCCTGATGCCTGAGCGTCCACCAGAAGTCTTCTCTACTCTCTGCTCGCAACATTGGCAGTCACAGAGATCCTAAACATTCACCACCATCGTACCCTTGCCACCACCTGAGTTCTCAGTAGAGAATAGACACAATGGCCAGAAGAGAGTTAAAATCATCTTTATTAATGGATTGGAGAACACAGCTGGGATCTGAGGCCTAAGTGAGGTTTCTTTCCTTCTCTCTGAAGGGACAACAGCTGAGCCCACTGGGTAGAAGTCACGGAACTTACCCACCCAGTCACAGACCGAGGCTGGAACGTGGAGAGCCGAGTCCTGGCTGGGCCCACCACGGGCAGGTCCTGTTGGGTCTGTTTACTGCATGTAGACTGGAAGCCCAAAGGTAGGTCCAAGAGAAAGAGAGAGAGAGAAGAAGCAGGAGGACAAGTAAGCAGGGACCTTCAGCACATCATCTCCACCCAGTAGAGAAAGATGCCCAGAGAGACTCAAGCCCATCCACTGCTACCACCCCAAAAGTCACTCCAGAGTGGAAGCCTCTCCCCAGAACTTTCTGGGCTAACAATACTGGCAGGAGACCCTTTCTCTATCTGGCTAAGCAGAAAATGTAAGGATAATGGCAAAAAAAAAATTTCCCTCAAAAAGTGAGTTGGGTCAGAAAATCAATGAACTGTTCAATAAGTGAATGGACAAGGACCATTTTGTATGAGTCTTTCAATTCTAACCCAAACAAAGGCACCGGCTAGAGCGGCCAGAACAAGTACTCCAGATCTGTAAGTCACCTAGTACTTGAACACTAGCCATTTAACTCTTTTTCTTGCTTGTACTCTGGAGCTCATTCTTCTGAGGAATCTTGACTAAGAACTTGAAAGATCTGTGAGGCAATCACAGTGGAGGGTAGGGGAGCAACGGGGACAGGGGAGAGAAATTCCACTTGACGTCAACAGTATTACTACTATAAGGAGAGCTGCCCTTTTGTTTCATTGAAAGTTATTAACTTTGTGTCAGACCTAAGCAGAAGACAGACTCAGGGCTACCCTATGGATGGATTGGGGGAAGACAGAAATGGCATGTTCTTCCAGGGCCCGTGAATGGAGAGCAGTTTGGTGCCAAGTGTCATCCACTTGAGCTCTCTCTGAAATAAGAAGGCACATTTTCTAGCCAGTAGTGATGACATACTAATTTCTAGCACTCTGAAATCCTTCCTCCTACCTGTCGCTCTGTTCTGTTTATGTTTTTCTATTTATTGAATTAGCTTACCACTCTCCACTAGACCATAGCTTTCTTTTGTGTTTGAGGGCATTTCCAGTGCTAATTTAATCCTGGATGACATCCACAGGGGTTAATCTCATCCCTTACCTGGGATTATTTTTTCATACTATCTGTATTAAGGTGTCACCTCATGTCATGGTCCTAGAGGGATGATCCTTCTGTAATTTCCAATAGGCTGACTATATAACTTTAAATAAAACTAAATGATTGCAAAAATATTTTACCCCAGAGTATTTTTATTAGGGATTCCTGCCACCATATTAACATATAAAACAATCTAGTTGTTGACATAGAAATGCAAATTTCACTATACAAAGATAAGGCTCCAATCACAGTAACATGGCCCCATATCTCTAGTATTTCAATGAATCAACTCATTGTGGATTCTCCCCAGAGTTGTTTGGATAAATATTCAACAAACCACAAAATATAGTCCAAATACATAACATTTTACAATATGTTCCAAGCACAGACAGAAATGCATGATACTTTACCTACATGGTTTCCACGATCCAATTGCATTAGCACTAAAGACAAGATTATGTGCGTATATGTATTTGCCATGTGTGTGTATATATATATATATATATATATCCACAAATGTACACACGGTGGTTTTCATGGAAAATTCAAACCTTTGAGTCTGTGGGTATTACCCACCATGATCTCTGAGAGGGAAAGGAACAATAATCTGTCAAATTCCCCAACTGGAGCAAAAAAACCACAACTATGTATGAAGGGCTTATCAGTTGTGTCTATACAAATACACACACACACACACACACACACACATATATATACAGATTCATATATAAACACACATGTACCAACAATATGGAATATACATATACTCACACACTTGCTTTGAACTCTGAATCTCACTATATCACATATACTGTCCACCTTTAGAAGCAGTCTTTTCCTCATTTGGTTGAGGCAACTGGCGACTATCTTCTAACAAAACTTAAATGGGTGTTTCCTAAAAGGTTCTAATTCTATGCCAACCAGTGGCATTTCAGGATCCCACTTTTAATTTTTTTAATTCAGCAGACCTTATTCTGTCAGCTCCTTCACTTAAAAAACATTTCTGTTCAACAATGGAGGTTTTTGCCTAAGAGAAAAGAGATGTTATCTGGAAATGCTAAAATAATGCAGTCATTATTCCTTAATATAAATCTGCATGGTTAGATCATGTGTGCTCTTTATCTTGTTATAGTCTTCAAATGATTAATAATGGAACATATATTACTATCATAATTTTTAAAATATTATTTAATATTATTTTCAAATGTCGAGGGCTAGATGATATTATAGTTAGAATTTCAAAGAAAATTATATGAAGTGTAATTAGAAGGGGGCTAAGTTTGTGCACACTGATCTTGGGACACCTTACATCATAAGCAATGACTTGCGGTCATATGAGAAAAGAAGGGAAAAACAGAAACAGCAATTTCACAGCTGGCTATCTGAAAACTTCCAAAATAAATGGCTGAAGGTTTCAACCATAGAAAATACATTTCTGTAACAGTATGAAATTTCAGGTATTAAACAGTCTTCATTAAAAAGCAGACTAAATCACCAAAAACCCATGAGAATAAAAACCCTGTAAACTTAATAGCAAATATAGAGTTTGTCCAATTGAAAGCATGAGCCAACTTTCAAAATTTAATGTCAAGTAAAGTACTTAAGCTCACATTTTACGAGGGGGACCAGAACACCCAATTTGGAAAGTAAGCTAATGATGGGGCTGGAGTGTCGTTAAAGTTAGGGGGAAGTTACAGGTAGGCCCCATCTCTCTGGAAATGAAAGCAAGGGAGCATCTTCACCCATGGAGCAATCCTATGAGCCATGTTGCTAAGTGCCATACTCTTCTTTCTCACTTATACCACGGTATTGATTAGGTTCTCTTCGTGAAACAAGATCAGATCCTTTCAACTATGGATTTAATGATATGATGAAAGGGACTAGAGCCTCTGTTTCTTCTAGTCTGGTTATTTTCCCCCTCTACTGTTTATTTCAAGTTGAATTGATATACGAGCCCCTTCCTTTTTCTCTATAGAAGCCCCAATTATGAATAAATTAAGATCTTAAGGAAACCAGGAAAGAAAAGAACTTAAGTATGATGACGATCACAAAGAACTATCACTGGTATTTATTTTAAAAAGCATTCATTCACTCTCTTTTTCTCCCTTTCTCTATCTCACATACACACACACTCATACACACACACACACACACACACACACTTTTGAAGTTTCTTCCACAGAATCACAATGAATGGCATGAGGAACCAAATGTTTTACCTTTAAGTTTCTCCACTTTTATTTAGATCCACTTCAACATGTTTATGTCAACCTGAACAGCGAATGCACTGTTCTTTACATCATCGAACACCTTGCATCATCATTACTTTCCCAAAATAAACCATATACCTACTGCCACTTGCCTACCAGCCTCACCAGAAATCTTTTTTGTTACTTTCCATTTGTCCAATTATTTTCTGCTTCCATTCAGGTAAACATGAAATAGTATGCAATTAACTGATATCTCTTTAAACATTTTTTCCTTTAAAGTTTCACTTTCTTTTAAATACGTCCTGCTTCCCCAGACAAATTATATGGACAGAATGCAAATGAAAGTAACAAGTCATCTTGTTCAAATACTTTGGAAAATGGACCACCCTATGTCCACTAGATGCGCTCAGTTTCTACATCCTCTAGTTCCATCACCTGCGTTGGGAGCTTATTTATTACTACAGTGTCTTTCTACCCATTTTCTATCTTGTATGCAGGTAATAACAAATTATGGGATTGTTCAGCCAAAAATATTTTTAAAAACAAACCAGTGCCAAAACATTTTTAAAAATTTTCAATATATCCTTTGTGCATTAGTCTTACAATCTGTACACTTAAATAACTCCAAGAGGCTTCTTTTTTTCTTTTTTTGCTAAAAATTTACCAAAATAGTTTGAACACATAAAAATATTTTTAAAAAAACCAAACCAAAAACCCAGCATAAATTTAGTTGTATAGGCATTGGTTAGAGGACATTGTTTCTACTAAGGATTATATTCAAAAACTCTCTTGGGTTTTGACTAAAATTTTGATTCTGAATCTTACAGCCAGTAATGGTATCAACTACTAAAAACAGGAAAAATCTAATTCAATCCAATTATTATGTATTATGCTATAATAGATGAAGAGTTTACGTGTATGCTATAATAAAAATAAACATATTTTTGGTTATTTAAAGGCCATCTCCCTGACCTGTAACTAAAATAACACTATTTCATTTAAACTTATTTAAGTGCAGTGAGTTATGGAAAGCTAACGAAAAGTTTAAATAATCAGTTATGAGTAAGGAACACCTGTTGATGGCCCCATGACCATTCAGAACCAGGCATTTACCAGAAAAAAAAAAAAAGTCACTAGTATTGAATATAGCCCTTAGTTACACCAGATGTTAACTTCATGAGCAACCCAGCATATAGAGGAAGAGGCTGACTTTCCCAGCCACCCACTCCTTGAGGGGACAGTAGTATTCATAGTGAAACTGCTCAAACTCAGGTGTCTGGCGGATTTCACATAAGAAGGAGAGATCAATACCTGACTCCAAAAGCAGGAGGAGCAGGGGAAATACAAAGAGCAGCAGTCCCAGGCCCACCACAAGGAGCCTGGAAAAACTCTTGACCAGTGGGTTCACCCGAATATGGCCGGTCAGAATGTCATAGCTCCATGACAAAGCTCGGCGAGCCTCCTTCAGCTCCTCTTCTTCAGCAATCAAAAAGGCATTTTCATCTGCTTCCAGTTCCTCAAATGAATCTGTGTCTTCTCGCTCCAACTCAAGCCTAGATGGACAATCAAAGAGCATGTCAATCTCATCATCATCAACAGGAGTGGGGAGCAGGCTGGCACTTGGGTTGTACGTGAGTTCAGAGATGGTTAAAGGTTCTTCTTTTAGTTTATCTTCCTCTTCACTTGGGGCATCTTCATACTCCTGGACTTCCTTCACTGGTGAGCTGGAGACCAAGGGGGCAGAAATGTCGTCCTCTTTAGGCAGTGGAACACCTAAAAAGAGATCATTTTTTTCCTTAACTTTAAATTTCAAATTTTCTTTTTCTGAAAAATTCTATATGTAGAAAAAAAAAATTCAGTAAAATTCAAGGCATCCATGAAATTGTTTTGTGGAATCTGACTTGCAAAAAAGTCATGTTATGGAGCCAGGCAGTGGCACAGCAATAACACAAACACAGGAAAGGCCCTGGGTTTGCATGCTTGGACCTTCCTGAGCACATGGGGTACATGCACACACACACATCCATGGTCTAGGCTGGCTAAGACTAAGGGAGGATCACAGAATAAAGATCTTACTGGGTTGACCAGCCGATGTCGTGGTGGTTGAGGCACTGGACTCCCATGTGGCTGACTACAGTTCAAGTCCTGGATCCGTTGGCTTAAAACTGCACTAGGAATGTGTGTGTGTGTGTGTGTGTGTGCCCAAAATTCCATGCGGAGGATAGAGGAAAGGATCACAGCATGGCTATCCCCCTCTAGGAGTGATTTCTCAATTTCCCTCTCTTTGTCTTTCTGCCTCTCTCTGACAAGTGCACACACCCTATTGCTATGACAAAACTGAAGAAGAAGAAGAAGAGGAAGAAGAAGAAGAAGAAGAAGAAGAAGAAGAAGAAGAAGAAGAAGAAGAAGAGAGAAAGAAAAAGAAAGAAAGAAAGAAAGAAAGAAAGAAAGAGAGAAAGAGAGAAAGAAAGAAAGAAAGAAACTCTTCCAGTAAGTGAATAAACTTTTTTGAAAACAGGCAAGGGGCAGGATTTCAGAAGACTCCTCCATGGCTCCTGAGAACTAGTGATTTCAGTGAAAAAAGAGAAATGAAGATTTTTCTACTGATAATTCAGCCTCCAGCCCACAAATTCGAGTGGTAGGGAGCCCCTCTAGCCTTCTCTCTGTATCTGACTCTGTCTCTCTCTGCCTCTGTCTTCTCATTTTTTTGTAATTTTTCCTTTTTAAAAATTTTTAAGGTAAAGTATTCTCTTTTTCCTTCTTTTTCTCTGTTTCTTTGGGGATTTTTTGTTTGTTTTTCTTTTCTCTCTCTCTCTACCCCCCCCTTTCCTTTTCTTTTTCTTTTATTTCATCACTCTGCTCCTCAATCTCCATTCTCTGTGTTTCTAGATGGATCTAAGGGAGCCATAGCCAAACAACCAAATACTATTAGGGTTAACATATTCCTCAATATCCAGTGAATCTGCTGCACAAAGCGATAAAAATGGAATGGCAAAGAGATTCCAGATCACCTCCTTCTGCACACTCCTGAATACTCAGATTGAATTTCAAGAACTAAGAAGAAACACACCATCCAACAAATGACTAGAATCACCACAGGGCCACAAAAAATATGGGAAAGCCAGAAAATACCTCTTCTCCAAGGGAAAAGAATAACACCTCTTCACCATTAGACAGTTCAATGGAAATCATGGAAATGTCTGATAAAGATTTTATAATATTCATAATGATGAAGCTAACAGAGATGGAAGAGAAGAGAGACAATGAAGTGCCTGCGGAAGAGGCAAGAGAAAGGAGCTGATGAGTTGTTCCAGGAGGTGAGGAAATTCTTGCAAGATCTAAAAGAGGAATTACACGTTTTAAAAAAGAATCAAATGGACCTGTTAGAGATGAAGGCTATAATACAGGAAGTCAAAATCTCTCTTGAAAGTATTAAAAGCAGACTAAATCATACAAAAAGTAGAACCTCAGACACAGAAAAGAAAATTGCTGTCCTAGAAAAATCCACAGCAGACTGAAAAAAATTGCCCCAAAAATGAGAATAATACACAAGACATATTAGATACCATCAAATGTCAAAATATCCAGATAATTGGTATCCCAGAAGGCAACAAGACTCGTAAGGGCATTGATAATCTACTCCATGAAATCCTGCAAGAAAACTTTCCAAACCTAGAGAGGCACTCAAAGATCCAGACCAAGAAATACAAAGGACCCCAAATAGAATCAACCCAAGAAGATTTTCTCCAAGACACATTATAACCCGATTGACCAAAAACCACAGATGAAGACAAGATACTGAGACTGGCAAGAGAATGGCAAGTTACCTATAAGGGATATCCCATCAGGCTAACAGCAGACCTCTCATTGGAAACAATGCGAGTGAAGAAAGGATGCGAAAATATATTCAAAGTGTTAAGGGAAAAGCAATTTCAACCAAGAATACTGTACCCGGCAAGGTTGTCCTTCATATGAGAAGAAAAGACAAGAACATTCTCAATAAACAAAACCTGAAAGGATTTACCAACACCAGACCACATCTCCAAGAAGTTCTCAAGGGAGTGCTATCCCAGGAAAATTAAATGCAGACACACAGAAATAAGAGTTAAATCTAAGAAAATGACCAACTTAATCATAGGGACAAGTCTGGAGTGAAATATTATAGCCCAGAATTTAATCGGGAAGATCAAACCACAACAGAAGTACATGAAACTGAACTGGTGAAATAGTATTTTATGACTTTTGACTAAATCATTGCTGATTTTTTGTAGGCTTTGTTTTCCAATTTTAAGGATTTTTGTCCTGTCTTGAAAAGTCAATAGGTTCATGTACCTACTATTTGAACAGAATCCTAACCTGTTTCCTGCTTTAAGTTTTAAGCAAAGTTCTTTAGTATCTCTTTGATTTATTAAAGTTAAAACTGATTTTCTTAAAATGACCAACTGAACTTGTTATTGAAAGTAGTTGGATTATATAGGAAATTGTGTGATCAATAAAATGTGGGGGGAAAAGGAATGGCAAACAACTGTAGACACCATAGATAGTGCAGGAGGAGAGTGGGAAAGGGCAGAGAGTCAGAAATAGGAATATATATATATATATATATATATATATATATATATATATATTAACTAGAAATGGAAAATTATTGACGATAACATGCATGATTAAGCCACTATGCAGTATATTCTGGATGCGAAACTACATTTTGCATGTTGTGACAATGCTTAGGGAATGAATGTAAATTAATTAATTTTAAAAATGTTTCAAAAAAAAAAGCTCATCGAAATACGTGTAATGGGAAAACTATGAATTTCAAAAAGTTTTTGTACCAAAATAAATTCATACTTTAACTGTAAAATAAATAAATAATTTAAAGCAAAATTTTTTTAGAAGAAAAAAGTGATGTTGGTAACAGACCTTATATCATAGATCCTAAAGCTAACATGCTAAACCCAAAATAACCAACATTTTTCAAATGATTGGCAGTATTTACAACATTTTGCAAATCTGTTGTGCAAACTTCTAACTTTGGTCATGTTTGCAAGAATAAAATAACAATGAATCACTATTATGTCACAATTATGAGTGATATCTTCTAGAAGTTAACACTGTCACCCAATACAGTATTACAGTAAAATGACAGAATCTACCATCAATGATAATCACTGTATGACATTGATTATGTGAATCAATAAAATATGAGGGGGGGGGGAATGGAAAACAACTGTAGACACCTAAGATAGCGTGGGAGGAGGGTGAAAATGGCAAAGGGTGAGAAATAAGAGTAATATGAGAAACCAGAAATAGAAAATTAATGACAATAACATTTATGACTAAGCCACTATGCAGTATATTTTAGATGGGAAATCACATTTTGTATGCTGTGACAATGCTCAGGGAATGATTATAAATTAATTAACTAATTTAAAATGTTTCAGAAGACAATTACAGTGCATTTATAACTAGATTCTAGCTTTGTCCATAGTTTTAGTTCAAGATACTTTGTGAATCAGTAGTGGGGAAAAATAAATAAATCATCTGCAATTCTCATTTAACAAGACTAATCTCCTAAACAAAGACTTTGGAGTGTGAGTTCTTGGGGTTTAACTCCAACCCACTAGACGATGTCTTTCCTAATGGGAACCTGCCACTGTTATTGCAGTCGTGGTTGAAATAAAACAGGCTCACTTTGCAGGGGGTGCTACTTCAGCCTTCATGCTCCCTCTGCCATGACACCGGATGCTCGCCCTGGGAGCATGATGCTCCGTGCTGGGATGCTTTTGCAAACAGCATCTGAAACCACCATTCTGGTTCCCTTTGAGGTACCCTGAGGCTCCCTGTCTGAGTTCAGGTTATAGACTGCCCATCAGACCTTCAAAGTAGTGAGTGGTACAAAGAAAGCAATACCACATTCGACTGGGAAAAGGGTTGTTTCAGGAAAACATAGAGGCTTTTACAAGTCATCACAATGATTGGAGGGGATAATGCCTTGGGTTGGGGTCAGGGATGCTAAGACATCCTGAAATGTGTAGGATGGTTCCAAGAAATGAAGAATGATCTGGCATCTTACACAGTTTTTGAGTGTCAAATATCACATGTTATCCAAGTTGACCAAAACATATATTTATATTCATTTGCACCTAGAACACATCTGTTTTACATTTATGCCTAAAGTGCTTGGGCTCTAATTTCAACATATTTTGAATTTTTCAGGAATGTGACTACTGGGTAAATTAAAGAACAATTTTTGCTGAGAGTAGTTTAGCAGTTCAGAGTATCACATCATCACCACAAGGGGTGCCTCTAGTGTCCGAGTTGCTGTGTAGTCACACACATTATCACCCTGCTTCTGTTGGGTAACTCCCTCGATGCCTGTTTCCCTGCTACTCTAAGCATGTCACTCCTTCGTTCTGCCTCCTGGTGAGTCAAGCTTGAGAAAAACATTTGTATATTCTTATTATTTTATTATAAATTATTTCCTTTTAATTTTTCCTTATATTACAATGAAAGCATTATTTTGACCTCAAAATTATGTGCAGACTTGTGAGTTGCATCTCAAGAAGGCAGAGAAAACAGTTTAAGATGACTATTATTAAAGGGAAACACTGGTTAGAAAAAAGAAAGAAAGAAAGAAGAAAAAAAAAGAAACAAAACAGAGATACTGCCAGAGTGAGGCCCTGCTCTCACCCCACCATGCACACACTAAATGCTACGAAGCCACAACATGACCTAGTGGTACAACCATGATCTTGGAACCAGAGAAAACAGAGCAGCCTGCACCTCAGGTAACAGATGACAGCAGGAAGGCTATCCCCAAAACCAGGCTTTATTTTTGTTTTGTTTTCCTGACTGGATTATTTCAGATTTTTTTTCTTGATCTAGTCTGTTGTTGAAGCACTCAGCTGTATATTTCTATCCTATTCATGTAATCCTTCAACCCCAAGGTTGCTATTTACTTCTTTTTTTTCACTTTTAATGATACAAAGCTCTTTGTTATCAAGAATAACAATTCATATTCATGATATGAATGACATACACTGACACGCATGACCCCCAGGACCTGAGGAATGACTCTCTATACCCCCTTGACTAGCAGGACTATTACATGTCACATATGCCACCCAGAAACCGGGAGCAACCTCTCCAGTAGCATCACCCCCAGGACTGATGGAACCATTGCATGCCAAAAACATATCTTTAGTCTGAGAAGCAGCCTCACTCCTCCACAATGTCTGATGACCTTCCTCCCTCCAATGGAAGACCCACTACTGATACTACGTGTCTCCCCCACTCAGGGGCTGACCAGTGTCCCCATGCCTGCCACCTCCAGTGACCCCACCTCATGGCTCTCCCCCATATACACACAGGGCCTAAGGAGTGGCTCTTCCAGCACTTCATGTCCCCCACCAAAGTTTTACAACTGCCTCTACAAACACAGTCAAGGTCACTGAAGTACTCACAGATACCTCACAATGTCAATTGCTGACATTAATTAATAGTCAGAGAAATCACACAGAGACTACAATACCATGCCCACACAGAACTAAAACCAAAGTATCTACCCAAATAACATCATAGGCCACATTTTCAGGAAAAAAAAAATCTATCCTTACAAAGACTACTCTGAAAATTAAAGAGTAGGCAACTTTCCACCAAATGTGCAGATACCAACATAGCGACACAGAAACATAAAAAAGCAGTAATATAAGACTTCTCCAATGAACACAATAATTTATGAGTAACAGACTCCAAAGAAAAGGAAATCAATGAAATGTCTGGAAAGGAATTCAAAATAATAATATTAAGAAAACTCAATGAGATATAAGAATGTAGACAAATTCAACAAAAATCAGAATAACAATTCATGATGTGAATAAAAATTTAACAAAGAGCTATATCATTAAAAAAAACTATAGGGAATGAATGTAAATTAATTTTAAAAATGTTTCAGAAATAAATAAGTAAATACAATAAAAAAAAAGCAACCTGAGGGGCTGAAGGACTAAATGAATAGAAAAAAAAAATACAACTGAGTGTTTCAACAACAGACTACAAGAAGAAAAAAGTTCTGAAATAATCCAGTCAGGAAAACAAAATAAAACAAAAGAATATAAAAGAACAACAATAAAAATAAAGCCTATACGACCAATGGTATACCAGTAAGTGAACAAATAAATTCATTATGGGAGTTCCTGAGGAAGAAGAGATGAGAAAATGCATAGGAAAACTATTTAATGAAATATTAGCTGAAAATGTCCCACAATGTGGAAGAGGCATGGACATCAAGATTCAAAAAACTCAAGGATTCCCAAATAGATTCAACTCAAAAAGATTTTCTGGAAGGCACATTATAGTTAAACTTCAAAAGTGAAAGATAAAGAGAATCCTAAAAACAGCAAGAAAAAAGTGTCAAGTCACTTAAAATCTCCATTAGTCAAACAGCAAGTTTCCTAGAAGAGACCTCACAGTCCAGGAACCAGTGGGATGATACATTGAAAGTGCTGAAGGAAAAGAATATGCCAGCCGGGAGTAAAAAGGGAGTATAAAAAGTCATGGGGGGAAATGGAATTAATATACGCTTATTTTGCTGCAATAAATTTGAAATCCCTGCAAAGATCTTTTTCACAGTATATGTTTTTTCATGAACTTTTTGAAGATTTCTTGTACTATAGTCAGCAAAGTTATGCTTTGGAAATGAAGGAAAAATCAAGTCCTCACTAGACAAGAAAAAATGAAGGGAATTTATCACCACTCACCAGGCTTCATAGAAAATACTTACAGGAGTTCTAGCTCTGGAAGTGAAAGACAATAATTACCACAATGAAGACAGACAAAATTATAAAACTCTCTGGCAGAACAGATAGGTGAAAAAGGGAAATAAATCAAACCTTATCTCTACTGAAAACTATCAAACAGTAAAGACAGTAAAGATAAATGATAAGAAAGAAAGGCTTTTGACAGAAAGTGGAAGATTTACTGCTGAGTGAAGCAAGCCAGGCTATGAAGGAGAGACACTGTATGTCCCCGCTTAACATATACCGAGTGTCCGCACTCTATGACTGAAACTCATTGATTAAAGGATATAGGAATACAGTAAATGGATGTAAATACCAGATATAGTGTGTGTGAAAGAGTAGAGTCTGAGGAAGGACATTTAGAAGAAAAATAGAGAGGCAAAGCATTAATGGGACAAAGAAATGTGGTATTATCTGTTGAAGATACTTTTATAGTTTTAGCAACTAGAATAGGGAGAAATGTTCACATGTTGAAATATTCTGTTTGTAAGCTAAATAATGTGAATGTAAAAGAGAAAATGGAATTTAAAAATGTTAAAAAAAATTTTAAAAAATAAACAAGGAAGATTAATACATAATTTCAAAAAAAAAACCCAGAAAATAAGTGACACAATGAAATGAGCAAATTCTCATTTATCAATAAAACCTTGTATGTAAATGTATTAAATTTCTAATTAGAAGATTTAGACAGTCTGGGTGTCCACACAATGATGTCAATCATCATGGGCTCTTTGAAGATCCTGCCTTGGATACTTGGACCTAGATTCTATCCATATCACCTTCTGGATTTGTGACTAAAACTCCTGCTTTACACCAAAATACTGAAAAGAAGGACACCTCTGTGAAAGAGACATGGTAATGAGCACAAACCTAGGATTTGGAGTGGAATAGATGCAAGTACAAGTCTCCACTCTGCTAATTTACTCTATCATGAAACTTTTGTGGAGCAACTAAGGTGTGGAGGACATGGAGTTGGATACTGGGATACTGCCCATGCCTTTAAGAAATTAAGAGTCTAGTAACTACATTACTTAATTTCTCTGAACCTCTACTTTTTTCTTTTTGGAGAGGTTTTTGCTATAGGGCGCGTGCACTTGCCAGAAAGACAGAGAGAGACAGAAAGACAGAAAGCGAGAAATCACTCCCCAGAGGGATGGCCATGCCGCAATCCCTTCTCCTCTATTCTCCTCTTGGGATCCTGGGCATGCATGCACACGTGCCCAGCGTGAGTTTAAGCCACCAAGTCTGGGACTTGAACCGTGGTCGACTACATGGGAGTTCAGCGACATAGCCATTACGCTAACTGTTGGTCCCTGAATCTCTACTTTTTAACTGAAAATTAGAAAGGCAATTAATTTTTTTTTTTTGCTTTTCTTTGCTCTTCCTTACTTCTAAAGGGTCTTAGATTAAGAAATTAATTTCTTGGGAGCGGCAGATGGCATAATGGTTACATCGCTGGACTCCCATGTAGTCTACTGCAGTTTAAGTCTCCGATTCAGTGGTTTAAAATTCACACCGGGCGTGTGCATATGCATGCCTCAAATCCCAAGAGGAGAATGGAGGAAGGGATTGCAGCATGGCCATCTACCCTGGCATGTGATTTCTTGCTTTCTGTCTCTCTGTTTCTCTGGTGAGCTCACGTGCCCTTCAGCAAAAAATCTCTCTGGAAAAAAAAAAAAAGAAAGATTAATTTCTAATGGTCTTATTTTCTTTCCTTTAAATAACTACATGGTTTTAAAATGATCCAGGAAGTCAAATCCACTTGTAATTATTTTTATTTTAAATCACACGCAGCCACATAAACAAATGAGTCCAAGTACTTGTTCTGAAACTAATGCGAATACTCTCACTTATCAAAAGATCAGATTGTTTTTGTTCATTATCTTATATCTTTTCACATGACTGTTTTGGGGACCTAGTCTCAAGAAGATAACTTTAAAATTCAGGGAAATAAAAAGATTGCTTCAAATGTAAAAAAGAAAGAAGATATAGACTGTTTGAATGGATTTAAAAAAAAAGACTCAGTAATATGCTGCCTTCAAGTAAATTTCATTACCTGTAAATATACACACAATTTAAATGTGAATGACTAGAAAAAGATACTTCCCAAAGGAAACTAAAGTGAACAGGAGTAATTATACTTGTATCAGATAAAATAGATGTTAAGTCAAAAACAGTGAAAAAGAAAAAGATTATTTTATAATAATAAACTGAGCAATTTAGCAAGAGGATATAACAATTGCACCTTAAGTGTGTGTGTATATATGTATATACGTGTATATACACATGTATATATGCATATGCACATATATACACAGTACACACATATACACAATTATATAAATACATATGTGTGTATATATACATATATATTATATATATTTACATGTTTAAAAAATTGGATTTAGACTCCATAATAGGCCAAATGGACCTAACAGATATTTATAGACAAATTTCTTCCAACAACTATAAGATAAAAATTCTTCTCATCAGCACATGGAACATTCTCCACAACAGACCATATGTTAGGCCACAAAAAAGTCCTAACAAATTTTTAAGAATTGAAATCTGTTCAAGTATCTTTTCTGCCTACAATAGACTAAAGCTAGAGATCAACAACAAGAGGAAATTTGGAAACCATACAAATGCATGGAAATCAACATGCTCCTGAATAACCAATAGGTCATTGAAAAAATTAAAAAAGAAAAATTTTCTTGAAACAAATGAAAAGGGAAACACAACCTAACAAAGCCTATGGGATATAGTAAAAGCAGTACTAAGACAAAAGTTCATAGCAATAACAGCCTACATCAAAGAGTGGAAAGATTTCAAATAAACAGCTTAAAAATATATCTCAAAAAGTTAAAAAAGCAAGAACCAAACTCAAAATTAGTAGAAGGCAAGGAAAGCTGGTGACTGTGCCTCCACCTGCTAGCCGAATTCCTCCAGGGGATGGGGGTGAGGGAATAGCAGCCTCTTTTCTTGTACAAAGGTCAAGTTTGGAAAAACAACAAATTTTAAGAACAGCACTAAAAATATTTTAGATGAAGATTATTACAGCTAATAATAACAATATATTGTTACTAATATACTAGAGGATTTGAAAAGTTTGTGAAAAAATGGCATTAACATATGAATTTATTTTGGTGCAAGAAATTTAGAAATTCACACTAGTTTTTCATATTACATGCGTTCTATGAACTTTTTGAAGACTCCTCATATGTGAGGTAATTAATTTACTTGTTCTCATGGTCCTCTAGCATATCATCCCCATCTTATGTTCTTGGAAGAAATATATAAACTTATAAAAAATTATCAGAATAGATATAAATGAAATTGAGACTAAAAAAAGTACAAAGAGAGAAGACCCAAGTAAGTAAAACCAAGACAAAATGGGACACATTCAACTGATACTACAGAAATTAAAAAAGATCATTAGAGACTATTACAAACAGCTATATATAAACCAATTGAAAAACCTAGAAGAAATGGATAAATTACTGAATAAATACAAGTTACCAAAAGTAAATCAGAAAGAAACAGAAAATCTGAACAGACCAATAGCGAGTAATCGGTAATAAAAAGTCTCATCTCCCAACAAAGAAAAGCCCAGGGCCAGACTGCTTCACTGCTAAACTTTATAAAACTTTATAAAACAACAAATGCCAATTCTTCTCAAGTTATTTCCAAAGACTGAAGGAGAGGAATTCTCCCACATTCATTCTATGAGGTAAATATTACCCTGATATCTAAACCAGATAAGGACAAAATAAAAAAAAAAAAAAAAAGAACACTACAGACCAATATCCCTGATGAATATAAATGTAAATATCCTCAACAAAACACTAACAAACCAAATTCAACAGTACATCAAAAAGATTATACACCATGATCAAGTGAGTTTTTTCCCAAGGTTATAAACATATGCATCATCACAATAAATGCAGAAAAGAACATTTGATAACATGCAATATTCATTTACGATAAAAACTAAACAAATTAGATATTCAAAGAACACAGCTCAACAGAAGAAAGACCATATATGAAAAATCTACAGCTAAAATCATATTTAATGGGAAAAAGTTGAAAGCTTTTCTTCTAAGAACTGGAACAAGACAAGGATGCTCACTTTCACCAGTCTTATTAAACATAGTCCTGGCCAGAGTAATTAGTCAAGAGAAATAAATGAAAGACATCCAAATTGGAATGAAGGAAGTCAAGTCATTCCTGTTTGTACATGACATTAAAATATATATAGAGAGAAAAAGACATAGATATATTTATGCATAGAAAATACATCACGACTTTTCCAATGACCCAGTAGATAGACGCCTCCATCCCAAAAAATCTGATATCTAGGACCACAGATGGTATGGAAGTGGCTAGATCTCACATGGTCAACTGTGTGGTTCAAATCCCAGACCTGTCAGCTTGAAAATCATGCTGGGTGCATGTGTGTGTATACCCAAAATCCAGAGAAGAGGAGAGAGGAGAAGGGATTGGAGGTGTGGCCATTCCCCCTTGGGGATGATTTCTCACTTTTCCTCCTCTCTCTTTCTCTCTGGAAAGTGAACATGCCCTATAGAAAAACTAAAAACAAAAACCCTCTTAGAACTATATAATAAATGAATTCAATAAAGTTACAGTACACAAAATCAACACACAAAAATGAGCAGCATATTTATACATCAGAAGCAACCTAGTGTAAAAAGAAATTAAGAAAACAATCCCATTTACAATATTTACATAAATAAAAAAATAATAAAACACCTAGGAATAAATTTAGCCAAGATGAAAGATCTCTGTAATGAATACTACCAAAAAAAATAACTGATGAAAGAAATATAGAAATATAGAAACACACACACACACACAATGAAAAGCTATCCCATGGTCATCACAGAAAAATTAATATTATTGGGGCCAGCAGGTGGCATGGTGGCTAAGGCACTGAACTCCCACGTGGCCTACTGTTGTTCGAGTCCCAGACCTGGTGGCTTGCTTTCTCTCTCTCTCTGGTGAGCACATGTGCCCTATAGCAAAATAAAATAATAATAATACATAAAACTAAATATTTTTTAAAAAATTATTATTAAAATGCTCATACTAAGTGATTTACAGGTTAAATTTAACTCCTATCAAAACACCAGTGGCATTCTTCACAGAAATGGAAAAAAAGCATAATAAAATTTGTACAGAACCACAAAATCAGTGGCCAAAGTAATCCTGACCAAAGAGAACAAAGCTGAACACTATATGTTTCAAAATACACTACAAAGCTATAGTAACTAGAACAGCATGGAATTGTTTATATTTGTATTATTAATATATATTACATATAAAAATAAACATACAGACCAATGAGACAAAATAGAGAACACAGAAAGAAATTCACATATAATAGCCAAATGGCTTTGCAAAGATTCCAAGAACATTCACTGATGAAGAAGACTGAATCCAGACCCTTATTTTTCATCATATGCAAAAATCAACCAAAACCGATCGAAGACTTAAACATAAGACCCCAAACTATAAAAGCACTATAAGAAAACAGCGGAAATGACTCAGGATATTGATCTGGGAACTTTTTTTTTTTTTTTTTTTTGATAAAACCTCAAACACACGAACGGACAAATGAGATTATATCAAACTAAAAAGCCTCTGCACTACAAATAGAAGGTAACAATAGAGGAAACAGATAACCAGGAAATATTTACAAACTATTCATCTGACAGGGGATTTATATTAAAAATATACATGGAACTCAAATAACACAGCAGCCAGAACAAAACAAATGATTCTGTTAAACTATCTGAATAGACTTTTTCAAAAAAAGAGAAATAGCCAAAAAGTTTATGAAAATATACTCAGTATCACAATCCATCAAGGAAATTTATACAAAAACCACAATAAAATATCATCTTTCCCCAGTTCTAATGGCTTTTAACAAAAAGACACAGAATTACAAATGCTGGCAAGGATGAGAGAAAAGGAAACTCTTTAATACTGTTGGTGGGGATGTAAATTTGTACAGCTATTATGAAAAATAATACCAAGATTCCTCAAAAAAATAAAAATAGAACTAACACATGATCCAGTAATCCCACTATTCGGTATATGTCCAAAGGAAAAGAAGTCACTTTGTCAGAGAGATATGTTCATTGCAGCATTATTCACAATAGCTAAGATAGGAAATCAACCTAAATGCTTACCAACAAATGAATGGACAATGAAAATGTGGTTTATATAAACAATGGAATACTACTGAGTTATTTAAAAGAACAAAATTCTGGGGCCAGCAGATGGTGTGTAATAGTTACATCATTGAACTCCCATGTAGTTGACAGCGATTCGAGTTCTGGACCCAGCGGCTTAAAATTCACGCCGAATGCTTGTGCGTGCATGCCCCAAATCCCAAGCGGAAAATGGAGGAGAAGGGATTGTTGCAAGGCCCGGGGACAAGGGAGAATTTCTCACTTTATGTCTCTCTGTCTCTCTCTGTCTCTCTGGCAAACACATGTACCCTATAGCAAAAATCTCTTTAAAAAAAAAAAAAAAAGAACAAAATTCTGTCATTTAAGAGGCAAAAATGGATGAAACTGGAGGCCATGATGTTAAGTGAAATAAGTCAGATACAGAAAGTGAAATATTGTGTGTTCTCACACATATACGGAAGCTGAAAAAGTTGAAGCAGAAAGTAGGGACAATGGTTACTTGAGGCTGGGAAAGGTTGCAAGGAGGGGGAAATAGGGAAATATTAGTTAGTGGATACAAAATTCAATTGGATAGGAGATATAAATTCTAGTTTTCTATAGCAAGTAAAGTGCCTGTAGTTAACAAAATTGTCGTACATTTCAAAGTTGCTAGGAAAGAGGATTTGATTTTTTTTCAGGGAGATTTTTGCTATAGGGCATGTACGCTTGCCAGAGAGACAGAAAGTAAAAAATCACCCTCCAAGGGGGATGGCCATGCCGCAATCCCTTCTCCTCCTCCTTTCTCTACTCGGGGTTTTGGGCACACACACATATATGCCTGATGTGAGTTTCAAGCCTCCAAGGTCTGGGACTTGAAACATGTTTAACCACATGGGAATCCAGTGACGTAACCATTATGCCATCTGCTGGTCCTGATGATTTGATTTTTAATGTTCCCAACACAACATAATAGCCATTCTGGTGACCAATATGCTAATTATCCTGATTTGATCATTACATATGGCATTCATGAATTGAAAAATCATACTATATTTCATAAATATATACAACTATTATGTGCCAATTAAAAATAATAATTTGGACCAGCCCCATAGCACAGTGGCTAGGTTCTGTGCATTGGGAGCCAGATTCCACATGGCTCACTGGGATTCAAATCTTCGCCCCAGCAACTTGAAAAACATCCTGAGCACATGTGCGTGCGTGCCCCAAATCCTGGCAGGAAGGAGAAACAGAGGAAAAAGGATTGTGGCATAATCATGCCCCACTGGGGCGGTGGAGAGTGGGGTGCACTCTCTCTCCCAAGAGCTCACATATCCTCCAGCAATTAAAAATGATAGTAATAATAATAATAATTTTTGAAAGGTGGAAGGAACACTGAATCTGAAAGGGCTGACAACCACAGCTCAAGCATACATGAAATCTTCAGGTCTCTATGGAGGTCACATACTTGTTGCTTACTGACCAGAACCTTCCTCCTTAGGGTGGACTTAAGTCTGATTGGTCTATTTATGTGGATCAGCTCAGCAATATTGGCTCTGGGAGGTTGTATTCTTCAAGAGGGTAGGGAAAAGAAAGGTGAAGGATGAGTTAACAGTGGAAAACAGAACAGGTCACCACTCCACTTGTGGTAAATACAATAGAGCAGAAGCAGCGGTGGTCTAGAATTCAGGACACTGAATTCATTTCCTCAATAAGTCTTAGACTTTTCACCTGCGAACAAGACCAGTTCCAGCATTCTGTGACTTCATCTCAGATTATGTCTGTCAATCAATTGTCCCCCTTAAAGCTACGGAGGGAGGGAGGAGAGAAGGAGACAAAGGGACCAATGTTTTCAATGAATTTCAACGAGACTGTATACTTTAAAGTGCATCAGCAATATTCATCAGAAGAGATGAGAAAACTGTGGCTTAAAGAGGTTAAGAGACTTGCACAATGTAAACTAGGAAGCGGAAGAACACAAGTCAATCTGATTCCAAAGCCCATGCTTTGTCCAAAGCACAAGCTTGCCTGAAGAGAAGGAACTTGAGAGCCCAGAGCGACACCCCCAACACACCTACACACACACACACACACACACACACACACACTTCTTTATTTC